>CM061559.1:180587084-181829084 GCA_030864225.1 Capsicum baccatum var. pendulum | reverse complement strand
TCTATTCGATGAAATCCTAACAACTATTCCAACAAATGAACTGTCCAAGACTTTGATTTCTTCTAATAGATCATTCACCTGTCGCAACAGATGATCCATCTGTTGGGAAAAATCTAAATAATTTGATAACAGTTCCAATAGATGACTAACATGTTGCAACAGATGACACATCTGTTAAAAATTATCAAATAATTATAGACATCTGTTACAACGGATGATCATCCTATTGCAACAGATGACGTATCTGTTGGAAATAATCAAATAGATATATATATCTATTACAACAGATTACCAATATATTGTAAATTACCAAACAAATAGAATATCTATTACAATAGATTACCCATCTGTTGAATTTATTCTAAAGTAATTTTCTTTTCCAAATAAAATAAAGGTAAAATGAGCTCCAACGGTTTTAGTATAATTCAAAAGTCAAAAGTCTCTTATCTTGTCTTGTTTTTTCAATGACAACGTCTTGTCTTTTCAAAATAGGTCTTGCTAGTTTTTTGATTTAATCCAACAGATCACTAACCTATTGCAATAGATGGGTCTTATGCTTGGAAGAACTCAACGAAAATGATTATTATTAATTAAATATAAACAAACGATTATTGAAAAGGTGAAAAATCATGATTGTTCACCTTTTTTGTATTTAAATCAATTTTTTAAATTTAAATAGTCGAAAAGTCACTAATTGTTTTTAATTAAGGGATGTAATTATTAAAAAAGAGGTGAACAATCATGGTTTTTTGACTAACACATTCAAATTCAATCCTCTATAAATAGGTCCATTCTTACTCGTTCAGTCTGCTCCACTTTATTTATTTCTTGCATCTTGTCTTTCATAAAAAATACCATTACATCTTCAACCACTTCTTTTCAAAGAGAAGATTTCTTTTTCGTCCATTGAGGTATGTTTTTTTGTAAAACTGTCAGTTGGTACTATACGCCGTATTACATTCTGACTCTTTTCTTTTCTTTAGTTTTTTTACATTATTTGTTAATGCATGTGTGTTATAGATAAGGTTGACTCAGATTGGGACACTATTCTGCGTGACACCTTGTGGGGACTTGAAAGGCAAATTCATGAACTCTGTGGGAGTTGGGCGCCATGAGAGCAAGGCTAAGGAGGGCCCTGCTGCTGCCGATTGACGATTGGTCTGTTGAAAATAATAATACTAACAACAATAACAACAACAACAACAATAATAATAATAATAATAACAATAATAATAAGTAGATTGTATTTTTCTTTTAGCGTATGTATTTTATTTTATTATATCGGATCTACCTAAGGGAGAAAGAACCTAATGTATGTTTTGTTTTATTTTATTTTTATTGTATTTTTGTAAGTAATGGATTCAAAAATCAAGGTTTGGTCAACCTTTACTTTATTTATTCTTTCATTCTGTCTATTTCTTTTTCTTAATATGTTGAGGGTTGGAGGTACCTGATTTGGTTTGAGCATTTGGCATAATTTTGAATCCAGTAGCAATAGCAAGAGTTTTGAGTTCTCCAATAGATGAACCATATGTTGAAATAGATTGGTCATTTGTTGGAAGAGCACAAACTAGTTGCAAGAACTGGAAAGTGTATTGTGTTCTTCCAACAGATGGCCCATCTGTCACAACAGATTGGTCATCTATTGGATGGACACCATCTAGTAGTTTGATGAACTGTATTATGTTATTTCTACAGATCTGTTGCAACAGATGGTCCATCTGTTGGAAGAACACACTCTAGTACAGTAGAAAGGATTTTGAGTTTTTTCAGCAGATTACCCATCTGTTGTAACGGATTGGTAGTTTGTTGGTAGAACAGATGAACTATATTGTGTTCTTCCAGCAAAAGTCCATCTGTTGCAATAGATTGGTAATCTGTTGAAAATATTTTTGTAGTCTATTGTATTTAGTTCCTGTTACCTTTTTTTTTTAATGATGTGCAAATTAATAAAAATATATTTTATATAATAAATAATAACATTTATATTCCCAACAATGAGTTAAAATTATCAAAGTCCATAATAAACAACAACACAAGACTATTACAACAATCATGGTGTATTACGATTAGGGCATATTGTTCTTTTGTGGCCATCGTTCTTTCATATGGAGCACTTATTTTTACTTGATGAAAATGATTCTCCGAATTCATGCCTCCTCTTATATCTCTTTCTTTTGTTTTGATAGTGCTTGTATATGGAGGTTGTATAAATCTCTCCAAAATCTTTATAGGAACAACCCAAGATTATTCAGGAGGCATCAGATTAATATTCTCATTATATGTCATTATATATCTTTCCACCGAATACTATAGAGATAAGTACTCATAAGTTTGAGTTTCATAGTATGCACCATATTGGGCTCGAAGCACTGCCATAGCATATGGACAGGGTATTTTATTGCAACAGGTTAGTAACTTGTCATAACAGATGAGTGATCTTTTACAACAGATGACTCACCTGTTAGGATTCATGTTACAACACTATATATAACCTATAACATGAATCCAACAGGTGTTCATCTGTTTGACAGATGACTACTCTGTTGCAACAGATGACTCACTTATTGTAAAAGATGACACATCTGTTAGATTCATGTTCAGGTCCTATCCATTGTTGAAAAAATAAAAGTAGAAGTGTACCCAGATGAGATATTCAACTAGAAATAATAATTTAACTTACCAAAATCTTAAGACGTAATGCCCAATTGATATACGAACAAAATTTGACCTCAAAATTTGGTCAACAAGAAGTGAATGATGATGATGATGATGAACAAAGAAAAGATGATAATGAAGAATAAGATGATAATAATGAAAAAGATTTTTATGAATAAAACAAGAAAAGAAGCAACAAGAAACAATGAACAACAAATCAACAATAAAGCAAAGAGAGAGAAAACAATAATAAAAATGCAAAGAGAGAAACAGGGGTATTGGGGCCCCCCCCCCCCCCCCCCATTTTCTAATTATATTAGGGTTACATTGGATCAAAGTATAAATTAAAAAACTCGTGGGTAATTCTCAACTTTCTTAATTCATAATCAATTAATTGTTACCTATACCCAATTATTAAAACTTGGGTCACCTACACCTCATTTTCAAACTCTTTTGTCATGTTTAACTAAAAACCCTTCTTGGGGATTGAAGAAAATATGTCTTTTAAGTCACGCTTTCACTCCATTTCTCCTAGTTTGTTTTCTTCCAACAAAAACATTTGTTGCAACAGATGGAGAATATGTTTGAAAACCTATTTTAATATCTCCCAACAAATGTTTCACCTGTTGCAACAGGTGAGTCATTTCTTGGAAGTTATTAAATCAAGTAGTAGTTTTATTTTGATAACTCCCAATAGATTACCCATCTTTTGCAACAGTTGGACCATTTGTGGGATGAAATGAATAGGTCTTCCATATTTCCAATACCAACACCACCACTAATATCACCACCACTACCAAAAACACCAACACCAAGACAATCAATACTAACAATATGAACACTACAAACAGCCACCAATAATACCATAAACACCATCTAATAATACCACGACAGTCAACAGAACACTGCGACACAAACTAAGATTTTATCAGGTTCTTCCTACATTTTTAACATTAAAACTCAAAATTGTTAATCCATTCTCGAAGATAATACAACTATAAATCTTCTTTTTCATCATTAACTAAAACCCCTAATTTTTAGAAAAATAAATAAATGTAGAACTCTTCTCGAACTCTGTTACCTACAAAGAGAGAGAAAATAATAGATACAAGCAAGAAGAAAGTCAAAAATAATAACTAAACTATATGATCAAAAATGAGAAGAAAATCGATCTGTTGTGAAGGGTTGAGCAATATGTTGAGTAGTTGTTGTTTGTATTATTGAGAGAGAAAGAAAAGAGAGAGAATTCAAGATTTGAAATGATGAAATATTTTTCCAGCAAATGGATAATTTTTATGAGTTGATTTGTATTTTGAAAAAGAATGACAAGTTTTGAAAATGTTAATTTGGTCCTAGTTGATCTTAATTACTTTTTCAAAAGGGATAAATTTTATCTGTTTTAAAATAAATAAAATTAATTTCACTAAAATTAGTTTTCATTTATTAAGTTCAATTGCAGCTAAAAATAAATTTAGTATTAATTTAATATTAATATTAATATTAATTAATTACTTAATTAATTATATGTCCAAATCTGTTTGATAATTTTCAATATATGAGTCATCTGTTAGAACCATTAAAAACATCTGTTCCAATATGTTACTCATTTGTTCCTTAAGATGAGTAATACTTTGGAAAATGACCAAACATATAAAATAATCTGTTGCAACATATTAGAAATCTGTTACAACAGATGAGTAATATGTTTAACAAATAAAATCCTTTGTTGCAGCGGGTGTGCCATTTGTTGAAATAGATGAGTATATCTGTTTGACAATTTCTAATAAATGAATCATTTATTGCAATAGGTTAAGTGTGTTGCAATAGATTATAAAATAATTGATCATGAAATTGCAATGAGATCAATTAAAATTGTAATTGAGCGTATCGATTAATATTTGATTTTAGCTAAATCAATTTAATTATTATAATTAATGGCTTGATTTGAACCATTTCAAGTAAAATTGGTCAATTGATAATCCTACTCAGAACAAACATAACAGTTGATCAGGTAATTGCAATGAGATCAATTATAATTGAACGTATCAATTCATATTTAATTTTAGCTAAATCAATTTAGTTATTACAATTAATGGCTTGATATGAACCATTTCAAGTAAAATTGGTCCATTGATCTCCCTACTCAGAATGAACACAACAGTTTACTTACAATGAGATCAATTGATCAATTGTAATTGAATGTATCAATTCATATTTAATTTTTGCTAAATCAATTTAGTTATTACAATTAATGGCTTGATTTAAACCATTTCAAGTAAAATTTCTCAATTGATCACCATAATTAGAACGAACACAATAGTTGATCATCTAATTGCAATGAGATCAATTGGAATTGTAAATGAATATATCAATTTATCTTTGATTTTAGATAAATCAATTTAGTTATTACAATCAATTGCTTGATTTGAACCATTCCAAGTAAAATTGGTTAATTGATCACCCTACTCAGAGCGAATGCAATAGTTGATCATGTAATTGCAATGAGATCAATTGACCAATTATAATTGAATGTATCAATTCATGTTTGATTATAGCTAAATAAACATATTTATTACAATTAATGACTTGATTTGAACCATTTCAAGTAAAATTGGTCAATTGTTCACCCTACTCAGTACTAATATAATAGTTGATCATGTAATTGCAATGAGATCAATTATAATTGAATATATCAATTCACCTTTGATTTTAGATAAATAAATTTAGTTATTATAATTAATGGCTTGATTTAAACCATTTCAAGTAAAATTGGTCAATTGATCATCCTACTCAGAACGAATGCAACAGTTGATCATATAATTGTAATAAGATCAATTGATCTATTGTAATTGAACGTATCAATTCATCTTTGACTTTAGCTAAATCAAATTATTTATTACAATTAATGGCTTGATTTGAACCATTTCAAGTAAAATTGATCAATTTACCACCCTACTCAAAACGAACAAAACAGTTGATCATGTAATTGTAACGAGATCAATTGAAATTATAATTAAACATATAAATTCATCTTTGATTATAGATAAATAAATTTATTTATTACAATTAATGGATTGATTTGAACCATTTCAAGTAAAATTAATTAATTGATCACCCTACTCAGAACGAAAGTTGATCATGTAATTGCAATAAGATCAATTGTAATTGAAAGTATAAATTCATCTTTAATTTTTGTTAAATAAATTTTGTTATTAATAATAATGGCTTAATTTGAATAAATAGATGACTAATCTGTTGCAACAGATGACACATCTATTGAAAATTATCAAACAATTATAGACATCTGTTACAACAGATGATCAACCTATTGTAATAGATAAGTTATTTGTTGGAAATTATTAAATAGATATAGACATCTATTGAAACAAATGATACATATATTGGAAAATATCAAACGGATAGAATATCTGCTACAACAGATAACCCATCTGTTGGATAAAATAATTTTCTTTTCGAAATAAAATAAAGATAAAATGAGCTCAAACGTTTTTAGGATAACTCAAAAGTAAAAGTCTCTTATCTTGTCTTGTCTTTTCAATGACACCATCTTGTCTTTTCAAATACCAAAACCACCGCCAATAAATATTCAAAACCATCTCTACAATTTTCTCTCAATTTTTTTCTTTTTTCTTCTCTTTCCTTTTTTATTTAAACCAACCGCAACCGTCTCTTTTTTTTCTATCTTTTCTCTTCTCCTTCACCTGAAAATTCGGATCTCATCACCACTGGAACCAAAACAATAGATTTATATACACGAAGTATGTGGTTTCACTAATTTACATTCTATGATATTCTTGCCTTCTTGTCTTTTTCTTTGTTCTTTGCATGTTTCATTGAAATTTATCATGTCTTATTTGATGAAGGATGTTATTTAAATTAAATAGCTACAAAACAAAATTTTATGTATATCATATTTTTTTCACTTATTATTTATTTACAAATTATTTTCTTAATTAAATAATTAAAGTCATGACTCATGAGATCTTCCAACAGGTAACATATCAGTGTCAACAGGTTGGTCATCTGTTGGAAGAACTCAAAACCTTGATTTCATAAACTACAAATTATTGTTGATGTTTTGTTTATGCTGATGGTGTTGTTCATATTGGTGTTGGTATGTTGGTGTTGATGTTGGTGTTAGTGTTATTCATATTGGTGTTGGTGTGTTGGTGTTGGTGTTACAATAGGTGAAAAATCTGTTGGAAGATATTAAATAGGTTTTCCAACATATTCCCCATTTATTGCAACAAATGAAATAACTGATGGAAAAAATCAAAATAGATCTTCCAACAGATTCCCCATTTGTTGCAATAGATGAAACAACTGCTGGAATAAATTAAAACAGATCTTCCAATAGATGACATATCTGTTTCAACAGGTTGGTCATTTATTAGAATAGGTGTGTAATTTATTGCAAAAAGGGGGTCATATATTGCACCATATGGGTTATCTGTTGGAATTATTATTGAAATGTGTTGTGTTTATTGAATTTTGTATTACCTTTTTTAAAATTATGCAGAGATCAATTATAATTTTTTTTGTTTTTCTCTTGTTTGTAGATAAAAGATGTCTCCCAAAATAAAGAAAAATGAAAGTGAAATCAACTTTTGATCGACCAACTTAAAAAGGCTAGAGTAAAGATGGGTTCTCACAGGGAATAAGTTACTTGCAAATTGTTGTACTTCATATGTGCGGGGTATGTGTTACTAATCAATTTATCGTGAAAACACACATAATAATTTTGTGAATATTATTTTTTTACCGATTAGACATGATCATTAAAACAAGATCTTGCCTTTTACAGTTAAGTATGGTAGGTCCGAACTGATAAGGTAGAGGGACCTAGAAGGTGGTGTGGATACCCTACACAGTCTAATGATGGTTTTGCTAATGTTTATATTTATGTGTATAGTTTGGAGAAGGGATAAAGATTTGATCGTAGTGTAGATGTTTAATAGTGATAGGACAGGTTTCAAGGGTTCAATGGATTGTTGAAAGGCCTTCGATCCTCTCACTGTAGCAAATAAGAATGGAAATTCCATAGAAATTTCTCAGGTCTAAGTTTATCTGGATGGGTTAGTCCGGGAGATGATTATAGAGCAGAAGGTATTGTAGGAAAATATCTACGAGAGAAGAAGGAGGGAGCTGTTGAAGACAATATCATCTCAAACCTTATTACAGAAGAAACACAAGGTTTGAAAGGAACTCATCTAAAATGCACATTGTAAAATATGCTTCGAAAGATGATTTTTTCCTGAGAAATTAGATTTCATACTGTAAAATGCACACTCATCTAAAGTATATACTGAAAGTATCCACACCTGTTGTTGCATATCTCCCAACTTTAGATAAGTGTGCATTTTACATTCTGAGATCTAATTTCTTAGGAAAAAAATCATCCCTCAAAGCACATTTTACAATGTGCATTTTAGATGAGTTCCTTTTAAATCTTATGTTTCTTCTGTAATAAGGTTTAAGATGATATAGTCTTCAATAGCTCTCTCTCTTAAACACCTTCTTCTATTTAATAATCTCCTTGAGCAACCCATCCATATAAATTTGGACCTGGAAACTTTCTATGGGATTTCCATTCTTGTTTGTTCTGGTGAAGGGATTTGGAGGACTTTCAACAATCTATTGAACCCTTAAAACCAGTCCTATCACTATTAAACATCTACAATTCCATCAAATCTTTATTCCTTCTCCAAACTATACACATAAACATAAACATTAGCAAAACCACCATTAAACTATAGCAGGGTATCCACACCACCTCCTAAGCCCCTCAGCCTTATCAGTTCAGACCTACCAAACTTAACTATAAATGACAGTACCTTATTTTAATGATTAATGGCTAATCAATGAAAAATAACATTCACAAAATCATTGTACTTTATGTGTGTTAGTTACGATAACCTGATCAATAATACATACCTCACACATATGAAAGTGGATCCATCTATTTGCATGCACCTTATTCTTCTTACCCCATCTGTTCCTATCAATGATAGAAATAAAATAGTATTTTATCTTTAGTATATTCAGTTCCCATCATGAAGTAGTGTACAAAACACGAAAATGAGTTTAATTGAATTAAAAACTTATCTACCTGTTGCAATAGATGACTTATTTATTAGAGTTTATCAAATAGAAAGGTAAGCTGTTGCAACAGATTACATATCTGTTGGAAAGAAATCAACATAGGTCTTGCTAGTTGTTTGATTTAATCGAACAGATCACTAACCTATTGCAACAGATGGGTCATATGTTTGGAAGAACTCAATGAAAAGGGTTATTAATTTAATATAAATAAACGATTATTGGAAAGGTGAAAAGTCATGATTGTTCACCTTTTTTGTATTTAAATCCATTTTTTAAATTTAAATAGTTGAAAAGTCACCAATTTTATTTAATTAAGGGATGTAATTATTAAAAAAGAGGTGAACAGTTGTGGTTTTTTGACTAACACATTCAAATTCAATCTTTTATAAATAGGTCCCTCCTTACTCGTTCAGTCTACTCCACTTTATTTATTTCTTACATCTCTTTCATTAAAATACCATTACATCTTCAACCACTTCTCTTCAAAGAGCAAATTTCTTTTTTATCCAGAGGTAAGTTTTTTTTTTTTTGTAAAACTGTAGGACTCTTTTTCTTTCTTTAGTTTTTTATGTTTTTTGTTAATGCATGCATGTTCTAGATATGGATGATTCGTGTTGGGACATGGTGATTAATGTTCTATAGAAATATAGCACTTTCGATACTTAAAACAAGGAAAATATCCAAGTTTCTGAGGCCTTTTTGTTAGTATGATCCATTTTGGGTATGTTTTGCAGGAAACCATGATTTGAATGATAAGTTCATGAAAATGGTGAAAAAGTGTGTTTTTAGCCACTTTTGGAGTGATTATGGGCGATTGGAATTTGTTTTGGCTTGATCGTGATCAATGGACATTTGAGATTTGAAGTAGAGCTGAAAAACTGATTCCCGGCACCTACTAAGTTAACCTACAGACCACATATTGACCTATGGAACGCAGGTAGACAAAGAGGGTACCAGAAAGTCCAAAATCCCAAGAGTTGACTTGTAGAAATTTTCCCATCCGGTACCTGCGGTTGGTACCTGCGCCCAGGGCAGACCACAGGTACAACCTGTGGCTAGGACCAAACCGCCGGTACAAGGAGCGGGTGACCACCAACCCTGATTTCTCCTATTTCATTTGGGCTTAGTTTTTAGGGTTTTCTCTTATACTATAAATACCTTTTTATGTACTTTTTAGTAGAGGTTAGCCACTTTTATCACTTAGAAACATATTTTGATTTCAAGATACATCTTTGATCTTGGGATTTCTTTATATTGAATTTGCTTGATTATTCAGTCTATAGTTGTGGGTTTCTTTCATCTTATCATTGTAATTTCATCTTTGATTTCCAACATGAATATTTTTGATCTCTTTACAATCATGAGTTGATAAAACCCATAGCCAGGGTTGTGGAAACCCTGGCAGATTGTGGAAGTAGGGGAAGTACGATTGTTGACAAAAAACCCTTACCCATGGAATGTATTGATTTATCTTTGATATAATTGATTTCTTAATGGTGAACACATTAGTATCCCACCTAGATATATTTACTTTCTCTAATAAAGGATTAGTAACTAGGAAAATATAAAGACAACAGTAATTTGGCGAGCTAATAGTTGATTTGTTACATCACAATGGTATGTCTGAATGATTATTAGCCATCATCTAATAATTTAGACTCAGAAGGTGATAGTTAACTGGGACCAGGATAAGGGTTAGTAACACGACATTTTGAGACTCAATAGGTAAGGGGTTTAATCCTCCTACTCGTCCAAAAGACTATAGGAGGTATATAAGTTTTTGGTTTTGCATGCAAGGTATTGGGTTGGATCAACAACGCACAAGAAACTTATGGAGTTGAGATGCCAAGGGAGCACATAATCCTAGTATTCACTTATGACTAATTTTCAACCAAGTTAATATTGTTCTGTGTTCGAGACTACTACAAACAAATCCCCCCATTTACTTTTCTGTTTTACCCATAGACTATAACTACTAAGATCTATCAAACCACGTGTTCCTTTGGGATTCGACCACAACTTTAGTTGGGTTACTATATATTGATAGTGATTGCATTATCATCTAAAAAGAGGTATCGTTTGGACGTCATCCAAATTTTGGCGCCGTTGGTGGGTAACACGGTGTTGATTAGTAGATTGAGGTTATTGAAGGTTTTTAGTTTTTCTTTTTATTTTTAGTTGGGAATATACTGGTGTATGCCTACCATACGAAGTAGAGGCAATCCATTGCTCCGAGTGAATTCAAATCTAGAGAGGATCATATATACACCTGCTAGGACGTATGATCCAAAAAGATGTCATAATCTAGAAGTGGTTCGTGATATTATGCCTCCTACTGATGGGGTACAAGATATTGTTGATCATTAGACGGTTGAGTTTTTAGCTCAAATAGAGGTCGAAAGGAAAGTAGAGAAAGAATCTCGGAGGATAGCAAGAGATATGGATCTAGCTTAGCAGAGACAAGTAGCAGTCCACCGAGCAGCACTCGGTGGGAATTAGAATAAATGTAAAGATGACTGTGTTCAAGTTAGCCTAGCATATCGATATATGCATCCATATATAGATGATGAGAAAGATATAATATATGTTGAGCCGATAGATAATGGAGCCATCGTACCTCCCGTTTTTCCTCCAGGCATAAAATTTGACATCACGAGTGCCATAATCCAAATTCTAAATTTGAAGGGTGCGTTTGCAAGGTTTCCTACCGATGATGTAAGTTTGCACCTTATAAATTTTGTTGGGGTCTATAACTGGTATACCAATTCAGGGGTAAATCAGGAAGCACTTAGACTGAGGCTTTTTCCTTTCTCACTTATAGGAGAAACATCTTTATGGTTAAGGGAATTTCTAAGAGGCTCTATCCCAACTTAGAATAAGTTACACAGTCAATTCTTAAATAGGTTCTCTCCTCCATCAAGGATGTTGCATCTTAAGTATGAGATTTATAATTTTAGGCAGTTGCAGTCAAATTCCATGAATGAGGATTGGTTCAAGTTTATAAACAAGCTGAACTTGTTGCCCAATCATCAGTATTAAGGGAAAAGCTTATCGGAGATATTCTACAAAGCTCTGAATATCAGATCCAGAGCTATGGTAAACACCATCTCTTAAGGAGCTTTTATGAGACTACGCTAGAAGGTAGCTTTAGAGATGTTAGATCGAATCTCACTCACTAATCGAGAGTGGCAGACTCGAGAGGTTAAGAGGGGATCTGGTACTTATGCTATTGGTGCTTCCTGCGATCAGAGAGCAGCTATGACACAGTAGCACAAGAAATTGCATTGCAAAGTACTGATTTAGGGGTGCTAGAGAAGTAATTTGCAATGACTAGTTTTGAGAAAGAAAATGCAGTAACGGCACAGGGGTTAACTTCCAAAGCATATGAGTTTGAATCAGAAGAAGAAACAAACTACCTAGATCATTATATGGTGGATTTTCAAGCCCAAGGGCAATGGAACCAAGATTGGAACTATTATGATAGGTACAAAGATCTTAGCAGAGAGTGAGATGGTGACTGAAAGAAGAAGGGTGACTATAGAAAGAAGGGAGATAGAACACTAAAAGAAGAGAACTTTTCCTAAAAATACCTCATAGCCTCTTATCCATAAGTGTGGCGCGCTATACACCAATGCACAAGACTTTACTTGACGCGACTTTCAGAATCCCTTGGACACTTTAGAATCTTAGGCTCTGATACCAAGTTTGTAACACCCTGAGACTACACACTGGGCATCACACAATAATTACGACCCCGAAGGATCACAATCTAACCTAGGATTAGTACTTGCTATGAGCACTGTAGAATAACTGCTAACCGAAAGTGTAAGAAAGCCTCTAAGTATCTGAAATAAATAGTTGATGGGACAAGCCCCAACTAACTCAAACTACTGTCTGAAAATAACTGAAATATTGAAAATACTCTAAGTAATGCATGACTATAAGTGTAACATTCTCGATGGATGAGGACTCACTACTGTAGCTGTGGTTGATCGACTGATCTGACTAAGTATGATCAGGAACTAGAGCATTCGAACCTATGATATAAGACATCATAGTGCAAAGAAAGTATGCGTCAGTACTTTGAATATACTGATATGCTAGGTGAGGTTAGGCTAATATGCATGGGTTCACACGCATGAGTAATAATAACTAAATATCATGATGTAACTGGATGATAGTATATGCAAGACTAGGACTGCTGAAAGTACTGAACATGCAATACCAAGCATATATCGTCTGTCTGAGTTAGACTGAAGCTGAGGTACTTAGTTTCTGATAACTGAATAATTGGTAAGTCATGATTGTGTATAACTGAACTAAGTTCTATACTGAATACTAAAATAGTAAATTCTAAAACTGACAGTAGGAGTTATCATCTAACCAACATACCCCAATTATAAACTGATTTGGGGTCGAACCTGTAATGTAATATCCCGGAAATCCAAACCAATGCTTAAGTCATGTTTCAAGCTCAGGCATAGTACCTTATAGCTCTTGGATAATTTTATGAGTTATTTTTATGTATATTAAGGTCTTAAATAACTCCCAGTTATTAGATGAATCAATATAATCCTTACCGTTAAATTTTGGTAAGAATGTTGCTTTAGCCAACTTTAAATGAGAATATCTTTTGCTATATTGAGATATTTCCAGCTCAATACCAACCAAATTATAGGAAATTGAATTAGATTTCCAAGGATACTAATTTTTCCAAAATTTGAAACTCAGGTGAGAAGTTATGGCTGTTTTAGTAAGATACAGTTGCCCATAGCAAAAGCCCGCGTCGCGGTGATGACCAGTTTCACATTCGTTCTTTTCCAGTTTGTCATTGTGGTAAGCATCATGTCGCATCAAGAAGCATTTTTGCCATTGTCAATTTCCAGTAAGGCACCGCAATTACCATCGCGTTACGCCAAGGTTACAGTTTGGGATCGTCCTTTTCCAGTGGCACAACGTGATAGCACCGCATCGCACTGCTAGGAAGATTGGGGGTTGTCAGCTTTCCAGTGACCTAGCGTGATTGTACCACATGACTCTGAGTGTCAAAACTGGGATTCTCAGTCCACGATTTAATTTTCCAGAGAACATTTGGCTATTTCCCAAAGCCCCAAATCCATCCAAAATACGTAATTAACACCCTAATAGGGCATTATGTGCCCTATTACTCACAAATCATCTTCAAGAAATTAATATCATTTCAAGAACAAAACCATAACCTTCAAAATTCATGATCAAATCTCAAGAACTCACCATCAATTCTCACGAATTCATCAACCCAGGTATGTTAAGTGTTCATCCATGAGTTTCTTTCACCCATGGAGTTCAAGTATCCAATTTTAAATTCAAAGATATGATTATTACAAGTTATTGTGATTTTAAATTGTGATTTTAACTATGAATCTCCATGAATCTTTATTTTATACCATGCTTACATGAAATTATTATTGTTATCAAACCCCACATGTTTTAATGTTGTTATTCACTGAATTAAATTATGAATAAGTGTTATTGATGTTGAAATCATGTTATTACTCCAAGTTTTATACTATTCTTGTGTTTAGCTTAAACTACGCATTACAAGTATTTGATGAAATGCCTACAAGAATGAATTTTTGATAAATGATTTCATATTATCTCCTCCAATTTTAGTACTACTTTACTATTATTGCTATCGAGCCTTGGGGTTTATAAATACCCAAAACCATAGTTGTTTACTTAGTCTCAAAATCTTCATAATATGTTATGAGCATTTTTAGTTCAGTCAGTCATCATACTCAGTTAAACTTAGAACAATTCAGTATTTTGAGTCAGTTTAGTTGGGAGTAGGCTTTAGCATCGAGTGAGCATAGGGACGACGGCTTCCCCATCAGATAGACAGAGTCATTAGTAGTAGTCCCTGTACTCCAAAACTACGTAGACAGTATAGGATATAAGGAGTCACCAATCAATTTAGGCTTGACTATCTCGCAGGGGTCACCGACAGTTTAAGCTTGACACCCTTAGTCCTTCGGGATAACATATTAGTGGATCCACACGTCTAGTATTAGTACCCGTGGCATGGTACTGACACCCTTCCAACTAGGGTTATAGGTTGGACCCTAAAATTGCTCATTGGAGTATGTCGGTTAGATGATAGCTCCCACAGTCTCAGTCCAGTAATCAACTTAGTAATTCAGTTTCAGTTGCATGACCATAACATACAGATATCAGATATTCAGTCATCAAATTTTAGTATTTCAATTTACAGATTATATTCAAAATATGTTTTATGCTTGGTCATGCATCCTCAGTATTTACAGATTTCACTCATCCTTAGTATTTATAGATTTCACGCATCTTTAGTATTTATAGATTCCATGCGTTCTATTCAGTATGTCATGTTATTTATTCAGTCAGCTATTATTCATGCACATGAAACTATGCATAGCAGCCTACCTCATTTAGCTTAGCAGTACATTCAAAGTAATGATCGCATACTCTTTTCTTGCGCTATGATGTATCATATCAAAAGATTGGACGCTCGATTTTTGGATCGCACATAAACTTTCTAGATTATCAGCCGTAGAAGTGGTGAATTCTCATATTTCGAAGATAGAATATTTATTTTCATGTTTTCAGTTCAGTAGTTAAATGGTGTTAGTTGGGGCTTGTCCCATCAATTCTGATTTAGTCAGTTATAGAGGCTTTTCAAACTAGTACAGACAGTTAGTCAGTTTTTAATTATCATTGACAGATGTTTTCTCAGTATTATCAGTTTTTTCTTATAGAATTTATAGATTCATGACTTAAAACCTGATGTCATTCTATAGATAATTCTACATATGATATTTTGTTATCAATTTTATTCAATGCTCACAGCAAGTACTAGCTCATGGGTTAGCTTGTGGTCCCTCGGTACTGTAAGCACCATGTGGTGCCCAGCATGTACTCTCGGGGCATTACAAACTTGGTATTAGAGCCTAAGGTTTTAAAGTGTCCTAGAAAGTCTGAAATCCATGTCAAGTAGAGTCTTGTGCATGGGTCTAAAGCGCGCCCCAATTATGGAAAAGAGGCTACGAGGTGTTTAGGAAAAGTTTCCCTTCTTTCAGTATTCATATCGTGTGACTGAGCGTGAGCTCTTATTAAACTCCCTATCTAATCTTTTCTTTCTTTCGTTTATAGAACATGCCTCCCAGAAAGACAAACAAAAGAATAAACATAAACCAGCCAACACCTCCACCCATTTAGGAAGATCCCCTTGAATGAGCATGTTTATCATGCAGAGTTCAGAGCTGAATTCACTACTCTAGCTCACTCTGTAGCAGCTCAGAATATTTAACCAACTGCTGTTCCGACCAACCAAATGGCCAATACTGCCACAGCTAGGATTTAGGACTTTATCCAAATAAACCCTCCTCTATTTTTGGGATCCAAATCTGAAGAGGACCCACAGGAATTCTTAGACATAGTGCAGAAGGTAACAGATATTATGAGGGTAACTTCTAGTAAGAGTGATGAATTAGATACTTACCAATTACATGATATATCTCATACATAGTTTAAATAGTTAAAGGCCTATAGAATGGGAAGAGTTTGGTACTGGCAGATGGCAGTGATGTATGCTTTAGGTGTAGCAAGCAAGGCCATCGGATCTGGGAGTATCGGGTTGTTGCTCAGAAAGGTAGGGATTTACACCAACATAGCCAATCCTATCAGTCATCAGTTCTAGCCAGTCGTGCAACTCAACAGGGTGCCACTTTTAGTGCTATCAGTGGTCAGTGTCCAAATAGATTGTATGCCCTTCAGTCCCGATAGGATCAAGAAAATTCTCCTAATATGGTTACGGGTGCGTTACAGGTCTTTCATTTATATGTTTATGCTTTATTAGACCCTGGAGCTTTTCTTTCTTTTGTAACCCCTTATATAGCCATCAATTTTAGAGTCAATCCTAAAATCTTAGCAACCCCTTCTTTAGTGTCTACCCCAGTGGGTGTCTCTATTGTACCCCAGCGGGTATAGAGGAACTACTCGGTTACAATGTCTCAGAAAATCACTTCAGTTGATCTTGTAGAGTTAGAGATGACATATTTTGACATCATTCTCGGTATGGATTGGCTCCACTCATGCTATGCTTTAATTAATATAGAAACAAAGTTGTTTATTTTCAGTTTCCAAATGAACCAATCCTTGAATGGAGGGGTAGTACTACAACACTTAGGGGTCAACTTATTTCATACATCAGAGTGAAAAAGATGATATCCAAGGGATGTATTTACCATCTTGTTCGGCTTAAATACTCTAATTTTAAGAATCCTAACCTTGTGTCTGGTTCAATGGTAAGGGAATTTCCAGATGTGTTTTCGAAAGATCTTTCTCGGAGTTCCTCCCAAAAGGGAAATCGACTTCAAAATAGACCTTTTCCCAAATACTCAGCCTATTTTTATTCCACCATACAGAATGATTCCAGCTGAACTCAAAGAGTTGAAAGAAATTTTGAAAGATCTCCTAGATAAGGGATTCATCAAGACCAATATTTTCTCGTGGGGTGCACCAATCCTATTCATGCATAAGAAAGATGGTTCTCTTAGAATGTGTATTGACCACTGTCAGTTGAACAAATTCACATTAAAAAACAAGTACCCACATCCCAGAATCGATGACTTATTCGACCAACTTTAGGGTGCTAGTTAGATCTGGTTATCATTAGCTCAGAGTCAGAGAATGTGACATTTCAAAAATAGCCTTTCGAACTCGGTATGGTCACTTCAAGTTTATAGTCATGTCCTTTGGTCTCACTAATGCCGCATCAAACTTTATAGACTTGATGAATCGAGTGTTTAAGAAGTACTTGGACATGTTCGTCATAATCTTCATTGATGACATCCTTGTCTATTCCCATAACAAAAATAATCATGTAAAACACTTAAAAATAGTATTGCAGACTCTTAGAGATATCAGTTGTTCACTAAATTTAGGAAGTGAAAATTTTGGCTAATATCAGTATCTTTCCTTGGCCATATTATTTCTGGTCATGGCATTAGAGTTGATCCTAAAAAGACCAAAGCAGTGAGAAACTGGCCCAAACCCATTTCTCCATCAGATATCAGGAGTGTTTTAGTTTTGGCTGGCTATTACCGGCAGTTTATTGAAGGGCTTTCATCTGTTACATCCCCCATGTCCAAATTGACTCATAAGAAAGTTAAGTTCCAGTGGTCAGATTCCTGTGAGAAGAGTTTTCAGGAGTTGAAGACTCGACTCACTACAACCCCAGTTTTGACATTTCCAGGTGGTTTAGATGGGTTTGTTGTGTACTGTAATGCTTCCAGAGTTGGTTTGGGGTGTGTTTTGATGCAGAAAAGTAAGGTTGTGGCTTATGCCATTAGACAACTTAAGCCCCATGAAAAGAATTACCCTACCTATGATCTAGAACTTGCAGCTGTTGTGTTTACCTTAATTATTTAGAGGCACTATTTGAATGGGGTGCATGTTGATATGCTCAAAACTCACAAAATCTTATAGTATGTGTTTTCGCAGAAAGATTTGTACTTACGTCAGAGGAGATACTTAGAATTGTTGAAAGATTATGATATGAGTGTTTTGTAAAACCCAGGCAAGGCTAATGTAGTGGCAGATGCCCTAAGTAGATTATCTATGGGTAGTGTTGCTCATGTTGATGATGGTAAGAAGAAGTTAGTTTAGGAAATTCATCAGCTTGCTAGGTTAGGTGTTCGGTTGGTTGATTCAGCTGAGGGTAGTGTATGGGATCAAAATATTTTAGAATCTTCTTTGGTTACCGAAGTAAAATAAAAGTGGGACAGGGATCCTAGTTTAGTTAGATTGAAACAGTCAGTCAAAGATCAGAAAGTAGAGGTTTTCTCCTAAGGGGAAGATGGGGTATTGCGCTACCAGGCCAGATTGTGTGTCATGTGTTGACGAGTTAAGACAATGAATTCTGGCAGAGGTGCATGGTGCTTGTTACTTTATTCATCTAGGGCCACAAAGATGTACCTCGATTTGTGAGAAATCTATTGGTGGAGTGGGATAAAGAAGGATATTGCAGAGTTTGGGGCTAAGTGCTCCACTTGTCAGCAGGTTAAAATTGAACATCAGAAGCCTAGTAGGTCTATGCAGGAGTTCAATATTCCTACTTGGAAGTGGGAGGATGTGAACATGGATTTTATGATAGGTTTGCCTCATACTCGTCGACAGCATGATTGATTTGGGTCATTGTAGACAGGATAACCAGATCAACTCATTTCTTGCCAGTTCATACTTCTTATTCAGCTGTGGACTATGCCAAGCTCTATCTCAGAGAGTTGATTAGGTTGAATGGTGTTCCATTATCTATTATTTCGAATAGAGGTACTCAGTTTAACTCTCACTTTTGGAAAGCTTTTCAGAAGGGTCTTGGTACCCAAGTTCACCTTAATACAACCTTTTACCCTCAGACAGATGGTCAGGCAAAAAGGACTATTTAGATCTTTGAGGATATGTTGAGAGCGTGTGTAGTTTACTTTAAGGGTAGTTGGGATAACCACATGCCCTTGATTGAATTCCTGTCTAATAACAACTATCATTCTATTATTCAGTTGGATCCATTTGAGGATCTTTATGGGAGGATATGTAGATCTTTAATTGGTTAGTTTGAAGTAGCTGAGGCCGCGGTAGTAGGGCCTGACTTGGTGTTTGATTCCTTAGTTCAGTTGATCAGGGAGAAACTTAAGGTAGCCCAGAGCTGATAAAAATTATATGCAGATGTGAGTAGGAAAGATCTTGAGTTTGAGATTGGTGATTTTGCATATCTGAAGATCTCTCCCATGAAAGAGGTGAAGAGGTTTGGTAAGAAGGGGAAGCTTTGTCCCCGATATATTGGCCCTTACAGAATTTTAAGCTGTTTGGGAAAGGTGGCTTATGAGCTTGAGTATGCGTCAGTACTTTGAATGTACTGGTATGCTAGGGGATTTAGTATAATATGCATGGGTTTATATGCATGAGTAATAATAACTAAATATCAAGATGTAACTGGATGAGAGTATATGCAAGACTGGAACTACTGAAAGTATTGAACATGCAATACCAAGCATATATCGTCTGTCTGAGTTAGACTGAAGCTGAAGTACTAACTTTTTGATAATTGAATAACTGATAACTATAAGTCATGATTGTGTAGAACTGAACTGAGTTCTGTACTGAATACTGAAATACTGAATATTGAAACTAAGACTGTGAGAGTTATCATCTAACCGACATACCATGATTATAAACTAATTTAGGGTCCATCCTGAAACCCTAGTTAGAAGGGTGTTACCACCATGCGACGAATTACTAACACTGACTGGGTCAACCCAAATAAGGCAGGAAGACTCATGAGATGTATATGATTACGTCAACCCTAGTCTGGGAGGAAGAAAATTTACCCTACGCTAGCTACATAGTTTTATAACTCAGGGACACCTACTAAGGTTCAAACACTCTACTGGAAGGAATTCCCCTATCCCTAGGTTCGCTCGATGCTTAATCCTACTCCCAACTGAATCGACACTTGAACTGATCACTAGACTGTACTACATTTGACTAAACTCACACTGATTCTGTTAACTGATCGAATACTATTATTCGAGATACTACAGAGTCATTCTGTTTCGACTGAAGGCTAGATAAACAGTTAATTTTGGGTATTCAATACCCCAAGGACTCAATAGCATAGATAATGAGATCATATCTTAACTTTAAAAGAATCACACATAGGTTACTATGCATAATTCATTCAGATAGACATTTTATCAAACACCTAGAATGTATAATTCTTGTACATGAGAATGAGTAATATATGAATATCATAACTACCACATTTAACACCACAATTCATAGATCTAACATGAGGGTTAGATAAATCAACAAACATTATAATATATTTACATGAAACTCAAAATCTTCTTGGCTTGAAACCCACGCAACAACACATACATGACACAATTTCCATTCAAGAATGTAAATCATAATCTAAGTTTTCAAAAAGGATTCTTGAACTCCAAGAGTGGAAGGAACCCAAGGATGAACACCTAACATACCTTGATTGTTGAATTCGTGTGAGTTTGTTGGAGATTTCTTGAAGCTTGAACTTGGAAATGAAGAAACTAGGGCTTTGTTCTTGAGAGAAATTGTGAAAAGATAAGTAAATTTGCCTCTTGGATCCTTAATTTCGTGTTATGGGAGAGGTAAAGTAAGAGAAAAATAACCTAATTACCCCCTACAACTCATAATTTATTAAATAAAATATGCGCAGTGACGCTGCAGCCGATGCATCACGTTGATGGTATCAACATGATTGCCGATGCACTGCATCGATGGTGACAATGCGATGGCCAATGCGACGTGTCCTGATCACGTTGGCTCACTATTTTGGTCATCCAAACAAGTCTCAAATGATGTCAAAAAATTTTGAAACTCATCCGAGATGACCTATTGATAACCTTGATCATGAATCAATTTGAAAATCAATAATCTAACGCCGGAAAGATAAAAAATGAGACCATTTAAATATGGAGGCCAAAAATGATACTAAGTATTAACACTTAGCTAAAAGTTTTTCAAAGTTCAGGACCTCTTTTGGAATGCTATATGGGGATGAACTGGGCTAGGAGTTTACGGGGTCTTACAATATCTCCCCCTGGAGCATTCGTCCTCGAATGAGACTGATTGACCTTAGAGGAACTGAGGTACTGCGACTATACTAACGTGCATAGCCAAAACATGACTGAATCTTGAGACATGACACATGACTGAATTGATTTAGAAATGCATGAATGATATGAGAATGATATGCAGCTGGAACTAAGCATGGAACAGAGTAAATCTAAGGAAGACTGTTACCTTAGGCTGAGTTTGAGTATGCGGAGAAGATATGAGGGTACTTGATTTGCATGTATGCTTCTGATTCCCAAGTGGCTCCCTCAATGGGATGGTTTTGCCAAAGAATTTTGACCAAGGTAACTTCTTTGTTCCTTAGTCTGTGAGTCTGACGATTGAGGATTTCGATTGGGACTTCTTCGTAAGAGAGACTATTCTGAATATCTATACTCTCTATGGGGACTACAACAGTGGGGTCACCTATGCACTTCTTTATCACGGAGACATGAAGCACTGCGTGCACTAATGTTAAGTCTGCAGGAAACTCAAGTTCATAGTCTACCTTTTCGAAATAACTTAGAATCCTATAAGGACCAACATATCGGGGACAAAGCTTCCCCTTCTTACCAAAACTCTTCACTCCCTTCATGAGAGAGATTTTTAAATATATAAAGTCACCAATCTCAAATTCAAGATCTTTCTTTCTCACATCTGCATACGATTTCTGATGGCTTTGGGCTGTCTTAAGCCTATCCCTGGTCAATTTTACTTTCTCTAAAGAATCAAACACCAAGTTAGGCCCCACCACCGTGGCCTCACCTACTTCAAATCAACCAATGGAAGATCAACATCTCCTCTTATAAATAGCCTCAAACGGAGCCATCTGAATACTGGAATGATAGTTGTTATTATAGACGAACTCAATCAAAGAAAAGTGGTCATCCCAAAGGTACTTAAAGTCAACGACATATGCCATCAATATATCTTTTAAAGTCTGAATGGTCTTTTCTGCTTGACTATCTGTATGAGGGTGGAAAGCTGTACTAAGATGGACTTCCTACCAAGACCCTTTTGGAAAGCTTTCCAAAAGTGAGAGGTGAACTACGTACCTCTATCTGAAATGATGGACAACGGGACATCGTGTAACCTAACCAACTCTTTGATATTGAGCCTAGCATTGTCCTCGACTGAATAAGAAATATAGACTGACAAGAAATGACTCAAATTGAATTGTGCTGACAATGAGTATGAGGCAAACCCATCACAAAATCCAAGTTCACTTCTTCCCACTTTCATGTGGGAATAATGAACTCCTACATGGAACCACTAGGCTTTTGGTGCTCAATCTTCACCTGCTGACAAGTAGAGAACTTAGCCACAAACTCTGCAATGTCCCTCTTCATCCCATCCACCAATAGAATTACCGCAAGTCGCGGTACATATTAGTGGCCCCTAGATGAATAGAGTAATGCGCATCATGCGCTTCAGAAAGAATTCATTGTCTCACATTATCTACATATGGCACACATAGCCTACCCTGGCAACGAAACACACCATCTCTCCCATGGGAGAAAACCTCTACTTTTTAGTCTCTGACCGACTCTTTCAGCTTAACTAAATTGGGATCCCTGTCCTTCTTTTCTTTTACCTTAGAAACTAAAGAAGATTTCAAACTATTCTACACCCAAACACTACCCTCAGCCGAATCAACCAAACGGACACCTAGTCTGGTAAGATGATGAACATCCTAAACTAACTTCTTCTTACTATTCTCAACGTGAGAAACACTACCCATGGACAACCTAATGAGGGCATGTTCCACTACATTGGCCTTTCCCGGATGATATAGAACACTTATATCATAGTCTTTCAACAACTCTAACCACCTTCTCTGACACAAGTTCAGGTTTTTCTACAAAAATACATACTATAAGCTTTTACGGTCTGTGAATACATAGACATGTACCCTATACAAATAGTTCCTTTAAATATTTAAGGCAAACACAACAGCTGCTAACTCAAGATCATGGGTGGGATAATTTTTTTCATGGGGATTAAGTTTTCTAGAGGTGTAGGCTATGGCCTCACCCTTCTGCAACAAAACATACCCCAAGAAAACTATGGAAGAATCACAGTATACAATAATTCCATCTGAACTATCGGGCAAAGTCAAAACTAGGGTTGTAGTGAGTCGAGTCTTCAACTCCTGAAAACTCTTCTCACAAGAATCTGACCACTGGAACTTGACTTTCTTCTGAGTCAATCTGTACAATGGGGATGCAATAGAAGAAAATCCTTCAACATACCATCGGTAATAGCTTGCCAAACCCAAGAAACTCCTAATATCTGATGGAGAGATAGGTTTGGGCCATTTTCTCACATCTTCGGTCTCTTGAGGATCAACTCTAATTCCATCACCGAAAATTATGTGACCAAGGGAAGTTACTGACCTTAGCCAAAATTCACATTTACTAAATTTGGTGAACAATTGATGGGATCTAAGAGTCTGAAATACTATTCTGAGGTGGTTTGCATGATCATTTTCATTATGGGAGTAGAGAAGAATGTCATCAATAATGACTATGAAAAATATGTCCAAGTAATGCTTGAACACACAGTTTATCAAGTCCATGAAAGCTGCTGGGGCATTGGTAAGACCAAATGACATAACTAGAAATTTGAAGTAACTATACTAAGTTCTGAAAGCTATTTTCAGAATGTCACATTCTCTTACTTTGAGCTAATGATAGCCGGATCTGTTGTCTATCTTAGAAAATTAATTGGCACCCTAAAGTTGGTCAAAAAAGTCATCAATTCTAGAAAGTGGGTATTTATTCTTGATGGTGACTTTGTTCAACTGACGATAGATGCACATTCTAACAGAACCGTCTTTATTTCGTAGGAATAGAACTGGTGCACTCCAAGGGGATACGCAGGTCCTGATGAACCCTTTGTCTAAGATGTCTTTTGACTGTTCTTTCAACTTTTTAAGTTTAATCAGAGCCATTCTGTATGGTAGAATAGAGATAGGCTGAGTATCAGAAAGAAGGTCTATTTCGAAGTCAATTTCTCTTTCAGGGAAACTCTGGGGAGATTTTTGGGAAATACATCTAGAAATTCACTTGTAATTGGAACTGACTCAAGATTAGGAGTCTCAGAACTAAAGTCTTTGACTCGCACCAGATGATAGACACACCCCTTGGATATTATTTTTTTCACTCTACGATATGAAACAAGTTGACCCTTAAGTGCTATGGTACTACCCCTTCATTCCAGGACAAGTTCATTCAAGAACTAAAAATAGATAATTCTACTCCTACAATCGACTAAAGCATAGTATGAATAGAGCTAATCCATGCCGAGAATGATATCAAAATCTGTCATCTCTAGCTCTACAAGGTCTGTTGAAGTAACTTTCTTAGACACCATAACCGGACAGTTCCTGTATACCCACTGGGCTATGATATACTTACCCACTGGGTAGAGACTAAGAAGGGCTCTGTTAGGATTTCGGGGCTGACTCTGAAGTTGGTGACTATGTAAGGAGTTATAAAAGACAAAGAAGCTCTAGGATATAATAAAGCATAAACATGTAAATAAAAGACTTACAACGTACCAGTAACTGTATCAGGAGAACTCTTATGATCCTATCAGGACTGAAGTACATTGAGCCTATTTAGGCATTACCCACTGGTGGCACTGGAAGTGACAACCTGCTAAGATAGGCGGTTGGACTGAATTGAGGGATGGTTGTGTTGACTCTGCAAACCCACCTGAGGACATTATTTGATCCTATGGCCTGGCTTACCACACCTGAAACACACGTCGCTTCCAGCCCTATAGACACCTTGATGGTTCCTACCACATTTCTGGTAAAGAGGATTTGTTCGAGCACTGTTCGCACTATACTGAGATTTAAAGCCTGATGCCCTATCCTTATTATCATTCCTGAATTGGGGCATTAGCACACTAGTCAAAGACAGAGCTGAGACTGAATATTTTGGGTAGAACTAAGGATGGTTACCACCTTCTGACTTTGGCTGAGCAAAACTAAAGCTACCTATTATAGACCTCCTGTTCTCCCTCTATTACTCTTTAGTCTTCTGTTCCTCAATATTTTGAGCATGGACCATCAACCTAGACAAGTCTATCTCCTTAATCAGCATTGCAGTCCCACACTCCTTGACCATACTATCAGATACACTAGATACGAACTTGCTTATCTTAGACCTGCTATCAACTACCACTGAGGATTATACCTAGCCAACTAAGTAAACTTGAGGGAATACTCTTTAACACTCATGTTTCCATACTTCAAGTTGATGAACTCTACCACCTTAGCTTCCCTCAGCTCCAACAGGAAGAATCTATTTAAGAAGATAATAACAAACTCTTCCCATTCTATAGGCCCTGCATCTACGCCTCTATCTACTTTCCACTGCTTAAACCACGTATTAGTTATATCTTGTAGCCAATAGGCAGCTAACTCAGCACTTTCACTAGTAGTTACCCCTATAATGTTTGTTATATTCTGCACCTTGTCAAGGAATTCCTGTGGATCCTCTTCAGACTTAGACCCTAAAAATGAAGAAGGGTTCATTCGGGCGAAGTCCCGAATTCTAGCTGCAACAGTATTAACCACTAACTTGGCTTGAAAAATAGTTGGATGAACATTTTGAGCTACCTCAAAATGGGCTAGAGTGGTGAATGCTTCTCTGAAGTCTGCGTGAGAAACGTGCTCATTCAGGGGATCTTCCTAAATGGGCGGAGGTGCTGGCTGGTTCTCAGTTTTTCTTCCGTTAGTCCTCCTAGGAGGCATGTTCTGTAAACTAAAGGAAAAGTTGGATTAGACAAAGAGTTTATCTTGAGCTCATGCTCACTCTTACCATATTAACACTAATAAAAGGAAACTTTTCCTAAAAATCCCTCGTAGCCTCTTATCCATAAGTGTGACGTGCTACACACCCATGCACAAGACTCTACTTGACACGACTTTCAAACTCTCTAGGACACTTTAGAGCCTTAGGCTCTGATACCAAGTTTTTAACGCCCTGAGACTATATCCTGGGCGTCACACGGTGCTTACGACCCCGAAGGACCACAAGCTAACCCATAACTGGTATCTGCTATGAGCACTTAATAATATCATGAATTATATGTGGAAATAAAAACTGAAAAAGCAAAAGTGTCTAAAATCCTCTAAGCATCTGTAATTAAAGAGTTGATGGGATAGGCCCCAACTAACTAAAACTACTATTTGGAAATAACTATAATATTGAAAATACTATAAGTAACACAATGACTAAATAAGTGTCACGTACTCAATAGATGAGGACTCACTACTCTAGCTGTGGCCGATAGACTAATCTGACTAAGTACGGTCAGGAACCCGAGCATCCAAACCTATGATATAAGACATCATAGCGTAAAGAAAGTATGGGTCAGTATTTTGAATGTACTGGTATACTAGGTGAGGTTAGGCTAATATGCATGGGTTTATGTGTATGAGTAATAATAACTAAATATAATGATGTAACTGGATAAGAGCATATGCAAGATTGGGACTACTAAAAGTCCTGAACATACAATACCATGAATATATCATTTGTCTGAGTTAGACTGAAGCTGAAGTACTGAGTTTCTTATAATTGAATAACTGATAACTGTAAGTCTAGATCATGTAGAACTGAACTGATTTTTGTACTGAATACTGAAATACTAAATACTAAAACTGAAACTGTGGGAGTTATTATCTAATCGACATACCCCGATTATAAACTGATTTGGGGTCCAACCTATAACCCCAGATGGAAGGGTATTACAATCGTGCCATGGGTTACCAACACTGGATGGGTCAACCCTAATCTGGTAGGAATACTCATGAGATGGATATGATTACATCAACCCTAGTCTAGTAGAAAAACAATTTTCCCTATGCTGGCTACGTAGTTTTGTAACTCATGGACACCTACTAAGGGTCAAACCCTCTACTGGTTGGAATACCCCCACCCCTGGGTATGCTCGGTGGGGAATCCTACTCCCAACTGAATCGACACTAGAATTGATCACTAGACTATACTAGGCTTGACTGAATTCACACTGATTCTGTTAACTGACTGAATACTACTATTCAGGATACTATCGAGTCATTCAATTTCGACTGGAGACTAGATAAACAACTAATTTTGGGTATTCAATACCCCCATGACTCGATAGCATAGATAATGAAACCATATCTTAACTTTAAAAGCATCAAAGTTAGGTTACTAAGAATAATTCATTCACATAGACATTTTGTCAAACACCTAGGATGCATAATTCTTGTACATGAGAATGAGCAATATATGAATATCATAACTACCACATTTAATACCAAAATTCATAGATTTAACATGAGGGTTACATAAATCAACACACACTCTAGTTTATTTACATGAAATTCAAAATCGTCTTGGGTTGAAACCCATACAACAACACATACATGAACACAATTTCCCTTCAAGAATGTAAATCATAATCTATGTTATGAAAAAGGATTCTTGAACTCCAAGGGTGGAAGGAACACAAGTGAGCACCTAACATACCTTGATTGTTGGATTTGTGTGAGTTTGTTGGGGATTTCTTAAAGCTTGAACTTGGACTTGAAGAAATCAGGGCTTTGTTCTTGATAGAAATTGTGAAAAGACAAGTAAATTTGCCCTCTTGGATCCTTAATTTTGTGTTATGGGTGAGGTAAAGTAAGAGAAAAATAACCTAATTACCCCCTACAACCCATAATTTACTAAACCAAATATGCCCAGTGATGCTGCAGCCGACGCGTCACGTCGATGGTATCGACGCACCGCATCGATGGTGAGGACGCGATGGCTAACACGACATTTCTTGATTGCATTGGCTCACTATTTTGGTCATCCAAACAAGTCTCAAACGATGTCTAAAAATTCCAAAACTCACCCGAGATGACCTATAGATAACCCTAATCAAGAATCAATTTAAAAATCAACAATCTAAGGCCGTAAAGATAAAAAATGAGACTATTGAAATATCGAGGCCAAAATGAGACTAGTATTAAACTTAACTGAAATTGTTTCTAAGTTTGTGACCTCTTTTGGCATGCTATATGGAGATGAAATGGGCTAGGACTTTACAGGGTCTTATAGTATCCCATGGGATGACTAGTACATCCCCCAATAGTGTGACATGATGCACACGGTCCAATAAGACCAATCCTCAAATCGGTAAATCTGAGTTTCCAGTTTTGATCCCCCCTCTCCCTGGACCGCCACCTTTCACACCTTTTCTACACACCCCGCCATTAATGCCCAATTAAAATTATTTCCAAATAACAAACCGAATCCATTTACCATTTTACTAACCAAGACCAATATTAGTGGTATCGTCATACCATCCCTTACTTGCAAGTAATATACATAGCCAAACCATTTCGGTTGAGGGACAAGTGCCCTTCCATATACCATATTAAACCACTTGGGAGACTTCCATGTTCTTCATAAGCATAACCATTTAGCCTTTATCCTTTTCAAACCATTTAAACCATGCAAAATTTCTTTACTAAGTTTAAAACATGCAAGAGTTCCAATAAAAGAGGAATATGTGATGAACATATCTTTATAAGCATTTTATCAAACACCTTAGGGGCATAATATAACCAAAACTAATTCCAAAGACCATTAAACCATTACCATGCAATACAATTGTCCAAAACCACCATTAATTCATATAAAATCATAATTAAAACCATAGGAAACCATAACTAAGCATTTAATATCAAAACCCACAAATAATAGTTGAAAGCCTAAATTATGAAATTGTAAAACCATTAAATCAATTATATAAACCACGTCTTTAGTTGAAATTACAATGAGGGAAGAGAATCATACCTCAAACTTGAGGTCTCTATGCCTAATATCTGGATAGGACTTTTGGTGATTTTGGACAGTTTTAAGCCTATCCCAAATCACCTTGACCTTCTCTATCCCTTGATAAATAAAATCAGGGCCAAATATGTCCGCCTCCCCAAGTTCAAACAAACCAAAAAGAGATATCCACCTCCTACCATACAACACCTTGAAAGGAGCCATACCAATGCTCAAATGATAGCTATTGTCGTAAGAAAACTCCACCAAAGGTAGATGCTCAACCCAATTGCCGCCATAATAAATCACACAGGCCTGAAGCATATCCTCCAATGTCTGAATAGTTCTCTCTGCTTGCCCATCTAACTACAGATTAAAAGCAATACTCAAACTAATCTTACTCCCCAACTCTTTTGGGAAAGAAGACCTCCAGAAATGAGACGTAAACTGCATACCACAATGAAAAATAATTGAGATAGGTACACGATGCAGCTTTACAATCTTCTGAAGATACAGCTTCGCATAATCCTCCACTGAGAAGGTAGTCCACATTGGAAGAAGTGTAAAGACTTAGTCATCCTATCCATGATTACCTAAATCAAATAAAATTAGTTTTTATACCGAGAAAGATCGATAACAAAATCCATATTAATTATCTCTTACTTCCATTCGGGAAACTCCACTTCTTGATACAACCCACCAGGCCTCATGTGCTCAACCTTAACCTGCTGACACACCATGTATTTGGCCACAAAATTAACCACATCTCTCTTTATACCATTCCACTAATAGATCTCCTTGAGATCATGATACATCTTTAATAAGACGGGATAAAAAACCTAGCGCGACTCATGCACCTCAGCCAAAACCCTTTGTCGCAATCCGTCGATATCAGGAACATACAAACTTCCTTGGTACCTTGGAGTACCATCACCACTGGTCTCAAACACTACCATCTTTTGCTCACCATCATCACTCTTGATTTTCATCAAGAAAGAATTTAGAGCTTGCTTCTTCTTAATCTCTGCACCAAGAGATAATCAAACCACTTTTTGCACCATCACACTACCATCCTTAGAGTCCAATAGACGAACCTCAAGATTAGACAAGCGGTGATTATCCTTCACCTATTCCCGCTTTCCTTCCTCCACATAAGTAAAACTACCCATGGATAACCTGTTAAGATCATCAATAACCATATTAGCCTTACATGGGTGGTAGTGAAGACTTATATCATAATACTTGAGAAGCTCAAGCCATTTTTTTTGCCTGAGATTTTGCTTTTTTTGAGTGAACACGTATTGAAGACTCTTGTGATTAGAAAAGATATCCATGTGAACACTATACAGATAATGCTACCATATTTTGAAAGCAAACACAACCGCCATCAACTCCAAATCATGAGTAGGATAATTCCTCTTATGTACCTTCAACTGCCTAGAGGCATAGGCAATTACCTTCCTATGCTGCATTAAAACATAACTAAGCCCTACCCGAGATGCATCATAATAAACCAAAAACCCATCATTGCCTTTCGGCAAAGTTAGGATTGGAGCCAAAGTCAACTTATCCTTTAACTTCTCAAAACTCCCTTCACAAGCATCCGATCAAGAAAACTTAATCTTCTTCTGAGTCAACTTAGTCAAAGGAGCAGTAATTGAAGAAATGCTTTCCATAAACCGCCTATAGTACCTGGCTAAACCCAAGAAGCTCTGAATATCGATGGAGTCATGGGCCTAGGTCGCCTCTTCACCACATTAACCTTTTATGGATCCACCATAATCCCTTCACTAGAAATTATATGACCCAAAAAAGTCACAGCGTTCAACCAAAACTCACACTTAGAGAACTTGGCATACAACTGTTATTCGTTTAAGGTTGCAACACCACAGAGGTGATTAGCATGATCCACCTTACTCTTCGAGTAAACTAGAATGTCATCAATAAATATAATGACAAAAAGATCCAAATACTACCTGAACACTCTGTTTATAAAGTCCATAAGCGTTATTGGAGCATTAGTCAACCTAAATGACATCACCAAGAACTCAAAATGCCTATACCGAGTACAAAAATCCATCTTAGGGATATTCACCTCTCTAATCTTAAGCTGATATACCCAAACTGAAGATCTATCTTAGAGAAGAACTTGGCACCTTACAACTGGCCAAACAAGTCATCTATCCGGGAAAGAGGATACTTGTTCTTGACCGTCACCTTGTTCAACTGCATGTAGTCAATGCACATTTGAAGGAAACCATCCTTCTTGCACATGAATAACATCGGTGCGCACCATGGAGAAATACTAGGATGAATAAACCTCTTGTCCAGAAGATCCTTAAGTTTCTCCTTGAGTTTACTTAACTCAGCCAGAGCCATTCTATACAAGGAATAGAACTTGAATGAGTGTCTGGAAGCAAAACAATACCAAACTCTATTTCCTTATCCTGAGGAAAACTAGGAAGATCATCCAGAAATACCTCTGGAAACTCATTAACCACCAGAAAGACCTCTGAAAATTCATTAACCATAGGGACCAAAGATAAAGAAGGACCTTTCGAGTTAGAATCTTTAACTCGAGCTAAGTGATAAAGAAATCCCTTGGAGATTAACCTCTGAGATCTAAGATAAGAAATAAACCTCCCCCTAGGAGCTAAGGAACCACCTTACCATTCTATAACCGATTCACCAGGAAACTTATAAATAACCTTACAGGTCCAACAATCCAAAGATGCATAACAAGAATACAACCAATCCATACGCAAAATTACATTAAAATCTACCATATCCAATTCAAATGATTTGCCAAGGTCTGATTGCTACCAACAGATACCATACCCCTTCCATAAACTCTCTTAGCAATAATTAAGTTACCTACCAGGGTAGAAATAAAAAAAGGATTCTAAATAACTTCTGGATTAAAACCAAAAGGTACAGCCACATATAAAGCCACATAAGAAAGAGTGAACCCCGGATCAAGAAAATAATATACATCATAAGAGAAAAGTAGCAATGTACCAGTAACGACATCAGGTGATGCCTCAGATTTCTATCAAGATGCTGGAGCATACAACCTATTTCAACCAACACTAGAACCAGGAGTAGTAATAGAAGTAAAAGCACCACCACCAAGTGTAGGAGCAGAAGATAAAGCCACGGGAATCTTATTCTCCCTCGTAGCAACTTTATTAACTGAACAATCTATGAGTCGATGGCCTATCTGGTCACACTTGAATCATTTATCCTTTCCTTCCTCGCAATAACCCCGATGAGAATGAATAAACTGACTGACCTCAGCTCGCCTGAGATTGGGTCATATGTGACCAATAATTATCACCACCTGGATGATTCCTATATCCCAACTGATAAGGAGCACTAGCAGAAAATGAGCCAGAACTCCCCCACTTCTTTTTTTGCTACTTGCCACCATCTCTACCACCCTGAGACTAAGCACCTCCCTGATAAAAATACATGTATCTCTTTCCTTGCCTATTCCCAAACTCCGGCTGGCTCCATTTCTCATTCTCAACTTGCTACATATGAATAGTCAACCAAGAAAGGTCCATATTTTTAACCAGCAAAGCAATCTTTCCCTCTAGAATCAAATCTCTATTCAACCTAGAAGAGAACTTCCTCATTCTCGACCTTATATCAACCACCAAGTTAGGAACATACCTTGATAGTTGATGGAACTTCAAAGCACACTTTTTTCACTGACATCCTCCCCTGCCCAAGGTTTATAAACTCTTCCATCTTAGCTTCCCTCGACTCTTAAGGAAAGAATCTATCCAAGAAGGCATTAGAAAAAGCCTCCCACAATCTTTCCTCTTCCATATCACCTCTATCCTTATCTAATTCCCCATTCTATTGGTAAGCAACATCTTTGAGCTGATAAGCTGCAAAGTTAATCACCTCTATATTAGTATCCTACATCACCAAAAAGATTTTTTCCGTCTCATTAAAGAAGCCTTGTGGAACCTCCTCCACCTTTACTCCAGTAAAAGTTAGAGGACCCATCTTCATAAATTGACCAACCCTTGTGGCCTCAGCAAACAAATCACCAGTTGTACCCCGCTCAGCCCGAGCAGCAACTAGTTAGGTAATAACATGAATAGACTGATGAAATTCTGCATTCATCATGATGCCTTGAGGGACCTAAGGAGAACTACCCAGAATAGGAGAAACTCTAGCACCATCAGGAATAGGACCATGAGATCAAAGATGTACCCCTAACGTAGGATGTACCCCTTCAATATTATCCCCAGATGGGATGGAAGAATTTTCTTGGGTTTCAAATCTAGGAGGCATAATCTAAATGATGAACAAATAAGGATTAGAGATGATTCCAAGATTGATAACTCAAGCTTAAAGATAGAATACCAATAAAGCAAAATATTCCTAAATGTCTTGAAAAGTCTCTCTTATGAGTATGGCATACTTCACACCCATAAAAGAGAATCCACTTGGCATGGCTTTATGGACTCCCAAGTGACCATGAACCTATGATCTGATACCAACTTTACACGACTCGACCTCATGCCTTGTTGTAATGGGCATCCCAAGTCCAACCCAAACTGGGGACCGCCCACTATTATCCAACCCATCCACCATTATCTAGCCTTTGATGAGATATATTTTGAACATATAACAATATAGCATAAATATTCTCATCAAGATTTGAGATAGGGTCACAATTTTGATCGACCCAAGTGAGTCCAATCGTATCACACCAACTACCTAACCACACCAAACCAAATCATAGGCCATAAATTAAGCCATAACCAAATAAGTTAAACAAAATTTAATATAATTAATCCTAAAATGTAATATGATGGAACAATCAACAATATCGCCCAAGGGTGTAAGCCCCAACACCAATACCGATGCCAAGGAAAACACCAATACTGATCCCGCCCACACCAACCCCCAGAAGTACCATAAAGCCTCTATTCAAAAGAGTAAACAAATCTAGTTGGGATATGCCCCTAACTAGGGAAAAAACCAATATCCAAAATAAAAGAAAAATGTCCAAAGAAATCTGTAACATGAAATGATGTCTTTCGAAAGGATGAAAGCTTACCACTTCAGCCCAAATATTGATACCAAATTTGCATTCTAAAAAGGAATAGAATGGTTAGTTCCTGCATAGCGTGGGTATATAGCCACCAGTAGACGGGGTTAGCAAATGACCACTAGCATGAATCTTAGGATAAGGATATAAGGATAAAATAATGCCAGTTATAAAATCAAGTAAAACCATCCATAATGCATACAACCATATATATATATATATAAGTGATAAAAAAGGGAATCGGGTTTATCATGCATCAAAAACCTTTATATGGGATGTGTATGTTGACCGTCCTAAACCACCCACAGGCGATATTGGTTCAGCTCCCCCTGCTAAAAAGGCCTTAGTGCATGAAGTTGCACGATAAGGGAGGTATCCCATGGGATAACTAGTACATTCCTTAATAATATGACATTATACACACGATCCGATAAGACCAATCCTCATATCGACAAATATGAGTTTTAATTTTCAGTCCCTGTGGGACCGCCACCTTCCACGACTTTGCTATACACCCCGCCATTAATGTCAAATTAAAAATATTTCCAAATAACTAACCAAATCCATTTACCATCTTATTAACCAAGTACAGTATTAGTGGTATCATCATACCATCCCTTACAAGTAATATCTATAGCCAAACCATTTAGGTTGAGGGGACTTTTAAGTGGCCTTCCATATACTATATTAAACCACTTGGGAGACTTTCATGTTATCCACAAGAAAAACTATTTAGCCGTTCGCCTTTTCAAACCATTCAAAATTTCTTTACCAAGTTTACAACATGCAAGAGTTCGATTAAAAGAGGTTAATGTAATGAACATATCTTTATAAGAATTTTGTCAAACACCTTGGGGGCATAATATAACCAAAACTATTTCCAAAGACCATTAAACCATTAAACCATTACCATGCAATCCAATTGTCTGAAACCACCATTAATGCATATAACAACATAATTAAAATCATAGAAAACCATAACCAAGCATTTAATATCAACACCCCCAAATAATGGTTGAAAGCCAAAATCATGAAATAGTAAAACTATGAAATCAATCATATAAACCATGTATTTAGTTGAAATTACAATGAGGGAAGATAATCATGCCTTATACTAAAGAGATGATGGAATGAAATCACCAAAACAAGCCCCAAGAAATCCTGAAGATAAAACCCTAGCCTTCTTGCCCAAAAGCTCTTGAGAGAATTATAGAGTATTTTTGGAATAGTTTCTAGGTGTTAATGAATAGAATAATAGGGAAAATAATCTCCTATCCAGTATATGAATCATCCAACCAAGTTGTAATAATAGTATATGATCCATAAATATCACAAGTGTGAGTATGTGATACAACAACTTCGCAAAAATTTGAAAAGTGAAGAAAATGAGCTAAAACTCCATTGAAAGTCATTGAAGCTTGCTTAAGCTTGAATTTGGATGTTTTTGTTTTAGAAATTAAAATTTTTTGCAAGTAATGTTGGAATAAATTGGGTAGTACATCATAAAGAGTTCCAATCTCACTTTTGAAAAAATTTGGTAAAAAATCGAGGTAGTTTAATTTGAATTGAAATTTGACCTAAATTTGAACTATAAAATGAAAATGATAGAAGATGAAATGTATATCTCCTCGTGTATCACTTGTGTAATATACTCCATATGTATCCACTATATATCCCCTGTATATTTGTGTAAACTTGTGTGTGAGATGCACATATATTGGATAGAAATTCTTTTTGACTCAATTTCAATTATAAATTCTGATTCCAAACCAGTCTAAATTACCCTAATATTCCTCAAATTATGCATATTGCCTCGTGCAATAAAGTTTTCTTAATGTTTTTTAGGTAGTTAGAAAAGTTTTAAAAGGAGTTAGCTAGTGGTCACAGGCCGGGGGGGAGAGGGTGTGTGTGCACTAAAGATTGGTCTGCTCCACAAAGCTGAGTTTTTTCTGATTGCTCCCCCCCTCTTTTTTGTGGTTGGCCTTTTTACTAGTCTGTCTCCTTTTTCATAATGGAATATATTAATACTCAAGATCTAGCTTTGCTTTCCTTCTTCACCGATGCTTGACAGAAGTATCACTCATTCGGAGTCTTCTTGTGTGTTATAATCTTTACAAGAATGCATATGCTGATTGAGTATTGCTTGGGAATTCATTGATAATGAATTTGTCAGGTGATAGAGAGGCTACTCTTCTTTTTTGTCGATCAAGCCGCTTTCCCTCATGCCACTCATCCAATCCTTTTCACAAACTTGTATAATAAATGTCACAAAGATAGCCAATTCTATTATCAAAGAAATAAGGAAAGGGGTATCAAATATTTGGAGGTATGAAAAAAGAAGTTGTCAGAAGTGGAAAAATCATGTTGAAGAGTGGGGCGTTGATACGATTCAAAAGGCCACCTTAGCTTTCAATGACATCATTCGAAGTCAGTACGTAGGGCATCGATATTTGGTCACATTAAGGAAATGGGATCCTACATGGAGGGGCCAATTTGAGTACACCAAAGAGCAATTCCACGTGTGAAAGATTGCTTGGAGCATTAAAGATCGAGGACTCACGGTTTTGCGCCTTCATTAAAGACATTTGGTTACTTAGCCTTGGAAAAGTAACACTCCATGACCACCCCTTTTCATTAAGGGTATTATGGTCATATTTTATGTAATAAGTTAGACTATAAATAGGTTCTATTAGTTTATTTGCTAGTTAGTTTATGAAAGATAAAAAATTAAAACACTTAAAATCCTCTCTCTTGAGAGTAGACCACCTTAGTATAGTCTTAGTTAGGACTTGAAAAAGTTATCCTTAGTATAGGTCTTAGAAAAATCAATATTGTTCTTTGCTTGGAAACAGTGGATCTTGAGGTGAGTCGATTACCTTGGCGGTCACCGTAAGAGTGGTTTTGATTATTACATTCATTAGCGGTTAATGTTGAAATATACTTGGTTCTTAATCTTGTAATAATCTTGGTCTCACTATCTATCCTTTTATTATTTTGCAAATTCGTGTGTTTTTGTGTTTGTCATCTTGTATCCCTTTGTGTTGCTTATTCTTCTCACGTTTTGTGGACTGTTTGGGCATCTTAGTGGACTGATTTGTATCATTTGGTATCAAATCATGGCTTGATCTTGTTCCCACAAGATCAATCTTGGGCTCGTCAACTTGAAAATAAAAAAAAAGTGTTAGAAAACTAAAAAATCAAAAAGAGGCAAATCTGTCTATTTTTTTTGTGTTCTTGGCCGAAATTGTGTTCTTGTTGTTGTTGTTGTTTTGGATGAGATTTGTGTCTAAATTTAGGTGTGTTTTGATTGTCTTAGTTGTTTCTAAGTTTTAGTTTTGTCTTCACTAACTCCCTTGAGTCTAGATCCAAGTTGAGTTTGAACATTGTTGTTGGTATTGTTGTTACGATTTCAAGAACTTGAACATGATTGGTGTTGTTGTGTGGACTAAAACTTGAAGGTGGTTTGAGCTCGTGTTGTTGGTATTTTGTTTAGGTTTTTAATCTTGAAAAAGGTGTTGTTGATTGTTGGAGGTTCAATGTGAGGCTAGGTTTTCAAACTTCTATTGAAAGTTCTTGTTGTTCTAGACTATCTTCATGTCTAGTTGCAAAAAAGCTCTTCAATAGTGTTGTTTGATCCAAAAGCCAAGTGGAAAGAAGTGAGGCCTTTGTTAGTCTTTAAAACAAATCCCAAAGACCTACCAAAAGGGAAGGGGGACAAAAATATCTACAAAAGACTTGGTACTAAAAGAGGGAAAAAACACTTTTCTAGGTGTCCAAAAGAGGAAAGGGCCACCAACCATTCAAAAAGGTGTCTTGCCCAAAAGGTGTAAGACAAGTCAAACCTTTTTTAATGTGAAAAAGGTCTCCAATCTTGATATTTTTCTTCCCCAAGGTTGAAATATACTTCTTCAAAATTGAAAATTGAACCAAAATTTCAAAGTTGGAAAAATAAGAACCTTTCAAAAACCACAACCAATCCTAGACTGCCACATCACCAATTTTTTTACAATACCGAAACTTAGGGCTCAAAATCTTGGATTCTTAGTTTCTTATTGTTGATTCTTAGTTTCATTTTTTTTATTCTTATACTAATTGGCAACTAATAAATACCTACTAAGTTGTAAATTAGTTTTTGAATACGTTTCTTTCGTGTCTTCGTTATTTGTGTGCTTTTCTCATTTGTAAATCGTAGTAACTTCTTTATTTCAAGTTCATAAGTGAATTTTATTTTGTTTCTTGAGTCAATCAAAACAAGAATCCATTCCGGCCGCCAAGTAGGATTGACATCTTATTGACTACCGGAGTATAAGCAACTTTCAATATTAGCTGCTCCAATTGTGAGAATCACAAAGGTGAGTGTATCGAGTGTTAGTGAGGAGATTTTTGTTTTTTTTTGTTTTTTTTTGTTAGGTACCATGGCTGCACATAATTTCAAGGCCACGTGTGGTCGCATCCATGAAGATCTTGAAGATATGCAACAACACATTGAAATTATACGCTAATTGTTACCCAAATTCTTTCCTCAAAATCCAATTGTCCAAACAACTTGCGATAAGGGCTTTCTGAAGGAAGTTGCTTCCCAATCTTGTGATGGACTTTCACACTGAGGTAAAGACGAACATACTCATGAACGTCAAGGTAAAGTAGCTAACCCTTACACTTTTGTGCATGTGAATGATAATTGTGTGCCTAGTAGCCCATTGAGTGTGAGTTATAGCTTGCCTATATGTGAGTCTATTATTTCTTTGCCACTTGATAATGATGTACTTGTTGTGAGTGTGGATACACTACTTGATCCTATTGATTACCGAATCGACTCTTCTTATAAGATCGATTTAGGTCCACCTAGTGTTGAAACCATTGTGTTGAATGAAAGTACATCATCTTGTGAAATTTATGTTGATCAACTTTTGTGTGAAAATTACCCACCACTTGAGGATGTGTGTGATGTGATTAATGAATCTAAAGTGTGTGATGATGTTGAAAATATTGATCAAAGGAATAGGAGTGAACCCGAAATCTATTCTTTGGATAATCTTGTACTTGAAATCTCTTTGAAACTTGATATTGATCTTTTAGAGAGTGATGAACATGTTTGTTTAGAATCTTCTCCTGAAATAGATTATGCTCTCTTAAGGTATAATGTCTTGTTTAAAGATGATATAACCACTCCTAATGAACCTAGTGGTGGAAATGATGGTATAGCTTGCCTTAGAAGCTATAGCCGATATTCTAACCCACTATGGTGTGACAAAATTTCTCCAAAAGATAGAAATTTCTTCTTGAAAGATGAGAGTACTCTTAAGGGTAAGGGATGTGTGGTTTTGGAAACTACTTCTCCTTCTACTTTTTGTGACTTTATTTTTGAGAGTACTTATGGTGATGATTGTGAAACTAGTAGTGAGTACACACATGAGGACACCTTAGTAGAAGTCGACTTGAGTGATACCTTTCTCTACTTTCTATTTGCTCTGGATAATATATATGCTAAAGTAGAGAGTATGACGTTTATTTTGGGTGGAGACCACGGGAAAGGGAAGTGTTGTCTAGACCCGTGTCTATGGCCACTCTTTCCGTTTGACCCCGGTACCAAATATAGAATTGGTGATGATGGTGCACCCAACTTGTTGCTTGGTTTACATGACAAGCAAAGTATCATTTTGGTGAATTCTATAGCCAAATCCTTTGTGCATAGTTCATTAATTATGTAATATTTAGTTCAAATGATCCTTGGTTATATTCTAAATATGTGCAACCTTGGTATGTTGAGGTGATTTGCCATGCTTACCTTAACCCTCATGCCATGCGGAGTTTGTATTTGTGTGTCCTTTGTTTGGTTTTGCAAGGTTTGGATTCGAGGTCGAATCCTTTTCAAGAAGGGGAGGATGGCACGATTCAAATAGCCACCTTAGCTTTCAATGACATCATTCGATGTCAGTACGTGGGGCATCAAGCTTTGATCACATTAAGGCAATGGGATCCTACATGGAGGGGCCGATTCGAGTACACCAAAAAGCAATCCCACGTGTGAAAGATTGCTTGGAGCATTGAAGATTGAGGAGTCACGGTTTTGGGCCCTTTATTAAGGACATTTTGGTTACTTAGCCTTGTCCAAGTAACACTCCATGACCACCCCTTTTCATTAAGGGTATTGTGATCATTTTGTTATGTAATAAGTTAGACTACAAATAGGTTCTATTAGTTCATTTGCTAGTTAGTTTATGAAAGATGAAAAAATGAAACACTTGAAATCCTCTCTCTTGAGAGTAGACCACCTTAGTATAGTCGTAGTTAGGACTTGGAAAAGTCATCCTTAGTATAGGGCTTGGAAAAGTCAATATTGTTCTTTGCTTGAAAACGGCGGATCTTGAGGTGAGTTGATTACCTTGGTGGTCACCGTAAGAGTGTGGTTTTGATTATTACATTCATTAGGGGTTAATGTTGAAATATACTTGGTTCTTAATTTTGTAATAATCTTTATCTCACTATCTATCTTTTTATTATTTTGCAAATCCGTGTGTTTTTGTATTTGTCATCTTGTATCCCTTTGTGTTGCTTGTTCTTCTCACGTTTTGTGGACTGTTTTGACATCTTGGTGGACTGATTTGTATCAGGCGTGCATCAGTTAATTTTTTTTTTAAATATATATATATATATATATATATATATATATATATATATATATATATTTAATTTTGCACCCTAACAAACACAAGTGTGCTTGAGGCATGTTGATTGCAATTTTGCTAATTTGCTTTGGATGCCCAAATATCACTTTTAGTTAGTATTTTTTGTTTTAATTTAAATGGAATAAAATTAAACGGAAATAACTTAGCCGATCCCGATAATCAAACCTATAACATCATTCATCATACATTTTGTACAATGTTAACCACTGAGTTATATCTCTCAATTGCTTCAATTATGTTAAAGTTTAATTATTATTAGCGTAGAATGTATATTTGACTTATTAACTTGTATTTTCATTACTGCTCACGCTATAAGTAATCAGTTGAGGCTTCGGCATAATGTTATTTCATAGTCGTTATTGAAAATTTGTGTTAATGTTTATGTTAATATAATTATAGCTGGACGTATTAAAATTCCGAGCCCTCGTTTGCAAGTGGGCTAGGTATAAGATTAATTAATGTATAACATACTATGAATTTTTCTGTGACATGCAGTTTCTTTTTACCTACTCATATTGAGTGCTTAGAAATGATGAGAGTCTGAAAAGAGGGGTTCAATTTCCCAAAAGTCTCTCTACCATTAATGGCAGAAGACTAATGACGTTATTTCATAAATGTGACGCCGTTTAGACCCGTCATAGTTCACCTAATACCTATCGTTTCTCGTCTATACATTATTACTACTATGAAAAAAGCAAGAAGTTCAAGACGAATCTCCTGCTCAATTTCCCTTTTGATTCCCCGTATAATTCTCTTGATTATTTGAAAAGAATAATAAGTTTATAAAAAAAGTCTTTTTTCCTCTCCATCAAAAATAGGAGGTAGGATCAATCAAAAATTGTCGTTTTGATTTATTCTAGATATCATTCAAGAATAATTGTTTTCATCTGATATGCAAGAATGAATAAAAGAGGCAAATATCTTATGATAATATATCCAGTTCGGTTGTTAATAGAGTGAATAGATCAATAATTATTAAAATCTCTTATTTAAAATTATAGTGAAATGTGTATCTAAACTCATGCACGATGTGCCGTTTAGACCCTTCATAGTGTTGGTTCTACGTAAATGGAAAATGATTCAAATAAATGGAGGGAAAGTTGAGTAAGTTTTTCACTTTAAGAAAGTAACGTTATCCCACATTGGTAGGAGGAAGGAACTTTTTGATACTTATAACGAGAAACATTTCTTCATGTGGTTATTGAGGCAAGAACAAGAGATGACTTCATCATTGTTCCTTGCTTAACTTTGTTTTCGACTTTGAAAAATGATCAACAGATTATCTTTTTGGACAAAATTTAATTGAAACTTGAAAATAAGTGAAGTTTTTAATCCAAAAATTCAATAGAATTTTTTTTCTGTTTGCGGACGCAGTCACAACGCACCTCGAAGGAACGCGAGCCTTCAAGGCAAGAGACAAGAGACACAGTGGTTGGGGGCGGATCAATGATCTGCACACGCACCTCGCGACCTGTGGATGTAAATCCAGCACATGTGCTGCTCAAAACATACTGGAAATTGCCAAATGCCACCTGCGACGCAGGTCAGTGCAGGACCAACGCAGGTCGCGTACTGTTTCAGAAAGTTGTCTCTCTTTGTGAACGCTATAAATATCTGCATTTTTCCTCAGGTAAAGGTACAAATTTTGAGTTGAAAGAACATATTCTTCTTCTAAAAATTCTAATGTGATCTTCAAATCTTTGAGTAAGTTCGTAGTTCAGAAAATTTGAGGTACCAATATTTTCTGAAGTGAATCATTTTATCCACAAAGGAGATATTTCATGAACCTCGGATATTTGAGGAGAATAAATTTCTTAAGGATACACTGTGAATGCGGTGGGCTTATTCTATCAATTTTGTCTCCACCTTACTTTCTTTAAAGATGTTTATGCGTTCACCTTTTGGGGATTTATCATATCATTCTGTTAAATGTAGTTTTAAAATATTTTTTTTTAGAAGCATTCATATGGTGTTGTTCATAGCTTTGCCAAAGTATAGCACTCAGTTGATATTTTAGTTTCAAGGTTGAGATACAACACCCGGTTAACATCTCATATGTTAGATTGGATTTTTTTTTCAACTTTTATCATTAGCTAAAGTTATAAATCAAAAAAACCGAACCAAATCGAACTAAACCGACAAGAACCAAACCGACGGTTATTTTTTTGTTTGGTTTGGTTTGATTTTAGAAATTTAAAAACCGACTAAGTTGGTTTGGTTATGGTTTTGACCAATAACTGATCCAAACCGACCCATCAACACCCGTATAGTTGTGATATCTTGTCAATTTTGTTTCCATCTTTAGATAAGATTTTCATGCTCAAATTATTGCCAAGTACATATATAGGCATTGCCGCAAATTAAACATTCTAAGTTGGTTCACTATCACTAGATCTTATACAGTAAAATGAAGATTACGTTGGTCCCCCGAGGGCTGTATATTGACGTAATTTGAGACTCCAAATGTTTTTTAATCCTTGTAATTTAACAATATTAGTGGTGATGTAGAAAAAAATTACAAAGCACATAAAGTCAATGAGGAAGGACAACTTCACTCGATTATGGGACCGCCATTTAAGTTATAGTTACTGTATTAATAAATTTGTATGTTTAGTCACTTTAGAACAAACTTGTGAAATTAGACTAGATATGTTATTGTTGTGTCGCTTCAGAATCAACTTTAGGCATATCTAATTGAAATTGCAGAAGATGCATATGAAGTTTGGACAATAAACTTTCGACATTTTTGCTTAAAATTTGACTTGCCTAGACAACTTTCAATGTTTTCCTTGAAATTTAACCTGCCAAAATCAAACTTCAAATACTTATATATGAAGCTATAGACATACTTTTTTAAAGTTTGAAGTATCAATTTCATCTTTCTAAATGTTTCCAAGCTTTTCTAACAACAACACATGATTAATATTCAATTTTTATGTCCGAAATTCAAGTCTCATTTCTTCAAATTCGCAACAACGGCGATTTTAATGTTGAAAACCTTTAGTTGGCCACAGATGCAAAAAGAAAGATGTAACCTGCTAAGTTTTAGATATTTCAAGGATGTCTCAGTGTTAACACGAATAGTTTGAGGACGTAGTTCAAGTTTTGGGATAGAGTTAAAGGATGTTTTTGACTAAAATCTCAAGAATTTGTGTGACAATGATGAAAGCTAACGTAAAATTTGGAAAATTGTCTCAAATAAGACGAACTTGTAAATTGTAATAACGAAATTCAATAGTCATTTGTAAAAGCAAGGAAAAATTCACAATTTTCAAGTATTGGAAGGAGAGTAACGTAGTCGGCAGAGGCATATTTTAACAATTTAAGTATTGAATTTTGCAAATAAATACAATAATGACCAAAAGGAAAATCAATCAAATATAGTGACAAAATGCTTTCCTACACACATGTTGAAATACTTGGTCAATTCCCGAGTTACTTTTGCTACTATAAATAGGCCCCTACTCCCTTTAACACTTCCCAACCATACATTCTTCTATATATCTTTTTAGTTCTTCTTTCTCCCTTTCACTTTCTATATCTATATATGCGTTGGAGAAACTATGTATGTGTTCTTGTGGAAATTGCATGGAGAATCTGTAAAGCTCAGGAGGGATAGCACCATGGATACATCTCCATGAGCTTGTGCACTTGGCTTTTTGTTTTTTTGCCATCTATAGCGCTATCCATCCTGAGTTTTATGGCTTCTTCGTGCTTGCTTTTGGTGCTTGATGTTAATATTTCGTGCTAAATATCTTTCAAAGAATTTGGTTCAATTGCAAGAGCGCAACGTGTTATATGTGAGACTAATTAGACACACCTTATGAATTCGAATGTGATACTATGCATAAGTTAAGAATATCAAGTGATTGATTAGGCCCTAACCGGTATCAGGACCTCTCTGCTAGGTCTGGGCCTAGGGTTGGGGGCTCAGTTAGGAGTGTTTTAGGTGTTCGGTCTGTGGGTCCGGTCTAGTCCTCAGATGGAAGTGGTCCGGGACCGCTATCATTTGGCCCACCCCTAAGCCTAGGGATTCTAATGGTATCGACTGGATTGCTTCCCCAATCCAGAATCGGCCCAGACCGATCCACTAGGAAGGATAATGGGTTATAATTAGTCCATTATCACGTCAATTATCATATTTCTTTAAGTATATTAAAAAGTATAAATAAATTTGTATGCTTAGTTTACCTACAGCTAATTTTTAGTGAACGAAAATATGAATATTTTTGGAACATGTTTGTAAAACTTAAATTATGAACGAAGGTATGATTTGTGGGTTCTAATATGAAAAATGAGATTCTAAATAAATTTGTATGCTTAGTTTACCTACAGCTAATTATTAGTGAACGAAAATATGAATATTTTTGGAACATGTTTGTAAAACTTAAATTATGAACGAAGGTATGATTTGTGGGTTCTAATATGAAAAATGAGATTCTAATCCTTTCATTTGTTTTACTTTTTTCTAGAACTTGTTTGAATTTCGTTTAACTGTTGATATTTTATTGAATACATATTTTTGGATAACATGATTAGCACGAGACTGATGGCCCTTTGTTGCTGACATATGGCCCTGTGGACATTATCATATATTCTTGACCTGAATAAAATCTATACATCCCTTACTGTTTTTGAATTTACTTCTAAATTCAGCATACATTAATTTTATCATTTGATTACTCAGACTGAATAATAAATACCAGATTTCAGATAGTATGTATTTCCCAGCTTTAAGGTGGTTATGGTTCCACGTTATCCTTTAAATGCTTCCACTAAAATACAGCGGCAAGTGGTTGGCAATATCAGAATGACATTTATATTTGGTTTTTGTTGGTTTTCGAAAATTATTTTTTGGAAAACAATAAGACATATATCCACATGTTAGAATTGTGAAAGTGAATTAAGATTGTCAATAAAAACATAGATTCAGATGTCAGAGACATTTTTTTTGTTAGGAGCTTTTGTTTCTATGAGTAATAAAATTGTTGTCAGAACAGAACAGACTGGGGGTTAGGTGGAGCTAGAATTTTGAGTTTATTACAACTCATTAGGTTCTTGACAAATGATAGAAAAAATTATATTGGATAGTTGTTTGTTAAATAATTGTCGGATGATATATAAAATATACAGACGGTGTATCCTATTGTATATTTTGTTAGCTAATTATCTTGACCAGCCAAATACGTAGTAATTTTTTTTAAGTTATTTATACATCTATATCTATATTATATTAAAAGTGTGAAGGTTCTTATAAATGTTGTTTGAAATTTTTATCCTTTACTAAAAGTCTCCGCAGTAGATAAAATCATCTTTTCACCTTTTTATTGATATGAAAATTTTGTAAACTCCTAAAATATATTGAAAAGTAAGGCATGAAGTAGTTTAAAAAGAAAACTATAAATAGTAGAAATATTAGAAAAATATTTAGAATAATTCTTTTAAAAAAGGACACAATTTTAAAAGAGAAAAAGTCCTACGAGTATTATTTTAAGCCTTTTCTTCTCCAAAAAAATAATTTATTATAGGTAGTTAAACTTTTATTTATACCAAATAAAATTATAATTTAAATTTTTGTCCTATTAAATTTTGGTTAGTGGATTTTTTCTTATTTATTTCAATCAATTTAGAATTTCTTTCCTTACTTGAATTAAATATCATAATTAAAGTACCTTAAAAAAATTATGATAGGTAGTTAAACTTTTATTTATACCAAATAAAATTATAATTTAAATTTTTGTCCTAATAAATTTTGGTTATTGAAATTTTTCTTATTTGAATAAATTCTAAATTTTAGAATTTCAATCAATTTATAATTTCTTTCCTTACTTGAATTCAATGTCATAATTAAAGTACCTTATATTCTCACCTTTTTTATATATATTTTAGGATTTCAATCAACTTAAACTTTTATTTTATACAATTTCTTTCCTTATTTGAATTAAATATCAAAACTATATATTTAATATTTTTTGTACGTTCTTTCTTGATTTTTCTCACGTAATACCTCATCTTTTGATTTGCTTCTTTTATCCCAACTAAAAACTGAATTTGTTTAATTTATGTAGAATTTTTTGTTTATGTTAAGAATATATGCTTGATTTTTGTTTTTTCTTCTTTTAGTAGTGAACCTAGGTTGAACATTATTTAATTTTATTGTATTTTTCAGGTGGCTTTTGACAAAACACTAATGGAACGTTTGACAAGAACAACATGGAGTTTGCGATGTTTTGAGAAAAAATTGGTTGTGAGCTATGTGAAAAGTTATGGACCCTTTGAGTCTGAATGTGGTGTTGTTGACTGTTGGGGAGGATCTTTTCATCTTGTGATGATTAACTTGGCTATTGTTAAATTCACGAGCATGTTGGATCATACCTTGATGTTGTAGGTGTATATTTACAGAAACTTACTCCCAATCCATAAATTTGTTATGAGGCTAACTTGTATTGGGAGTAAGTTTCTGTATCAGTTGTTGAATCAGTTTTAACAACAACTGATACATGAGGGTTGTAAATTTTGAATCTGTATCAGTTTCTGTATCAGTTGTTGTTAATTATCTCTACGTTAATTCAATTTTGTATCTAACGTCTGATTCATTATTGTTTTACAGTAATTTTTTGTCCTTATGGTAATAAGGTTGAGATACATTTTTAATGCTAATGATACGTTTTGCTTATCTTGTATCTGAGTTTATATAGTTCTGATTAATTATGTATCTCATTTTGTTTTAGTTTTATCTATAACAACATACTACACAAATATAAAAGTTTTGTTTTAGATACATGTTATACATGTTTGTGCAGTTAATGTATCTAGTAATCTATTTTTTGGCAGTAACTGAAGAAAAATAAGTTGAAGTTTTATTTCATTGATTCAGCTATGTCCTACGATGCCGTTCGGAGAATTATATTTGGACTAAAGAAAAACAGGCACAAGAAATCAAGCGAAACAATTACATCGAGCAATAATTGTTGCGGGAGATGTGGTTATGAAGGTCACAATAGGCGTACTTGTAACTTTTTTTCAAAAGAGGAGTGACAATGTAATTGACTGATGAATAATGTTGAATAATTTCTCAGTATGTTGCTAGATTTTTTAACTCTTTGATTCGACATTTTAATTGATAATATTGTTGTTATTTAAGGATTTTAAGAAAAATAGTTACCGAAATAAATTATTGTTTTCGTACTTTTATTAATTAGTTATATATGTTTTCATGAGCTGTTTGTCGTGACACATTATATAGAAATTAAGATACATTGAACTGATAATGTTATTAAATTGTATATTAGTAGTTCTGTCATTGTAAATGATTGAAAAGAGACATTTTTATAGGATGTATCTCCCATAAATTTATAGATACAGGTTTACAAAATTTGTATCTAATGTAAAATATAATTTGCCAATATTATTAAGATTTGGTACTATAAGTTCTTATACCTTTTGTTATGCAGGTTAGAGACAAACATATATTCGAATTAACAAAAAACTATTACAGATACATAATAATGCAACATTATGTTGCTTACTATCATTATATAGTAAAATATGTTTCCTTATTAATATGTATCTCATATAAATTTTTAGTAATACATATAATTTAGTAATATGTATCTCGTATAAATTTTTAGATACAAGTTTAAATAGTTTGTATCACTTGTAAAATCTAATACGTTAATAGTTTTAAGAGTTGGATTTATTAAGTTCAGCTATAATTTGTTATGCACTTTAGAAATAACATGTCTTAGTAGGAACAAAAAACGGTTAGAGATACATAATAATGCAATGTTGTTATGTTACTTTCTACCATTATATTGTATTATATGTTTCATTATTCTAGATACTTAAAATTATAAAATATTATAAAATATGTATCGAATACACTGTCTTTATAAAGTGTAAGAAAAACGTATATCGAAACATAATTATATCTTCAAATGCTTCAGCATTGCGTTAAAATGGACGACAAAGTAGAAGTTTTTAATCACTAAAGAAACATAATGTATTTTTATCTACACATTACTAACATCATCAAAAAATGACAAAGTTTATAACATCATCAATGATTTTAATATCCAACTTGCAAACAAATAAACAACTATTGAATATGCAAAACACGATCTGTTTGTTTTGGTGCGAAATTGCTACTTGGCCTTGGTGGATCGTCATTGTCACTAAAGTAGCCATTCTCTGCTTTTTCATACCCGTACTTGCACAAAATACTAGCATATCTCAGGCGATGGTATTGAGCATCAATACTAGAAGATAGAATGCCTAATCTCTTTCTCTGATACTTGGCATAGACAGCTGCAAATACACCATAATTTCTATATAATAATCACTAATTTAATTAAAAATACCTATATACTCATATATCGAAACATAATTATATCTGTAAATGTTCCACCATTCTTGAGTTGCAAGTTTCTTACCATCTTCAGCATTATAGTAATTCACATAAGCCTTATCGATGTACACTTTGAAAAAGCAATCTGTGGTAGTGTATCTGTTGGTTGGAAAATTCTTGTTCTTGTACTTCTTCCTCAAGTAGTACATGATGACATCCAATTGATGTACAAATTGTAATCAAATGGAATATATGTTATAGCAGGCAACTGTAATGATTATTACTTAGATACAAATTAAATTATTTTTGTATCTAATGTGATTAAAGAAAAAATGCAGGGAACTGAAATAACAACAAATGAAAAAGATACATATTAATATAGAATGATACATGTTTTGTTATTATGTATCTAAAACAAATTACATTCAGCTAAAAACATCTCAAAGTTCTTTCCTCACAGCAAATCATCAAATTTGACAGAAATAATTTTCGTTTTGCATGATCTTTGGGTTAAAACAATTCTTCTAACTTGTGCAGTTAAAGTAACAACCTCATGTTATAGATTTTAATACATCATCATAGATATCACACAATTAGTAATACATATACTAATGGAAATCTACTTTGACAATGTTTAAAGGAAAAATGAAGGAAAATGAAAGATCAACAATTGTATAAGAAACATATTAATATATGATGATATATATATTTTGTTATTATGTATCTAATACAACATAAGAACAAAATAAAAAATCCAACATTTATACTGCAACACATAATCAAAATTGACAGAATCAAATTGTTTTGCACGTTTTTTTCATGAAAAATCAGATAAATAATAAATTTCTAAACGCATCATACAAGCCAAAATATGTATCTCAACCTAACATTCAACAGATCTGAATATCCAATTACCTTGGGAAGCTCATCTCTGAAAATTGCTTCGGCAATTCTTCTTCTCTTGGCTGGAGATTTACTTCTAGGACTATTGGATCCCCTTTTCTTAGAACCACTTTCTTTTTTCTTGTCCTTCTTAGCATGATTTTGCCACAACATCTTCAGAGTTTGGGGATCATTTCTATGCTTTGATCTATTTTCATCAAAGTCAACAAATTCGTAGTCAAAATTTTCAGGAACGCAGTTTACAACTTCTTGAGATTCTTTGATACTTCTATTTGAGAAAACCCAAGACTAAAAGAAGTTCCCAAATCTTTATTCATAATGGTAATTCAAACAATAAAGCCTAAAATATGAATAATCAAAGAAATTACTCAACCAAAACACTAAAATTTCACTTTGTAAATACAGATGCAAAATATTTTTTTTGAAAAAGAAACGTAAAAAGGATTAAAAGAAATTGAAGCTGATTTTAGGAAGGAAAATTACCTTACTTCAAAGTTTTGAATTAAATGGAGAATTTGAATAGAAACCACACCACAAATTGCAGCGTACAAAGAGGAGAAGTGAGTTATTTTTGGTAAAGAATCAGCTTCTTAGTTGTAGGTTTTAACTTATATCTCAACTTTACCAAAAAGTATGAAATGTTGGGATTTAAGTAATTTTTTAGAAGTGGAGGGAGGGGGGGGGGGATCTTTTAAAGTTTAGAAACTTATTTTATTTATTTAGGTAATTTTTTCTTCATTTAAATATTACATGGGCTGAAACGGATTGACCTAAAATGAGCTAAAATCTGAATCATAACCCAACCTATCCAAATTTTTTTAAGTTTTAAATTCAAAATTTGTTTTCTTGTAATTATTTTGAATGCCTAATAAAGTATTGTTCTTGTATTATGACTATTTAAAATATATCAAATAAGAAAATGTTTTTACGGATATTTGACAGGATCTCATTAGTCAGTTTAGGTTGCACATCATCTCAATTTTTAAAAAAGGATGAACTAAATGAGTCAACACAAGCCCAATTCATTAAATAAAGGAATAACTACATAATTAAGAAAACATAGCTAGTATATCTACTCTATCTAACTATAGTTTCAAAAATTTACACGACCCAACTGAGTATTTCTTTTTCCCTAAGATTTGCTTCTCCTTCCTTTCTCTTCTCTCTCCTCTTTGATCCTCCAAAGAAAAAAGTGAAGAGAAAAGAAAATGCACTAGAAAGTAGAACTCTATCTCTCTTATTCGAATTAAGCCAATATCATTGAAAAATTTTCATATTTGAAAAGTTATGAACCCATTAATGGTGAATTGCACATTTCAAAAATACTAAATAAGTCCAGATTTAGATCTTCAAACCTTAAGTCTCAATGATGAAGCACCAAGAGAAATAGTTAAAACGAGCATCTGAATATTTGTGCCTGCGCACAACTTTGAGGAATACATATCTCGATGAAAACTCGGACAAGATATGTAATTATTAAAACCGTCGTCGGGTTATTAACCCACCCAAATCTAAATGGGTTGGGATGGATCCTGAATTTGCCACCCCTGGTTCATCTTAGTTCATACTTTCTTTGGTGATTTTCGGTGATGATTGAACTCCCTGTTGTAGCCTTTGCTTATACCGATTCACTTTTTGTCCAAGAGTTTTTACATTGGGTCACCATCAAAACAAAAATGTAGCTTAAATTTTTAATCCAATTGTCACTATAATCATAAAGGCTTTTAGCACAATAAATATGCACTTTCACAATGAGTGCTAAAGCTTTTATCAGTATTAGTTATTGTCACTAGATCCAATATAATTATAGACTTTAGGGGCTTAACAAAGAGTGCGAAAATGTAATTGTCATTAATAATTGCCACTAAAAAATATAATTTAGCGCCAACAATTGTATTGCCACAAAATATCTTTTTGTGGTGTAGTGTGTATGTATTTCATCTTAGCTTACTACATTTTATCTTATGTTACCATCAATTTTACAAATGTAGCAAATTTTATTTTGCTCCTATTGTAGACACGTAATTTTGTCCCTCCCCGAAATGTCAATTTACCATACACCCCACACCATTCCATAATTTTTCTTCAAAGGACAAAAAATAACCAAATCCATAACAACTTTGATACCTCACGCTAATAAAAATAACAACCTCATTACCCTACCTAACCCCTACCCCACTTACCTCCTTCACGTTTTTTTCTTCTCTTCGTAACAAACCCATAACAAAATAAAAACATTCTCACAATATATTTACATACACACAAAGAAGAATGGGCACCCACCATCGGATTCCATATATGCACACGCAATACACCCCGTGAAAGACACTCACCTCACCATCTATACACTACACAAATATATACACATACTCACACCACACTCTCAATGAAGAATTCGTAAGCGTCACACAAAATTCATACCTATTATATACTCCTCTGGTTTTCCATGGAATAAGAGCAACATACACACACACTACACTATGAAAATTCACACAGACTCTATACTCACACAGTGATAATCATACATACCTCACACCTCACATACACTCAAGGAGTAACAGTCAATACACAATGCACACACACAACTGAGAGCACAAAAACAGTTAGGGAAAGAGAGAAAATAGAGAGTATAGGGAGAGATTAAGCGACAAAGAGAAGGAGGCTGGAGAGAAAAACAGAAAAAAAAGAGTTGATCAAAATGCAGAGAGAGACAAAACCCCCTGCCGTTGTTACTGTTTCGATGAATTTTCATTGGAGAATGACCTGCCAGCTCTGATTTCTGACCAAAATGACCTCATTCACGTAGTTCCGATGATGTTCTATAGATAATCATCTGAGAACCATCGTCCATCTTCTATCTCGCCAAAAAACCCACAAAACTCGGTGACCAGATTGTATCAGCCGGCGCAGGTCTGTCTTTCTTGCACAATTATTAGTTCGTGTAGGCGATAAATAGTAAATGATATATTGAAACTGAATATATATCATTTACTATTGATTGTTAAAAGTCCTTTTCGAAACAAATTTTAATATTTTTTCACTTAATAATAAAACCCGTTTGAAACTTAAAATCATAATTCTTTTTGGTTAAAAAAGGGGGTGTGACACCTATGATCTCTAACTGATCTGTAAGATATACTTTTATGATAAAATATGCGACCTATAAGTTTACTTATAGTTACTTAAGTATAGCATAAGAGCGAAACAATTTGCCTAACATATTTCAACTATGTGGTAACTATATAAGTAAAAGAGACAGTATTTTTATGAGGAAAACATCCGGCTCAAAAAAGTGTAAAAAATCATGACTTGTACCTCAACATGATTTCACCCCAACTTCACTAAACAACTTGAGCCTCAACAACCACAAATTATAGGAATTTTGTAATCTTGAAATTATAAACTCTAACTCCTATTCAAAACAAAGCTCACAAACTTCCCAAGATATGTTTACTTCAAATCTTTGAGTTTCCTAACTTGAAAACAATTACCTACTTCAGTTTATAACATATTGAATATAGAATTACAGCAAAGTTACAAATCAATAACCAAACCTAATAGTTAAAGACTAAGTCTCCTTATCTTTCTAAGTATTGGGATTATGTTCAATGTGTTCCTTCAGTCTTCAAGCTGCACACTTCTAAGTTAATTTGTAAATTGCCTTTTTTCTATGTAAGTGTGTGTTTCACTTCGAATACCCCATCTTCTATTTAAACACAACTCCCTAAAGAGTCATTGTTCATTTTAAACTCTTCCTTCAATCATAACTCTCATTGCTTAGAGTTCTACTTCAAGAAGACTCCTTTTTCAATCCCAACTCTTTCATTTTTAATGTTGTAGTCAAATTCCAACTTTTCATATAAGCATATATTTATTTCCTTGAGCTTATATACCGTAAGTACTTATCTATTCTTTTAATCTAGCAACATGTCTTCAACTCGTCTCATTGCACTAACAATCTTTTTGTCAGCTTTCACCTGTGTAACTATGATTCAACTTGATCAACACGTTTCATCAGTTGTCAAGCATCGAAACTACATAGATCCCAAAAAATTCTCCTCTTTTGATGATGATAAACTTTTTATATTTTTGCATCCACCACCTTTACCTATAGACACTTGATGCATGAAACACTCAAATAAAACTGGTCAGTCTATGGGTTATAAATATGCACAATCTTGTTTTTTTCTCCCCTCTTTTGGCATCATTGAAAATTTGAACATAAACATTAGAATAAAAAAACAAAGGCCAAACCATCCATGGACACTGGGGCTATCATCAAGACAATTAGAATATAACAAATAAAAATTAAAGGTATATCAAGCTAAACACGAAGAGAGAAGACAGTTGAGCACACCAAAAGCATTGAATTAATTTCAAAAATGCGAACATCATGAGCTAAGAAAGTACTAGTAAGAAAATAAAGACTACTGAGGACAACTAGAGTTAAGATGGAGTAGATGAGAAAGGTGACACCCCTAAGACACTAAGGAGAAACTACTATCAGACAGATGGAATAGATGGAATTAGCTGGGTTAGCCTATGAATTGTTACAACACTGGTGGTTCTCTCCTAGTCAAGCTCTTTCTCAAGCTCTACAATTTTAGCCCTGATTGTAGATATTTCCTGAGTATGAGTAATCCTAGAATCCTCCAGTTCCTCAGTCTTTTCAGACAAAATATTTTGAGCTCTTTGAAGAAAAACGTTTGCACATCTCATTGACTCAGAAAGAGAAGAGTGACGAACCCTGCCTGAAACATCTTTGGTGGTATGATATTCCCACATATGGATTAGAACATCAAATGCATCAAAGATCAAACAAATACAAAATCCATACATCAAGGAGTGGCTATTTTTATCTTGATGAAGCACACAATTCATATGTTTGAGGATCAAACTAGGCAGGTCAATTTTGACCTTAGAATCTAGCAACTCCATTAAGGTCTTGTCTAAGTAGTTGCCTTTAGTCGTTCTCTCTTTGTTCTGAAGAGTGATTTTGTGGACCACATCAAAATAGAGCATGTGTAGAGGGGACACTTTTCTGTTTTCAACTCTGTAATGATGAAAGAGTAGGCTATCTTGAGAATTTCTTAGTTATATCCAAAGTTAAGGGAAAGTTGATAAGAGAAGGTCACTCATACCTCACATAGTGACTCCATCCCCCAGTAGGCACATCCAAAATTTGAGCACATCTGCATTAGTCAAGTAAATAGAAATCCTAAGTACATTGAAGATGAACACAATGCCATCAAACCTGCCATTTATGTAGAATTTAATAACCTCCTTCTTGGCAAGCTTATGCTGATTGGTGCCCTAAAGGAATTAGGGTTGAACATCTTTGTAAAATAATCTTGGAATGGAGAATAGCTATTTCAGGTCCACTAAAGCCAGTGAAAACTCTAATTTGCACCATTTTTCTTTTAAAATTAGATGACATGATCAAGAGAAGGAGAAAGAGAATACTCAGATGGAATAGTCTGAGAAAGAGTGAAATATGGAGGAGTGGATGGAGCATGTTAAGAGACATATTTCTTCTAAGTGTGTGAGAAGGATTTAGCCGGAGAAGAAAATTTTGGTGCAGGTAGAGGAGTTTTCTTGGGAGATGGTTTGAAAGAGGGGGAAGAATGAGTAAAGCAGAAGTAAGAAGGTTTAGGGATAATATTTTTAACCCTTATTTCATGAAAAACCTGAATGAGAAGTAAATCATCATCATCATCATCAAAGAAGAGAGCAATTGAAGATGGAGGAGTAGTAGGAAAGAGGTGTTTCTTCTTACTTTCCCTTAGAGCCTTTTCAAGAATGAAATACTCTTTCTATTTATGATGGAGGGTGTGAGGAGTCCGTATAAGAATAAGACAACTCATAGGTTTCTCAAGAACCTCATTATCATTAACAAGGATAGGGGCTCCATATTTTTTCTTGAGTCGAGATCTATCCCTCTTAGGAATTTAGCCTGAGATGGGGTGTTTCTCAGATAGAATGGGCTAAATAAGAATATCTTGAACTTGTTCTGAGGGAATACAATTGAAGGAGTCAACCATAGATTTGAACTCGTTCCAAGCGGCAAACTAAGACATTTGGTGGTTACAACGGAGGAACCTGAGGAATAAGAGTTTCAACTGGAACTAATTCCATTGAAGTAGATGAGGGAGTTATTGATTTTTATTAGTAGGGAAGGTGGAATAATATGAATAAGAATCCATGGAAAATTTTTGGTGTAGAAAAAAATGAAAAGAATAAAACTGAGAGAAAGAGATGTGATAATTTTGGTGGAAAGAAGTTGAGTTAAATAGGATAAGGGTTCAAATGCATTTGTAGGAAGAGGAAAAGTTTTTCCAGTGTAGAGCCAATAAAAATAGATGGAAATTAGACATGGCAGACGGTGGCAAATTTTTATAGTGGGAAACAACTCTTCGAAAATTAATGGTTAAGGAAGACAGAGTGAAGCATTTAATATAGAGAACAATTGTGCTCATGTGTTTCATTCCAATTAGAGCTATACTTAAGCAAATAAGTCTCGCGTCCTATTTCGAATCGGTTAAAATAGCACATGGCATATGGTGGCTAGTGTCATGACTCTTGGGTTTCGAAAATTTATTTTTTAGAGTCGCCACCTAACTTTTTAGGAAAATTAAAAAAAAAACTATTTTTTATTGTTGAAAACTCTGTTTTTGTCTTTCGAAAACATTTTGAAATTCTGAGTAAGGATTTTAGTTACTCGAGGGGAAGGTGTTAGGCACCCCTCAGAGCCTATCCGAAGATAGTCCTTACACTTAGTTTTGAAAAATACCTAGAAAATTTTTTTATTTTGTTATTTTCTAAAATGGTGATAAAAATCCTTCATTATATATTTTTTCATTATTATTTAAAGGAAAATTTAAGGTATGGTGAACATGACACTACCATGTACAAGGAAGTAATATAACTATCGCAAATATATGTATGAATACAAAAGGGTGGTCATGTAATTTATACATATTGGAAAGCACAAAATCTTACAATCCTATAAGGGGATATAGGATATGTGAAGTTTAAGTATCTAACTAAAATGCAAACAAATATTTTTTTTCATGGCGTAAAAATTTATTTGTGAAATGTATATTTAAGAATATGTGAAGAAATACGAGAAAAATTATGAATAAATTAGAATTATATATAATAATAATAATAATAATAATAATAATAATAATAATATAATGCATAGCATGTGAAGTTGTTTAAACCATCATCATAATAATAGTAGTAGTAATAATAATAGTAATGATAAATTAAAATAGTGACGATATTTGCGGTATAAATAATAATGTCAGTAATGGTAATATTGGTAATAATAATGATCAATAATAATAATAATAATTATCATAGTAGTATATAAAAAATATATCTTGTACGTGGTAGCGGATGAATATATTTACCTAGCATTTTTATCCTGAAAACTCAAATAGTGTTAAAAAAATAAAATATAGCGCAAAATATTAGAATTATTTTTTAAAAAATAAGGTAAAAAGGTGGGTGGACTCCTAAAAAATGCATTTTTTGTAATGTTTTCTTATTAGTTTTGAAATTTTTATCTTTATTATTATATTTTAAGAGAAACATGGTGGTTACTATGTTAACTTTATTTAGACATATTGGTGGCGAAATTTCAAAAGAATTATCCAAGTATGCTAAAATATATATTTTTTTCTAGCAATAATCATGTGATTTGCGAAAATCAATACGTTAAAGCTACTTCTAGGAGGATAGACAAATAATAAAGCAACATGGATTCAATAATCAAATAAAGCTATCACAAATAAACTTAACAATAGGAGTTAGTTATCATTCTAAAAATAAACCCCAACATAAAAATATGAGTTAAATCGGAAGACGATAAAGAATAGAAAATTCGGTTTAGGAGTTTAGGCTCCTAATTTGCAGGACTCTGAGGCTCTGCACTCCTAGTAGTGGTTGACCCAATGTCTGGATTGAGATGAGTTCTGTTGCGGAACTTCAACTCCCGGATTCACATGAAAAAGAAAAGAAGAGAAAATATTAAAAATCTAAACACCCAAATAAGTCAAGAAAGATGAAATTAAAGGAAAAAACAAATAAATCAATAAATAAGTATCACATGTAACTATTCAATCTTGACCGAAATATAGTGGTTTAACAACATATAATATAAAAAACAACCTACGCTTTTCATTCAAACTTTGTGCACAACATGTTCAACATTGGATAGAATTGATTAATAATATATTATTTTGTTGCTCATTTAACAACAACTATATATATCACAAAACTAAAATCTGCATTCGGCATCTCTACATTAATAGCAAACTCTTATTCCTATACCAAAATTATTTTCTCAAAATATATATATATATATATTTAAAAAAAGTCCAGCTTCCCACGTTTGAGCCTTGAAATGTCCGAGGCATGATCAAGTAAACTAAAAATTTAATATAAACTATTTTAATTCGCAGAAAAATCAATGTCATTAAACTCCCATTCATCTTGACAAATATTTATATCAATAGAGAATTATACCACCCAAGATGAACATATGTATTTATGTTGAAGATAATGAATGGGTCTTACACAATTTATGCATTCGAACTAAGCGAAAAACAAAAGTCTGATCAAACACCAAAACCTGAATATCAAAGGGTGACAAACATTTGACTTATAATCCAAACTTAACAAGTCTTTTAAAGAATGGATACTACCAAAAAATTAACTGAACTACTCCTATCCAAAATTTAACATATCCAAAATGGTTACTTGGACTTGCGACTTGGAGCCACTGACACAAAACGTTCTTCTTCATATTCGGAAAAATCAATTATCCTATACAAAATACATCACAAATCCATTATCATTTCTTAACCAAGAGGATTGTAAATAAAAAGCTTCACGTCTCAAGCCCGAACTGAGAATGTAAATATGAGCTTACCAAAACAAAAACCCAGAGTCTAAATGTAATTTGAAAATCAAACCAAACCTAAACCTATCATTCTTGCGCAAGACCAAATGCAAAAGATATATTTCGGATTTCAAATCAAGTAATATAACTTATTTCAAAAACTTGAAAATTGTAAGTAATGTAACATATTCCAATTCGCTACCCTACAATGTTAATACTCAACCCAACTTGTCTATTGGATCCGAAAAAGGATATACAACAAACTTCATTGTACAGGAAATAAGGAAATATAGAGATTGGGTCGTTAAACTTACTTCAATAGCTACTTATTTACTTTATAATCAAGTTGAGGCATTTTCTTTCATTTGTTTTAGGCACAGTCCCAGATCGACAATAAGTTTGTGAACTACAATAACAAGGATCCTAGTAATAGAGGTTACCCACATAGAGTCACACACAAAGAAAAAAAATGTGAACTAGTCCATGTTTCAACAAGTTTACAAAGCTCTAAATTAGAACACCCCCAATATCATCAGTACAATAGGAAGATAAGTGATGATAAAGCCCGAAAAAATCCAATTCGAGAGTAGCCTGAACATTAATGCCTCTTGTAGGAATTTCTAAATGATAATATGAAAAGATTATTTAATACAAATCAATTTTCACCAAGTTGAACAGAATGCACGCACATATAAACACTCAAAGCACTTACTGGAATACAAAGATGAAGAGAGGACGGAGGAGAAAATAACAGACTACCTTTTCTTTACATATCTCAGATAATTGAACATATAGAAAAATGTGAAAAGATTGAAGAACTTGGGGTAAGATCAAAGTCATCAAACTCAAAACAGGGACAACAACTCTAACACAAACTCAAATCCAAAAAAGTCACACATCTACAGACTCATATTATATAACTCTGAAGAATCAAAATTAGATTTATCAGCGAAATAATGACAGAGACTTAGAACCAACTGATTCACTCATCCACAGGAACGTATCAAACAAATAACAAAGTAACGACAAAAATAAGGCATGGAAGGATTTTACCTTATGTTGGGAAACAAGCTCGGGCTTGACGTCAATGTGTTTATGGCGAAGAACTCAGGAACTCAAACGGTTGCCTTCGACTTTTCACCCATTTTCCTTTTTTTATTTTGCTCTTATTTTCACTCAGTTTTCTTCTTTCAATTCTTCTCTCCAAGTTAAGCCTCTCTAAAACTGATTTTCAACTATTTTTTGCTTTTTTTTTATCTAAAAATTGCATTTTTGAACCTCTCTATGCCAGTATTTATATGTGAAATTTGAACATGAAATTTCAGACTTGAAGGTAGAAATTATGAATAAATCAACGGGTGGAACCAAATCAAGGAAGAAAAAAATTCAAGATCCCTACCTCACAGTTATAGATTTTCTTCTTTGGACTATTTTTGGACTCCAAACGCGGATTTGAATTTGACTAGAGGGACTTCTTTGTTCCTCAGTATACGAGTCTGATAGTCTAGAATTTCGACCAGGATCTCTTCATAAGAGGGGTTGTTCTGAACATCTATGCTCTGAATAGGGACTACAACTATTGGGTTACCTATACACTTCTTGAGCAAGGAGACATAAAAGACTGGATGAACTGAGGCTAGATCGAAAGGCAATTCGAGTTTATAAGCTACTTTGTTGAATCGATTGAGAATCTTGAAGGGACCGATATATCGGGGAATGAGCTTTCCCTTCTTGCCGAATCTCTTCACGCCCTTCATGGGAGAGAACTTTAGGTAGACATAGTCACCAATCTTGAACTTGAGATCTTTTCTGCCTATATCTGCATAAGACTTCTGTTGGATCTGAGCAACTCGAAGTCTTTCTCTGATCAACTGGACTTTCTCTAAGGGATCGAATACTAAGTCAGGCCCTATGACTGAGGTCTCACTAACTTTGAACCAACCCACTGGAGATCTGCATCTCCTACCATAGAAAACTTCAAATTGAGCCATCTTAATACTGGAATGATAGTTGTTGTTGTATGCAAACTCAATCAAAGGCAAGTGGTCATCCCAACTACCCTTGAAATCAATTACACACGCCCTTAGCATATCTTCTAGAGTCTGAATGGTCCTCTCTGCTTGACTATCTGTCTGAGGATGAAAGGCTGAACTGAGATAAACTTGGGTATCAAGACCCTTTTGGAATGCTTTCCAGAAATGAGAGGTGAACTAGGTACCTTTATCTGAGACAATAGACAACAGAACACCGTGTAATCTAACCAACTCTCTGATGTAGAGTTTGGCATAATCCTCAGCTGAATACGAGGTATGGAATAGAAGAAAATGAGCTAATTTGGTCATTCTATCTACAATGATCCAAATTGAATCATGTTGATGATGAGTACGAGGAAAACCCATCACGAAGTCCATATTTACTTCTTCCTACTTCCAAGTAGGAATACTGAACTCCTGCATGGATCCACCAGGCATTTGATGCTCTATCTTAACCTGCTGACATGTAGAGCACTTAGCCACAAACTTTGCAACATCTCTCTTTATCCCACTCCTTCAATAGATCTCCCACAAGTTGTGGTATATCTATGTGGCCCTTAGATGAATAGAGTACCACGCACCATGTGCTTCTGCAAGAATTTGGTGCCTCAAGTCATCTATACCTGGAACACACAGACGACTTTGACAACACAATACACCATATCCTCCTTGGGAGAAAACCTCTACTTTATGATCCTTGATTGACTCTTTCAACTTAACTAAACTGGGGTCTCTAACTTGCCTCTCTTTTACCTTGGAAACTAGAGATGCTTCTGAACTACTCTGAACCCATATGTCACCCTCTTCTGTATAGACTAAGCGTACACCTAGTCTGCCAAGATGATGGACTTCCTGAGCTAACTTCTTTTTACTGTCCTCAATATAAGCAACACTACCTATAGAGAGTCTACTGAGAGCGCCGGCCACTATACTAGCCTTGGCCGGATGATAAAGGATACTCATGTCATAATCTTTCAAGAGCTTTAACCACTTTCTCTGACGAAGATTAAGATTTTTCTGAGAAAAGACATACTGAAGACTCTTATGATCTGTGAATACATCTACATGAACTCAGTAGAGGTAATGCCTCCAAATCTTCAAGGCAAATACTATGGATGCTAAATCAAGATTAGGAGTAGGATAATACTTCTCATGGGGTTTAAGTTGTCTGGAGGCGTAGGCTATGACCTTACCATGTTGTATGAGGAAACAACCCAAACCTACTCTGGATGCATCACAATACACTACGAAACCATCTGAACCATCTGGAAGAGCTAAGACTGGAGCTGAGGTGAGTCAATTCTTCAACTTCTGAAAACTCTTCTCGCAAGGATCTGACCATTGAAACTTGACTTTCTTCTGAGTCAATCTATACATAGGGGATGCAATAGAAGAAAATCTTTTAACAAACCATCTGTAATAGCCAGCCAAACCTAAGAAACTCCAGATATCTACTGGAGAGATCGGGTAAGGACAGTTTCTTACTACTTTGATCTTTTGAGGATCAACCCTAATGCCATCACCAAAAATAATATGATCAAGGAATGCTACTAAATTTAGCCAAAATTTGCACTTACTAAATTTGGTGAACAACTGATGATCTCTGAGAGTCTAAAATATGATTCTGAGATGGTCTGCATGATCATGCTCACTGCGGGAATAGACCAGAATATCATCGATAAAGACTATAACGAACATGTCCAAGTACCGCTTGAACACATGGTTCATCAAGTCCATGAAATCTTCTTGGCCATTGGTAAGACCAAAGGACATGACTAAGAATTCGAAGTGACCATACCGAGTACGGAAAGCTGTTTTGGGAATGTCATATTCTCTGACTCTGAGCTGATGGTAGCCTGATCTGAGGTCTATCTTAGAGAAATAACTAGCACCCTAAAGTTGGTCGAATACTTCATCGATTCTGGGAAGTGGATACTTGTTCTTGACCATGAATTTATTGAGTTGACGGTAATCTATACACATTTTGAGAGAACCATCTTTCTTTCATACGAATAAGACTGGTGCACCCTACGGGACACACTGGGCCTGATGAATCCCTTATCTAAGAGATCCTTCAACTACTTTTTCAGTTCTTTGAGTTCTGCGGGTGCCATTCTATATGGAAAAATAGATATAGGTTGAGTATTTGGAAGAAGATCAACACCAAAGTCTATTTCCCTTTTGAGAGAAATCCCTGGAAGATCTTCGGGAAAGATATCTGAATATTTATTCACTACTGAGACTAATTTAAGATTGGGAGTTTTAGAAATAGTGTCCTTAACTTGAACAAGATGATAGATACATCCCTTAGATATCATTTTCCTTGCCCGAAGGTAGGAAACAAGCTGGCTTCTAAAAACGGATACACTACACTTCCACTCTAGGACGGGTTCATTTAGAAAATTAAATTGGACTATTCTATTTCTGCAGTCGACTATGGTATAGTAGGAATGAAGCCAATCCATTCCAAGAATGACATCAAAATCAGTCATCTCTAATTTAACGAAGTCTACTGAAGTGACTTTCTAAAATATCATAACCAGGCAGTTCCTTTATACCCGCTGAGCTATGATGGTTTTACCCACTGGGGTAGAGACTGAAAAGGGCTCTGCTAGAATTTTAGGACTGGTTCCAAAATTGCCTGCTATATATGGAGTAATGAAAGATAAGGAGACACCTGGATCTAGCATAGTATAAACATGCACACGAAAGATCTATAATGTACCAGTAACTACATCAGGAGAATTTTCTTAATCTTGCCTAGAATAGAGAGCATAAAGTCAATTTGGGCATTGCCCACTAGTAGCTCTGGAGGTGGCACCCTACTGGTTTGGGCAATCAGACTGAGCTAAGAAATGGTTCTGCTAACCCAGAGAACCTGAATAAGCACAGTATCTGACTCTGTGGCCTGGCTTGCCATATCTGAAACAAATACCACTGCCAGCTCTACAAATACCCTGATGGTGCTTGCCACAAGTCTGGAAAAGAGGATAGGTGCGGGCATTGCTAACACTGCCCTGAGAATTTGAGCTTGGTGCTCTATCTCTATTACCGTCCCTAAAATTAGGAGCTAGAGCACTAGCTGGAAAAGGAGCTAGAACTAAGGACTTAGGACGAAACTGAGAACGGTTTCCTCATTCTGATTGGGGCTGAGCAAAGTTGAAACTACCTATCCTTGCTCTCTTATTTTGCTTCTCTCTCATTTTGCCCTTATGATCTTCTATCTGCTGAGCATGAGTCATAAACCTAGCTAAAGTCATGTCATTATTCAACATCGTAGACCTACACTCATTGACCACACTATCATTCATCCCAGAAACAAACTTACTGATCTTGGCCCTACTATCGGTAACCACATGAGGAGCATATCTGGATAATTAATTAAACTTAAGAGAATACTCTTTCACTGTCATATTGCCCTGCCTGAGGTTGATGAATTCTAACACCTTAGCTTCTCTGAGCTCTTGGTGAAAGAGTCTATCTAGGAATACGGTGTCAAACTCCTCCCACTCAATAGGACCTGCATCATCTGACCTTTCTGACTTCCACTGCTTGTAACAAGTGTGAGAAACATCCTTCATCTGATATGCAGCTAGATCAGCACTTTCACTGGGAGTAACCCCCATGATGTCTGTAACTTTATGAACCTGATCAATGAATTCCTGAAGGTCCTCATCTGACTTAGACCCAAGAAAGAATGGAGGATTCATTCGGGTGAAGTCCTGAATCTTAGCTGCAGCTGAATTGGCCACTGAGTTTGCTAGAACAATATATGATCGTTCATTCTGAACAGTAATTGACTAAGAAAGAGTAGTGAATGCAACTCTAAACTCTACATGAGAAATATGTTCGCCCAAAGGATCTTCGGGCTGAGGGGCTGACTGATTCCCATTTCTTCTTTTAGGAGGCATGTTCTGTAGAAAAAAAGGAGAAATGGATTAGACTGAGAGATTGACTTGATATTATACTCACTAGCACAACATGAATACTAAAAAAAGGGAAACTGTTCCTAAAACATCTCATAGCCTCCTGCACATAAAGGTAGCGCGCAACACACCCATGCACAAGACTCTACTAGATGCAGTTTTTAGACTTCCTAGGACACTATTGAACCTTAGGCTCTGATACCAAGTTTATAACACCCCAAATTTGGTACACAGAATGCTTCACGGTGCTCATGACCTCGAAGGACCACAAGCTAACCCATGACTGATATTTGTACCTGTATACTGCATGATATACTATATAAATGCAGAAACATAAACTGAAAGGCCATAAGGTTCAAAACTATAACATAAGATCTGATAAATCATAATATATGGATGGGGTATGAAATACCCAAAACACTAAAATAACTGTCTGAACATGATAGTCTGAAAAGCCTCTAAAACATGATTGTCTGAATAAGGAGTTGATGGGACATGTCCCCAACTAACTCCAACTAATAAATTAATTAATGAGATAATAAAGTAATGGTTATGTCCTCAAAAGATGAGGAATCACTGCTAACTCTGACTGCTGAAATTGGAATGCTACTGATGCTCTGGAGTTAGTTCTTCTGAACCTATGGTATAAGATACCATAATGCAAATACGTCAGTACTTTAAATGTACTGGTATGCATGTGAGGTAGGCTGAATGCATGGGGTTCATATGCATGAACAATAATGGCTAACTGACTAATATGAACGTGGGATTAAATGCATGAATACATAGTAACTATATATGAGATCAAGATAACATGAGTTTACTGATAACTGAGTTCTGAAGACTGAAATAACTGATAACATGAGTGACTGTATTTGACAATACTGAATCTATTGGAACTAGATGAGTTCTGTACTATTCTGTGTTGACTGTATCTGTTAGTCTTAAATTCTGTAGAACTATCTGAGTTCTATTACTGAGACTGAATGAGTGTATCTGACAGTCCTGATTCTTTAACTGAAACTGTAGGAAGTAGTTATCTAACTGACATACCCCTAATATGCCATTATGGCTGAGTTGGGTCCAATCTATAACCCCAATTGGAAGGGTGTCAATACCGCGCCATTAGTAAGGACAATCTGTAAGTAACCCTCATATAACAGGTAACTCTAGTTAGAATGGTGGAAACCCTTATATAATAGGTTAAGCCACCTCATCTACCCTCATATAACAGGCTATGATGTCTCAACCTATGCTAGCTACGTAGTTCAGGAACACAAGGATTTCTTTTAAGTATCAAACCCTCATATAATAGGTGAGTTCACCATCCTTGGGTTTACTCGGTGCTAATTCTTACTCCCATATGAATAGACACTGAACATGGATTACTGAACAAACTGGACTAAATTAACAAGATTTAGATGACTGCCAGAATAGTACTAAGATTAATGAGTTACTGAGATTTTCTGAGTCACATGACTGACTGAGTTCTATGGTTCATGGCTTGACTGAGGATATCGTGAAAACATAAAACTAAAGTTAGGCACATAACTATATTTTTCGGGTACAAGTACCCCCAGGACTCAATGGAAAGAAACTAACAAGGCATGACATTCTTGAATACATGACCAACATCAACAATCCATAATACCATAATTGGAGATATTTCATGGGCATTTGATTATCATAGCTTGGTACGTGAATAATATAGCATGTATACATAGTATAATTTCATAAGGCTAACTCATGAGCAATCCAACAAACCATTTAAATATATAAGAATAACACGGAAACCATTTTGGATCACAATTTAGCTTTAGTGAATAATTTCTATCCTCCTAGGTATTTTATCAAACACCTTGCATGCACCCTTAGGGCATAGGCATAATCATCAAATTAACACATTATAAATAACTCAATTTATGTATTTCACTCACTTGCTAATCTAGTTTCATGAAAGACACATAAATATTCCAACTTGGAAATCGTATAACAAGATAAACATGATTACAACCAACCCACAACATAAATATCATTATTTACAATTTGAAATAGGGTTCTTGAGCTTTATGGATGAAAGGAATCCATAAATCAACACAACGCATACCTTAGTTCTTAGTTTAGCAAAGATTGATGGAGTGACTTTCTTAAAATTGAATCCCCAATTGAAACCCTAGCTTATTCTTGAGAGAAAATTGAGAAAAACTAGTTTATTTTGGGTTCCAAATATCTGAATCTCTTGTTAAAGGGCTTAAATAGGGCTGAAAAATTAACTCTTTTAACTCTGGATGCGTCTTTTAATTTCAGTGAAAATTTCCCGAATTGGACTCCTGGAGCGACGCGGCACTATCGCTCAGTGTCACTGGAATTTGACAACTGGAAAATTAGGGGATGGTGCAACGCGAAGACAACACATTGCAACGTCGCTTGCGACCTGGAAGTTTGGCATGATGCAACACTATCGTGGACCCCTACTAGAATTTGACAAATGCTATTTTCTCTTGTGGCGCAGCGCGCCACTGATTAATATGACACTTTTTTAGGGTGGGAACTGTAAATAGTTATAACTTCTTACCCGATTATCGGATTTAGGTGAATCTTATATTGACGGAAAGCTTATTGAATTGTCCACATGACAAAAAGTAAAAATATTAAAAAAATATTCTCATAGAATAAACATCATTCTATTTAGAAGATAATACTAGACATTCTTAAGACAAAAAATTAGTTAGAAAACTTCAGGATATTACAATATCTCCCCCTTAGGAATATTCGTCCTCGAATGAGACTGACTGAGAGGGGAGAAACGATAAGCCAAAGTACATACTAAATATGAAAACTAAAACATGACTAAAATCTCTAAGACTTATACTGAGCATGCATCTCTAATGCATGATTTCATGACTTAATTGACCCATGAACACATGACTGAGATTTCTGATAACTGAGTTTCTCACTAGGAGAATGCATGTCTGATGCATGCTTTATATAACTAAACTTATACATGAATGCATGAATAAATATGCAACGGTATTTACTACCAAGTTTGAAAAAATGGAATCCTAAACATGAGACTGATACCAAGTTGTAACTGAAATCTGGACATGAAAATTGAAAAACTTAAGGAGAACTATTACCTTGAGCTTGATTTACGTCAACGATGAAGAGCTGAGGATACTTGGTATGCATGTCTTCTTTTTCTTCCCAAGTATCTCCCTCAACGGACTAATTTCGCCAAAGAACTTTGACTGGAGGGACTTCTTTATTCCTCAGTCTACGAGTCTGATAGTCTAGAATTTTGACCGAAATCTCTTCATAAGAGAGGCTGTTATGAACAAATATGCTTTGTATAGGGACTATAACTGCTGGGTCACCTACACTTTTTGAGCAAGGAGACATAAAATAATGGATGAACTGAGGCTAGATCGGAAAGCAATTCAAGCTCATAAGCTACCTTGCCGAATCAACTGAGAATCTTGAAGGGACCGACATAACAGGGACTGATCTTTCCCTTCTTTCTGAATATCTTCATGCCCTTCATGGGATAGATCTTTAGGTAGAAACAGTCACCAATCACAAACTCAAGATCCTTTCTACGACCATCTACAAAAGACTTCTGTTGGCTCTAAGCAACTGAAAGTCTTTCTCTGATCAACTGGACTTTATTTGAGGCATCGAATACTAAGTCAGTCCCTATGACTGAGGGCTCACTAACTTTGAACCAACCAACTGGAGATCTGCATCTCCTACCATAGAAAACTTCGAATGGAGCCATCTTAATACTGGAATAGCCAGCTAAACCCAAGAAACTCCTGATATCTGATTGAGAGACCGAGTGAGGCCAGTTTCTTACTTCTTTGATCTTTTAAGGATCAACCCTAATGCCATCACCGAAAATAATATGACCAAGAAATGCTACTGACCTTAGCCAAAATTCACACATACTAAATTTGGCGAACAACTGATGATCTTTGAGAGTCTGAAGTACGATTCTGAGATGGTCTGCATAATCATGCTCACTACCAAAATAGACCAGAATATCATTGATAAAGACTATAATGAACATATCCAAATACTGCTTGAACACGCGATTCATCAATTCCATGAAAGTTACTGGGAAATTGGTAAGACCAAAGGACATGACTAAGAATTCAAAGTGACCATACCGAGTACGAAAACCTATTTTTGAAATGTCATATTCTCTAACTTTGAGCTGATGGTAGCCTGATATAAGGTATATATTAGAGAAATAACTAGCACCCTGAAGTTGGTCGAACAAGTCATGGATTCTGGGAAGTGGATACTTGTTCTTGACCGTGAATTTATTGAGTTGACAATAATATATACACATTCTGAGAGAATCGTCTTTATTTCATATGAATAAGACTGGTGCACCCCATGGGGACACACTGGTCCTGATGAATCCCTTATCTAAGAGATCCTTCAACTACTCTTTCAGTTCTTTGAGTTCTGTGGGTGCCATTTCTTATGGCAGAATAGATATAGGATGAGTATCTAGAAGAAGATCAATGCCGAAGTCTATTTCCCTTTCGGGAGAAATCCCTGGAAGATCTTTTGGAAAGACATCAGAATATTTATTCAATACTGAGACTGATTCAAGACTGGGAGTTGTGGAACTAATTTCCTTAACTCAAATAAGATGATAGATATATCCCTTAGATATAATTTTCCTTGCCCGAAGGTAGGAAACAACCTGACCTATGAAAGCAGATAAACTACCCTTCCACTCTATGATGGGTTCATTCAGAAACTAAAACTGTACTATTCTATTTCTTTATTCGAATGTGGCATAGCAGGAATAAAGCTAATCTATGTCGAGAATGATATCAAAATTAGTCATCTCTAATTCGACTAAGTCTGCTAAAGTGACTTTCTGAAATATCATAACTGGGAAGTTCCTGTATAATTGTTGGGCAATGATGGTTTTACCCATAGAGGTAGAGACTAAAAAGGGCTCTGCTAGAATTTTAGGATTGGTTCTGAAATCGCCTACTATATATGGAGTAAGAAAAGACAAGGACACACCTGGATCTAGCAAAGCATAAACATGCACATGAAAGATCTTTATTATACCAGTAACTACATCAGGAGGATTTTCTTGATCTTTCCTGGACTGGAGAGCATAAATTCAATCTGGGCGTTGCCCACTAGTATCACTTGAGGTGGTACCTTTCTGGTTTTGGTGAGGTTTTGCTGACCCAGAGGACCTGGCTGAGGATAGTCTCTGACTCTATGGCCAGGCTTGCCACATTCGAAACAAGTACCACTGCCAACTTTGCAAATATCCTTATGGTGCTTTCCACAAGTCTAGAAAAGATGACAGGTGCGGGCACTGCTAATATTGCCATAAGACTTAGAGCCTGGCACTCTATCTCTATTACCATCCCTGAACTTAGGAACTAGAGGACTAGCTAAAGAAAGAGCTGGAACTGATGACTTAGGATAAAACTAAGAATTATTTCCTCATTCAAATTGTGGCTGAGCAAAGTTGAAACTAGATGTCCTTTCTCTCTTATTCTATTTCTCCCTCATCTTAACCTTTTAAACTTCTATCTGCTAAGTAGGAGTTATAAGCCTGTCTAAAGTTATGTGACTATTCAACATCGCTGACCTACACTCGTTGATCATACTATCATTCACCCCAGAAACAAACTTACTCATCTTGGCCTTGCTATAGACAACCACATGAGGAGCACATCTGGATAATTGAGTAAACTTAAGAGAATACTCTTTCATTGTCATGTTGCCCTTCCTGAGGTTGATGAAATCTAACACCTTAGATTCTTTGAGCTCTTAGGGAAAGAGTCTATGTAGGAATGCAGTGTCAAACTTCTCCTACTCAATAGGCCCTGCATCATCTGGCCTTTCTAACTTACATTGCTTGTAATAAGTGTGAGCAATATCCTGTAATTGATATACAGCTAGCTCAACAATCTCACTTGGAGTAACCCCCATGATGTCTATAACCTTCTAAACCTAATCAATGAATTCCTAAGGGTCCTCATCTGACTTAGACCTGAGAAAGAATAGAGAATTCATTCGGGTGAAGTCCCGCATCTTGGATGCAGCTGAATTGGCCACTGGGTTGGCCAAAACGATAGCTTATCATTCATTTTGAGCTGTAATTGACTGAGCAAGAGTAGTGAATGCAGCTCTAAACTCTCTATGAGAAATATATTCGGCCAAAGGATCTTCGAGCTGAGGGGCTGACTGATTCCCATTTTTTTATGAGGCATGTTCTATAGAAAAAAAGGAGAAATGGATTAGACTGAGAGATTGACTTGAGATTATACTCACTGGCACGACATGAATGCTGAAAGAAGGGAAACTAAACCTAAAACATTTCATAGCCTCCTGCACATAAAAGTCGCGCACAACACACCCATGCACAAGACTCTACTAGATGTAGCTTTCAGACTTCCTAGGTCTCTATTGAACCTTAGGCTTTGATACCAAGTTTGTAACACCCCAAATTTGGTACCCGAAATGCTACATGGTGCTCATGACCCCGAAGGACCATAAGATAACCCATGACTGATATTTGTACCTGTATAATGCATGATATACTATATAAATGTGAAAACATGAACTAGAAGGCCATAAGGTTCAAAACTATCACATAAGATCTAATAAATCATAATATATGGATGGGATATGAAATACCCAAAACACTAAATAACTGTCTAAACATGATAGTCTGAAAAACCTATAAAACAGGACAGTCTGAATAAAGAGTTAATAGGACATGTCCCCCACTAACTCCAACTAATAAATTAATTAATGAGATATTAAAGTAATGATCATATCCTGAAAAGATAAGGACTCACTGTTAACTCTTACTGTTGAAACTAGAATGCTACTGATGCTCTGGAGCTCGTGTTTCTAAACCTATGGTATAAGACACCATAGCGCAAATGCATCAGTACTTTTAATATACCGGTATGCATGTGAGGTAGGATGAATGCATGGGGTTCATATGCATGAACAATACTAGCTGACTGACTAACATGAGCATGGGATAACATGCATGAATACATAGTAACTATATCTGAGATTGTGATAACATGAGTTTACTGATAAATAACATGACTGATAACTGGGTTCTGGAGATTGATATAACTGATAACATGAGTGACTGTATCTGACAGTCCTGAATTTGATGGAACTAGATGAGTTTCGTACTATTTTGATTTGACTGTATCTGACAGTCCTAAATTCTATAAAACTATCTAAGTCCATTTACTGAGACTAAATAATTGTATCTGACAGTCCTAATTCTATAACTAAAATTATGGGAAGTAGTTATCTGACGACACGCCCCTAATATGCCATTATGGCTGAGTTGGGGTCCAATCTGCAACCCCAATTAGAAGGGTGTCAATATCGTGCCACTGGTAAGGACAATATGTGAGTAACTCTCATATAACAAGTAACTCTAGTGAGAATGGTGGAAACCCTCATATAAGAGGTAACTCTAGCGAGAACGGTGGAAACCCTCATATAATAACTTAAAACAGCTCATCTACCCTCATATAACAGGCTATGATGTCTCAACCTATGCTGGCTACGTAGTTCTGGAATGCAAGGATTGCTTCTAAGAATCACACCCTCATATAACAGGTGAGTTCCCCATCCTTGGGTTTACTCGGTGCTAATTCTTACTCCCATCTAAATAGACACTGAACATGGATTACTGAACTTAACTGGACTAAATTAACTAGATTTCGTTGACTGCCAGAATAGTACTAAGATTACTGAGTTACTGAGATTTCCTGAGTCACATGAGTGACTGAGTTCTATGGTTCATGGCTTGACTGAGGATATCATGAAAACATGACACTAAATCTAGGCACACAAATATATTTTTTGGGTATAAGTACCCCCAAGACTCGATGGAAAAAAACTAACAAGGCTGACGTTCTTGAATACATGACCAACATCAACAATCCATAATACCATAATTGGAGATATTTCATGGGCATTCGATTATCATAGCTTGGTACGTGAATAATATAGCATGTATACATAGCATAATTTCATAAGGCTAACTCATTAGCAATCCAACAAACCATTTCAATACATAAGAATAACATGGAAGCCATTTTGGATCACAATTTAGCTATAGTGCATAATTTCTTTCCTCCTAGGTATTTTATCAAACACCTTGCATGCACCCATAAGGCATAGGTAAATCATCAAATTGATAGATTATAAATAACTCAATTTATGGATTTCACTCACTCACTAATGTAATTTCATGAAAGACACATAAATATTCCAACTTGGAAATCATATAACAAGATAAACATGATTACAACCAACCCACAACATAAATATCATGATTTATAATTTGAAATAGCATTCTTGAACTTTATGGGTGAAAGGAATACATAAATTAACACAATGAATACCTTAGTTCTTGGTTTAACGAAGATTGATGGAGAGACTTTCTTGAAATTGAATCCCCAATTGAAACCCTAGCTTGTTCATTAGAAAAAATTGAGATAAACTAGTTTATTTTGGGTTCCAAATAACTGAATCTCATCTTAAAGGGCTTAAATAGGGGTGGGAGATTTACTCTTTTAACCCTTAACACGTCTTTTAATTTCAGTAAAAATTTCCCAAATTGGACACCTGGCACGATGCGGCGCTATCGCGTCGTGTCACTAGAATTTGACAACTGGAATATTGGGGGATGGAGCGACGCAGAGCCATCGCATTGCCACTTTTTTGGTGACCTGGAAGTTTGGTGCGATGTGCCACTATCACGGATCCCTACTGGAATTCTACAAATGCCATTTTCTCTGATGGCGTGGCGCGCCACTGACTAATATGACACTGTTTTATGATGGGAACTTGAAATAGTCATAACTTCTTATCTAGTTATCGGCTTTAGGCAAATATTATATCAACGGAAAGCTTATTGAATTTTTCACATGAAAAAAAGTAAAAACCTTTAAATAATTCCTCATGGAATAAACATCATTCTATTTAGAAGATAATACTAGACATTCTTGAGACAAAAAAAAATAGTTAGGAAACTTCGGGGTAATACAGTTTTGGGTGTAGGAAATGACCACAAGGCCATTAGTTGAAACCTGGAAAATGAGCCCGTATAGGGGTACGACTCATTTATTTTGAATATGGACTTTGTCATAATTGTGGGCTTTGACATGATTACCTATTTTAATTAATTTTCCATCAATTATAATGCATTTTTCGTGCTTTAATTATGTTTATGAACATTCTGGGATGCATGTGAATGTTAAATAGATTACGAGGTACTATGGATATCCCCAATTACCTGGTTTTGGCCTTGGAAATTATATGCCCTCAAAGTAATTATGAAATTGTCATTGAATATAATTTTGTCATATGGTTTGACTATTCTTAGATATTTTCATTGCTTACATGGTTAAAGGAACATGAATTGGTTTTGGTTGGATTCAAATGATTTTAAAAAGGCCTTGGTTACCATAGTTTGATTTTAAATTATTTTGGTTTAATTAAAAACCTTGGAGTCAATTTGGTCTCATGGTATTTGCATGTCTATGTTGGGTTTTAGGTAGCATTGGGATGAATAAGGTTTGGGTACAGGAGAATCAAGTGTCCCTGGTGTACGTTTTTTGTTATGCCCATTAGAGCAAAGTGTTGTGCTTGTAGGAGTAATGGACTGAAGGTTGATGGTTAGTCTAAAATTTTCTTTTAGTGGTGGACTTCAAGGGAAGGTCGGGTTGGATATTCGAGTAATTCTCTTTTATATTGGTACTCTACTAGTGTTGTATGCATCTTTATAGTATGGATGCCTAAGGTACACATTTGGTATTCACCCTATTCCCTAAATATGAGTTTTGACTTACATTACATTACTCATGGTATATGTGGTTGTGTTTATTTTGGTGTCCAGCCTTGAGGACCCCACTTATGGTATGGTTTGGTTAGGATGTTTCTTAATTATGGTCTAGGTGGTTGTTGTGAAGTACTTTGTGCCTATAGTGATATATCTTATCTCTGGGATCTTGCCTTGAGAGGCATGTATAAATCTTTTAATTTTGTTTCTTAAATGTCTCTTCTTATGTTAGGATGGTAGTGGTTTGTGAAGTATGGTGATGTGCTGAAATAGGGAATGTAGAAGCCTCTAAGTGGGGAAGAGTCTAGGGTAACTACTAAAAGTTAAGTGTTGGAAAGTGAGGTAAGGTTGTTTTCATGAGAAATGGTTAGTAAAGGAATAGGTGGTGAAAAACTCCTTGTGGAAATGATAGAGGGTGCTAGATATTTTGATGGATAGATCATACCGCGGGTATATAAGTGGTAGGCTTGAATTTTGTGGTTGGTAGATTTACCAATAAGTTGTGTTGGGTACCTGAGAGGTCTGGTAAGGTATGGTCTTATGAATTATTTTCATGGCTTAGTAGTTTTATGATTTTGAGTGTTCAATTATTGGTCGGGGGTTTTGGTTATAGTGGTTGGACATAGTTTGCCCATGTCTTTTACTTATGGTTTTCTTATTATAATGGTGATAGAAGTGGAATAGTATTTGGGAATAGATGTAAGGAGTAGACTCGATGGCTTAGGTAACTCGTTTTAGCTTTGGATAGGATTGAACATGGAGGTGGTGTATATCTAAACTCAAGCTCTCGTAGTGGTGTGTCTTTGTAAATTCTATGTTGAATTAGACTTGCCCTTGCATGAGTCCATTCAACCGGTATTCTATAAGTTTGCGTTGGGGTAAGGTGTGGATGGTCCTTGGTTGGTTGGTTCCTTTGGGTGGTATTGGTATCTCAGATTCCTAGTTCTTTAGGGAGGTCTCGATAAGGATCATAGAATAGTAAGTTCATCGGTTGTGAATAAAAGGTGTGGCTTCGGTAAAGGCTCCAGCTCACTATTACATGTCAAAAGGGTCAATGACTTAGAAAATTTCACTAAGTGTTACGACTTAGTCATTTTCAAAGCCCCTTAAATTTTGATGATTTTATTTCTGACCTTCCCATCCTTAGAATATCGATTTTAAAGTTGATTCATAATCAGGGATATCGAGGGTACATCTCGGGTGAGTTTCAAATTTTTTGGATGAGCATAAGGGCATGTTTGGACTTCCAAAATAGCAGTTGCAGATGATTAGCCCACGACGCCTACTCCAGTCTGGTGCTGGGGAGCTCACGATAGAGCCTGCGGTGTCCGCTCCAGTCCAGCGCTCCGGAGCCCGTGGCGCCCATTCTATCATGCCCCTTATTTTTTCATCTTTTGATCTTATTCTTTTTATAGGCAATTGGGTCTTTTCCTACCCAAATTCATCCATAACACAAAATTAAAGCCCCTAAGGAACATTATTTGCCCCATTATTCATAATTTCTCTCCAACAAAGTAATTCTCTCTCAAGAACAAACCCTAGCCTCCTCAAAATTCAAGCTCAAATTTCAAGAAAGCAACCAAGAACTTCCGCTAATTCATTAACTAAGGTATGTGAGGTTATGAACAAGGGCTTTCTTTCACCCTTGTGCTCAAATTGCATGATTTTAAGATTTAATTCACTTGTTTTGAATTAGAGTTCATACCCAAGTATGTATGTTCATAAAGCATGTGATTTTCATGAGATTTAAATCTTGAATATATCAAGAATTGCTTATGCTTATGTTTTAATTACATGATTTATATTATGAATGAGATTGTATTATCTTGCCTTGTTGTTGAGCATGAAGTATTGTTTTGAATAGACATAAATTTAAGCATGAATTTTAAGCCCTAAGTTTAAGTTTTGAGACTTCAAGAAGATCATGCTCTTAGTTTTTATTTGATAAGTTTATACCATGAATGAGTTGAGATTTCAAGAAGATTATATATTTTTAAGTTTCTTTTGATGAGTTATATCAAGATTTAAAGCAAGAATTGATCTCTTGATCCTAAGCTAAGATTGGAATCGATATTTTTCATCCTGATTATATTTTAAACAAAGAAAAGCATAATTGGTTTCATTGAATAAACCCTTATGCTATTTTAAGGTGGATTTCTTAAAGTCTAAGCATATAAGTAAGAGAGTAGTATTCAACACCGAGTTGTGTGTGAGTCCAAGGTCGTATTCCCCAGAACTACGTGCTCCCGTAGGTTCAAGTCCCAAATAGGTTAAGTATAGTGATCACTCTAGTTAAGGTCCTATTTCTATGGCAAGGGTAGGAAAGCTTTCCCAGTGTGAGCTCTCCCATTCATGGGTAAGACGCTCGACTCCAAGATTGCTCACATGGTGTATGTCGGTTAGAAGAACCTCCATAGATAAAAATAAAAGTAAAGCTTTTAGAAACTAAGTGTCATGGCTCACAAATTTCATGCTTATGTTTCATTACTCATGTGTATGATTTTACAACTTTTGTTTTCTTCAAGCTCAAGGTGAGTCATTTACACTTAGCCTGCAGTCCTTACAAGTTTATATGAACATTGAAGTGTTTTTTTACTTATGCATTCACCCCCACATACTCATTACATTCCCGAAGTACTGATCTACACATATGTCTATGTGCTACATTGTCTTATAATGTAGGTCCTGGTGCTCAGTTTTAGCAGCATGATTGACTTCGAGTATCTCCACCTACGTCCCGACTTTAGTGAGTCCTTATAGTTTGAGGACCCATTCTTATTAGACTTTGATATTGATAGTTTCAGTTTAGGTCGAGTCAGTTGGGGCTTGTCCTAGTGGCTCTCTAGTTAAAAGTAGAGGCTTGTCCGACTGTTTTCTATATTGGGTTTTAAAGTGTTGGTTTCTAAGATTTTGAAGTTTAAGACTTTCAATTCTTACATTGATTAAGTATTTCATGATTTTAAATGACAATTTACCTTTATTATGGGTTCCAAAGTTATTGGAAGGCTTGAAGGGTTAAGTTGGGACTACTTGTAGTCTTGAGTACCGTGTGATGTCTAGGGGTATTTTCGTGGCATTACAGGAAACTAAAGTCTGAGAAAGTTATTTGGAATGCGGAAGGGGATATGGAGCCCAAGTGTCCTCATTGATTCTTTGTTCTGGAAATTCATGCGTAAGGTGTGTGCTCTTCAACATGTCTTTTTTTTCTAACTTGGCTAAAAATGATGAATGGTTCCTCTTGTATATTTGTTTTTTAACTTAGTTAGAGGTCGGAATGGGGATGTTGGGGTGTAAATCATGTTCGGGTTATGTAGTGATCTTCTCGGCTTGGTTGTGTGACCTTGCTTCCTACTTTGGTTGAGGAAAAGTTTGTTGGGTGTTAATGTGTTATCTAGTGTTTGTCCCTTACCCTTACCCGTCATTCGAGATGAATGATCCTAGTGGGGGAGTTGAAACACCCCAAATCTTGGACCCTTGCAAAATTTCCTTTGTTTTGGACTTACTAGACTTGGTACGACTCAAGGGTAGCAATCGTATGTTAACCTCCAAATTCTTTATTTTAATGAAAACAAATTAACAAGTGGATCCTTGTAGGATATTGAAGACTACTAATAAAGGAATTTGTCTCTAAAAATGGAAGGACATCTAATCACGAAAAGATCACGACGCTCAAACAAGCATGGCAAGAGAATTAATCAAACATGTTTGAAATGGAAGAAGAATCACCATCCTAGAAACACTACAGATTAGACCAATTAGGAAATCAATCTAATATAAACAAAATAAGAAAGGAAACAACATCATATGGACATCAAGACTAAAAGGAAAGATGAGTCACACACAAATCTGACATGGATGTGATCCAAAACCGTTTATGGACATATCAAACGGCTACATTCCTTAATCAAGGAATCAATTTAAATCCTTTATTGAGAAGAAATCTCTTAGGTTTCATAATGAAGAGTAGTGTCCGAAGACTATAAAATAAGAATACCGCAGACAGACATTGTTCACGCAACTTCAAGGAGAAAATTCAAAGTGTCTCATTCTTAGTCTTACAAAGCTCTGTAACTTTAGTTTACAATTGTTATATAAAAAATAGGATCGAGTCAACTTTGTAACATCAAATGAAGCTCTATCACATGATTTTTAGAGCAAAATAAATCTTCAGTACTTGTTTCCTATCATTGTACTCGATCCAAACTTTCAACGATCTAAGTAAACTTAGAAACCCAAGGGGACTGGACGTAGGCACTACTTTGTTGTGCCGAACAAGGGTTAATCTTTGTGTTATTACTTTACATTTTGTTATTTACTTAATTAACTATTCTAAGTTTAATCTGTTTGTGAAGTGTTCTGATCTGCAGGCGAGTCGACTGTGAGGAGTCAGTAGTTGACTCACGAAAGAATTTTCAATTTACCCTCCCCCCCTTTGAATTTTAATTGTTATTAGAGTTGGTCTCGCAAATAGCATTGCATAACTGTAAGTGAGCAAAGATAAAATGGCCAATTACCAGATTCTCGGTGATTTCCTTCAGGATGGTCACTCTTCCACACGACCACCATACTTTAATAGACAACATTACTCTTACTGAAAGAATAGGTTTAGGGTGTTTGTCAAATCAAATAATTTCCAAGCGTGGGTTGTTATCAAGAAGGGTCCAAAGCCGATTCCAGGACTTAAGGAGAAGTCAAAGGATAAAGATAAAAAATCTAGTAATTCTTATATAAAAGACCTTGAAAGCTTCGAGGTGACCAAAGAACAACAAGAGGTAATTCAAACTAATGCATGTGCTATAAGTTTGCTTTTGTGTGCAGTTTGTGGAGAAGAATATGACAAGATTTCAATGTGTGAAACAATAAAAGAAATATGGGACAAATTTGAGGTAACCTATGAATGAACCACGAAAGTGAAAAAGTAAAAAATTATTGCACTTGTCAATAAATATGAGTTATTCAAAATGTAGGAAAATGAGGACACTAAAATAATACTCGCCAAATTTAGTAAATGAGGACACTGAAATAATGTTTTTCAGATTTAGTAGAATCGTGTGCGAACTGAAATCACTGGGGATGATCTATCCCTACAGCCTACACGTCCAGAAGCTGGTCCAAAATCTCCTAAATTCTTTGGGAACCAAGCTGCCATTCTGGAAGATAGAGATCTCCAAAACATGACATACGATGAACTTCTAGGTAACCTTATCGTATATGAGAAAAATTATATCAAAAGATTTCACAAGGATGAAAATAAGAAACTAGTAGCCTTCAATGCTACTCCAACCGAAGAGGAGGACATTCTGGATGATGCTAATAGTGAAGGAATGACTCTCATCTACCGTGGGGTAAGGAAGATCATGATACAGAGACAACAAATATCCCAAAGAGGCAAAAATAATAATCCCATCAGAAATAATGGACACTACTACTATGTGGAAAGACAGGCAACTTCAAACAGAACTGTCTAGAATTAAAAAAAAGAACATCCAGGAAAGTTCAAAATTTTGGAGCCTGGAGTGATGAAGAAGAAATCGAAGAAGAAATAAAAGCCGTAAATATGTGCTTCATGAAAGTAAGTGAATCTAGAGAGGTAAGACTACACAATTGTTATAATTGTAACACTCTTGAATCCAACTTAGATATAATTACTGACAATCTTCAAAAGGTTATAGATGAATATAACAAACTCTCTCAAGAGAAGAAAAGTTGTGAAGATCGATTTAAATAAAAACTCAAAGAGGAATGATGAAACTGGCAAATGGAAATTGAGACACGTCAAATTGAGATTGACCTACAAAATGAAGAACTTGATGATGCAAAAATAACATTAAACAATTTTAAAGCATCCCCAAGCCATAGTTTCGTAAGATTAAACTCTTTCAAAAATTATTCGAGTTCCTCATCAGTATCATTTAAATTGGCTAAGAACTATTTCTTATATCGAGGGACTATTTGTTTTATCTGTGGACAGAGAGGGCATAAATCCTATAGTTGTTGGCATAAGCCTAAAATATGTGGGTTTGTAAGACCAAAGAGAATACATCTAACCCACAAGGACCCAAGACCGTTTGTGTACCTAAGCAAAATTAATCTTTTTATTTTGCAGAAATATGTCCGCAAAGTCTATAAAAGAGAGGGATTTATAGAGGATGTTCCAAAAGTATAGTATAAAAGAAAAAGGTCTCATATGTTTGTACAAAATGTAGATGAAAGACCATCAGATTCAGTAACAATGCCGAAGGCAATGTCACTAGAGTCAACTATGCCCCCTTCAGAGTCGACTCTTGAATTAGAAATAAAGGCAAAATCCCCTATGAGGTCAGAATCAAACATGAATTTTCCTTATCTATTGATACTCTCAAATGTTTTAAGCTGCCTCATTTTTAAAGAGATTTTCATGAAACAATCTCCAAAATTTTGAAAATTTGTTTTAAAGCCTTCTTAAAAGGGAGGCAAGTTCTTTATGTTTTAAATTTATTATTATCTTTGCTACATGTTTTTTCTTGATAAATCTGACATTTTCTTCTGAGATTTTTTTTTGGTAAAAGCTTCATGTCAGGAGTAATGTCCCAAACTCATGGCTTAGCAAGGAACAAACTTTAGTTGACTCTTTAACAATCGAAACAATATGCACAACTCTTGGATGCTGTTGTACTTATATTCTCTAAATTCTACATCAACTACTTTATGTTAATCTATATCTTGAGATTTTTCCTAGAACATATGATAATGCTATTTAAATTTTCTGTGTAAAATGATAATGTTATGCTGATGATCTAAGTATTTTCTGACCCTTATAAAAATAAATTGAGTTCTCAAAAAATTTGGTGTTAATATTTTGTGAGTCATATATTTGGGATACAAATCATTTTACTCAGTCAAATTTTATTCTTGCAAAAAGAAAATATTTTCAGAAGGATTTAGCATTAATGACTTATGAGTCATATTTTTTGTCTCATTTTTTTACTTGGTCCAATTTTATCCCTTTTGCCAAAGATTATCTTTTATATATTGTTGAGGATTTTTCTTATAGAAAAACTCGGTGCCATATATTTTACCAAATCCCTAAAAGATTTCTAGAGACTTATTTTTGGAACAAAAATGGTCAACAATCTTCTGACCTCTGTCCTTTCCTTTCAAATCCTCCCCCTCACACACTACCTTTTTATTCTTATTCATCATTACCTTCTCTACTCTTCTCACTTCCCAACACTCCTCTGGCCTTTGATATTCAACCCGAACCTTTGGTTCTCCTCTTTTTATCTATCTCTTACCTTTTTGCTTTCTCTTTATACTCATTCATCCCCATTTTTTCTACTATAACCAAAATGCGATTAATGGATAACCTCACTAAAACTTCCCCCAACATAAATTCCTCTAACTTTGACCCTGTTCTATCTCTGAATCCTCTAAAGAAGCCTTATCTCACTCTATCCAGTCGACTGTGTCCAGAAAATGCACTAGTCCTAGTCCCATGTCGTCCTCTAATAAAAAGAAATCCTCTCCTCTGAAGTCTCTTCCTCCATAGGACATGCATAAGTTTAGGACTCTCGCTCATAAAAAGAATTTTCTCACCTTCAAGAATCGGTCTATTGTTCGTATTAGAGTCATCAATCTCTCCCTCCTAAAGAAATTCCACTCAAATATTGGTTACTTTCTCAAAGCTCAAGAATTGTCAAAGATGTTTCACCTAGGTTACCTGGAGGTCTTTGATGATCCTATCTGCATGCTCTTTGCAAATCTTTGTATTTCCCTTGACAGCGGGGAACTAGATACCTTGATTCTTGGTATGCATATTATTCTGAATGAATTATTATTTAAGAAAGTATTTTACACAAAATTCTTGAGTGTTGTCCCATTCATGAATGAAATCTAGATGGAGAATTTTAAAGTCACTTTTGATGAATCCAAAAAGGCCGTCTCAGATCCTGACTCAAAATGCAACTCCTTTGGGCCTCTGTCCCTCTGCTTTTGCAATAGGATTTTGGCTCATATCATTGCAACCAGCTTGATTCCTTGAAAGGGATCTCTCAGTAATGTGACTTGTAGAGAAGTATTTGTTCTCTACTGCCTAACCAAAAAGTACAGAATCAACTAGAGCGCCTGGATTCGTGAATACATGATAGAAAGTGCAGCTAACATCCATGCCTCGGCAAATATACCCTACAGTTTACTCATCACTCGAATTCTTCTTCACTATGGAATCAACCTTTCAGACTATCCAGTGGTAGAGGTCTCTACCACTTATGAATTAAAAACCTTTGTAAGCATGGACTATGTTCTGATTGAAAAAAATGTGTAAAAAGGAGATTGTCAAAGGTTGGCCTAACACATCCACGGTAAGTAAACCTGTGCCTAATTCCATATCCTGTGCATATAAGGAGGCTGAAGAAATCAAGAGCAGTATCACTTCCATCGAGGAGGGAATAGCCAACATCAAGGATTTGACTGCCAAACTTCTATAGAAGGGCAAAGATATAGGTACCAACATAGTCAAAGTACGACTCTCTCTTGATGTCTTCAAATAGGAAGGAGTGAGATTGTTTAATAGGATATTTTCCCAAATTAAGACCATCAAGATAGAATCCTTCTCCTCCTCAAATGAGCTTGCCATCTCCATTTATAACTCTTACTCCAACTTCACCAAGAGTGTGGAGGAATCTTATAATCATTTCTTCTCTAACATGCATAACACTCTTACTTATTTCCTTGCCAAATGGCACTGAACTCTTTTATTTAAAAGGGGTCTGTCCCTTCTCGTACTCCAGCCTTTATAAGATGTAGACATGTAATTTTGTCCCTCCCCAAATCATTTTTCACTATTTTTTACCTTGTCTTACCATGTACCTTCACTCATGTGATAATTTTCCCACTAGAAGGCAAAATAACAAACTCCTAACAAACCCAATCCCTAATATTCTTTTGATAACAAAAATTAACCACTTCCTTAGAAATATTTTGACAACACATCACCTCCCCACCTCCTACACCACCTATACCCCTAGGCTACCTCTTTTTCTCTCATGTTATACATATGCACACATACAGCTACATATACACACACCTCATATACATATTAGAGGGAATTTATCTTCTATAGAAAGAATATAATACACACATCATAGTACACAATACACTCTTACTATTCATAATTCACACCACCAAAATTCACACAGATCCACTGAAAAACTCATCCTCATCGGTGGGAAATAAATGCACAATACATGCACACACTAGAATGAGAGCAAAAATAGTGAAATGAAAAGGAAATTAAGTGGGAGAGATCGAGATGAGAGTGAAAAACAAGATAGATAGTGATTGAGAAAGTTAATAGTTAAGGGAGCTCGAATTTTCAGACAAAATCTCATCGGAAAAAGCCATCTCTATCGGTGAGCTAACTCCAAAAATTCACCAGCTCTTCCGCCTCTCTAAAATCTAATTAAACCCATACTATATCGAATCAAAGGCTCGACCCGTCCTTCTCTACCCCCATCACTATCGATTTGCCGGTGAAGCTCACTAGAGCTCCGACAGATAGAGAAATCTATTTTTAAATTTTCCATAAATTTTTCTTAAATCATTGGTCTTTTGGTTATTTTGTTTGGAATTTCTTAGTTGGCGGGTTTGTGTCGAGTTCGTTGGACCGAGTTGTGAATTTGGTTTTGGTCCGTTAGCAGCATCAATAATTTGGAGTCAAAATAAATTTGAGGTCTATTTTTCATCTCTTTCTTAACAATTCTATGATTTTTATGTGAATAGTGGTGTGAATTTTTGTTTGTTTTTATTCGATGTTTGATTTTCATTATTAGGGATTACGTGGTGACATCATATTCCGTTTGTGTTTAGAATGAAATCTGGAGGGTGAAAATGGAAATTAATAAAATGAATGTAATTGTCCTTTTGCATCATTGATGATTGTTTAATTTGGAATGGGTATTGATGTTGTTAAATGTAATAGTATGACGATGAGTTGAAATTGGTAGGCAAACGGTAGGACGGGTAGGCAAAACTAAGGGATTGTGGATTGTTGAATGCTTGGAATGATTTGTTGAATGATTCTATTTTTCTCGCATTTGAAACACGTATTTATTTAGTCGGGGAATGCCCTGAGTTCATTTGTATTTATTCACCGAAGAATGCCCTGAAGTATCTTGTATTCAGAGGACGTTCATGATTAAGGCCCGAGGCATCGGGTAAATCATTGAAGCGTAGTTTATGATTAGCCTAGAATAGAGTAGGTTTACATTTTTGCATTTTTTTGGTTTGTAATAATTGGACTGGACATTAGCTTTTTTTTGGATTTTTGTTTATTAGTTTGTTTGGGTTATGTGTTTTGTGGTTTATTCACTTCATAGTGTTAAATTAGCCGATATATTTCAAGAACGACCATGGTAAAACCACGAGATCGAGGGGTGTCTAACACCTTCCTCTTGGTCAACAGAATTCCTTAGCTGGAATCTCTATTTGCAAACCAGTTTTAAAGAGTCAACAATTGTTTTAAAAAGGATTTTCAAAGGTGACTTAGCACACCAGATTTATGTCAAGTAGCGACTCTGAGTTTAAATGTAAATAATTCTTTTTGAAATAAATTTTTATTTTTTATCACTTAATAATAAAAACCATTTGAAACTAAAATTGAATCTTTTTGGTAAAAAAGGGGTGTGACAGCTCTGGCAACTCTACTAGGGAATTTTTTAAAATTCGAGCTTATTTTGGAGTTGTATCAACTTAGTTTGATATTATGGGTGTATAGTTGTTGTTTGTGTTATCATTTGTATTTATTTTATCATTGTTGAGTGCCTTCGTGCTATGTGTTTACAATTTTTCTCTTATGTGTTACCACTTAATATATATCATCATTTGCATAACTCAAGTCATTTATTTTGCAACAAGTCTATAGTATACGTTGTGTATACGACCTCTAGTCGAGTCACCCTTATTTTAAGAGGGGGCGTCGTCGGTTGGTGTGGAGTTGGTGGAAAGCTATCGCAGCTACTATCGACCATACGCTCCCCCGAACAGCCTTGTAAGTGGACCCCAGCATAGATCAGCCTTCAGTTCATGCTTATCTGCATCATATTGAGACCTAATGGGACCCACTTGGTGTTTTTTAGGAGACTCACTCCTAAAGAATCCTTATGTGCTAATTATTGCATCTTTAAGGATAACAGAGTCATTTAACGGACTGATTTGGGGAAAACATGTGCTAGAATGAAAAGAAAGTGTGTAGGCAAGGAAAAGTTCAAAAAAAACAGAAAGAAAAGTGAGTCAAAAAAGAGTTTTGTAGTTTTTAGAGTTCTTTATGGGTTTTTATTTTGTTTACAATTCAAAAATTCAAAAATTCAAAAATATTTTTTACCTTTTGCACTCATCTTCTCAAATAAAATAAAAAAATCAAATAATTTTGTATTGTTTTCTTTAGCTAACATTCATAATTTGAAATTTTCAAAAAATAGACTTTTTGTTAAATAGGATTTTTTTATAAAAGAAAATTCAAAAAATATGGTAGAATTTTTGTTCATTTTATACAAGGAATATACCAAAGAAGAATTTTATTTCATAGTTGTGGGTGTCAGTTTTATGTGAAGTATCTAATTAAAAACTCAAAAATGATTTCATTGACGTTGCTCATAGTCTGTCTTTGGTCGTGTCTCTTAAGTTAGGGTCAATCTGTTAGTTAATCCTTAATTTTTAAATTTGGATGAACTAAGCATACCTGATTCTCCTCTTTCGGGAGCGAGATACATAGGCAGCCCTTCGTGGGTTCGGTGATCTTATTTTTAAAATCTAAAAATATTTTCTTCACTCTTCATTTGGGGTAGATGTGTCATATACATCTTCAAAAGAAAACTATAAATAAGATTTTCCTTTTATAGGTTCAAGTTTCATTTTCATATGAAATTCAAAATCGAAAATCCAAAAAAAATTTTCTTTGGTAACCATAGGTTTCATTTTGTATAGGATTTTAAATCTAGAAAAATTCAAAAATATTTTCATCAATTCTTTTGATAATTTGTTATTTTCTTTTCTTCTTAAAGTTTCAAGAAAAAGAAAAAGAAAGTTGATCGGTCATTTTGTGGCCAAACTTTACGAACTATGCACACCTGATTCTCTTCTCTAAGAGGTGAGATACATAGGCACACTTTTCGTATTCAAAGATCTTTCAAAAAAAGAATAATAATAAAAAAAAGATTTTGAAAAAAATGTTGAACTCTATCACATTTGTTACCTCTGGTTCAGTTAGTTTAAGGTGGTTGGTTTTTGGCATCCTGGCTGGTCCTCCATATAACACCAAATCCAAGGAAGGGTTAGTTGTGTCTAATAAGGATATAGAAAGTGAAATCATATATAAAATAAAGATTCAGGAAAATGAGAGTTTAAAGCAAGAGATTGTGAGACTAAGGCAACAAATAATGGAAATATATTGAGTTGGGCCAGTGGGCTGCCTTCTCTTCCGTTCCCTACTATTAACCCTTCAAATACCTTGAGTTTTCCATTACAATTGCAAAGTCAGTTTCCTACTATTGTTTATGTACCACAGCATGCCTCAAAAGTTATTCCACATCAACTGCATCCTAATACTTCCACCAATCTTTCTCTAGCTCCTCAGTATAAGCCTACTAACGTCACAACACCATATATTGTCTGTGATTTGGTTTCTCAACCCTCTACTAAGGTTTCTATATTGGCCATTAACCCAATGATTTTTCTTCTCCAATCTGCTAACGAGTTTATGTTCAATACTCTTGATGATCACCGTTATACTCTTGAGCCTAAAGTTAAGTTAAGTGGACCGCCAAAATTTCTTACTAAGAAGCCTAGCATGCCAGAAGAGCCAGAGAAAATGGTTAGGAAAGTTAAAAGTATAGAAAATGATATTAAAAGTTCCATGAGACTTGCGGGTTATGAAGATGTTTCATATAAATATTGGGCATGTTTTCAAGTGTTAACCTTTCTCCAAGCTGTGAGACATCAAAATTTAGAGAGCCTGATAGACAGAAGGATTCTATGAAATATTTGGGACTATATTTCAATCAATCAAGGGAAATTGAAGGAAATAAGAAGGGAAACACACCTATTGTCATGCTAGGGCAAAACAGAGTTTGAGAGGTCCAACTCACCAATACTAATAGCCTCAATCCTGAGCTTACATATCAAAACCCCTTACTCATCTGCAACAAGGTTCCTCTTTTCAAAATCTAAGAAATTCCACTCCAATTCTTCAATATCATTTGAACAATACATAACTGAATGCTCATCCATTTTTTTATCCACAAGGGCATGAACCTGTCCCTTAATATCGTCCTCGACCCTCACAAATTTACCAAGGAACCTCTAAATCCAAGTTTTATCCAAGGCCAGATTTTGCAATTAGGATAAAGAAAAGGATAATTTCATGCCAATTAGGGAGTCCTATACTAGTTTGTTCAAGACATTTAGACAATGGGGCATACTCTCGATCCAAATTCAAATTTTTTTTATCCTAACGTACGGTGTATCATTCTAATATGCAAGGTCACCGTATTGAAGATTGTCATATTTTGAAAAGAGAAATCGAGAAAATGATTCAAGAAAAAGTGATTGTGTTGCAAAACATTGGTACCTCAACCATCCCACAAAGTTCTTCACCAGCGCGTGGTACTGCTCAATATGTGGGAACCAATAAGTTAAGCATGGGGATTTAGAATTTATTTGTTAAAGGAAATGTGTCTGACAGTGGTGGAAGCTCTAGTCATACTGATATGCAAACCACTGGCTAAGATGTCAGGCTGAGTAATTGAGAAGTCACCCTTTTCCCTACTAAGAAGAGGTCTGGTAGATTGTTTTCTTTTCTTATCTATTATTCGAATTATTTCAGGGTTGTAGTTCGAGATCTATCTTGTTTTGTCCCTTTATCATTTATCATCAAACCCTTCTATCTTTTATTTCAACTAAATAGAGTGTCCTTTTTCCCTTTGTGTTTTAAATGTGTTGTTTGTTTATTTCTTTACATAGACATTTTATGTTGGTTCTAGTGATATGACATGCTAGCGGAATTTTTTGCTAGATCATAAAATCTAGTTTAAGCATGAACATTGAATCAAAGGGTTAAAGTTGGAAAAATCATCTGAGAAATTAGGTAGAGTGCTGAGACATTTGGTAACAAGTTGAAGCTTTCTTTGAAAATTAAGGCAATTATTTTGAGAATCACAAGAATAAATTGATTATCAATTGAAAGACATGTCTCATTTAGGTCAACCAGGGGATGCACAATCCTATATCAAGAGAAATAAGAAGATAATCAGCTCCACAAAAGCATGATCCATTCGATTTGTGGGATTTAAACAAAAGTGGAGTTATATGCTGGACAAAGTGCAGAAGAAGTAGTAACACACATGCTTAGTTAGAGTTAGTGTTGTTAAAGTGTCACAAATGATCTTCATTTTTCATTTTATATTGCATGATAAGTACTTGCAATTTCAAGGACTGATATGATGAAGGCATTTTATACTGCTATCCAAACATTGTGTCATTCTTTGTGAACCTCATTTGAGCTTTAGTTCTATTTTATTTCATATCCCTCTTTTGGAATCAAGATAGAGATAGAAAATCTCAAGAGAAAAGTGTCGAGCAAAATAATAGAGTCAGAAAAAATTTCAAAAAAAAAAAGAAAGAGAAAAATATGTCTAAAAACAAAGAAAAGAGAAGAGTGTCAAGAAAAATAAAGTCATAAAAAGTTTTAAAGATAAAAAGAGTCAATAAAATAGAAAAATAAGAAGTCAAAATAAATCCAAAGAACAAGTTGACAGAACTACGCGTGATCTGATTCTCTTCTCTCAAGGCTGATATACGTAGGCTGCCCTACTCTAGGCTCAGTCCAACCAAATAAACAATTTTGAGTTACTCAATCAAAAGAAACTGGGGCATGAGTTAATTTTTGTTATTTGACTCGATTTCAAAATTTGTAAGTCCCACACCACTTCAAGTGTTGTTTGGGCCTTACGTTGTCCTTTCTTTCTAACCTCATCCAAAAGCTAAGTTACAACCAAAGAAAGACCTTCAGATCAATCTTTGAGAATGATAAATCTTAACATACAATGTATATGATAATTTATTTTTGGAACTACACCTCTTCCTCAGCATAATGAATAAGGAAAGAAATAAAATAAGAGAGTCTTATTGGTGAAAACCCTCATAGGCACCATAAGATGATGGTAAGTTGAGAGAAATAAAAATAAGAGAGTATTATTAGTGAAAAATATCATGGGCACTGTAAGACAATGGAGAGTAGAGAGAAATAAAAATAAAAGAGTGTCATTGGTGAAAACCCTTACAAACACCATAAGGCAATAGTGAGTTGAGAAAAAAGAAAATGAGAGAGGCTTGTTGGCGAAAATCCTTCAAGGATCCACTAGCCGAATGAGGTCTTAAATGCAACTTACCTAAGGAAGCAACTCAGTTTCAAGTCCATTAACTCAACAATAATTAGTAGAAAGTTTGGATGGAAAGATCAGGCAGCTTATTTCAAAATGAATGGCATAATCATTAGAGTTGACTGTCTTTTTTAGATAAATTTTTTCATTTCTTTGTTTCAAATGGGGACATTCATTTTCTTTTCTTTCTTATTTTTATTTTTATTTTATTTTCTTGAGTCAATTATCCAAATAAAAAAATCATTGTTATTTTTTTTCTTGTCTTTGAGTCAAGTCCATGGAAAAACAAGTGAGAAAAGATTTCAAAACTGGCTACCAACTTCTTCAATTGCACATAGCAATATAGAAAGGCCAGTGCATGAAAGAGACATAATGGTGAGTCAAAATAAGGCATGCAAAAATTTTTGTCAATAGACAAATCTGGGAACTCATGGAAATACTAAGGTTCAAAGAGTTTATCTGAGGAGCATAGAAAAACGGAGATGTTGTGTTTTGTTTCAGAGTCACTCTTAATAATTTGAGTTTGGGTCAATGATGCAGCAAGTCAATAACATATATTAATGGTTGGAAGTAAGATTGAATATGACCAGCGTAAGTGCAATTGCCTCGGAAGCCAAATCCACAAACCAGCCACCATGTTTTAAACTCATAAGTTTTCTTCAATGAAACAAGAAGCATGTTACCTTCAAATCAAGGACTTCAAAGCCTAAACATCAATGTTCGTAATTTCTCACATCTACAAATGCAAAGGGACAATTTTATTACATAGATTTGGTAATCAAAACCATGGTGAAACTTATAATTCAATATTTCTAAGAAACGCAGTTCCTTGTTTGGGTAATTCAAGTGGAATTTATAAGGAGACGCACCTCCTTGTCTGGATAATTTAAGCAACATTTATAAGAAGACGGATTTCCTTATCAAGGTAATCAAGTGGTATTTGTAAGGAGATGCATTTCTCTGTCTAGATAATTTAAGCGACATTTGTAAGGAGATGCATTTCCTTATTTGGGTAATTCAAGTGGCATTTGTAAGGAGACTCATTTCCTTGGGTAATTCAACTGGCATTTTTAAGGAGACACATTTCCTTTTCTGGGTAATTCAAGTAACATTTGTCAGGATTTGCACTCCCTTGATTAGGTAATTCAAATTTTACTTGTTAGTTGATGCACTTCCTAATTTAAGTCTTGATTCCTAAAAGATGTACCTCCTAGTCGAGTCAGTCCCTTTGATTCCTAGAAGATGTACTTCCTAGTTGAGTCAGTCCCCTTGATTCCTAGAAGCTGTACTTTCTGGTCAAGTCAGTCCCCTTGATTCCTAGAAGATGTACTTTCTAGTTAAGTCAGTCCCCTTGATTCAAAGAAGATATACTTTCTGGTTGAGTCCTTTCCCTTGATTCCTAGAAGATATACTTCCTGGTCAAGCTAGTTCCCTTGATTCCTAGAAGATGTAATTCCTGGTCGAGTCATTCCCCTTGATTTCGAGAAGATGTAATTCCTGTCTACGTTATTCCCCTTGATTCCTAGAAGATGTAGTTCCTAGTTGAGTCACTCTCCTTGATTCCTAAAAGATGTACTTCCTGGTCAAGTCATTCCCCTTGATTCCTAGAAGATGTACTTCCTAGTCGAGTCATTCCCCTTGATTTCTAGAAGATGTACTTCCTGGTCGATTTATTCCCCTTGATTCCTAGAAGATGTACTTCCTGGTCGAGTATTTCCCCTTTATTCCTAAAAGATGTACTTCCTGGTTGAGTCATTCCCCTTGATTCCTAGAAGATATACCTCCTGGTCGAGTCATTCCCCTTGATTCCTAGAAGATGTACTTCCTGGTCGAGTCTTTCCGCTTGATTCCTAGAATATGTACTTCCTCGTTGAGTCATTCCTCTTGATTCCTAGAACATGTAATTCCTGGTCAAGTCATTCCCTTTTATTCCTAGAAGATGTGTTTCCTAGTTGAGTCTGTCCCCTTGATTCCTAAAAGATGTACTTCCTGGTCGAGTAAGTTCCCGTGATTCCTAGAAGATGTACTTCCTGGTCAATTCATTCCCCTTGATTCCTAGAAGATGTAGTTCCTAGTTGAGTCAGTCCCCTTGATTCCTAGAAGATGTGTTTCCTAGTCGAGTCATTCCCCTTGATTCCTAGAAAATATACTTTTTAGTCAAGTAATTCCCTTTGACTCCTAGAAAATGCACTTTCTAGTTGAATCATTCTAATTAGCCCATAGAATATGCATGTCTTTGTTTGGGTCTTTCAAGTAGTTATAATGTGACTGTTACAAAAGTCCTCTGATGATAAACTGGGGCAAAAATTTAATTCCTATTTTTGGAACTTTATTTTTCTGGCAAATGGAATCTTTATTTATAATAACATTTGTTTGGGTTAATTTTCTTTCTAGTTTTGATGTGATTTCAGGAGCCCGCACGAAGAACAGGGTGAATAAATGGAAAGTCAAGCAAAAAGGTGAAGAAGTTGAAAATCAAGAAACAAGGTGAAAAAATTGAAAAATCAACAAATTGAAAAATAGAAAGTTAGGAGCCCGCCTGAAAAACAAAGTGAAGAAATTAAAAACCAAGCAACAAGTTGAAGAAATGGCAAGTCAGGGGCCCGCCTGAAGAATAGGGTAATGAAATTGCAAGTCAAGAGTCAAGGAAAGCTACATAGATAGGATTGTTATAATTTTATTTATATTTATAACAAGTAATTTTCATTTTGATGTAATGACAGAGCTGCGGACCGGAACCTCAATAGGACATCACTCGACTCTCAAACTCAATTGTCCTTCCTTCTTCTGTTTCTTTCTTTGAATAATGGCCGAGTCAAAATTCTATCTCACTATCTACTTTTTTGTCTGAAAAGTCTTTGTGTTTACAACCAAAAAGGGGCATGATGTAGACACATAATTTGGTCCCTCCCCAAATCATTTTTTACCATTTCTTACCCCATCTTACCACGTACCTTCACCCATGTGATTATTTCCCCACTAGAAGACAAAATAAAAAACTCCTAACAAACCCAATCCCCAATATTCTTTTGATAACAAAAATAAACCACTCCCCTAATTAAATTGTGACAACACATCACCACCCCACCCCCTACCTAACCTATACCCCTAGGTTGCCCCCCTCCCCTAACATTTTCCATATATACGCACACTACAACTACATATATACACACCCTATTTACATATTATAGGGAATTCATCTACTATAGGAAGAATACAATACACACATCACAGTACAATACGCTTTCACTACTCATAATTCACACCCGCCGTAATTCACACAGACCTGCCAAAAAAAACTCATCCTCACCGACGTGAAATATACGCACAATACATACACATTGGAATAGGAACAAAAATAGTGAAAGAAAATGGAAATTAAGTGGGAGAGATCGAGATAAGAGTGAAAAATTAAAGAGATAGTGAGATTGAGAGAGGTCGCAGTTAAGGGAGCTCAGATTTTTTGGTAAAATCTAGCCAGAAAAGCCATTTCTACCGGTGAGCTAACTTTAGAAAGCCACCAGCTCTTCCACCTCTCTAAAATCCAATTAAACCCATACTATATCGACTCAAAGGCTCAGCTCGTCCCTCTCGCCCCCATCACTATCGATTTTGCAAGTGAAGCTCATCAGAGCTCCGATAGATAGCAAAACCCATTGTCAAATAGTCCATAAATTTCGATTGAATCATCACTTTTTTGGTCATTTTGTTTGGAATTGTCGAGTTGGTGGGTTCGTGTTGATTTTGTTAGATCAAGTCATGAATTTGGTTTCGGTCTGCTGGCAGCATCAATAACTTGGAGTGGAAATAAATTTGAGGTCCATTTTTCATGTCATTCTTCATAATTCTATGATCTTTGTGTGAATTTTTGTTTATTTTGATTCGATGTTTGATTTTCGTTATTATGGATTGCGCGGTGAAATGATATTCTATTTGTGTTTAGAATGAAATCTGGGGGGCGGAAATGGAAATTGATAAAATAAATTTAATTATCCTTTTGCATCATTGATGATTGTTTAATTTGTAATAGGTATTGATGTTGTTAAATGTAATAGCATCATGATGAGTTGAAATTGGTAGGCAAATGGTAGGTCGGGTACGCAAAACTTAGGGATTTTGGATTGTTGAATGTTTGGAATGTTTTATTGAATGATTCTATTTTTCTCGCATTTGGAAAATATATTCATTTAGCCTGGGAATGCCTCGAGCTCATTTGTATTTACTCACCGAGGAATGCCCCGAATTGTCTTTACTCAGAGGACGTTCGTGATCAAGGCCCGAGACATCAGGTAAATCATTGGAGCGTAATTTTTGATTAGCCTAGAATAGAGTAGGTTTACATTTCTGCATTTTTTTGGTTTGTAATAATTGGACTGGACATTAACCTTTTTTTATTTTTGTTTTTTTGGTTTGGTTGTGTTATGTGTTTTGTGTTTTATTCACTTCATAGTGTTAAATTAGCTGATATATTTCAAGAACGACCATGGTCGAACCACGGGATCGAGGGGTGCCTAACACCTTCCCCTCGGTCAATAGAATTCTTTAGTCGGAATCTCTGTTCACAAACTAATTTTAAAGAGTCAACAATTATTTTGAAAAAGGATTTTCAAAGGTGACATGGCACACCAATTTTGTGCCAAGTCGTGACTCTGAGTTTAAATGTAAATAATCCTTTTCAAAATAAATTTTCATTTTGTCACTTAATAATAAAAACCCTTTGAGACTAAAATTGAATCTTTTTGGTAAAAAAAGGGTGTGACATAAGAATTCTATGTACTCCTACTCTGACGTATTTTTGTTACCACCGTAACTGTACATGCTTAGTACTCTATATTTTTGGGTTGTTATTCTAGTATGATGTGTTTTTTGCTCTATTCTTTTCCTTATTTTGTGGTAGGGTATATTCCACTTGCTATGGTTTCTCTATCCTTTTTGTCTATCTATGTTTATCTACTACCCCTATCTATATGGATTGTGTGATACTCTGTCTGGGTGTGCTATTTTTTTCTATTGCTTCCTATTACTTTTTATTATGCCAAAATAGGGGGAAAGGTAGGAAGGATTCCCTACCTATAAGTCAGGATAAAGTCGATTGTCGAACTTCAAGGTCGACTGGCGAAACATCTTAATCAAAGATGCATACAAATTTAGGGAAACAAAGTCAACTGACGCTTACAAAGTCAGGGGGAGCAAGCTGACGGACAAAAAAGTCAATTGATGTTTACTCATGTTTTTTACTATCAAAAAGGCAAAGATTGTTAGCCTCTAAAGTCTATATTTTAATAATGACAAACTAACAAGTGGGTCCTTTCAAGATATTGAAGACCAATAATAAAGGAAGATGGCTCTAAAAATGGAAGGATATCCAATCACAAGAAGATCACGATACTCAAATAGGCATGGCAAGAGAATTTATCAAATGTCTTTGAAATGGTAGGAGACTCACCATCCCCGAAACACGATAGATTAGATCAATTTAGAAATCAATCAGAATCTAAACGAAAGAAGAAAGGACACAACCATGACTTGGACATTAAGACTAAAAGGAATGATAAACTCAGACACATCTGATATAGACGCGATCCAAAGTCATATATGGACATATCTGGTATGGACATATCAAATGGATACATTCCTTAATCAAGAAATCAGTTTAAATCCTTAATTGATAAGAAATCTCTTGAGTTTTCCTATTAAGAGTAGCAATCGAAGACTATAAAAGATAAAGACCGCAGACAAACGTTGTTCACGCAACTTCAAGGAGAAAATTTAAAGTGTCTCATTCTTAGTCTTAAAAAGCTCTTTAAATTTGGTTTACAATTGTTATATAAAGAGTATGATCCAGTCAAATTTTTAACATCAACAAAAGTTGTGTCACAAGATCTGAAGAAGAAAATAAGTCTTCAGAACTTATTTCCTATCAATATACTCGAGCCAAACTTTCAACGATCTAAGGAAACTTTGAAACCCAAGGGGACTGGACGTAGGTACTACATTGGTGTAACGAACCAGGATAATTCTTTATGTTATTACCTTAAACTTTGTTATTTACTTAACTATTCTAAGTTTAACCTATTTGTGAAGTTTTCTGATCTGTAGGCGAGTCGCGAGTCGATTGGAAAGAGTCCGTAATTGACTTACAGGGAAGTTGAGTTGTACCTCTAGTTAGGGCCTTCAAAATTCCAAGATGAATTTCAAGTGATAGATAGTGTTGCAAGTTATAATATTCTCTTAGAAAGACCATGGATCCGTAAAACAGAAGTTGTTCCTTCAACATTGCACTAATTGCAAAGTTTGTATGGATACCCTAAAAAATAGTCATCCACGATGAAGAGAACTACTTAAGCTAGCCAAACAGGGCGCTTCTATGAGATTGAAGATGCCCCAAGAGGAGGTCATTCCTACATAGTGGAAAATGTGAAACCACTTGGAGAGAACCAAATTCTCACAAGTCAATTCCTTTGGTCTACAAGATGTTGGCCAATGTTATGCAAAAAATATACTTTACACCTAGACATGGCCTTAGAAAGAATTTAGTAAGAACCATTCAGCTAATTATAACCTTGAAAAGACTATTCAAGTATGGGTTAGAGTATATTCCAAGTGGAGAGTATGGAAGGAAATAAAATAAGAGGGATCAAGAGTTGTCTCAGAGACTGCCTAAACTTTACCTGACATTTCCCAAATCTATAAGCGATGGTCTCAAGGATGGAATAGGGAACCAATTTGAAGAACGTGATGCCACCATAGAAAAATTCCCAAAGATAGCTAGAATGAAGGAAGCTAAACCATAGGAAGACTTTTTGAAATAGTCTTCTACTCCACTTATTACTCCCCGACCAATAAGGTGGATAGAAAGATGAAATTTAATTTTATACAAAATTAGTGATAGTATAGATAAGGCCTAATACACTCAAATAGGTAGTAGGACGGATAAGTCCTAATACCTACCTTTTAAGTTTATTTACTTTTTCTTTTTTTTTCTTTCCGAAAGGTATAGAACCATACTCGTGTGGGGTATAGCACGAGTTTGTAAATATTTTCTCTAATTTAACATAAGCCTCCCTTATTAAAAAATTCAATATTGTTTATTTTGTTTTCTACTTGAAATTATCAAACTTTCCTTATTTTTAGAAAAAATAATAAACATCTAAAATCCGCTAATGTCATGTCATGGCAAGAGAAAACTGAACAAATCAAGAAAGATAATTACGAATAGGAGACAATGGTTCTAGAATAGTCAACAGAGGAACCAAAGAGTTTAAGAATCAAGAAAAAACTAATCTATAAGAAATCAAGGTGGCTATCCAGGGAGACAATGACAAAGTTAAGAAAACCAGGGTTGTTGTTTATCTAGCAAAACAAGGAAGATGAATCTTATCAATTCTCCCAAAGGAAAGTTGATAGTTGACCCTTCTTTCCATCAAGACAAATGCAATGAAAGCATCATGTCATCCACAAAGTTCTCTAGAAGAAGCCTTAATTCCATTTGAGTGGGATGTATAAGAGTATCCCAGGCCAATTTACCCTAAAGAGATACTACATCTAAACATGATCTTTTTATTTTATCCCTTTCCTTTTATAATGCTCTTTATTAAAGTAGTCATTTCATGCTTAAAATTTCCTTCCGTTTAATGTAAGAACTATGTTTTACCCAAATTCTTAAGAATTAGATATGTAGGCAACCTATGTTAGCTTCGGTCAATTTCTTAGGAAAATCTATCCTTTCCATCTATGTATGAACTACGCTTGACCTGAATTCTCAAGAATGAGATATGTACGCAGCCTATGTCGGCTATGGCCAATACCTTAGGAAAATCTATCCTTCCTCTCTTTGTATGAACTACCCTTGAACTAAATTCTCAAGAATGAGATACGTAGGCAACCTATGTCGGCTTCATTCAATACCTTACGAAAATCTTTCATTTCCCTTTATGTTCGAACTAAATTTGACCTAAATTCTTGAGAATGAGATATGTAGGTAGCCTATGTCAGCTTCGGTCAACCCTTTAGATTTTTTGTCTCCGTAGTGTAGTCCTGAACTATATTTGACCTAATTCTTGCTGTAATAGGATACATAGATGCCCCAACAGTTCGATCAAAACACCCCAAGAAATGGTTGCTAGGGCGAGATTTTTGACAAGGAATCTCAAAAACTCAATAGAAGATCATCTTTTAGAAAAATGATGAAGACTAGTAAAGACTTTGGGAAAAAGCCTTGTGACACCCAAAAATATCAAGATCATCTCAAGTAGTATCTAATTAGGTAAAAATATTTGAGGGGGTCCTAAAAAATTCCCAAGCACCAGGAGGTTAACGCCAACTTTAGAAATCGTCAGCTGCAACAATGTCTAGATAGACTAAATCCCCAGCTATGGAAAGATCCTACAAAATGGTGTTAATGAACTCCTCCAGCAATGACAATGAGTTTTTGGATATCCTCCATTAGATGTCAGACATAGCCAGGATTTGAGAAAGAGACGTCTGTTGAGGTGGCACATGACATGATTGGCAGAGATTTTTAACAAAGCTTTTACACGAGTTTTCAAAACTTAGTTTTTCAGAAACCAAACTATTTTCGAAAATCTATACATGTTTTCTTCGTGTCTAGCTTTGACTTACATCTATTTTAATAGGGAGTCAGGACAGAGGTTCAAACATGAAGGAGCACCCGAAAGATGGCAAGAAACAATCCAAAGCTCGAATGAGGTCAACACAAAGTAGTTTCACCCAAACTAACAATTTTTCTATGGAAGCAGGGATCAATGCATAAAATGGGGATCTTCTTTAAAAATCCCCCAAGTGAATCGAGAACCACATCAAAGCATATAATGCTTAAGAATAGTATTTTTGGATGGACCCAAAGATGGGTTCAATTGCCCATTTATTAAGGGCCTTTTTGCTTATCTATCTTATTTCATGAGACTATTGATAAAAAACAAAGGCATCTTATCCCTTTTATGATTATTTTTTTTAATTTTTTCCTAAAAATAGTCCCTGGGAAAAGTGACTGTCTCTAAATGTTTATCTTGAGTGCAAGTTCATTTAAAAGAGTCAAAACAATAAGGCCACAATAAAAAGGACCACTCAACAGGAGGAAGAGCAAAAAAAATTTCCTCAGATTTGCCACGAAAGAAAGCAAATAGTATTTGAACGGTCCCCAAAAAGGGGTTTCACCTATTTGTTTACATTTGGTGGACTTGTTGCATAAATATTCCCTTAAAAAGAGAAGATTAATAGCAGACTAACTCACTTGGATTATGATGTTGAGTAGTTTTCATTTAAACTTTTATAAAGCTTGAGTACAAGTACATATTGAGAATGTACCTGTACTAACACTCTACCTTGAGTACAGGTACATGCAGAAATCTAACATGCTAAGAAATACAATCAGGTGAAGATTCACTTCAAACTGCCGAGAGGTCCACCTCATTCCATTACATACCATTGTATTTCTTTGCATACCATTGTATCCAATTTCATTCCATCACATACTATTGCATTTCATTTGCATTCTATTACATTCTATTGCATTTCATTACATTTTGTTTTATCCCATTACATCACATCACATTACATTCAATTCATATTTCATTGCATTCCATTCCATTGCATCCCATTACATACCATTGCATTTTATCATATTCTATTATATTTCAATGCATATCATTTCATCTCATTTATTCTATTTCATACTATTGAATCCCATTGCATTTCATTGCAAATTTTATTGTATTTCATTATGTTCCATTGCATCCCATATTATATTTTATTGCATATCATTTCATCCCATTACATTACATCGCATTACATTCATTTCATATTTTATTTCATTTTATTAAATTACATTACACATTCCATTGCATCCTATTACATTCTATTATTGACACGACCCGAACTAGGGCTTAGTCGTGTCGGGCATCTCAAGTCCAACCCAGATCTGAGACCACCCTCAATACCAATCAACCTAACCAATGTCCAACTCGTGTCGGATAAATTTTGAAGATAGTGTATTTAAAATTAAACGACTATAGGATAAGTCTAAAATCAAGACCGACCTAACCAAGTCATACAGTACAAACCAACCCAAACAAATCATAATATGCCCAAGTCCACAGTTGTTCATACAAAGCCTCTAGACCATATCAAAGAATATCTAGTCGGGACATTCCCCAGACCATAGCCAAAAACCAATGTCAAAGGAATAATAAAAGCATAAGGCAAACTATAACATGAAATGGGCCTTCCGAAGAATAGAAGCTCACCACTTCAGTCTGACTTAAGTTGTCCCTGAATCACCAAGTCAATGCATGGGAGGTCTAATAGTATGGCTGATTCCTGCATCGCATTAGGATACAGCTTCCGAAGATGGGTTAACGGGTGAACGCTAGTATGTACTCAGGAGTAAGGAAAAAATAATGCCATTATTCAAAATCAAAGTAAATAACCATATGCAATCACACACATATATATAAATATACCATGTCGGGAAAGGGAACCAGGTTTAGCATGCATTTAAAACCTTAACTTGGGTTATATAGATTTACCATCATAATCCACTGACATACTATATGGGTCCAGTGTTACACCGTGAACGGGCCCAGTGTGTATAGCTGCACTAACTGGAGATACCATAGGCGGCCGGGATTCCTTGTACCCTTTGCCTCTATGATACATATGTACGTGTATATACTTGGGGGATTCCCTTGTACTCTCCAAGTATGTGGTCATCAAGACCATTCGTCATATTAGAAAACAAGAGTATCAAGTGTCTATCTTTTGGACTCACACCTTTACGGCTAGCTATTACAACCCCCATTATCACATAATTACAACATTTGATACATAACTAAACAACAAATTCCAGGAGTCACTAATTTAGGCATTATAATATGGTATCTTCATACCGACTATAGCTTGCAAGCAATGTCATTAGGCAACACCTAGAGGATTCCCATGTACCCAAAACTCCATTCTTAAAATCACTTGGGGGATTCTCATGTACCCCATAAGGTTTTAATAGATTACTCACTTAGGGGATTCCATTGTACCCCATAAGGTTTTTAAAGCCATCTTTAACCAAATCCATGGCCTCTACGGCCTTTCCGAACCATTCAAAATCAACCAAACCAATTTACGCTCCATTACCATATTATGCAATGCAAAGTTTTCAATAACTGTTAAACAGTATGACGAAATCATTTTCATAGGCATTTTAACAAATATGTTGAGGGCGTATAATTTGCAAAACCAAAACCAAGTACCAGTTAAACATTCTCATGCAACCACGTGTTCAAACCACAATTATAACATGAAAACCATAAGAAAAACTTGGGAAAACATTATCCAACCAAGCAAAAACAAAAACCTAAACAATACAAAATAATACCATGAAAACCATACATAAAAACATGCTTTCAGTTTTAACTAACAATGAGGAAGAAGTAATATTCCTGAGTTACGAAGATTCATGGAGAGATTTCGATCATTAAGTCTTTAGATGAACACCTTGAAGAAACCCTATTCAGATCTTCTTGAGAGCCTTTAGAGAGACTTTGGAGAGTGTTTTGATCTTCTAAAGTGAGTAATAAGAAGACAACTTGTGTTATAGGATGTGGGGTCTTTAGTGTTTATAATGGGAAATATCTAGAATACCCTTACCATAAAAGTTGTAAAAATAATAAGGCGGTTGTGGTTTGGACCCCTCACTCATATCCAATTCTGTACAACATATGACTTTATGGCCTAAATCGTATCAACATCATACGATTGGTACCCTATAGTCGTACCCTAGGCAGGACATAATCAGTAATGCAAACTGTTTAACATACGATTGGCCCTACTCTCTTGTACCATTTCAATACGACTTATATATTATCTTGTCGTACCTTGGATAGAAAATTACCTAGAACACACTGTTTATCATACAACTTGGGCTCCTAAGTCGTTAGCACAACATATGACTAGTATGCTTGAATCATATGGTTTCCAGAGAATTCAAAACTCAGGAAATTTCTAAGGGTAAAAAATTAGGGTATTTTTATTCTCCCCCACTTGGATCATTCGTCCTCAAATGATGGAATGAGGCATGACTAGCATGATTTAAACCCCAAACACCCCTACTCTGGCCTTTAACTAGGTCAGGAAACAAGGATGCAAGAAAATCAATCTTTCCTTTAACTAAGTTAGAAAACAAAGATATAATGAAGAACACCTACTTTAAGCACGATTATCCGAAATGGAGAGCAAAAATGGGTAGCCGGACTCTATGTCCCCTCCAGCTCCCCACAGAGCTCCTTCCTTCCTAACCAACGCATCTAATATCCCTCCAATACGTCTACACTCTCCACCAAGATTTCATCTATAAAGACAACACCCCTTTATTTCAACCTCCCAGCTCCCTCCCTATACACGTAACTATCCCATGTTAAAGACTAACTTTGAGTTAAAGGTGCTAGTGAAAGCCATGGGACCCTATACTTTACACTTCCCTAACAATACTACCCCATCTATCACTATAATCGAGGAGTTATAGCTGCATAATACAATGGATGGGTATTTATCAATCACTATGCACCAATATATCTTTACTACACCCACTGTAAGGATTTCCTCACCAAAACTAACACCCATAATCACTGTCACGAAGGTTTTTACCAAGCCTCCCCTCCAAAACTATTTCATATGACAACATTCATCTTATTCTTCCATCTACACTCATAACCTTAGCTGTAATAGTCACACCAAGATTTCACAACAAAAGACATCTACTCTCTCGTCCAATATATCACTATGCTTCCAAGGGTACACCATCCTAATATAAAAAGGGTCACTAGGGAACTAGAGTATAAATATCAAGAAGGAGGGGAATTTACTTCCCAATGAAATCTCCTATCTATAGTACTACCCAAGGTGAAACCTGTGAAATGAGACATGGTACAATAGACCCAAGATACTCTAAAGCAAGCACCTAGGTTATAATGAAGGGTTACTTCGACATAAGCACACCATAGTATAAGTCCTTAGGTGTATGTATCGGAAGAAACACGATCACATACATCATAGGTAGTGTGACGTAAAGTCGAGATTTATATTCAGGGACCAAATCAAGGATTATCGCTTCAAACTACTATTTCTTGGAACCAGGCATGATGTGAGACATTAATATATGGGTCATGAGTATCATGGCATAGATCTTGAACACTAGGAAGCTCAGATTTCTAAGGACCATTATTGCCTTCGATTTAGGGGCTAGAGTATGGACATAAGTGGCACATAGAATGCGGGCCTTAGTCATAAGCACTATTAGAATGCTTGCAACACTAGTAGAGTTCCATCTTATTTGAAATAGAAGGGTATCTCTTGAATAGGACTAAATTCACCCTAAATTTCCCTTGAAGTCCACCTCTAGAAGAAAATTTAAGAGTATATATTCGATCTCCATCTTACTACATCTACAAGCACAATACTCCGCTTTTAAGCGGTATCACTATGGACATGTACTAGGGATAATTGGCTCTTTTATACTTACAAACTTATCTATCTAGATTCTACCTGGGGTCCAACATAGCCTCACAAACCCCATGTCTTAACCCATTTAATGACTTAGCCCCAATTCATCAGTTAAACCTGGACCTCCGGCTTTATATTACAACTTTCCCCACCATTGTATTCCCAAAGTCATCAACCTCATTCCTTACACACACATTACCAAGCCTACCAATCTACCCCTATAAATCTCTTATTGCTATCTTTGAGCTAACATATTCCCTTCACCAAAATCAATATCTAAGGTTCATACTTAGTGTCTATTAACCATTATGCACTACCAATCGAGTACCCCGCCCAATATATATATATATATATATATATATAGTCCACCCCATGAGGAGGTCCACCCAAATTCCTTATACACTCACTAGTAAACTATACATATTTAAAGGAAACCATCCCTTTTATGCATAAAAGAACGAAAGCGACCCATGGGGATGCACTAGGACAGATAAAACCCTTGTCTAAAAGATACTTTAGCTACTTCTTAAGCTCCTTCAAATCAGCTGGGGCCATTCTATATAGGGGAATAGAAATATGACAAGTTTCTGAAATAAGATCAATCCCTAATTCAATATCCTTATCAAGAGGAACACCACAAAGGTCATCAAGGAAGATCTTAAGAAATTCATTCACCACAAGGATGGAGTACGAGAAAAGACCCGCTGAGTTAGAATCTTTAACCTAGACTAAATAATAAAGACACCCTTTGGATATTAATCTCTGATCTCTAATATACAATATGGATTTCCCCTTAGGAGCTAGGGAACCACCATCCCACTCAATAGTTGACTTATTAGGGAATTTAAAGACAACTTTATAGGTCTGACAGTCTAGAAATACACAACACAAGTGCAACCAATACATCCTCAATATGACATAAAAATCCACCATGTCTAATTCAAACAAATTCGCCAAAGTTTTCTGACCACCCACAGATACCATACAACCCTTATAGACTCTTTCAGACACCACAAAGTCACTCACCAGAGTAGAAACAAAAATGGTTTTAGAGTATACTCGGGGCCAAAACCAAACTGCATAATTATAAATGGGGTCACATAAGAGAGAGTGGACCCCGGATCAAGTAAACAGTACACATCATGGGAAAAGAGTTTCAGCATACCTGTAATGACATCAAGAGATGCCTTGCACTCCTGAAGGATGGTGAGAGCATTGAGATGCTCTCGGCCTGTGTTGGATCTAGAAGCAATACCTCTCGATGCAAGAGCTTGAGGAATGGCAACCAGTTTCCTATTCTCCCTAGTGAAAATCCTTGTGGGACACTCCCGATGCATGTGACCCAGCTGACCACAACTAAAACACTAATTCCTCCCTTTATAGCAATAACCGTGATTCAACCAACCATAAAATCGACAGGGAGGATAGGGTAGGGATGACCAAGCTCCACCAACCAAAAATGATAGTCACCAGAAGAATAAGGATAAAGGACAATGATAACCATATAGAAACTCCCCAGATTCCCTTGCTCATACCACTGTCCACAACCTCTACCATTATTTCCCTAACCTCTTCACTAGTTTGAATACTGGAACTTCTTATGCTACTTATTTCTCGCCTTTGCTTTATTCCTTCTCACACTAATAGGATCAGACAGGTATGACAAAGATGCCATAATCTGGGTCAACAGATAAATAGAACATCTAAACTCGGAATTAGTAACATCTTTTTAAGGTGATTGAGCATGAGTGTCACCTTTCGGAGTTAGGTAAGTGGAGAATGGTGGAACTCCATGGGGGAAATCAGAAACTATGACCCTTGATCGGGTTTGTACCTCATAAGTTGGACAAGATCCATCCATGTAAGACTCAAGTGGAACCACTGAGTTTCCACGAGCTTTAGATTGTCAGAAAGGAATTATATGAAAGGTGAACAAAAGAAGGTTTAAGGGAGAGTTCAAGACCATACACTCTATAGCCAAAAAATAGAACAACACGAAAGTGAAACATTCATAAATGTCTCATAGACTCTCCTTTATAAGTGTGGCACACTGCACACCCATAAAAGAGACTCTACTCAACATAGATATGTGTACACCCTATGCACCAAAACCTAGGCTCTAATACCAATCCGATATCAACCAAACTAGGGCCTAGTCGTGTCGGTCATCTCAAGTCCAACCCGATCCAAAGACCACCCCCTATACCTAATCCAACCAACCATTATGCAACCCATGTTGGATGAATTTTGAAGATAGTGTATTTAAAATTCAATGAATTTGGGATAAGTCTAAAACTGAGACCAATCCAAATAAGTCATACCGTCCATACAAAACCAAACAAACCATAATACGCCCAAGTCCACAGTTGTCCATACAAAGCCTCTAGGCCATATCAAAGAATATCTAATCAAGACATACCCCCGACCATAGCAATAAACTAATGTCAAAGAAATATTAAAGGCATAAGATAAATTATAACATGAAATGGCCCTTTCGAAGAATGGAAGCTCACCACTTCATTCTGACTCAAGTTTTCTTTGAATCACCAAGTCACTACATAAAAAGTGTGATAGTATGGCTAGCTCCTATATTTTGTAGGGATACAATGCCCAAAGATGGGTTAGCGGGTGAACTCTAGTATGTACTCAGGTGTAATGTTAAAATGATGTTATTATTCAAAATCAAAGTAAATAACCATATGCAATCACATATATATATACATATATACCATGTCGGAAAAGGGAATTGGGTTTAGCCTACATTTAAAACCTTAACCTAGGTTGGATAGCTTTACTATCATAATCCACCCATGATCTATATGGGTCTAGTGTTACCCTATAAATGGGCCTCAGTGCATATAGTCGCACGAATTAGAGATACCATAGGTGGTCGAGCATTTCCCTGTATTTTTCGCCCTCTATGATACATATGTACGTATGTATACTTGGGGAATTATTTTGTACCCTACAAGTACGTAGTTATCAAGACCATTTCTCATGTCGGCAAACATGAGTTTCTAGTGTCAACCTTTTGGACTCACTCCTTCACAGCTAGCTTTTACAACCCTCATTATTACCCAGTTAAAACATTTAACACATAACCAAACAACTAATTTTATGAGTCAATTATTATGGCATTATGATGTAGTATCGTCATATCGATTATCTCTTGCAAGCAATGTCATTAGCCAACACCTAGGGGATTCCCATGTACCCAAAATATCATTATTAAAAACACTTGGGAGATTCTCGTGTACCCCACAAATTTTTCATAGATTACTCCAGGAATTCCATTGTATCCCATAAGGTTTTCAAAACCATCTTTAACCAAATCCATGGACACCAAACCAATTTATATCCCATTACCATATTGTCCAATGCAAAGTTTTCAATAACGGTCAAACTATGTGACCAAATCATTCTCATATACATTTTAACAAATATGTTGAGGGCGTATAGTTTTCAAAACCAAAACCAAGTACCAATTGACCATTCCCATGCAACCATATGTTCAAACCACAATAATAACATGAAAACTATAAGAAAAACATAGGAAAACATTAGCCAACCAAGAACAACTAAAACCCCCAACATATATTTAAAAATCCAAATAATACAACAATAATACCATGAAAATCATCCATGAAAACATTCTTTTAGTTTGAACTAACAATGAGGGAGGAGTAACATGCCTGAGTTATGAAGATTTACGGATAGATTTTGATCCTTAAGACTCTAGATGAACACCTTGAAGAAACCCTAGCTCGATCTTCTTAAGAACCTTTAGAGAGAGTTTTGAGAGTATTTTGATTATCTAAAGTGATTAATTAGAGGCTAAAAGGTGTTATAGGATATGGGGTCTTAATGGTTTAGGGTAGGAAATGTCAAAAATACCTTCAGCTTAAAAGATGTAAAAATAACACAGGTGGATATGGTTTAGACCCCTTACCCATATCCAATCATACAAGTAGTACCCCTAACTCATAGCCTCAGCAGAAAGTTGAACTATAATTCTATCCAACATACGACTTCATGGACTAACTCTATCAACATCATACAATTGGAACCCTATAGTCATACCCTAGGCAGCACATGATCAAGAATGCATACTGTTTAGCATATGATTGACCCTGCTCTCTTATACCATCTCCATACGACTCATATGGAGTCTTATCATACCTTATATAGAAAATAACCTAGAACATACTATTTATCATAAGACGTGGTCTCCTAAATTGTTAGCAAAATATACAACTAGTATGCTTGAATCGTATAGTTCCCAGAGAGTTCAAAAACTCAAGAAAATTCTATGGGTCAAAATTAAGGGTGTTTCAATTACATACCATTTCATTTCATTACATTCTATTATATTTCATTGCATTCAATTTCAGACTATTGAATCCCATTATGTTTCATTACATATTTTATAGTATTTAATTATATTCCATTGCATCCTATTTTACTTTCCATTACATACCATAGAATTTCATCGCATTCCATTACATTTCATTACATATCATTTCATCGTATTACATTCCATCGCATGCCATTATATCCCATTGCATTTCATTACAAATTCTATTGTATTTCATTATATTCCATTGGATTTTATTACATACTATTGCATTTTATTGCATTTCATTACATTTTATTGAACTTTATTGCATTCCACCACATCTTATTGCATTTCATTTCATGTCATTGTTGGGAGGGCCATGTTGAGAGGGCCATTTTATTTCTTTGTTGATAGGGCCATATCGAGTATGCCATTCAATTCCATGCCAAGAAGGATATTTCATTCAATACCAAGAGGGTCATAACATTTCATGCCATGCTGAGGGCCATTTTATTTTATGCCAAGAGGTCCATTTCATTCTAGTTTTTAGAGGGACATTTTATTCCATTATCGAGAAGGCCATTTTATTCCATGCCGACAGGGTTATTTCATTCTATGCCAATAAGGCCATTTTTTTCATTGTTGAGAGGTCCATTTCATGCCATTGCTCAGAGTCCATGTCAATGGGGCCTTTTTATTCTAGCTGGAAGGGCTATTTTATTTCATGTTGAGAGGGCCATCATAGCATTCAGTTAAGTTATCATAGCTGCTCACCATAAAGATAAGGTCTAGCTTTGAAATATGTATTGGAACACGTATACCAGTTGACCACACAAAGATAATACCACCTGGAATTGAGGATATCTCATCCTTTTATTTCTCCTGACCATACAAAAGGCAAAGTAGCTCGGTGATGATGATATTTCAGCATTTTATGTGTCGACATTTAAATACATCAGCATATAAAGTTGAAAAGTACATGATCCAAAGAAACATCATTAATTTATTATCTAAATGTAGGAGATAATAGATTTCTCAAAATTTTCAATTCTAGGGTTATCTATAAGCCATAATATTTGAGATAGGACAGTATGTGAGATTACCTGTGAGTATATAGACCATGGGTCAGCCGTAACTCACAACAACATCCTAATTAAAGAGTATCTGAGATTACCCAAAAATTAACAACCCAAAGGTTATCTGTAAGACATAACTAAATCCCTACCAGTTGATGTGCAAGATCACCAAAATTGATAGTCCAAGGGTCTTCTATAAGCCGTGATATATCTAATATTGATTATATCCAGGATTACCCAACGACTAGAAATTTGAGAGATATCTATAAGATCATCATATCCAACATTAGATAATATGTAGGATTACCTAAAAAGCTAGAAATTTGAGTGATATCTGTAAGATATCACTTATCCAAGGTTGGATAATATGTAGGACCACCCAAAAGACTATCAACTCAAAGGAAGTATGTAAGTCATCTCATATCCAACATCAAATATTATGCAAGATTACTTAAAGATGGAGAAAATTGAGGGATATTTGTAAGTTATACCGATAGGGAAGATGAGAAAGACTTACAAGACGATTGCATGCAAAAGATTATTGCCAATATCCAAAGTGGTTATCATTACACATACAAGAAGAACCATAGGTGACAAAGAGGGTTTCCACATCAACATAAGATTATGAGATTGTAGAGATTTCTCTACACAAAGTATTGTCGACGTCTAAGAGGGCTACCCAACTTTGAAGAAATTTTCAATCTTCAAAAGAGATACATATTAAAAAACCAAGAGGGTTATTGTATATTATTATTACAAAAAATTGTTCATCTTCCAAAATAGGTACATGAGAGGAAAATATCACTTTTTAGATAAAAACTCACGCAGAGATATGGTAAAAGACTATATACCCTTCGTGCATTATTTTTATCACTAAAAAATATTTTTGAGATATTCTTGAGAGAATCCGAGGGAAGGAGAATATCAAACAATACTGTAATACCTCGTCCTTTTTCCTAGCTAATTTCATCTCAAGAATGTCTAGTATTATCTTCTAAATTGAATGATGGTTATTCCATGAGGAATTTTCAATATTTTCACATTTTTTCGTGTGGAAAATTCAATGAGCTTTTCATCGATATAATATTTGCCCAAATCCAATAACCGGGTCAAAAATTACGACTATTTCAAGTTTCCATCATAAAACAACGCCATATTAGTTAGTGGCGCGCTGCGCCACAAAAGGAAATTGCATTTGGTAAATTCCAGTAGGGGTCTTCAATTATGGTGCATTGCACCAGGGCCCAAGTTCAGAATTGTCCATTTTTCAGTGTCTCAACGCGATTTCCTATGCGTCGCGCCAAAGTTCCAGGTCATAAAACACGAGGAAACGTGATGGCTCCACGTCGCACCATCCCTCAATTTCCTAATTTTCAAAATTTAGTGACACGGTGGATAGCGCTGCATCGCGCTAAAGGTCTGATTCAAGAAATTGTTATAATTTTAAAAGATGCATCCAAGGGTTAAAAGGGTCAATTTTCTACCACTATTTTAACCCAATAACACGTGATTTAGCTATTATTCACCCAAAATATACTAGTTTCTGTCAAGTTTCTCTTAAGAACAAGCTAGGGTTTCTTTTGGGGATTTGAATTTAAGAAAGTTTTACCATCAATCTTCACGAAATCTTGAACTAAGGTATGCATAGTGTTCATTCATGGACTCCTTTCGTCCATGAAGCCCAAGAATCCATTTTCTAAATTCAAGTTTATGGATTATCTTATGAATTTCATGATTGCTCTGCTATTGTTCATGTGGATAATGAAAAATTGATTTCTACTCCATGTTGGGTGATAAATTCTATGTGTGTTAAATTATTATAGATATAGATTCATGTAAACCTATGACTAAACCCTTGAATGATGAAATTAGAATTGAACCATGATGTTTAATTATCGTACAATGATGTTTACATGTACCATGCCTACAATATGTTTTATTAAATGCCTAGATGAAGGAAAAGTGTCTAACTAGCATGATACCATAAAATCCCCATGTATGTACAAGCTATGCCTATCACATGTTTTGATGAAATGCTTCTATAAATGTATTATGGATTATGATGTTAGTTATATATTCAAGTAAGTTATGCTTGGTCAGTTTCCTTTCGTCGAGTCCTGGGGGTACTCATACCCAAAACATTAGTTGTGTGCCTAGAGCCATGCTATGTTTTCACGATACTCTCGGTAAAGCTATCAATCCTTAGACTTTAGAGAGTCTTATGACTCAGGAAATCTCCATGATCTCATGAACTCAGTCAGTTCTCAGATATCAGTAGTATTCCATCAGTTAATAGAATTCAGTAACTCAGCCTATGTTTAGTTCAGTAAATCATGTTCAGAGTCTATTTAGATGGTTGTAGGAATTAGCATCGATTAAACCCAAGGATAGGAACACACACGATCAGATGAGGGTGTGCTTTTTAGAAGTCATCGTTGCATTCCAAAACTATGTAGCCAGCATAGTTTGAGACATCAACACTGTCCGATGTGGGTTGATGGGGTGGATAAGCACTGTTAGATAAGGGCCCCACCATTCTCATATAGGGGACACTATTAGATGAGGGTCACCCACAGCTTGTCCTTACCAGTGGCGCGGTATTGACATCCTTCCAATTGGGGTTATAGATTGGACCCTAATTCAGCCATAATGGCGTATCAGGGGCGTCGATTATCTAACTACTTCCCACAGTTTCATGTTACAGAATCAGGACTGTCATATATAGTTAATCAGTCTCAGTAATAGAAATTAGATAGTTCTTTAGATTTTAGGATTGTCAGATATTAATCAACTCTGATATACTATGGAACTCAGATAGTTCCATCAGATTCAGGACTGTCAGATACAGTCACTCATGTTATCAGTTAAATTCAGATTTAGTAATCATGTTATCATAGTATTAGTGTCAGTTTTTATGTCTCATGCATGTATTCCTATGCTCATGATAGTTAGTCAGCTATTATTATTGTTCATTCATATGAACCCCATGCATTCAACCTACCTTACATGCATACTAGTACATTGAAAGTACTGACGCATTTCTCTATGGTGTATTATACCATTGGTTCAAAGACACGAGCTCCAAAGCAACAGTAGATTCCAAATATCTACAGATAGATTTAGAAGTGAGTCCTCATCTTTCAAGGACATGATTATTTCCCCATTATCACATTAATTAGTTTATTAGTTGGAGTTAGTTGGGGACATGTCCCATCAACTCCTTACTCAGAAAGTTCAGTCAGTTAGAGGCTTTTTAGACTATCATGTTTCAGACTTCAGTATGTTCAGTTTTATTTTGGGTATTCTATTACCCCACATAGATGTTATATCATTCAGATCATGTTCAGTATTGAACCTTATGGCCTTTCAGTTCATGTTTTCATATTATAAAGTATTTTATGCAGTATACAGTTACAGATATCAGCCATGGGTCAGCTTGTGGTCCTTCAGGGTTATGAGCACCGTGTAGCATTCCGGGTACCATATTTAGGGTGTAATAAATACCACGGGTGTGGATGACACCAAAAAAGGTATAGCATGATGTGGAACTTTTTCTTAGCAGCAAATAGAGACGTAGTCCAAAGAGAGATGTCAAACTCTTTAGACGTAATCTTAAAGTTTACTGCCACCACGACCAAACCATACCCCTTTAAGAAGGAATATGGATATTTTGGGATGTCCTGGTTTCAGTTTCACTTTTGGGATATTTCTAAACTCATATCGAAGGTAACCTTCTCTTTCCTTCAAATTCGGATGATAATGCACTTAGAGTTTTTGAAATTATGTCCAGGTAAATCTTGCCTATGGATGTAAAGGATCCTATATTCATTTTTAAGAGGTTACAACCATCTTTTCCATAACTGAAGTAACTGCCACCCATCCTAAGTCAAAGATCATCTTAAATAATAGACTATTTTCTCAATCGATCTAGTCGAACTATAAGAAGTTTGATTCCTTGAATCTCGAGAATATGTAGGTTGGCTATTTGTTGAAAATACTATTGCATTCAAACTTCCAATATTATTCCCCAGTTCTCTGGTCTTTTTAAAATTCAAAATTAGGATAGCTTGTGAATTTTTTAAAAATCATGCTTCCAAGTCGAGCGCTACAAATAACAAGTGGCCTCACTTCTCATGTAACCTAAGATATATAGGAAACCCAATTCTGACGTCTGGACATAAATCCATGAAATTCATGTCAAAACCAACCGCTTTTGAGAAAAAATTTATGTCATACATAATAAGGATAGTCAAACTCCCTTTGCCTAGGGTTACTTGCATTGACCCTATCGAAAGGGAGGGCGCAATTGTTGACACCTAATTTTTCACACATAAATTAGTTTAGTTTTGAGTTTCTTAAAATTTTAAATAAAATCAGGATGTTTGATTTATTCGGATAAAGAAATTTCTAAAATGATTTTTGGGTTACATTTGTCATTTCAAGCAATAGTTATGTTGTAATGCCCCAAGACTAACTCATCAAACGTCACACGGTGCTTTGGACTTCAAGTAGTCCTAAAGCTAACACATGGTACTTGTTATGAATCAAAAATATGAAACAAGAACAAAATAGAGAAAAATGAAGATAATAAGAGAATAGAGATGAAAGATAGACATAAGCAGAGGAATCGTAAACAACCCAACATCATATTAAACCAAAGGGCCTTAAATGATTAACCTAAACAAGCTCCTAACTTCAACAAATATCGAGAGAGGAATCAAACCCCATCACAACCAACATTTCTAGGCAATCAAAATCTCCCAACAAGCTTAGAAAAACTCTCAGGTGTACATTCATCCAAAATCATATAACCGTAGAATGAAGAGAGTCCTAGCTATTTATAGGCCAAGGTTATTTATTGCAATTGGGCCAAAAGTGACCCTAAATGCTAATTTGTCTCAAAAGTGACCCAAAATCCAAACACAATACTAAATTGTCCCAAGAGTGATCCAAACACCTTTAGCATGGAACATTCTATGCTCTAAGATATCATCCAAACACGATGTTGCTCGATGACCCTATGGATTACATCAACGGATATAGTTTCTCTCATACACCAAGCTATCATACAATCATGTACTTCTTTCCCTTGAACGACTATGTCTTGGAGGTGTGGTCCTTGAAGCATAGATCTAAAAAGAGTAGAGCCAATTCGGCTTGTATCCTCCTTCCTTTATTGGAAAGGATTCGACCTTTAATCCAACTCTTTTATCAACTTGTCGTCATACTTTTCAATCTTGAAAATTTCTTTGAGATTGTTTGTTCATGAGCCTGCACAAATAAAGAAGTGATACTAGGTAAAATTGTGGTATCATGGTTAGTTAGTACAAATGCCTAATGTTAGAATTGTCTTTGTCAAATTGGATTTGGAGTGATCGGACTACTATTTGAGGAACTTGTTTTGTATTTAGTGGGATAGAGGGAGTTTGGACATGGGGTCTAGGAGTAGGATAAGAGGTTTTTGAATGTTCCACAAGGTTTTCCAACCTACCATCTATACTTTCCAATCCACAATCAATGATCGACAACTTCTCATTCATATGTGACAATCCCCTAGTCATTTGCTTCACATCTTGTCGTATCCCTAGGAGTGTCTCCAAAATGGTATCAAGGATTTCTCCACCCATAGTTCTTAGCATAATTGATAAAAGGTATGAAGAAAATATGGACAACTCATTTAAAATAAAAAGGACTTGAATCAACGAAGTTGACAAAGAAAGAAACGATAAAAGCACACAAAAAAAAGAACAAAAAGAAAACGGACGCAAGAACCAATTAAACAACCAAGTAGATTAATTACTATTTGTTAATTAATATTAAAATTAAAAAAATTGAAAAGAGGATTCAACAAATGAAGCTAATTGATTGAACCTAAGTGAATATAAATTTTGGGGTATTTGAGGGCAGTCCGAACTCATGTGGGGTGCAGAAGTGACCTACTCAAGAAAATGGAACATAGGCCAAGACAGTGTGATCTGGGTTGTATTTGCTCCTGGTCTGCTTGAGCAGATAGGGCATAGATGCCTCCAAGCAGCCAAACAGGTGTTCTAAAATTGCCACTTCTTTGGCCCCTTTTGCACTCACTCTCCTAGGATATTCCCTTTCCCTTTAGAGTATTCCTTTGTACCAACACCCAAACACTTTTCTCTTTCTTCTTTTTTGGATCAACCACACCTTTTTTGAATAATCTTTCCCTTCAAGACTTGAATATCATCAAGAACACAAAAACATTCAAAAAAATTAACCTTAAGCAAACGGACTCGAAATTCAATGAAATTCAAAAATAAGCTCCTTTCAAGCTTTCAAACCATCTTAATCTCAAAATCTCTACCAAAATTTTAGTTGTCAACACCAATATCTAATTTCTTAAAAATCAAGTTTTCAATAACAGTAGAACCTTTAATTTACCGTTGATTAAGCTCTAATTTGATATTAATACTCCAATAGTTCTAAGGAATAAGAATCTAACACTAGAAACTCAAGAAAAGGCCAAAATTAAAGACTCAAATTTGGGCTAGACCTAGAAACATGTATAGTAACTTTTTTGGGATTTTTCAATTTTTCTAGATAATGAGACCCAAGATCAAGCTAGGCTCTAATATCCAATAATATGAATCAAAATCTAAAACAAGAACAAAATAGAGAAATTAAATATAATAAGAGAAGAGGGATAGAAGATAGACACAAGTAGAGGAATCATAAACAAACTAATGGTATATAAAACCAAAGGCCCTTATTATGCTAAATAGGCACCTAACTCTTACGAAGACTGAGAGAGGAATCAGACCCCCTTACAACCAACATTCCTAGACAATCATAAGCTCCCAACAAGCTTAGAAACACTCTCAAGTGTACATTCATCCAAAATCCTCTAACCTTAGAATGATGAGAGTCCTAGATATTTATAGGCCAAGGCCATTTATAATAATTGGGCCTAAAAGTGCCCTTAAAATATAATTTGGCCCAAAAGGGATCCCAAAAGACAAACATAATACTAAATAGGCCCAAAAGTGACCCAAACAGTTTTAGCATGGCACCTCCTATGCTCTAAGTTATCATCCAAACACGATGTTGCTCGATGGTCCCATAGATTGCATCAACGGATATAGCTCCTTTCATACACCAAGATATCCTCCAATCATGTCCTTAGGTGTGGTCTTTGAAGCATAGACCTAAAACGAGTAGAGCCAATTCAGCTTGTATCAGTACTCACTCAGCACTAAATAAGAAACACATGATATGGATGCAAGCCAAAATCTTAACTGATAAACTAAATTGTACTTGAAATATTAAACTCCATAAAAATTGGGATAAACCAAACCATGAATAAAAGTACGAATGCCCAAGTAAAATAAAAACAACTGATAGGTTCTGACAAGCCTCTACTAAACTGAAGAGCCAGTGGTACAACCCCTAGTTAACCCAAAAAAAGACATAGATTCTAAACTTTTAGTAGTTAAATTACATCTAAAGCAACCATAATCTTGACTCTTGGAGCATGAGGACTCACTAATTGATAGGATATAGGAAATGGTGATTGCGGTTAATCATACTACTTAAGCCGAACACCAAAACCTCTATTTTGAAATAATGTAGCCACATCAACATATATGTGGTCAATACTTCTAGAATATATTATGTATACGGGGCTGAATTCGATAAGTAAAACTAGTACTAAAAATCATAAAACATGCATATTAAGTGTAAATAGGCTCACCACGATCATGAAAGAAGCTGAAAAGCTGAATTACCTTAAAACATGAGTAGTAAAGCATAATATGATAATTTGAATTAGTATAAGCATAAATCATAAAGAAACAACTCAGTAATGTTTGTGAGCCAGTCATACTTTATCTCTAAAATCCTTCTTTACTTTTCTTACAGGAGATTATTAGAACTGACATAAACTATGTGAGCTAGCATGGAATCCAACATCTTACCCACATTGAGAAGAATTATTCTATCCTTGCCTTCAATATAGAACCTTAACTTAGATTTATCACTAAACTTATCTCCATAGGGCGAGGATACAATCTATGGCAAGGCCCCTTAGACCTACGATGGATCGTAGTTTCTATGAAATAGGATGCTCTAAACTCACATTTCCCTTTTCTAGAAAATAAGATGCACTAAATCCACATTCAATTATCGGTGCTAAATACTACTCCCAAAATATATACTTGTATGTCATACTTTTGAAATTCATCTTAAAATGGCATATGGGTTTATAAGACTGAAATCCAACTATTTTTCTCTTGCTTAAACCATATTCATAAAGAAACTTGTGAATTTCATAACATATCTAATATCATAAGATCAAAACCAAAACTTCATTATGTTGTAATAATTTGTAACCTGAACTAATAATCTTGAACTTTTTGTAAATTGAGTACATAATGCTCAAATTATAACCATTTACCATCTCATAGAAATTTCATGTCAAAATACCAAACTCAATACATAAGATCACTTATATGGATAAAAACATAATTAACTATGAAATCTTATGATAAATAAGGTTTAAATTATGAGGAAACATAATAATCTTAAAGCACAAGAAAAATGGGTATGAACCCTAGTAATTAATTTCTAGAATTCAATTAAAAACCAAACTTTTGGACATAAGGACGAAAGAATATCCTTGTTCAAACCCCACATACTTGAACTTGATGAACTTTCTTAAGAGAAACTTGATTTGGAGCCTTGGAAGTGTGAATTTTATTGAAAAACCTTTATTTAGTGTTCTTAAGAATTTGGGGTGGAGATAAAATGCATATATTGACTTATAAGGGAGGGGAATCATGTTTAATATGTTATGGGATAGATTAGGAGGTAAAAGACAAAAAGTTCCTCAAAAAAGAAAGAAAAAAACTAAAAATTGGCATCAATGCACCCTTGGGTGTGGCATACCCTTATCGCGCCACACCAAGGATGTGGCACACTCTTAACGCAGCAACCCATTGGTGTGGCACTCCCTATTATGCCAGGACACTGGTTTTCATGTCAGGGTGTGCCATGCTCCTATGACATACCCTAATCATGTACCCTTACTATTTTGGTGTCCAAAAATACCCCAAAATACATTCCAAAAATTTTAAAACACTTTCTAATGGTCCTTCTAAAAGTCCTTATCATTATTCAACTCAGAAATTACATTAGAAAATAAAGGAGATATAAAAATAAAATCATTGAAATTTTTGGATTTGAAATTATCTCCCCTTTGGGACTATTTGTCCCTAAATAAAGGTTAGGATAGTGAGAGATCTATATTATGAACTTGGTAAGCTAGTATCTGAAGCTTATGTTGTTCTATAACTTGACTACTCGCCCCAAATATGAACTGACAACTAAAAATAATTTTTTATACAAGAACTTCATAGGATAATCTATATTAGAAAGAATATTGGTGAATAGAATATATTAAAAGGTATTTCTGGCCTCAAGTTGACTCTGTGATAGGGGTGATTAGATGAGTATATCAACTCATCATGTCTACTTCTTCTTCCCATGTCACTTTCTCAACTGATTGATTTTTGCAATGAACTTTCACTGAAGCCACTTCTTTATTCCTTATCCTTCGAACTTGTTGATCAAGAATTTCAACTGGGATCTCCTCATAGGATAATCTTTCACTATAATACTTTCTATGAAAACTACTAAGTACAGGTCTCCAATGCCCTTCTTTAACATAGACACATGGAAAATTAGATGGGCGACTGCTAATTCTAATGGAAGATCTAATTTATAAAAATCCTCTCCAACACCTCTTACGAATTCACAAGGACCGATATATTGGGGATAAGCTTCTCTTTTCTTCCAGAACTCATCACTCCCTTCATTGTTGACACTTCAAAAACACCTAATCACCTATCTCAAACTTTAGTCCTCTCTTTCTTACATCTCTATATGATTTCTGATGACTTTGAGCGATTTTCAACCTTTTGTGAATCAACTAAACCTTGTTCATATCTTTGAGGATCAAATATGTCCCAACTAAGGATGTTTCACCAAAGTTAAACCAACCTATAGGTGATCTTCACCTACACCCATACAAGTCCTCGAATGGAGCCATCTTAATACTAGCAAGGTAATTGTTATTGTAAGCAATCTCGATCAAAGGTAGATGATTGTCCAAACTTCCCATGAAATCATTTACTCAAGCTCTAAGCATATCCTATAGATTTAGGATGGTTTGCTTGTCCTGACCATCTTTCAAAGGGTGGAATCCAGTACTAATCTTCACCTTTGTACCAAGGCCTCTCTGAAAAAATTGCCAAGACTTAACATAAATTGAGTACCTCGATTCAAGATGATGGATATGGGAATCCCATAGAGCCGTACTAATTCGTGGACATACAACTTAGCATAATTTTCAGTTATACTTGATGGTTTTAACTGGTAAGAAATGGGATAACTTAATTTGGTGCATGATGACCCAAATTAAATCATGTTAACGTATAGTGCGAAGAAGTCCCATATTAAATCCATACTACTAAACTCCCACTTATAAGTAGGGATTCCAATATCCTAAAGCAGACCTCCTAGTCTTTGATGTTCCACCTTCACTTGCTGACAATTGGGATATTTAGCCATAAATTTTGCTATGTCCCTCATCATACTATTTCTACAATAAAATTCTTGCAGGTCATGGTACTTCTTAGTAGAACCAGGGTGTATCGAATATTTAGAATTTTAAGATTTCTCAAATATCCATTCTCCCACCCTGTCAACACTGGGAACTCATAATCGACCCTAATAGTAAACGTCATCATCTCCGCCATGGGAGAAAAACTCAAGCTTTTGCAGATGAATTACATCCATTAACTAGCAAAGTATAAGATCATTATGTTGTTTCTCTTTTACTTCAGTCACTGAGGACGACTCTGAACAATTCTGAACCACTAAACCACCATATCTATTCCAGGAAAATGTACTCCCAATCAATCTAATCTATGAAACTCTTTGTCTAACTCTTCTTCTCCTCTTCCACATGGTCTACACAACCCATAGATTACTTACTCAAAGCATCCTCTATTATATTTTCCTTACCCATATGGTAGAGCATATTCATGTTAAATTTTTAGCAACTCTGACCATCTTGTCTGATGAAGATTTAACTCCTACTACATAACCAAGTATTGGAGATGATCCATGAAAATATCTACATGCACACCATATAAATAATGTCAACAAATTTTCAAGGAAAATACTATAGTTGCTAACTCCAAATCGTGAGTTGGGTAATTCTTCTCATGATCCTTAAGTTGTTTGGAGGCATAAGCTATTACCTTTACTTTCTGCATTAACACATAGCCTAACCCAATTCTGGAGGCATCAAGATATACAAAAATCAATCTAACCCATCTAGCAAATCTAGCCCTGGTGTTGAAATCAATCTATCCTTTAATTTTTGAAAGTTTATCTCGTATTTGTATCACCATTAGAACTTTACCTTTTTCTATGTCAACTTGGTTAGAGGTTCATCTATTGAGCAAAACCCCTCAAAAAATCTCCTGTACTAAACAGCTAAACCTAGAAAGCTCCTAATATTGATGGAGTAATGGGCCTAGGCCAGTACTTCACTACATTTATTTTCTAAAGGTCTATATGAATACTTTCACAAAAATCATATGCCCCAAAAAGGTAACCGACTCCAACTAAAATTCACACTTACTAAACTTTACTAGGAACTATCGATCTTTGAGGGTTTGTAACACTATCCTCAAATGGTCTGCATACTCTTCTTACTTCTAGAATAGACAAGTATGCCATATATGAAAAAATGACAAATATGTCCAAATACAGCTTGAAGACTATTTATTAAATCCATAAAGGCTGCAGAGTGATTGTTAGTACAAAAGACATAACTACAAACTAAAAGTGACCATACTGAGTTGTAAAAGCAATCTTCGAGATGTCACACTCCCTGACCTCTAACTGTGATATCTCAACCTGAGATCAATTTTTGAAAACCTACTGGCGCCTTGAAGCTAGTCAAATAACTCATAATCTTTGGGGATAGGGTACTTGTTATTAATGGTGACCTTATTTAACTATTTGTAATATATACACATTCTAAGAGTACCATTTCTTTTGCACACAAATAAGTTTGGAGCACCCCGTAGAGAAATACTAGGTCTGATGAACCCATTCTCTAAGGAGTCCTTATGCTGCTCCTTCAACTCCTTAAGATTAGACAGAGGCATTCGATATGGAGTAATAAAGATGGGTTGGGTATCTAGAAAAAGATAAATCTCAAAATCAATTCTCTATCGGGAGGTACCCTAGGTATATCCTCTAGAAAGACTTCAGGAAGCTCATTGACTACACAGACTGACTGAATGTTTGGGGTCTCAAACTTAGTGTCTTTAACCCAAAGTAGGTGATATATAAACCCTTTGAGATTAACTTTTTGTCTTTAATATAAGAGATGAAATGACACTTTAGAGACACTGAACTACCTTCTCACTCAAGGACTGACTCACTAGGAAATTGAAATTTCATCACTCGAGTCCGATAAATAATTGAAGCATAGCATGAATGAAGTCAATCCATAACAATAATGACATCAAAATCTATCATATCTAGTTTTATTAAATCTTCTAAAGTAACCCTATGGAGGACTGTAATAGGGCTCTTTCTGTATACAAACTTAGCAACAGCTAACTCACCAATTGGAATAGAAAGTTAAAAAGGGTTAGAAAGATTCTCTGTACTTATACCAAAGTTCATATCAATAAGTGGGGTTACAAAAGAGAATGTTGACCCCGGATCTAACAACACATAAGCATCAAGGTAAAAGACATGCATCATACTAGTGGCTACATTAGGGGGGGCTCTCTTGCTCCTGATGAGAAGGTAGTAGATAAAACAAGTTTGATGTTTACCACTACCGGTACTAGAAGCTACACCTTATTATAAGGTTGGGCGGCCTAGCTGAGCTGCTGAGATGGTGGACTGAGCTTGCGGGCGGGCTTCTGTACTTTTTTTCTTGCCAAAAGGTCATTTTTTGATCCTATGGCCTATCTTTCCACAATTATAATAACCACCTCTACTCATCAAGAACTTACCCGAATAATTTGTAGCATACTTCTTATAGGTAGTAAAAAACACATCCCTTAGAAATGCTACTCTGAGATATAGAAGTCAGTGCCCTACCCCATTGTTCCTATTTAGATCTAGATGTGGGGGACAGTGTAAGTGTTATCTGAGGACAGTGCAAGTGCTGTCTGAGGACAATGCAAGTGCTGATGAATATCTTTGAAACTGAGAACAATTTCCCTCTCCTAAATTATATTGACTATACTCAAACTGTCTGGTCCTAGCCTCTTAAGGTCTCTTTTTATTTTCCTTAATTTCTCAGCCTTAATACGCTGAGAGTGGGTTATCAATTGAGTGATATCCATATCTATAATTAACATGGTAGTGCTACACTCCTTGCCCACCAAATTAGACACTCTAGTGACAAACTTACTCATATGAGCCCTAGAATTCGACAACAACTCCAGTGAATACTTAGAAAATTGAGTGAACTTGAGGCAATATTCATTCACCGACGTAAATCCCTGACTAAGGTTCATAAACTCCTCCACCTTATAGTCCCTCATCTAGCAAGGAAAGAATCTATCTAGAAAGGTCTTCTAAAATATATTCCAAGTTAGTAGAGCTACGTTATCACCCCTACCTTCCTTCTATATAGTAACTGAGTCACCAATAATATCCTTTAGCTGGTAGGATGCCAATTCCATACTTTTATCTTTTATGAAATACATAATCTAAGTGATATTTTTTACCTCATTAATGAAAAACTATGGATCTTCATTCACCTTTAACCCAAAGAACTCAAGTTGATTCATTCTTATGAAATCTCAAACTCTAGCTGCAGCTAGTTACTATTCTGCTGAATTGGGACTATTATTGGCTAGTTACCCTAAGCATTAGCATTTACAACCTGAGCTAACACTTGGAATACAGGTCGAAGCTCAGCATGATAGATATTTTTATTCAAAAGATCTATAGGTGGTAGTAGGGATAGTTGGTCCATATTTCTACGGGCATAGGCTCTATGGAAAGGAATTCTCTATCACGTGAAAGAGTGAGTTAGAGCAGATTAAGATCAGTTCCAAGCACTATAGAGATCATGAAAGAAAAGATATTTTCTAATATGTTTTGTGTCCTCTCACTAGCACGCTAAACACCCAAGATCAAGACTCTATGTAACACGACTTGTCAAACTCTATACAACTCTTAAAACCTTAGGCTCTAATACTAAGTTTGTAATGACTCTTGATTCTAATTAGTATCTCAACTAGGTAAGTAGATATCGCACGAATCCTCTTAGAATCATACAAGCAACATAAGTGGAACCGAGAAGGTTCCAATTGGTATCTAACTATAAAGGTTCTATATAACATGCTAGATGAGCAGGTCCCTTATTTTTAACCTTATTTTAGCTTGTTTAATTTGATATGCTGAGTACAAAGCATTTTATGATTATGAAAATCTCTTAAATATGGTAGAAGCAAATTATATTATTAATGTGGGTAGAAAACTACCTTCCATTTTTTTGAAAGGAATAAAAAAAGAGTAAAATACCTAGTACATACCCCAAATAGGGACAACCAAAATCATAAATATATATAAGAGAAGGGAGGAACCCAGTTGTGAGTCCTGTCAGTCGTTGACTGCTAGGGCAGGGTTATCTCATTACATATCACTCATAAAGGTAAACTCCCTCAAATACTCTAGATCCAGCCGGGGAAGATCCTTGTTGAGAGCCACACAACTGAACATGACCTTCATGGTCTTCCACATTTGGGCGAGCAAGCATCCCAAGAGTGTCTTTTTCATTTCTCATTATCAACCTCTCAAAAGAGAGCTAAAATATCTTAGAAAGTGAAAAAAGATGTTGAACTAGAGGGGACCTACTCTATGGACCTTGTAATTATAGGCAAATCTGTATCCAACTGGATTTTAAGGAATAAGGGTTCCATTTAGGAGAGAGGGGTATCATTATACTCCTCGTCAGATCAAAAACCTTCTTTATTGCCCTACTACTCTTGACCTTACTTACTTTCCTCTTCTTTCTCTTCTTGGATGTGAGCACTTTAACTAAGAGAGGTTTAATGGGATGTCCATCTCCACCTCTATATTATGAGGCTCTTAAATCCCCAACCTATCAGCATAGCTTGAAAACTAGAACCGATAAAATTCCCTTAACTCCATTATAATTTGTGTCCCCATATTCAGATTGATGCCACAAATAGCATAAGCCACCACCAAGGACCAAGGGTAGGTCATATCTGAAGTTTTTTCAATGAAAAAATCCTCCTACGTACCAAGTTAAGCCACCTCCAAGCATCAACTAAAAAATAAGTGCTAGTAATATCCACTCTATGGATATAGATAGTGGGGTTTAGGAAATCCTAAAGAACGTTAGGAAGTATAGCATAAAATCCTCTAACCCAGCACGATACCCTATTACCGAGAGCTATCACCAGTGGGACCCAGCTAAATTCCTAAAACTGGTTGTAGAATTCTAGAGCTTTTTCTTCCACCCCTATTAGCACAGCCCCACTCAAAGCCCCACTATAGAAAGGTCGTTCTCTTGGTTTTTAGCCAATGAAGATGATTAACTTGTAAATTTTAGTAAGAAGACCTATTAGAAAATCATAAAGCATTAATAAAAATACCAAATTAGAAAAGGCAAACTTCAGCTTTTAGCTGGGAGACTCCTGCATATATCTGCATGCTATAGCGATAGATGTGTCTCTATAGCAACAGACATATCACTATATCAATGTCTTTATAGCGGTTTCACTATAGCAACAAGGTGTAAGACCCAAAAAATTTTGATGATTTTATTTTGCACCCTTCCTCATTTTTTATGATAATTTCTGAGTTGAAATATGATAAAGAATGGTAACGGGGACATTAAGAAGAGTTTTAGAATTTTCAAAAAGTGTTGGGGTAATTTTGGGATCCCAAACTAATGAGGGTCCATGATAGTAATGTGCCACACCTTTATTATAATGCAAGAAGAGAGTGACATACCCTTGGGATGTCTCCTCGATAGCAGTGTACCATGCCCAAGGTTACAAAATGCGAAATTTTATTTTTTTAGTTTGGGTGAGGGCTTTTTGTTCTTTTGACCTATTAAAAGAATTTTTACATTATATAAACCCACATATTCATTAGTTGTAATATTTTACATGTTCATTCTCCTTTCCGTCCTCAAAAGTGAACAAAAAGCTAGGTTAAAGGGTAAAAAGATTAGGGTTCAAGCTAAGGGCTTCTCTTCTTGCTATTTTCAAGAAATTTAAATTCAAAAAAGGCCTGTTGGACACTACCTATTTTTAATTATTTTTATATTGCATCAATTTACTTGATGTTCATGTGTTCTTGAATGTTTGATTTAAACTGGGGTTGACAATTTTGGTTGTTATTCACTTGCATTATTTGTCCTGTGTTTTAATGGTTTCTACATAGTTTAAATAGTGAATTACAAATGGAAACTCTATCATTTAATGATTATGGAATTAGGTAATTGGGTTTCATAGTGTGTATGGATATTTACATGATAATGACATGAACTTCAACCCATATCATTTTTTGGTCCTTACATAAGGATTTCATAGTGTCTAAACTATTCTTTGGAAAATTGGCATAACATTAACTGGTAAGAAGGTAAAAAGGTTTCAAAAATTCCCTTGGGGGATACGGTTGTTGATTTTTAAATAGAACTTTTAGTCTAAATGGTTAAACAGATTTGGTATGGCATACTTTGAAGGGCTTGCAAGTCTTTTGGAATAATGATACCAATTTGGGAATGCCATGATAAAATACTACATGGTTAATGGTATGTGAAAATTTATTAATTGGTCTTAAATGTAATTGTCTAGACTCATCAAGAAGGTGTAGTCCCAGGGAGACCAACACCAGAAACCATATTTGCCAACGTTGGGGGTCTACGACCACTGTGTTTTCTTTACATAGCACATTTTTGGGAGTCTATTATATCAATGACTTTAGCATAATTCCTTGGTCCATGTGGATAACATGGATTTAGTCCGTTCTGGCAGGGGAAGCCATACCCATATAGCTTGTACGTGCTTAAAAGTCGATATAAGTTGCATAGTTTAGGACTAAATTTTTAAATGGTTATTTTTCATGTTCCTTTCCCTCTACCTCTCCATTCTATTACATCAAAGGACTATTCTTGTGACCTTATGCAGCATTAGGTGGTTCTATATTTCTATTGGATAATCCTTAAAGTGGTGAGCTATTACATTCTAGGTTTTGGCCCTTAAAAGTTTTCATGGAATTCTGTTCTTCAGACCAAATATAATTCATGGGTATAAGCCGTATGTTGGGATATGAGGGGTATGGTCCAGTCATATGTTGACTAGTGTTGGTTGGTGGGATGGATGGGTTCCTGGAATAGATACGACTTGGGGGATAAGAGTCATATGGTTGGGTATGAGTCGTATCTAGTACTTTTATAGGGGACAGTATTCAATCCTCTTGGTATTCTATTCTGCCAAGGATACGGATAGAAGGTATGAATCATATGCTTTAGATACGACTTGGTTAGATAAGTCGTATGCTGGATAGTGTTGGGTCCAGGGGTTGTGGTAGGATAGAGTGGCGCATACCACTCGTATCAAAAGGGTATGACTCATATGGGTCAATCGTATCCTTGTGATGGGATTTTTATGCAACTTAACGGGTGTAATATATGCATTTCCCTACTTACCCTAATAGGATCCCACAACTTCTAGCCTATTAGGAGGCTATTTACTTTATTATTTCTCTCTTTAACACTTAGAAACTACTCCAAAACAATCTAAAATCCTCTTAAAAGCTTTGGGGCAAGAAAGTTAGGGTTTCATCTTGAGGACTAATTTGGGGCTTACTTTGGTAATTTCTTTCCATCAGTTCTATTATATAAGGCATGTTCTCTTCCCTCATTGTTAGTTCTAGCTAAAGGCATGATTTTCCTTTTGGTTTTCATTTATTATTGAATATTTTTGGGTTTTCAAATATGATTTAGGGTTTTGTTTATAACTGGTTGGTTATGGTTTCTCATGGTTTTAATTATGCCTTTTTAAGCATTAATGGTGGTTTTAGATAATTGGATCATATGGGAATAGTTGTTGGTAATTGGAAATGTATTTTGGATATATATTATACCCCCAATGTGTTTGACAAAATGCTTATAAAGATATGTTCATTGCATTGACTTTTTAAAAATGGAAATCTTACTTGTTTTAACTTGGTAATGGATTTATGCATGTATTAAATGGTTTGGAAAGGTAAATGGCTAAATATTATGTTTTTGGGGTACGGATTCCACCAAGTGGATTTAATATAGAAATTGGAAGGGCACCTAAGACCCCTATAGCTATATATGGTTGGCTATGAATAGTACTTGCAAGTATGGCTGGTATGATGATACCACCACTAAATGGCCTTAGTTAATAAATGGTAAATGGATTTCTTAGAATCGATTTTAATTAGGCATTAAAGGGAGAAGTGTATCTAAGTTGTGGAAGGTAAAGGTCCCGAGGAGCGTGTGCATGATTTCACACCTTATATTGGGGGATGTACTAGTCATCCCAATAGGATATTTACCTAGTCGTGTTGCTACACATACCAGGGCCTTTTCAGTAAGGGAAGCTGAACCCATATTGCACATGGGTGTGTTAGGTTGGCAAAGCTACACAGGCCAGGTAATGGTTTAAATGCATGTTAAACCTGGTTCCCTTTCCCATCACTTATATATGTTTGGTTGTATGCATTCTGGATGGTTTTACTTGGTTTTATAACTAGCATTATTTTTTCTTTATCCTGAGTTCATGCTAGCGATCACTCGCTAACCCGTCTACTGGCAGTTATATACCCATGCTATGTAGGAACCGGCCATTATACTCCTCCTTTCTAGTATGCAATATTGAGTATTAGCATCTGGACTGGAGCAGTGAGCTTCCATCATTTTGGAAGGCTCTATTTTATGTTATGGACATCTTTAGACATTCTTATTTTAATTTGGATATTAGTTTTGGAAATGGTTGGGGGCATGTCCCAATTAGATATTCTTACACTTTGGGATATAGGTTTTGTGGTACTTATGAGGGTTGTCATGGGCGGGATCGATATTGGTGTCGGCCATGGCATTGGAATAAGTTGGGAGGTTGGCATCATTCGACAAGATTTCTCACTATTCAATCTTATTACATTTTAGGATTGATTATCGTATTATGCTTTGGTATTCTCTTTGTTTATGGACTGGTTTATGGCCCTTAGTTTGGTTTTATAGAGTTGGATGGTCGATTTGGTACGGTTAGAATCGGTTGGGTCGGTCATGGTTGTGACCCTAACCCAGAGTCTTCATGAGAGAATTTATTTTATTTCGTTATATATTTAAAATTTAGTCCCTCTAAGACTAGATATAAGTGGTTGGGTTAGGTAACAGGTGGTGGTCCCTAGTCCTAGTTGGCCTTGGGATGCCCATTACATCTAGGCCCTAGTTCGGGTTGTGACAAGTTTGTATTAGAGCTTTAGGTACATGGTCAACTGAGAAGTCCACAAAGTTGCATCAAGTAGAGTCTCTTTTAGGGGGGTGTTGTGCGCCATACTCATAAGAGAGAGGCTATAAGAAATTTAGGAATATTTCACTTTATTGGTATTCTATTTTCATGCATGGAGTCTAAATTTCAAAAATCTTCTCTAATCCTTATTTGTTTGTCTTTCAGATCATACCTCATAAATTTGGAAAATAAGAAAAAAAATTTGACCCATCTGGGGATAATGTTGAAAGGGTACGTCCTACTATAGGAGTACATCTTCAATCTCAGGGTCCTATTTTGGATGGTACTGGGTTCCTTCTAATTCTACCAATTCTCCTCAGGTCCCCTAGGGTAATGTAACGAATGCAGAATTCTATCCACCTATCCATGTTATTTCTCCATCGGTTGCTGCTCAGGCTGAGCGAGACGTATCTGGTGGGTTATCTATTGAGTCCACAAGGGTTGGCCAATTTATGAAGGTGGGTCCTTCTACTTTTACTGTAGTGAAGGTAGAAGAGGATCCCCAGGGCTTCTTGGATAAATTGGAGAAGAAATTTTAGGTGATGCAGGCTACCAATGTAGAGGGGGCAAACTTTGTAGCTTATAAGTTCAAAGATATTGCTTATCAGTGATATAAAGAGATGGATAGAGATAGGGGTGATGTGGAAGAATCTAAATTATAGGAGGCCTTCTCTAATGCTTTCTTGGATCATTTCTTTCCTTAGGAGCTGAGGAAAGCTAAGATAGAGGATTTTGTGAATCTTAAGCAAGGGAGAATGACTATCAAGGAATATGCCTTGAAGTTCTGTCAACTATCGAGGTATGCTCCTGACTTAATAGCTGAGATGAGAATGAGAATAAGGTAGTTCACTTCTGGGTTGAATAGATATTTGATCTTGGAGAGAAAGACTGCTTTTCTCATTAAGGATATGGATATTTCTTGGTTGTTTTCCATATTCAGCAAGTGGATGATGAGAAGAGAAGGTAGGTAAATTTAGGAATAGGTAGGGAAAGAGGGGCAAATTTTTTAACCAATTAGGTGCACAGTCCTAGAATGGTTGGTATGGTGGAAAGTGGAAAAAAATAAAGTAGAGGATCTTGGGTTCCTTCTCTACTAACAGTGCTCTTTACTCGAAGCAGTTAGGAGACAGGCATCATCAGGGTGGTGAAAAATTTTACGCAAAGGGTGACCAATCTCAAGCGAACAGAGGTGAGTCAGTTTCTTTATGCCCTTTTTGTCGGATCTATGGTCAACCCCATCAATTTTATCATGAAGAAGAGAGGGACAAATGCTTTAGGTATGGCCAGCCAGGTCATCAGCTCAGGGATTTTCCATTTAATAAGGTCGCTTTAAGGGCGAAAAAGGTTCATGTGGCTTCATCTTATTCTCCTACACCTCGTGGTGTTGCATCAACTTCTATTACCACTCTTGGTTCTAGTGTTGGTCAAAATAGGTTGTATGTTTTAGCGTCCTAATAGGAATCTGAGGCATCATCTGATGTCATTACTGGTATGTTACAACTCTTTTCTCGTGATGTATATTGTTTGCTTGATTCGGGGTCCACTCTTTCTTACATGACTCCTTATGTAGCTATATATTTTGGTTTTGATCCCAAAGTGATTTCGGATCCTTTTTTATTTTCTACCCCGGTAAATACCCGATTATTGCTAAAAAGGTCTATAGGGGGTATGGTGTCTGTTGGTATTAAGCAAACTTTGGTAGATCTGTTTGAGCTAGGGGTGGTGGATTTTGATGTCATCTTAGGTATGGATTGGTTATAATTTTTTATGTGTTCTTAGATTTTCATACCCAGAAGGTTATCTTTAAATTTCCTAGTAAATTGGTTATAGAATAAGAAGGTGGCTCTTTAGATCCTCAGGGATGGTTTATTTCTTATCTAAGAGCTCAGACGTTAATCTCAAAAGGGTGTCTTTATCATTTTTTCTAGGTTAAAGATCCTAACTCAAAAGGTCATTTTTTACCTCAGTTTCTATGGTTAATAAGTTTCCAAAGGTATTTCCTGATGATCTTCCTAGTGTTCCTTCAGATAGGGAAATAGAGTTATGTATTGATTTGCTTTCGGACACTCATCCAATATCAATTCCTCCATATAGAATGGCTCCAACTGAGTTGAGGGAAATCTAGGAGCAACTTAAGGACCTTCTAGATAAGGGGTTTATTTATCCTAGCATTTCTCCATGGGATGTACCGGTGTTGTTTGTGTGAAAGAAGGATGGTTCCTTTCAGATGTGCATTGACTAAAAATAGCTGAATAAGGTAACAGTCAAGAACAAGTAACCTCTCCCAAGGATAGATGATCTGTTTGATCAGGTACAGGGTGCCAAGTTCTTTTCTAAGATAGATCTTCAGTCAAGGTACTATCAGCTTAAGATTTGGGAGGTGGATATCCCTAAGATAGCTTGTTGTACTCGATATAGGGATTTTGAGTTCTTGGTGATGTCATTAAGATAGCTTGTTGTACTCGATATGGGGATTTTGAGTTCTTGGTGATGTCATTTGGATTGACCTATGCCTCGATGACATTTATGGATCTAATGAACAGAGTTTTTAGGTAGTGTTTGGATCTCTTCGTAATTGTGTTTGTTGATGACATTCTGGTTCATTCAAAGAGTGAGGTAGATTATGTATATCACCTCCGTGTGGTGTTGTAGACCTTCTGTTTGCCAAGTTCTCTAAGTGTGAGTTTTTGTTGAACGTCGTGACTTTATTAGGTCATATTATTTCTAGTGAGAGAATAATGATTGATCCTCAAAGGTTGTTTTGGTGAAAAGGTGTCCTAGGCCCACGACTCTATCCGACATTCAGAGCTTCTTAGGTTTAGTCAGGTATTATAGGCAGTTTATGGAAAACTTCTCATCGATAGCGGCTCCTTTGACTAAGTTGACTCAGAAGAAGGCTAAGTTTTCTTGGTCGGATGCTTGTGAGGGGAGATTTGAGAAGTTAAAGGATAAACTCACTTTGGCTCGAATTCTGATACAAGATCTAACCTAGAACTTAAACAAAAAAGTGAAAACACACTAAGAAATCAAAAAACAGAAACTAAAGAAGAGAAGATGAAGAAGAGAGACACGGATTCAAAAAAAAAACAAAAGGGAAGATTACATTAAGTAAATGGATAAATAGTGAGACATACACGAACACCAATGAATCGCACAAAGATGTGTATCAAACACCAAGACACACAACACCAATGATGGATAATACCACACTCTTAGGTGAACACAAAGGGATCAATGACCTCAAGCCCCCACCTTTCTTGCCAAAATATCAATACAAAGTTAACCCTAGTTTCAATGTCTTTTCCAAGACGTATACTAAGATAGCTTTTCCAAGCCCTACACTAAGGAAAGAAAATAAAATTTAAGTATCACTCAACAATACATCAAAACTTATGAAAAATACGCCTAAATAGTCTATTTAATTCTTATTACATACAAGACCAAAATACCCTTAGAGAAATGGGGATCCTATGGAGTGTAAAGAAACGACATAAAAATACAATTACACCCTTAATAAGAGGGGCGGTCATAGAGTGTTTCAAGAGTTCTTCTTCACACTTTCACTTATACAATCCTTTGTGTTATTTTGTCTTTCACGATTATTCTTCATCACTTGAAACTCTCAGGCATATCATCAAGGCAACCTTCTAGGAAATCTTTCACACACGGCCTTGCTCTATTGAGTGCCCAAAATGATCTCTCCATGCATGCTCTCAAGCCTTTAATGTTGATAAAGTCGAATCCTTCATGTGCTGCCCTCGAATGATGGCATCTAAAGCTATGAGGTCCATTTGGCTTGTATTAAATTTTGACTTTGCCATAAGGCAATGATGGGTTTGTGGTTTATTGTGATGCATCTCGGGTAGGGATTGGTTGTATTTTAATGCAACATGAAAAGGTGATTGCCTATACTTTTAAGCAGTTGAAGGTGTATGGGAGGAATTATCCTACTCATGATTTGGAGTTGTTGGCGGTTGTGTTTTTTTTGAAGATATGGCAGCATTATTTATATGGTGTTCACATGGATATCTTTTCTGACCATAAGAGTCTATAGTACGTATTCACGTTGAAGAAGCTTAATATTAGGAAAAGGAGATGGCTCGAGCTTTTTAAGGACTATGATATGAATCTTCACTATTACCCAGGTAAGGCTAATATGGTTGGTGATGCACTTAGCAGGTAGTTTAAGAAAAGTTTGGCTCATGTGGAGAGACGAAAGTGGGAATTAGTGAAGGATATCCACCACTTGGTGAATCATGGAGTCTATCTCTTGGACTCTAAGTATGGTGGTGTGATGGTGCAAGAAGTGGTTCGATCATCTCTTGGTGCAGAGATTAAGGAAAAGCAAGTGTTGGATCCTGTCTTGATGAAAAACAAGAGCAATGTTGGTGGGCAAAAAGTGGTGATGTTTGAGATTGGTGGTAATGGTACTTTGCGGTACCAGGGGAGGTTGTGTGTTCCTGATGTCGATGGTTTGCGACAAAGGATTTTGGCTAAGGTGCATGAGTCAAACTATGTTGTTTATCTTGGCTCGACAAATATGCATCATGATCTAAAGGAGATCTATTGGTGGAATGACATGAAGTGAGATATGGTTAATTTTATAGCCAAGTGCATGGTGTGTCAACAGGTTAAGGTTGAGCACATAAGGTGTGGTAGATTACATCAAGAAATAGAGTTGCTCGAATGAAAGTAGGAAATGAGCAATATGGATTTTGTTACAGATCTTCCTAAGTCTCGAAACTAATTTGATTCGATTTGGGTCATCATGGATAGGATGATGAAGTCCACTCACTTTCTGTCAATTAGGACTACTTTTTCGACAGAGGACTATGCGAAGCTATATCTTCAGGAGATTATGAAGCTTCATGGGGTACCTGTCTTAATTATTTCTAATCGTGGTGCACAGTTTATATCTCATTTTTGGTGGTCTATCATAAAAGGTTGGGGACTACGTCTGAGTATTTATTTTCATCTACAGTCGAATGGTAAAGTAGAGAGAACTATTCATACATTGGAAGATATGCTTTGGGCCTGTGTGATTGACTATGGTGGCACTTGGGTTAAGCATCTACCTTTGGTAGAGTTTTCTTACAATAATAGCTATCATTTGAGTATTAGTATGGCCTCTTTTGAGGCGTTGTATGGTACGAAGTGTAGATCTCCTATAGGTTGGTTTGAGCTTGGTGAGGCAGACATGTTTGGTCCGAAGCTAGTTTATCAAGTTATAGAGAAGGTGAAGGTGATTTAGGATAGTTTTAAGGCTGCCCAGAGTTGCCAAAAGTATTATGCAGATGTTAGGCGTAGAGACTTGGAGTTCGAGGTTGAAGACAAGGTATTCCTAAAGGTATCTTCCATGAAGGGAGTAGTTTAATTTGGCAAGAAGGGGAAGCTCAGTCCTTAATTTATTGGTACTTATGTGATTTTGTGGAGATTTGGATTGGTTCATCCGATGTTTTATATTTCTATGTTGATAAAGTGTATTGGTTATCCTTCTTTGATTGTTTCTTTAGATGTATTGGGTATTTTGGATTTCTTATCTTATCAAGATGTCCCAGTTGAGATATTGGATAGGCAGGTTCGTTGGTTGCAGAACAAAGATGTGGCTTTGGTTAAGGTTCTGTGGCGGTACCATAATATGGAAGAAGCTACTTAAAAAGCTGAGGAGGACATGAAGCCCAAATATCCACTCTTGTTTTCTGCTCTCAAAAGTCGTGTGGAAGGTATGTGTTCTTAATCACATCATTATTTTCTAAGTTTGTTAAAGAAAAGATTAATATCTTTATCTCTTTGTCTTTGAACTTTGATAAAGATTGGCAATATGTTTGATAATTCAAATGAATCTGTGTATGGTTAACCCTACCTTGTCCGTCATTCGGGGATGAATGTTCCTAGTCGGGGAGAATGTTACATCCTGGTTTATGGCCCTTGAAACTTTTTCTGGCATTTCTTTCTCCAAACCCAATATGACTCATGGATATGAGTCGTATGTTGGGGTATGAGGAGTATGGTCCAGTCGTATGCTGACCAGTGTTGGTTGGTGGGATGGATAGGTTACTGGAATTTATACAACTTGGGGGATAAAAGTCATATGGTTGGGTACGAGTCGTATCTAGTAATCGTATAGTGGACAATTTTCAATCTTCTTGGCATTCAATTTAGCCAGGGATACGGATGAAAGCATATGCTTTGGATATGACTTAGTTGGATGAGTTGTATGTTGGACGGTGTTGGGTCTAGGGGTTGGGGTAGGATACGAGTGGGGGGTACCACTTGTATCGGAAGGGTCAACTCGTATGGGCCAGTCATATCCCTATGAGGGAATTTTTATGCAGCTTAAGTGGAGGTAATCTAGATATTTCCCTACATGCCCTAATAGGATCCCACGACTTGTAGCCTATTTGGGAGGCTATTTAATTTATTATTTCTCTCATTAACAGTTAGAAACTACTACAATCTAAAATCCTCTCAAAAGCTTTGGGGCAAGAAAGTTAGGGTTCCATCTTGAGGACTAATTTGGGGCTTGCTTTGGTGAATTCTTTCCATCAATTCTTCGGTATAAGGAATGTTTTATTCCCTCATTGTTATTTCCAACTAAAGGCATGATTTTCCTATTGGTTTTCATGATTTTATTGTTGAATGATTTTGGGTTTTCAAATATGATTGGGGGGTTTTGTTTATAAATAGTATGTTATGGTGTCCTATGGTTTTAATTATGCTTTTCTATGCATTAATGGTGGCTTTGGATAATTGGATTATATGGGAATGGTTGTTGGTAATTGAAAATTGGTTTTGGATATATATTATGCCCCCAATGTGTTTGACAAATTGTTAAAAAGATATGTTAATTGCATTAACTTCTTTTAAATGAAACTCTTGCTTGTTTTAAACTTAGTAAAGGATTTATGCATGGATTAAATAGTTTGGAAAGGTAAATGGATAAATAGTTATGCTTGTGGAGTACGGATTGCCCCAAGTAGATTAATATGGTAATTGGAAGGGAACCTAAGGTCCCCTATACCTACATGTGGTTGGCTATGGATAGTACTTGCAAGTATGGTTGGTATGACGATACCACCACTAAATGGCCTTAGCTAATAAATAGTAAATGGATTGCTTGGAAACAATTTTAATTGGGCATTAAAGGGAGATGTGTAGCTAAGCCGTGAAAGGTGGAGGTACCAAAGGAACCAAAACTGGAAACTCATATTTGCCGGTATGAGATTGGTCTTGGTGGACCTTGTGCATGATGTCACACCTTATATTGGGGGATGTACTAGCCATCCTAATAGGATGTTTCCCTAGTTGTGCGGCTACACGCAATGGGGCCCTTTCAGTAAGGGAAGCTGAACCCATATTGCCCGTGGGTGCGCTAGGACGGAAAAGCTACACAAGCCAGGTAATAGTTTAAATGCATGTTAAACTTGGTTCCCTTTCCTAGCACTTATATATGTATGGTTTTATGCATTATGGATGGTTTTTTTGGTTTTATAAGTGTCATTATTTTATCTTTATCCAGAGTTCATACTAGCGATCACTCGCTAACCCATCTACTAGCGGTTGTATACCCACGCTAAGCATGAACCGGCCATTCTACTCCTCCTTTCTAGTATATAATACTCAGTATCAGCATTTGGACTGAAGTGGAGAGCTTCCATCCTTTTGGAAGGCTCCATTTTCTGTTATGGACATCTTTGGACATTCTTATTTTATTTTGGATATTGGTTTTACACATGGTTGGGGGCATGTCCTAATTGAATATTCTTACACTTTTGGATAATGGCTTTGTGGTACTTCTGGGGGTTGTCATGGGCAGGATCGGTATTAATGCTGTCCATGGCATTGTAATAAGTTGGGAGTTTGGCATCATCGGACAAGATTTCTCACTATTCCATCGTATTACAATTTGGGATTGATTACCTATTATGTTTTGGTATTCTCTTTATTTATGGCCTGGTTTGTAGCCCTTGGTTTGGTTTTATAGAGTTGGATGGTCGATTTGGTATGGTTAAAATTAGCTGGGTCAGTCATGGTTGTGACCCTATCCTAAAGTCTTCGTGAGAGCATTTACGCTATTCTGTTATATGCTCAAAATTTAGCCTATCTATGGCTGGATATAGGCGGTCATGTTGGGTAACAAGGAGCTATCCCCGGTCCTGGGTGGACTTGGGATGCCCATTACATCTAGGCTTTGGTTCGGGTCATGACATGAGCCCTCCATCATTCAAAGGGCCGGGTTTCCTTTAGTTTTTTTACAATTTTAATGCTTTTTACTTTCTTTTGGCATAGTCAGGGTCATGTCTCGACTTGGTTGATAATTTTCTTGATAGAGGAGTTGTAGACATGTGTTGGGTATTGTTTCTATACTTGAATTTTAATTTTAAACCTCTTATTATTACTAGTCAAGTTTATTTAATTCATGGGTAGGTTTTTGCAACTTTTTATAACTTTGCTCATGAGGTAAGGCTAAAGGGTCATCTCTTGGTTGGTTTGGGATACCCATCACGGCCAGGGCCTCGGTTTGAGTCGTGACAAGATTGGTATCAGAGCATGATTCAGGGTCACTGGGTAGCTACAAAGTGTGATAAGTAGAGTCCCATTTATGGGTGTGTGGCACGCCACACTTATTAGGAGAATGCTACGATGCATTTAGGAATGATTCCCTTTTTGTGTTCTATTTCATGCTAGAGTATCTGGTTTACCATAAATCTTCTCTAAATCCTACCTTACCTATATTTCAAATCATGCCTCCATAAAGATCTAATAGTTTATAGGAACTAGCTGGAACCTCTTTTCCAACTGGGGCAAATATGGAAGAAGTTCACCCTACTCATGAAATGCAGACGCAATAGGACCCATACTCTTAAATTTATTGCTCCACCTAGTTCCACTGGTCCTTACTAGTCCTCTTTGGGCTCCCCAGGTTGTTGTTTCTTATACACATACCCCTCAAAGAGATGTCTCAAATGCTGAGTTCCATCAATCCTTTCACATGTTGCTCAAATTATGGCATCGCAGTCTCATTGGTCTAATTATATTGGTCCTGCTAGTAGTTCGTCTGAGTTCACTCGGGTTGGCCAATTTATGAGGCTAAATCCCCCATCCTTTATAGGTTCTAAGTTTGAGGATGATCCTCTGGGCTTATTGATGAGATGGAAAAGATATTTAGAGTTATGCAAAGGGTTGCGTTTGTAGCTTAACAGTTGAAAGAAGTATCTTATCAATGATATGAGGAGTGGGAAGAGTTAAGGATTGAAGATGTAGAACAGGTAGTGTGGGAGGTGTTCTCGGGTACCTTTCTTAATCACTTCTTACTTCAAGAGTTAAGGGAAGCCAAGGCTAAAGAGTTTGTGAATCTAAGACAGGGTAAGATGAGTGTTAAGAAGTATGCATTAAAGTTCACTCAACTATCCTATTATGCTCCTGAGTTTGTATTTAGTATGAGGTCCAAGATGAGAAAGTTTACTTTGAGTTCGTCTCGTTACTTGGTGTTAGAATGTAAGGTTGTTATGCTAAACATTAACATGGATATATCAAGGCTAGTTCTTTATATAAAGTAGGTAGAAGATAAGAAAAGAAAGCAAGTAGAAACAGGGGAAAGGCATAGTAAGAAGTTTAAGTATGTAGAGTAAGGTACGAGTCAGCGAAACAGTGGAAAATAGGGTAGACAATGTCCTAAGAAGAATAATTAGGGAAATTATTATTCATCGTCTAGTGCTCCTTGTCCTAAACCTTAGGTGATTGGTGTTTCCAATTTTAGAAGTGGTCTTAGGGCATAGGGTGCCCAATCTTAGGTTAGTGGAGCTCAGTTGGTGCCACCTTACCCTTCTTTCCATTTTTGCAGAAATCTTCATCATGGATATTATGAGGAGGGAAAGAATTTATGCTTTAATTGTGGTCATCCTGGTCATATACAATAGAATTTTCCTTTATCTAGGGGTGCACTTAGGGCTAGTAAGGCTCAGGCTGCTACTTATTCAGCTCCTACTGATAAAGGTACTACTTCAGGGATAGGAGCTAGTCGAAATCACCTATATTTACATTCTACTCATCAAGAATCTGATGCATATATAGATGTAGTCACTAGTATGTTACATCTTTTCTCCTATGATGCTTGTTGCTTGTTTGATCCTGGTTCGACCCTATCTTATGTGACTATTTATGTGTATTTAGACTTTGGTTTTGGTGTTTTTGATCCCTTATTAATTTCTACCTTGGTGGGTGAGTCTATTATTGGTAGAAAGGTTTGTAGGGGTTATGTGGTGTCCATCTTTCATATAGATACGTTGGTAGATTTAATCGATCTTAATATGGAAGATTTTGATGTAATCTTTGGGATGGATTGGCTTCATTTGTGCTATGCTTATCGGGAATGTAGGACCTGAAGGTCACTTTTCATTTCCTAAATGAACCGATAATAGAATGGGAGGGGAGTTTCCTAGTACCAAAAGAGAAGTTTATCTCCTATCTTAGAGCCCAAAAGCTAATATCCAAAGGGTGTCTGTATCATCTAGTTTGGGTCAAGGATTCTAACTTTGAAAGCCTCACTTTGCAGTCTGTTCTTGTAGTTAATGAATTTCTTGAAGTTTACTCTATTATCTTCCTGGGATCCCTCCGGATAGGGAGATAGACTTTGGAATCGATATCTTACCGGATACTCATCCCATTTCTCGGGGGTACAAACACTAAAAACTACTTTTGCCGGCATTGGGGGTCTATCTGACCGTGTGCTTAAGACACACTTGATATAATATGTATGTATATATATGGGACAACTATTGCCCATGGTGGCTTTAGTTTTTCCTTAATTTTTCTCTGCTTCATGCGGCTAACATACACTGGGTCCTTTCAGCAGGGGGAGCAGAACCCATATAGACCATGGGTGACTCTAGGACGGATCGAGATACATAGTCCAAGTTAATGGTTTTAAACCTCTCATGTTCATGACCTTTACCATATCCCACCATATTATATATACATGTATTAATGTGTGCATGTGGTTTTAACTGATTTTGGACATGGCATTATGTTATCACTTTCCCTGAGTTACATGCCAATGATTATCCTACTGACCATCCTAGGACGCTACATCATTTTATGATGTAGGGTTTGAGGACAGTTCAGTTTCTCCTGTGCAGTATTAGGTGGATTAGCACATTCGTTGAGTTGCTGTGAAGTAGTGAGCTTTCATTCATAGGAAGGCCTTATCATTTCATTATTCTTTCTTTATTTACTTAGTACTTTTGAATTCTTTTAGGTCATAGTAGGGGGCATGTCCCGACTTAGTTGTTATTCTAGTTTAGAGGCTTTCAATGGATAGGTGTGGGTTGGTTGGTTATTATTTTGACTCTTAGTTTTATTGAGTTATTCATTCATCTTCTTATTACCATTTAAATAGCTTCCGTATTGTTATTATTATTATTATTATCATTTTTGTGCTCATGAGATTAGACGATGGGGGTGGTATCTGATCCATGGTAGGCTTGAGATACCTATCCTGGCCAGGCCCTGGTTTGGGTTATATCACAAGGAAATCCCTTAATTGCTTATTTAGTTCTTTCAGTTTTGTCGAAGCCATACTACTTACTCCTTCACTGTGAGATACACAACCCCTTTAAGCCCAAATTAAAAAAATTTACATATAATTTCCAACCTTTAAATCGAGAATCATTCATTAAGGAATTTACCACTTGGTATCATCATACCAATGCACTTGCAAGTTAAATTAAACATGCCAAACCAATCCACACACTCCCTATTCCTGTTTAAATTCAAAACTAAGGCCATCCAAATCCTTTTACATAGTCATTTATCCATGCATTGAGTTCAAAAGCAAGTTAAACTATGCAATTTCCCATAGTTAAAATCAAATTCACAATGTGGGTTAAGCTTCATGCATTTCCAACCGAAAATTCATCCAATTTGGAGGAAAATCATGTTCCCCATTCCAACCATTTAAATAATGTACCAATTCATTCCCCAAAACATCAATTTAAAACATGAAAAATCAATTCAAATTATGGGACAAGTAATGCAATCGGTAACAACCAAAACCCCTCAATCCAATTTCAAAACCCACAATTCAAATCACATGAAAATCCATTCAATACATGCCACAATGTAAAGTTAAAATTTAGGGAAGAGAAACATGCATGAAAAATACAAAAAATTGAAGTCAATTTGAAGTTTGGAGCCCAGATGATAAATTTTCTATGAAACCATTTAGCTTTCTTCATTATGGTGCTAGAAAAAGGAATAAGAGTGTTTGATCTTTTTAACTATAGGGAAAAGGTCAATTTTATGTTTATAAGTTGTGGAAAGAGTAAAAAGACCAAAAGCCCCTCACCCCTAAGTGAAAAAAAGAAAATTGGATAAAATTTATACCTTGGAATGGCACGCTGTTATCATAGAGGTTATCCTTCATGCCACACCGATATTGCAGAGGTTAACCTCCGTGCATGGTGGTATCGTAGAGGCATACTGCCTTGGAGTTCCAAAATAACCTCGAACTATTTCCAAAAATTCTGAAACTTTCCCTAAGCACCCTATTAACATCCTAAACACAATTCAAGTCAACAATCAAAATTACAAACATGAGAGGGTCAAAAATAAAATAATTAAAATTTTAAGGGCTTACATTATCCCTCCCCCCTTAGGATCATTAATCCCCAAATGATGAGTTAGGACACTTTTAGCATGAGAATAGAAACAACACACCAGAATCAAATGACAAATTCGAAAAGTGACAAGAGGAATATAAAACTCATACCTTTAGCACTTCATCTAACCCGGGGAACAAGAATGAATACTTGGCCTTCATATCTTTCTCAGCTTCTCGAGTAGCCTCTTTTACCTTTTGATTTCTCCAAAGAACCTTCATCGAAGCTACATCCTTGGTCCTCAATCTATGAACTTGCCTATCCAATATCCCAATCAAGATTTCCTCATAGGACAAGGAATCTGTCACATCAACATTCTCAACAAGCACTATTAAGGAAGGATCACCCATATACTTTTTCAGCATGGACACATAAAACACGAGATAAATAGAACGCACATTCGCAGGCAAATCCAACTCATAAGCAACAGTTCCAACTCTTCTTAAAATCTAATAGGGACCAACGTAATAGGGACTGAGCTTCCCATTCTTCCCAAACCTCAAGAATCCTTTCATAGAAGACACATTCAAGTACACCTAATCACTTACTTCAAACTCCAATTGTCTTCACCTCACATCTGCATAGGACTTTTGGAAACATTGAGAAGTCTTAAGTCTTTCTCTAATCACTTTCACCTTCTCTGTGGCTTGGTGAACCAAGTCAAGACCAAATAATCTAGTCTCACCAACCTCAAACCATCCAATAGGAAACCTATACCTCCTACCCTAAAGAGCCTCAAAAGAAGCCATCTAAATGCTCGAATGATAACTATTATTATACGTAAACTCAATAAGAGGCAAATGATCTACCCAATTTTCCCTAAAATCAATCACGCAGTCCCTTAGCATATCCTTTAAAGTTTGAATAGTCCGCTCCGCTTGTCCATCCATTTGAGGGTGGAAAGCGGTGTGAAGGTTCACCTGGGTACCCAAACCCTTCATAAATGATTCCAAAATTGAGATGAAAATTGTGTACCTTGGTCTGAAATGATGGACACTGGCACACTATAAAACTTCATCTCCTGAATAAATAACTTTGCATAATATTCTCCTAAGTAGTTAGTCCTCACAGGTAAAAAGTGAGCGGACTTAGTCATTCTGTCAACAATGACCCAAATAGAATCATACTGATTGCGAGACCACGGAAGACCCATAATGGAATTCGTATTGATCATCTCCCACTTCCACATAGGCAACTCTATCTCTTGAGACATGCCACCAGGCCTTAAGTTCTTAACCTTAACTTGCTGACGCCATAAAATTTGTTGCATCCCTCTTCATATTATTCCACCAATAAAACTCCTTTAGGTCATGGTACATCTTATTAGAGCCAGAATGAACCGTATATCTAGACTCCTGAGCCTCAGTCATAATCCTTTCCCGCATCCCATCAACATCATGAATACACAACCTACCTTAAATCTCAGAATACTATCTCCCCTAATCTTGAAATCCATAACTTTTTGATGACTTACATCATCCTTAATCTACATAAGTATGGCGTCCAAAGCCTACTTCTTCTTCATCTCAGCACCAAGAGATAATTTAACCACTTCCTGAACAATAACTCTTCCATCCTCAGAGTCCAAAAGAAGAACTCCCAAGTTATCCAACATATAAATGTCCTTCACTAATCCTCTTTTCTCTTCATCGACATGGGATAAGCTCCCTATAGATAACCTTCTAAGAGCATCAGCAATAACATTAGCTTTACCTGGATGGTAGTGAAGACTTATATCATAATCCTTAAGTAGTTCAAGCCACAGACTCTTCTTGAGATTCAACTCCTTCTGAGTAAACACATACTATAAGATCTTATGATCTGAATAAATATTCATATACACCCCATAGAGATAATGGCGCAAAATCTTTAAAGAAAAAACCACAGCCGCTAACTCTAAATCATAAGTCGGATAATTCCTTACATAAACCTAAAGTTGTCTGGAAGCATAAGCCACAACCTCACCATGTTGCATCAAACCACAACCCTATCCCACACGAGATGAATAACAAAACACCAGAAAACCATTGGTACCCTTGGGTAGGGTCAAAATACGCGCAGAAGTCAACTTATCCTTTAATTTCTCAAAACTACCCTCACAAGCATTAGACCATAAAAAACTAATCTTTTTCTGAGTCAACCTTGTCAACAAAGCAACAATAGAAGAGAAACTTTCCACAAACTCCTATAATACCCATCCAAACCCAAAAAGCTGCTAATGTTGGTTGGATAAGTGAGTCCAGGCCATTTTTTAACTGCCTCAACATTAAGTGGATCCACCTTGATCCCCTCACTAAAAACTACATTCCTAATAAAAGTCACAGCATTCAGCCAAAACTCACACTTATAAAATTTAGCACACAACTTCTGATCCTTAAGGGTCTACAACACAACTAGGAGGATATTAGCACGATCCTCGTTACTCTTGGAATACACCAAGATGTCATCAATAAAAACTATCATAAAGAAATCCAATAATTGCCTGAAAACCCAATTCATAAGATCAATGAAAGCAGCCAGAGCATTTGTCAACACAAATGACATCACCAAAAACTCATAGTGACCATACCAGTTTGGAAAGTAGTCTTGGGAATATCAACCTCCCTAATTTTCAACTGATAATAACCAGAACAAAGATCAGTCTTAGAGAAGTATATAACACCCTAAAGCTAGTTAAAAAGGTCATAAATCCTAGGAAGAGAATACTTATTCTTCAATGTTACCTTATTCAGCTGGCGATAGTCTATACAAATCCGAAGGGACCCATTCTTCTTTCACATAAAAAGCATAGGAGAACCCTACAGAGAAATACAAGGATGAATGAAACCTTTATCAAGAAGATTTGTTAACTGATCCTTTAGCTTTTTTAATTCATTCAAAGCCATTCTATAAGGAGGAATAAAAATAGGACGGGTATCATGTAGAAGATCAATCCCAAAATCTACTTCCCTAACGGGAGGAATAGCAGGAAGATCATAGAGAAACATTTTAAGAAATTCATTAACCACAAGGATCTATTACAACGAAGGACTTTCAAATTAGAATCCTTAATCCGGACTGGATGATATAGACACCCTTTTGAAATCAATTTTTGAGCTTTAAAATAGGAAATAGACATACCTTTGGGTGCTAAGGAACTCCCTTCCCATTCTAACACTGGCTCATTAGATAAGTGAAAACTAACCCTTTGGGTCCTACAATCCAAAGAAACATTGCATGAACAAAGAAAATCCATCCCCAAGATAACATCAAAATCCACCATATCCAACTCTATCAAATCCACCAATGTCTCTCTAAGAAAGATAGACACTACACAACCCCTATAATTTTTACTAGAAACTATAGAATCACCTACTATAGTAGACATAGAAAAGGGGTCAAAAATAATTTAAGGACCAAAACCAAAATGCACAGCCACATAAAGGGGCACATATGAAACGGTAGAACCCAGATCAAGCAAACAATAAACATCACAGGAAAAGAGCTATAACATACCAGTAATAACATCACGAGGTGCCTCAAATTACTATCATGTAGCAAGTGTATAGAGATAATTTAGGCCAGTGTTGGGGTAAGAAGTAGCTTCTTTAGGCATAGGAATTAAAGATGTGGCAACCAAAACTTTATTATCCCTAGTGGAAACTCTGGCTAAAGGATACTCTCCATCCTGATAATAACCATTCTAAAGTTGCCAACAAAAATAACAAGAGGATAGAGTGGGGCTAACTGAGTTCCACTAGCTTAAGACTAGGCACCCTATGCCTTAGGACCTCCGCTAGCCTGAGAACGATGATCACTTACAGGTTTAGGATAAGGAGCACTAGCAAACAAATAAGAGTTTCCCCAGTTCTTCTTCTTGGTTCACTATCTACCATCTCTCCCACTATTCTGTTGACCCCCACTATACTCTAAATACCTAAAATTATTGTTCTGTCTCTCTCTAATCTCTATCTATGTCTTCTTTTCATCCTCTACCTGCTGCATATTAACCACAAGCCTGGAGGTATCTATTTTATTATTCAATATTACAGCCTTACATTATAATACCAAGTCATGGGACAACCTAGAAGAAAATATCCATACTTTAATCTCTGGTTAGACACTAACTCGAGAGCATAACGAGATAGATACTAAATTTTTAACGCATACTCTTTCATACTCATTTTACCCTGATTTAGATTCATAAACTCCTCATCCTTAACCTCTCTCCACTCCTGGTGAAATAAATGATACAAGAAAGTCACCTAAAAACTCATCCCATAGTACCAGTTCCACATCATCAGCTCTCAACTGCTCCCACTCCATATACCACTGATAGCTTTATCTTTCAGCTAATATGCAATAAACTCTACACCTTCAAAATTAGTAGTATCCATTACTTTAAAATATTCTCTATCTCATCCACAAACCCTTGAGTATCCTTCCCAACCTTAGATCCTATAAAGGTTAGGGGATTTAGCCTTATAAATTAGCTGGCCCGAGTGACATCAGACAAAGAAGTAATAGAACCAACATGATCCAACTGATGAGACTAAAATGTCACCAATTGAGTAAGCAAATGAATAGATTGACATAAATCTACATTAAAGAGATCCCCCTAAGGTGGATGATCATAAGAATCACCACCCCAAGAAGCCCAAAGAGGACTAGTGGGGGTAGGTGAAACTCTATGTAGAGCAGCACAATTAGGAGAAGGGACCCTAGATCAAGTCTGCACACCATACAAAGGATGAGTCCCCTACATGTTGTCCTCAGGTAGGACAGAGTTTCGAGCAGAGTTTCTATGAACATCAGATCTTGGGACGAAATGATCCAAAATGCAAAGAAACCATAAGTTAGAGAAGTTTCATAATACTAGACTCTATAGACCAAAATAGAACACAAAAAAGGAAAATATTTCTAAATACCTTATAGCCTTCTTATTATAAGTATGGCCCACTATACCCCCATAAAAGAAACTCTACTCGGCACTACTTTGTGGACAACCAATGACTTTAAACCATGCTTTGATACCAAGCTTTCCATGACTCAAACCAGGGTCTGGATATGAAGAGTATCTCAAGCCCACCATGGACCGGAGACCACCTCGATCGCCTAATCTCATGAGAAAAATATAATAATAATATTAATAATAATGTGGAAGTCATTTAAACGGTAATAAGAAGATGAATGAATAACTCAATGAAACTAAAAGTCAAAATAATAACCAACCAACCCACACGTCCACAAAAGCCTATAAACAAAAATAAAAACTAGTCAAGACTATATAGCTTGATCCATCCTAAAGGCACCTATGGGCAATATAGGTTCAGATCCCCCTATTGAAAAGGCCAGTGCATGTTAGCTACATAAATTGAAGAAAAAATGAGGGAAAATTAAATCCACTATGTTAATAGTCATTCCAAATATATGTATATCAAGTGTTTCTTAAGCACACTGTCATATAAACCCCCAACACCGGCAAAAGTGGTTTTCAATATTCGTCCCCCCCCAAGATCTACACTTTTATATTAAGCTACAAAACCCCCATTTTAAGCCCAAATTAAAAGAATTTACACATAATTTCCAACCTTTAACTAGGAGTCATTCATTAAGGCATTTAACACTGGGTATCATCATACCAATACGCTTGCAAGCTAAATTAAGCATGCCAAACAATACATATACCCATTTAAATTCAAAACTAGGGCCATACAAATCCATTTACACAGACATTTATCCATTAATGCAATGAATTAAGTTCAAAAGCAATTTAAACCATGAAATTTCCCATAATTAAAATCAAATTCACAATGCGGGTTGAGGTTCATAAAATTTCAAGCCAAAATTCATCCAATTTAGGACAAATCCATGTTTCTCATTCCAACCATTTAAATAATATACCAATTCATTCCCAAAACATTAATTTAAAACACAAAAAATTAATTCAAATCATGGGACAAGTAATTTAATCAGTAACAACCAAAACCCCCTCAACCCAATTTCAAAACCCATAATTTAAATCACATGAAAATTCAATCAATTCATGTTACAATGTAAAATTAAAGTTTAGAAAGAGAAACATGCCTGAAAAATAAAAAATTAAAGTCAATTTAAAGTTAGGATCCCAGATGATGAATTCTCTATGAAATCGTCAAGCTTTCTTGGTTATGGTGTTAAAGATGATAATAAGAGTGTTTGATCCTTTTAAATGGATAGAAAAAGTTCAATTTTATATTTATAAGTCATGGAAAGGGTGAAAATAAAAAGATCTCCTCACCTCTAAGGGAAAAAAAACAAAACTGAATGAAATTTATACCTTGGTGTGGCACGCCATTATCGCAGGGGTTATCCTCCGTTCTGAGCTGATATCATAGAGGTTAACCTCCATGACATGGTGGTGTCCTAGATTCACACTACCTCGAAGTTCTAAAATAGCCCATAACCCTTTCTGAAAATTCTGAAACTTTCCCCAAGCACCCTATTAACATCCCCAAACACAATTCAAGTCAAAAATCAATATTACAAACACGTTAGGGTCAAAAATAAAATGATCAAAATTTTAAGGGTCTTACACCTTGATAAGTGTTTTATCTGTCCTAGTGTTTCTCCTTAGGGTGATTCTGTGCTTTTTGTGTGAAAGAAAGATGGATCTCTTAGGATGTGTATAGACTATTGCCAATTAAATAAGGTCTCTATGAAAAATAAGCACCCTCTTCCTAGAATTGATGACCTTTTTTATCAACTTTAGGGTGCTAAGTGATTCTCTAAAATAGATCTTTGTTTGTTTTACCATTAATTGAAGATTAAGGAGGCTGATATTCCTAAGACTGTTTTTTGAACTTTTTATGGCCACTATGAGTTCTTAGTCATGTCTTTTGAGTTGACTAATTCCCTGGCTATTTTTATGAACCTTATTAACTGAACATTCAAAAAAAAATTGGATTTGTTCATTATAGTTTTCATTGATCATATCTTGGTTGTACTCTAAAAGTGAGGAGGATTATGCAAATCACCTCCGAATTGTGTTGTAGCTGTAAAGGACTAGAAGTTGTATGTAAAATCTTCTAAGTGTGAATATTGGCTAAGTTTTATGACTCTTCTTGGGCATGTTGTATCTAGTGAAGGGATTAAAGTGGATCCATAAAAGATTGAGGCAGTTAAGAAATGGCCTAGACCCACAACTCCAATTGACATTAGGAGCTTCTTGGGTCTGGCAGGTTATTATAGGATGTTTCTAGAGTGTTTCTTGTCTATTGTTCCTCTGATTATGAGGTTGAATTGGAATAAGGTAAAGTTTTAATGGTCTAATGCTTGTGAGGCAGCTTTGTCAAATTGAAGGATTAGTTGACTTCTACTCTAATTTTGACCCTACCCAAGAGTACTGAAAGTTTTTCTACGTATTTTAATGCATCCCGTATGGGATTGGGTTGTGCAGCACAGCAAGGTTATGGATTACTCTTTTAGGAAGTTTAAGGATCATGAGAGAAATTACCTGACTCAAGATCTATAATTAGTGGTTGTGGTTTTTGCATTAGAAATATGGTGTTACTAGTTGTATAGGGTGCATATGTATATCTACTCAGACCATAAGAGTTTACAGTATGTATTCATGCAGAATAAATTGAACCTTAGGCAGAGATGGTGGCTTGAATTACTTAAGGATTATAATATGAGCCTGCACTACCACCCAGGTAAAGTTAACATTGTTGTTTATGCCCTTAGAAAGTTGTCCATGGGGAGTTTGTCTCACATTGAGGAGGAGAAGGGAGGATCGGTGAAGGATGTTCACTGGCTTGCCAACTTTTAAGTTCTCCTTTTGGACTTTGATAATGGGGGAGTGATCATCCAAGAAATAGCTAAGTCATCCTTATGGGCCAAAGTTAAGGAGAAACAACTTCTGGATCTTATACTTGAGCAAATTAAGAATAATGTGGGTCAGTAAATATTTATGGCTTTCAAAGTTGAGAGAGATAGAATTCTAAGATACCAAGAGATGTTGTGTGTTCCTGATGTAGATAGGCTATAGGAAAGGATTTTGACCGAAGCTCATGTGACCAGATATATGATCATCTGGGTTTGACAAAGATGTATCATAACTTGAAAGAAATTTATCGATTAAATAATATAAAAAGGGATGTGGCAAATTTCGTTGACAAATGTATAGTTTTTCACCAAGTAAAGGTTGAGCATTTAAGGTTGGGTGGCACTTCTCAAGAGATAGCTCTACCCATGTGGAAGTGGAAAATGATTAATATGGATTTCGTCATGGGTTTTCCACAATCTCAAAATTAGTATGATTCCACATAGGTCATTATTGACTGGATAACCAAGTCCGCTCACTTCTTGCCTATGAGGACCAATTACTCAAGAGAGGATTATGCAAATTTGTTCATTCAAGAAATAATTCAGGAGCATTGAGCCCCAATGTTTATTATTTCTTACCAAAGTATGCAATTTTCTTCTCATTTCTGGTGTTCTTTTTAGAAAAGATGGGTACTCAAGTGAACCTTAGTATTGCTTTTCATCCTTAAACAGATGGGCAAGTGGAGTGTACTATTTAGACTCTTAAGGGCATGTGTAATTGACTTTAAAAGAAGTTGGGATGATCACTTACTACTTACTAAATTTACGTATAATAATAGCTATCATTTCAGCATCCAAATAGCCCCTTTTAAAGCCTTCTATATTTGAAGTTATAGATCATTGATTGGGTGATTTGAGGTGGGTGATACTAGGTTGTTTGGGCCTAACCTAGTACATCAAGCAATGGAAAACTGAAGGTGATTCGAGAAAGACTTAAAACTTCTCAAAGTCACAAAAAATCTTATACAGATATAAGGAGAAAGGAGTTGGATTTTGAAGTCGATTATTAGGTATTATTAAAGGTTTATCATATGAAAGAAGTTATCAAATTTAGGAAAAAAGGAAAGCTCAGTTCCGTTACATTAGTCTGTATTATATTTTGAGAAGAATTGGAAGGGTTGCTTATAGATTGGACTTACTAGGAAATTTAGCCTCGGTTCATCCCCATTTTCATATGTCTATGCTTAAAAGATATATGGGTGATCCTTCCTTAGTGGTTCCCATCGAGGATATTAGTGTTAAATATTTTTGCCCTAAGAGGAAATCCCGATTAAAATCTTGGATAAGCAAGTTTAAAAATAAAGAACTAAGGGAATAGCTTCGGTAAAGGTGCTTTAGAGGAACCAAAAGTTAGAAGAAGATACATGGGAAGCAAAAGAGGGTATGAAAATTAAATACTTGTTATATAGGTATGAAAGCAAAATCTAAATGGTTAAATGGATTCGGTATGGCATAATTGGAAGGTCTTGCAAGTCTTTTGGTATGACGATACCAATTTGGGAATGCCTTGAGAAAGACTTCATGGTTAATGGTATGTGAAAAACTATTTTAACTGGACTTAAAGAGAATTGTACAGCTTTACCGAGAAGGAGTAGTCCCGTGACACCAATATTGAAAATAGTATTTGTCGATATTAGGGGTCTATTATCATTGTGTTTGATTTACACGGTATATTTTTGGGAGGCTATTGTCTTAATGAATTTATCCCAATTCCTTGATCCATGCGGCTAACATGGATTGGGGTTATTTCGGCAGGGGTAGCTGTACTCATATAGATCGTGGGTGCCTAAAGGTCATTATAAGCTACATAGTTTAGGACTATATTTCTAAACGGTCATGTTTCATGTTCCTTTCCCCCTACCCCAGCATTTTATTACAAATATGATGTTGTACATATGATTTATGACTACCTTGTAGTAAATGTACATATTTTATCCCTTTCCTTGGGTTGTATACTAGTACTCGTCGTACTGAACGTTCTCCGGCTCTACATTATTTCATGATGTAGGTTTGGAGGGATTTTTTTATGACCCTGTTCAGCATTAGGTGGTTTGGTATTTCTATTGGAATGTTGTTAAAGTGGTGAGTGCTCCATCATTCGAAAGCCCTGGTTTCCTTTAGTCTTTTTACTATTTTAATACTTTTGGCTTTCTTCTGGCGTAGTCAGGGTCATGTCCTGACTTAATTGATAATTTTATGGATAGAGGGTTTGTAGATAGGTGTTGGATATTTATTTCTAAACTTGGATTTAATTTTTAAACATCTTATTATTATTTGTCAAGTTTGTTCATTTCATGGGTTACCTTCCACAACTTTTTATAACTACGCTCATGAGGTAAGTCTAAGGGGTCATCTCAGGCCTTGGTTGGTTTGGGATGCATGTAATGGTCAAGGCCCCAGTTTGGGTCTTGAAATAATGTTTCTACAACGTCCTTCATCATCCCCAGCAGTCAAGAGGTGAAACAATGCCGCCTCTTGCCCAAAAAATCCTAATTTTTAGTTTTGACTTTAGATCAGTATTCCAAAAGTATCCCAAACTAATTTACACAAAAATTTAGGCATGATAACTCCTAAATCATTCCCAAATGACCAATTTAACCCAAGAAGAACCCTTTACATTCTCTTTTATTTGCAACTCATTTAATCCATAAACTCTAAGTTTCTTACACTTCGAACGCTATAGAAGCATTGTAAACATAAGAGAAGAAACTATCCTTCAAAAGTTTTGACCCAACTAGGCCCAAAATAAAAAATTCAAAAAACTCAACTCTTAAACCTATTTTATTCAACAAAATTCAAGCCTTAGTCATGCAAATCAAAGTAGTAAAGTAGTAGGGAGTAGGGAGTCGGGTGTTACCTTGTTTTGATAATGAGAGTGAGTAATCGGGGGAGAAGATAGAGGATTTTTTAGCAACGTAAGAAAATGTGTAATGAACCATTCTCTTCCGTTTTCAAACTATTTTGAGTTTCTATAAAGGTTAGATGCTTCTATAGTGGGTCCTATCTCAAAACCCACAAAATTTTTAGGCTTTAAAAAATTTGTACACTCTATCCAATTTTAGTTATCTAACAAGGCCATGCGTACCTTGGGCGCTCAAATAATGGGTCTTTATTTCACATTGTACCATGTTTGCACATGAAAAACTCCTTTAGTTAGATGGGTAATGAGATATTGGTACTAGAATTTTAGTAACTAAAGGTTTTGGGTGTTCGTATTTCCATAAGTTTGTATTTTATTTAATCCAAAAGTTTAGGGTTCGAGTATCAGAAATTTATTATCAATAATTTCATGGAGAGGGTGTTAGATTCAAATATAAACTTGAGCTAACCATTATTCGGGATTGTTCAGGGATAAACAATGGGTAAATCAATCTATTATAACAACCTTATTTATCATTACTACAAAATATCTTGATATGGGTACAACATATGGGGATTATAAAGATTATATTCATAAACTTGTGTGGGGCTACATAAGCCAAAAAAATTTAAATTGAAAAGTATTGGTCGGGTTGATATCATCCCGCTATAGCAGGACTTATTCTGCTATACGGGTGATACCTCTCGCAATAGCAATATGAGTCAGACCAGAACCCCCACTTAAGTAGTTCTAAATTCTTTTCTCTTCATAAGTTAAAACTAACAATATGGAAGGGCTCTAAAACCCCTTAAGTTTGCCTACCATGTCTTGAAACTACAAAGAAAGGAAAATGGTATGAACTGGGTGCAAACCCATAGATTTTGTAGGATAATGCATCCATGATATTAGCACCAAATTGAATTCATATTTGTTTATCTTTCTATAGCTGGTTAACATCTAGGTAAACTAAGGTTGATTGAGTAATGTAGATCTAGGTTAGAAAGCATTATGTAATGTAGATGGATGGGAGATTTCATGATTAGACCTTTGGGCACAGAGTTTGGATAGCTAAAATAGGTTAATATTAGGGTAACTTGTGGTAGGGTGGCTATTTTATATACCTTATCATGTCAAACTATAGTTATTCTATAAGTTACGTGGTTCAATTTTGTAGACATAGATAATTGAACAATGTGTAAAGTCATGGATAATGCAAGTTCTAGTTTATATTTTTGCTTTGTGTAATTTTGGTATATATTATTATTGATTGTGGAATGTTTCGGTAATCAGATATCCTCAAGATTATTGGTGGGATAAGGTTGGCAGGCACTTGTGTCTAGGATTATGTACATGGGTGAAACTTGCCCTTGCGGTCATGACTAGAGGGTGGTTATAATACCCTTAGAATTTATGTAGAAGGTATATGTTAGTTTGATAGTTCCATGAGTGGATCGGGTAATGCATATAATATGTCTTTGTATTTGGTGTTTGACTTGGCTTGATTAGACTATTAATTCTTGTTTGTTGTTTGACTTGTTATATTATCTCTTTCAGTAAAATGGTATTTACATTTAAGGTTGAACGGGGATGTTAGTATATCCGGGATAGTTTAAAGACGATTATAAGTTATCGGTTAAGTTTGGGTTGCTGACTTGGGGTTCTTATTGATCTTCTACTTGTCTAGGTGGTTTATTCCCATGAAAAATAGGTTGACATTTAAGGTCGTGACACAAGTTAGGGTCATATTTGATGTTGTTTCTTCTTTATGAATTGTGGTAGTACTTGGTATAAGGACAACTTAGTGCTTCAAGGTAATGGAACCATAAGGGTAAGAGTGGTACCTCAGAGTCCATAACTAGGAGGTTAGTAGGAAGTAACTGGATTATTTGGGGGGGAAATGGGTGACGTGGGGTTGGGTAATGAGAATAATAAGATGCATTTTTTCTTTTGAATATTTATGTTATGTTTGTGTAATCCAATTTGGATTCACCAGTGAGGCTTACCAGTATGTGTAGTTTGTACCGATTCTACTCTGGTTATACCCTTTTGGGGGTATAGTCTTTTGCAGGAGTAAGTGTTGGTTTCATGGTTATTGTGGATAGTGATTCTTCAGACGCTCACACTCCTTTTACTCATGGTGGAAGTTGTGACCGGTGTTACTTTTTCATTAGAAGCTCTTGTACCTATTTAGACTAGATCATCGGGTAGTTTACACTTTCTGTTTTTGTTTTGTAAAAATTATTGTAATAAAGATGAGAAATTATTTAATAAAATACTTCCACTTAACTTCTTAAGGAGTGGTAAGGGGTTCTCCTATCTAGGTGGATTAGAATAGGTGCCCTCACGATTCGGTAATTTAGGTCCTGACATTTTCAAAATGGGTCTTGATTTAAAGGTGAATTTTAATAAAAACATTCATTTAATTATATGATCTTGTATATTTGAATATTGAAATGCATAGTTATTATTAAAAAGGATAAAATTAGCTTTTAGAAAATTCTTATCTAGGTAGAAAAAATATTTTGATTTTATTTAAAATGAAAGAAACTCAACATTACATCATGTCATGGTGGGAAAAATTTAGATGTCAATGACTACTCCCTCCTTTTGGATAGAAGCAAGTAACCCTGCGAAAAAGGATTTGGAGTTCCTAATTTTGTTCGATCATAGATTTAAATCTTAAAAGTGGTTGGCTTTTGCATGAATTTCAATGAATTATATTTACATAAGATTTCATGCCTCTTGTAGTTCACGACACTTGATTTTAAGCACTATTTAAAAAATTAACATGCTAATCAGATTTTAAATTTTGGAGAGATCAAAAATTTGGGGAATAAGAAGATTGGGAAAGTTTAGAATACAGTAGAGTTTTCAATATAAATCCCAACTTACATATCCCCAATGTTAAGGAAATCAAACTGCTTGTACTTTGCCTAGATTGATAGAAAACACATCTTTTATGTTAAGACGTCTGTTGGCTCGGATGAGTGACAAGTCAATTGAGTCATAGAAAAGAGGCATATAACCTCTTAAACATGAATTTTGATCTTTTTATATCCATTGTTAAGAACTTACCAAGACATAATTTTCAAATCTCTAGTTGTACTGTCACCTAAATTTAAAGGAAAGAGAAGGTTACCTCTAGTGTGGGTTTAGAAATACGGTTTAGAAATACCTTCAAAGGTGAAATCAAAACCAAAATATCCCTAAATTACCTATATGTCTTTTGATAAGGGTATGGTTGGATGGTGGTATAAGCCTTCCTTTAACTCACACCCAAAGAATTTGATTTTTCTCTCTAGACTTTATCCCATTAGTTGCTAAGAAATAGTTTCACATTATGTTGTGTCCTTTTTGGAGTTGTCTGAACCTGTGATTTTGGTTTGAGATTCTCATTCTCTTGGATGCTCTCGATATCATCTCAAATAGTATTGTTAGTGATAAATATAATTCACGAAGGGATGGATAGTCTCTTATCATATCTCTACGTGAGTTATTATCCGACTGATAGTACCATCCTTTTCTATCCCTATTTTGAAAGACAATAGTTTTCCACAACATAATGGACAAAACAATATCTTGATTCTTGGACACAATGTCCTCTTTAATAATTGGATATTTTTCAACTTGGGGTGGTTCTCTTGGTCACCAATGATATTTTGAGTAGAATGGTACCTGCAATCATATGATCTTTTGTTTGGTAATATCTTCTACTACAGCATAGAGCATCCACCATCTTTGTCATGAATATGATGGCCTTTTTGGCAATTGAAAATTTTTCAAAATAGGGTGGCGCTCTCGACAGTAATGATATTTTGATAAAATGGTCCCTATGATCGTATGATCTTCTATTTGATATGGTAACTCTTTTGTCTACCCATAGTTCTTTCTACATTTGATGTGATTATACTTTTTTAATATCGATAATTATTTTTTTCACATGACCTCGTGTAAGTCTTGCACATTTTTCATACAAATACGACTAACAGATATCTCTTCAATTGTCAATCTTCAATAATCTTGCATATCATCCAATGTTGGATAAGAGATGACATATAAAAGTCCTTTGAGTCTCCAGTTTTTAGTAATCCTGCACATTTTCTGACCTTGGATAAGAGATGGCTTATAGATATCTTTCGAATTTCTAGCTTTCAGATAATCTTGCATATTAACTGAGATTCGATACTATGTGACCTACAAATATCTATTAAATTGTCAGTTTTCAGATAATCTTGTGCATAAATAGTCTTAGATATATTGTGGCTCATGGAGAATCTTTGGACTGCTAATTTTGGTAATCTTGCACATCATCCGATAATGATTTAGTTGTGGCTTATAGGTAACCTTTGACCTATCAATTTTTGGGTAATCTAACATCCTATCTTGTTAGGATATTATTGAAGCTTATGTATAACAAATGAACTGTCAACTTTTGGGTAATGCTGCACACTATCCTGCCTTGGATGTTGTGACTTATAGATGACAGTCAACTTTTTAGGAAGTTTGGTTTATTATCTATCTATTAATAGCGACTTAGAGATATCCTTTGTCCATGTGCTTCTTTAGCTATACTATGTTAGTGCATTTGATATTGTTACATACCCTTAGATGCTAAACTTCATTGTCTTCACATGTTCAATGGACATGTATGCTTCAAACATCTTTCAATCCATACTCTATTGTCTACGCATAATAAGAAAATATAGAGACTTTGTGGATGGTATGATGGCTCTCTCAATAATAAAGTGTGATAGCCCTCTTGGCATGGCCCTCTCAATAATGATATGCAATAGCCCTCTTGACTATGATATTCAATGTCTCTCTCAGTAGTTTAAAGAGAAACCTCACCTGGGTCAGAAAAGGATATCTTATGCCTCTTCTTATTAGGTGATCCTTTTGACCGCTCCATCATTGTGTTGGCTTATTATCATATACCTGAACTCAAGGTAAATATTTAGTAGACATAAAGTTACTTTTGCTAGTTAATATTATTATTATTTTAGAGAAACCTCTAAATAAAATATTTAAAACATAGATTAGGCACCTTCGTTTGTCATTGAATATCTATTTTTTAGGAAAAAATAGACAAACCAAGAGGTCTTTGATTATAAGTGCACGATTGAACCTGACTCTAAGGGAAATCATAAATGTTGTTCATGAGTACTTTATGCTTTATTATGATCCCTGTTTTGCCTGAGGATTTATTTTGAGGAAGATACCATTAGTTTTTGTTCAATGGTCCTTGCATTCACGAAAAAATCATTAGTTTTGGTAAACCTAATCCTTGTTGATCCTCGTTGGTACCTTTTTTGCTTTTTTCCATCTTTCATGCAATTTGTCTTTTGGATTCCCATCCTGAATCACCTTGTTCAATAGATGTAAGAAAAAATCAATAAAGAAGAAAATATGTAAGATTTTCAAAAAATAGTTTTATTTTGAAAAAAACCTATATAAAGATTTTAAAAAGTCTATGTCAGTCATGTCATGCACTAACTCAATGAACATCTTCTACTCGAGGCCTAACTATGTTTGATATTCAATAGAGAATATATGGAAACTCCATTGTTGTTGCTGAGAAGTTTGAAAGTATATTTTTAAAAAATCAATCATAGCTGGGGATTGGTCTGTCAAAACTCTATTACAGCTGGCAATTTCTAAGGTTGACCCTGACCTTTTGGTGTAGGGAAATTTTCAAAATTAAACTCATGAATAAAGTTTGGTGGAAATTTACAGGTCTCTTTCAAATTGTCTACCCTAATTGAACATTTGCAAAATAAGACTTGAGAGACTGATTTTGTAGGGATCTTGAGTTTTACTTTCTAAGACTTTCATTGGCTGCATTACTCTTAATGTCTTTGTTGAGGAGGATCTCCTTATTTTGACTTTTTTAGATTTCTTATAAAAAATTCCACCCTAGATTACAATTCCTAAGGTTCTATGACTGAGTCGTTAGGGAGTTTGCGTGTCCCTTTGAAGCAGAATTAGGTCAAATATAGTTCAAGACGATAAAGAGAAATATAGAAAATTCTAAAGTGCTGACCAAAGTTGACGTAGGCTACCTATGTATCTCGTTCATGGGAATTCAGGTCATCAAATAGTTCATACTTAAAGGGAAATATAAATTTTCCTAAGGGATCGATTGAAGCCGACGTAGGACATATAAATATTGCATTATTGGGAATTTAGGTCAAATATAGTTTGTACTAAAAGGGTAAGATAGATTTTCCTAAGGGGTTAATAGACACTGACGTAGGTTGTATATTTTTCCATTCTTGGGAATTTGGGTCAAATAGAGTTTGTACATAAAATAGGAAAGGTATTTTAAGTGATTACAAAGAATAAGAAATGGTTACATTTAGAAAGTGAGATTAAAAGTAAAAGAAACATAAATAAATGACTATCTTCAAACATAATATCTTCTATTACATTAGAGTTGATCGATTTGGTCCACTCCTGACCATTTATATTGGATAAATCAAAGTTTTCACGAATAATACATTGTGGACCATATGCGACCCTTGCCAATTTGGGGCAAACATACCTATGTATTCCTCTTGGTGAGGGAAGATACGTTTGAGGACCTGTTGTCCAATTTTCAACATGTAAGTTCTTATTTTTTTATTAAAGGTACAGATCATCCGTTGCTAGTATAATTGGTTGTGGCATACATCAATTATTCGCTTTTCATCAATCAGTAGAAGCTGTTTATAACAACCACAAACACATTCTTCATTACTTAGTTTGGCTTCTTGAATGATTCTCAAGGAAGCTATCTTGACTCAATGGGTATTTCGGCTTTAGTTCCTTAGGGAATTTCCCTATTTGAGGTTCTGACTATTATATGGTATCCTAATAAAGCACGGGTCAACATTACATGTCTTGATCTATTTTTTAACCATTTTCCTTAAGATCTTCTTGATGTCCTTTTTGGTGGATTCTACAGCCCCATTCATTGGTGGATGATATGCGGATGAGTCTCGATGAATGATCTTGAACTCTTCATAAATATCATTCACCAAGATACTATTCAAGTTCAACCCATTATTTGTGATGATTGTATTTCAAATTTTCAAATCAAGTTGTTTTTGATAAAATTTGTGATTACTTTCTTGGTCACAAATTTATATGAGGCATCTTCCACCTACTTGGTGAAATAATGAACGGTAGCCAAGATAAACCTATGCCTATTTGATATTGATGGCTCTATCAGATAAAAGATATTCATTTCTCAAGCAACAAATAGCCAGAGTGAACTCATTGTATAAAGCTCATGCAGAGGCATTCAGATCAAATCTCCATGAACCTTGACTTGCGGCATCTCTGCACATAGCTCTCAAAATTTTCCTAGCAAAAGTGAACTCATTCATATGAGGTCCACAAACTCTGGAAGGTACTTCTTTGAATAGTTTTGTGGCTTCTGTGGAGTCTACACATCTCAAATATCCTAATTATGGGGTCCTCCTATAAAGGATTTCCCAATTTGGGAAGTACTTTTTTGCCAATTATCGAATTATCATTCCTAGTTGTTGCTAGAGTCTTTAAGGTATACTCTGGATTCCAAATATCTTTTGATATCAAAATACCATTCTTTGAATAGGCTTCTACTTCAGTATGTGCATAATGTGAAAGTTTCTCTTTCAAACATATTTCCAACTGGATTGATGTAACCTCAATGTAGGTATTGAATCATAGAGGATATGGTAGCCAAAGTACTAGTGAACTCATTTTGTATCCTTAGGATATGCCGGAAGTCAATTTCTTTGAACTTTTTACACAAATCATACACCAATTCTATGTAAGGGGAGATCTTGGCTATCTTTAGCCATGGGTTCAAATGCACAGGATTTTGTAGTACTTACCAATGAGGTCCTATCTATTAGTATTACGCAGAAGAAATTAATATGATTGAATCTTCGGATGCCCCAAAAAAGATATGAGGTGCTAAAAAATGATTGAAGTAGTTGAATAGGAGGATCGCTATGACTATAGCCATTGGTAAGTTTATCAGAAACGAAAGTGATTTATTTGATATTATGGATGACTGGTTACAAAGGGACCATTTTATTTTTGTAGGCTGGTCCGATCTATTGCTCTTTCCTTGTGCCTATTTCATTGTAAGGGATTGGTTCATAGGTACAACCTTTATAACTTCATGGTATACCCATGTATTGGCCAGTTCTTATTTGGAAGGCTGTAACTTTTTAACTGCTGCAATTTCTACTCCTGCTAATAGTTTAGCACATTCGTTGTTGTTACTATGGGGTCTGGAAGCACAAGGAGATTTTACTCATTGGTGTCAATTGAGGGGTCTGTGGACTTTTGTTGATCTCCATAGAGTTTTTGGACTAACAGGTTTCATGTTACGTCAATTCAAGCCTGCTTGATCTGTTCAATTGAGACCTTATAATTCAATTGCATTCTCTGGTCCAATTGTTGTTTTTGTTTTTGTATTTCTATTTCTCCACTAGGTCAGCCTAGTTAGTTCTTTGTACCTAGTTTTGGTGTAGCACCTATATTTCAATTCATCCTATTTTTTCAAGGGTTTCATAATTAGACCTTGAAGCCCTTTCATATTATGGGAGTTGCCGGTGTATTGGGATTTGAGGATGAATAGACCGATTTTATATCACCCTTTTATTCAAATTAGCAAAAGCAATGTCTCCTTTGCTTAGGTTTACTATTCCTGTTCTGGTTGTTCCGAAGGTACAAACCAAGGCTATCTCATAGAGCTACCATTGATGGATCAAATAATTCTAAACAAATGATATGCTTAACACAAGCTTTTCTGTTTGCCTACCCCTGAAAAATAGCTCACTGTTAGTCAGTAATGTGTGTTGGCTTAGATTACTTAGTGTTGAGAGCCTTAATCATACAACAAAAAATTCCACAAATGTATAAGTGATACATAATATATATATATATATATATATATATATATATATATATATATATATATATATATATATATCAAAGGATGCTCTACTATCCTTCTCAAAACCCGAATAGATTTTGGCTTCTTGAAACTTTATCAAACAATTGGATAGACTAACATTTATTTTATGTTTGGCAATATAAATTTTCTAGCGTCTAGTAATATGTGTACATGTATTATAACATATTATTAAGCGATTAGTAAGATATACAGATCCATTACAAAGTTATGAACATACCATAGGTGCACAAATTTATTTTTATTTAAAAAAAATACCGTAAATCGCACAAACGAGAGCTAATGCCCAAAGGCTGCAAACACAAAGAAGCAAAAATAGAGTGAAACAACAAATTAGTGATGAAGTTTGCATATATTTATTATTATGACTTGTTTCAATTAAATATTTAAACGTGTGATAAAGTGTTCCGAGCCTGACCTTCTTAGGAATCTTTACTTCAAAAGTATCTGCGTATTTCAAGTAGCCAGCTGCAGGATATTTCATTGAACCATGAACAGCTTCAGCTATGGTTATATGCATTTGATGTTGGTTATAAATGTGCTTTGCACCACTTTCAGTTCAATTTGTTGTTGTCATTTGTAGAGTTGTCCTACAATCAAAGAGCAACAATGGCATCGTCCCTTTTTTGAATCAAAACATTACACTTTGCATATATTACAGCTCTCTAAAGCATTGCCTTGTCTCTCATAGTTTTTCATGTTTGGAAACTTTTATTTAGATAGTAGGATTTTATCTAATCTTTTCTAATTTAAAAATTGCACTCAATCAACATAGTTTTGACTCATTCCTTCTCGACCAAAAACATTCGAAGCCTTACATCATTGCAAGCTTTGGATTCATTCCTATATCTGATTGGGGAAGAGTCTACCAAGCACATGAAACTATACTCACCTCTTTTCCAAGAAAGGCATGGAAAATATAATAAATATTAATTATGATTAGAAACTCCCATAATTGGAAATGCAACAGATCCTACAATAATAAAAACATGTACAAAATAATATAAATTAAATAATTAAGGTTCTGGTGAATTGGGTCTTCTTCAATTACCACTTCATTTATGAAGTAATATTTAATTTAAATAAAACCTTACAGATCTAGATATTGTAAACCAATCCAATATATGTAGAAATAGATAAACTGAATTGAGTCTTCTACTTTCAATAAAATCAAAGAATGCAGAAGTATGTAGTCATTATCCATATATTGAAATTACTATTTAGACATCGAAATCATCAACTTCCAGTCACCAAAAAAAACTTTATGATTTTTTCCCATATATATGATAAATAAAAGGAAATCAAATCTCATTTTTATCTTGCCTCCCCTCTTAATCTACAAGTTTTCTATATCCCAAAATGAAGAATTTCTTGTAGCCTAATAAAAATTCCAAAGTTAAGGAATTTCTCATAGTCCAAAAACAAACTCTACATATGCAATTAAATATACCCTAGCAAAAGATAGTAAACCCTATAAATTTGGTAGATCAATCTAGGCTAATGAGAGACAGAAAAATCAAATTGGGTCTTCTTCCATTAGAAGTTATCCATAAAGAAAAACATAATATCCAAAAATGTACTTATTAGTTTTCTTCTATAGATACAAAGGAGAACAAAATTTTGTATCCACATAATGAAGAAGCACAAAAGGGGGAAGAGGTTGATACAGCAAACTTTTGAGCTTAATGCTGCATTGTTACATGTTTGTTCAAAGTAAACATATAAGACACATGTATTTAAGAGAATTGGGTAATGCATATCAGTTTGACGAGTGAAATTACAAAATGCCCTTATTTTTTCAATTAAAGAACATATGTCGAAACTCTCTCTTCTATAATATATAAATATATATAACCAAAAAGTTTTCCAAAAGGGATACAAGGCTAACTGAAAAAGGGGTGCATAGAAATAAATAAGGCCCATGCATGGGCAAAATACAACAAAACCAAGTAGGGGTACTTTATATAAATAGTAAATTCATAAAGGCAAACCTATGCAGGGGCATTTTAAAAAAATTTCAAATACATACAATAAAACCCAGAGGAATTTTAGGTAAAACAATAAACACATAAAAGAAAATCCACGCAGGGGTGACAACAAATGTGGTACTGAATATGACATCTCTCCATTTGATCTCTTCTTATACTTCTTCGTAATCTCCGCAATTGAGGGAACCAATATTCCATTTTTCCCTTAAATAGCGTGTGTTTAGGTGGCACTTGTCTAAAGTTAGGAAATTTTTGCATTTTTAGCAGTCATATTCTCTACCTCTATTCTCATACTCTCAAACCTTTTTATAAATCATCTTTGGTATGATAACTTTTCTCAATGGTATGATGATCTTCCTCTTGCTTTTTGAGAAGTTCTTCCTCTCGCCTAACTATTTTCTTTTGTAGATTATGTAACTGTTTGAGGGCTTTAGATCCGTAGTCTATACTAAGAGAAGAAAAATCCATGCTTTGAATGTCCTTCTTTAAACACTCTTTGTAGCCCTTCATGTACCCCCGTTAAACCGGTTTTCAACTAGAGTTTCTGGTCCTATGTTTACACATGCCCTATAATCTTTGATAATGGCATAAGATTTTGGGAATTTTTATTCAACACTCTATGTAAGGATATTTGGGCTCGTGGACCCTCCCAAATTGCCTTAGAACCCTTTGAGGGGCATAGAGACAAACCCACATAATTCTTGGGAGAGGAAATAAAGGCATGTATTGACTCTAGTTGACCACACTTTTTCAAAAGAACCTATCAAGAATGCATTTAGTGTTAAATTCAAGCAGCTCATTGAATATTTGAGCCCATCCTATCTTGATTCTATTTCCCATGTCACCCCAATAGAGCTCTTTTAGCAGGCTATGAAGAGCATTTTCCTTATTCAATTTGGATATCACTAGGGTTCCCTCAATTTTCACTAAATAATTAAGGATCCATCATTGAAGAACCAAGTTGCAACCTTGAAAGTAGAAATGTATGTTCTTGCATCTCTAAGGGGTCTATAGATGTCAGACAAGATAATAGGGTCCAAAGAGAAGTATCGGATCGATCCTCATGCCGTTAAATAATTGAAAATAGCATGGGCCACCATAATGAACCGAGTCCTCATGATGTAAGTTTTAATTCGAAAGAAATACCATGAGTCCTAGCAAAGCTATGCCAAAGTTAAAGCTCGAGTTTTTTCACATTTAAGATTGTTAGTCTCCAGAGAGTGAAGAACATAAGAAATTGATTTTACTTGTTGATGAACAAGTGGAACATGAGTTTGATAACTGTAACAGAGAGAGATTGGTGAAAGCAAAAACTACTGCTTTATTACAGATTTAAAACTATTTATATGTTACAATCCTAACTGAAAAAAATAACCAACTCCTAAAGATAAGGATAAGGATTAGATAGAAACTAATTTTACTATTGACTAATATTAATTATAACAGATAACATAAAAATTAAATTATTGCAGCTCTTATGCATTTTCTAACACTTCTCCTTCCTTTAAGAGCTGCAAACTCTGAGTTTTTTCCTGAGAAGTTGAAATTTATTTCTCAGTAAAGGCTTGGTGAAGATATCAGCCAGGTGCTCCTCGGTTTTGCAATAGAGCAGAATCACATCACCAGTCTTTTGCACTTCCCTTAAGAAGAAAAGGTTGATATTGAAGTATTTAGTTTCGGCATGAAATACAGGATTGTGAGAAATTTCTATCGCAGATTGGATGTCCATAAATACTTCAGTTCCTTTTATTTGATTCATATGCAGATGAGAAAATTTTTTCCTCAACCATAGAGCTTTATTCGTTGCTGCTATTGCAGCTACAAATTCTGCCTCTGCAGTGGATTGAGCCACAATATCCTGCTTCTTTGAGCACCACAAAAATATTTCGGAGCCAAGACTAAAGCAATATCCAGATGTGCTCTTCATGTCATCAACAAATCTATCCCAATCACTATCAGAATACCCAAGTAGTTTTGGATTTGGATTTTTTTGAAACTTGACACAATAATTAATGGTTCCGTTGATGTATCTGATTACTCTTTTTGCTGCTTTTAGATGCAACTCACTAGCACAATGCATGAACCTTGATAAAATACTTACAGCATACAGAATATTAGGTCTTGTAGCTGTGAGATACATCAAACAGTACATTTTCTCCACTTTTTCTGCTCCATTATTCTTGCTTAGTTTCTCTTTTTGGTTCATAGGAGTACTCATCTCCTTGCAATCTTCCATGTTGAACCTCTTCAAAATTTTCTTAGCATATTTCTTCTGAAAAATGAAAACTTCATTTTGTCCCTGTTTGATTTCCATTCCAAGAAAATAGGACATTAGACCAAGATCAGTCATATCGGAGGCTTGCATCATTTATTGCTTGAAATCCTCAATATGCTTTGTATTGCTCCCTGTAACTAGTACCTCATCAATATATATAGACACAACAAGAATATCAATGCCACTATGTTTAACATAAAAATTAGATTTTGATAGACTCTTTTCAAAGCCTAACCCAAGGAAATGATCATCTATTCGACCATACCAGGCCCTTAGTGCCTGTTTAAGTCCATAAAGTTCCTTCCTTAGCCTGTAAACTTTGTCCTCTTTTCCTTCATCAAAAAGCCTTTGGTTTGCTCAACATAAATTTCTTCCTAGAGAAAACTATTAAAAAATGTCGATTTGACATCCATCTGATACACTTTCCAGCCCAATTGTGCAGCAAGAGCAAGAAGTAACCTGATCGTGTCAAGCCTAGCCACTGGTGCAAATGTATCAAAGTAATCCATACCAAAAATTTGAACATATCCCAAGCCTTGCTTTATGCTTGTTGACTAAACCATCAGCATTTAACTTTGATCTAAAGACCCATTTCAACCCAATTACTTTTCTGTCTTTAGGTTAATCAACAAGCTCCCAATTTATGTTCTTCTCAATCATAAACAACTTCTCTTTCATTGCAGCCACCCAATTTTCATCATTGTTAGCTTCAATGTACCCAGCAGGTTCACATAATGCCATATTACATCTCTGATATATATCAGTGAGTAGTCGAGTACCTTTAACCGGTGAATAATCCACCACTTCATCTTGCGATGAGAGTGATATTTGCTTATCAGAAACTTTGGCAGGAAACTTTTCTACTGAGTCCGAAGAGTTTAGGACAGATTTCTTTGAGTCTTCCCAGCACCATTCTTCATTCTCTAGAAAATACACATCTCTACTGAAGATTATACTTTCAGTTTATGGTTGGAAGACTTTATACGCCTTTGAAACTGCACTGTATCCAATAAAAATGCTTGGAATAGATTTCTTATCTAGTTTGTCTCATTTAACTTGAGGAACATAGGAAAAACAGAGACAACCAAACACTTTAAGGAAGTTTAATGATGGTTTGAACATATACCAAGCTTAAAAAGGAGTTTGACCTTTCACTGCCTTTGTGGGAAGCCTGTTTTGGAGAAAAAATGATGTATTTGTTGCTTCTGCCCAAAATTTCTTTGGTAAGTTCTTCTCGTGCAACATGCATCTGGTCATCTCCATTATGTATTTGTTTCTTCTTTCACTTACTCCATTTTGTTGAGGAGTATACAGAGTAGTAAGCTGGTGTTGAATCCCTGCTTCCTCACACAAAATGTTGGATTGTTGAGAAGTGTATTCCTTTTCATTATCTGTTCGTATGGACTGAATTTTACAAGCAGCTTCATTTTCTACTTTTGCTTTGAACTTCCAAAAGACATTAGCAGCCTCTAACTTATGCTTGAGAAATTAAATCCAACACATGCGAGTTAGATCATCAACAAAAATGATATAGTAAAGACTACCTTTTAGTGAGGGAGTCCTTTGAGGTCCTGCTATATCGGTATGAATTAGTTACAATTTCTTTGACACTCTCCAACTTGTCTTCAAAAATGAAAGTCTGCTTTGTTTCCCATATTGACACGCAAGGTAATTTGAAGAATTCACTTCTAATGCAGGTAGGTTCTCGACTACTTCTGCCTTTTGTATTTTAAGCAACCCTTTGATGATAGGCAAATTTACACGCCTATATCAATATATTTTGCCCATATTTTAGCCTAGTTTTGAGAACTAATTATATATTTCATGCACTTTTAGTCCTTTTTCCTGTAAATGAGCTGACAAACATGATTAGGAAAGTTTCAGGTATAAATGATGCAAAATACAGCATTTTACGGCTTACTTGACGCAAAAGAAAGCTCACAAACGAAGTAGAAAGGAGCTGGACGCCTAAGGACCAAATCTGCTGCATGGAAAATCTGTCCCGGGCTAAAACAACATTTCTGAAGACTTTGGGGACTTACAGACACAAAGCTGGATTTTTACAAAGATACATTAACCTAGTATAATTAGGTTATGTATTTCACTATTCTATTTGGATTATGATATTGTAACCTTACCCTAGTACATTTGGGTCAAGGATTTCATTAGTATAGTAGGATTTGGCTATTTATTTCATTAGCTTAGTAGAACTAGGATATGGGTATTATAAATACCCTATCATGCTAGAGATTTTAAATAAATTCCTCCCTTAGTGGAGAGAACAATCATTACTTCTTCATCTATCAATTCAACTATTAATTTTCCTCCATCCTTCTCATCTTTCTCATCTACAAACACTTCTAATCTATTCTTCTATTCAACTATTCCACAACAAGAGAATCGTTACTTGCTAGGGAATCACCAAAACCACACGCCTATCACCTATTTCTCACGCCATCAACCATGCAAATCGTGATGTCCTTCGCATTCATGGGTAACTAAACCTCTTAGTTGGGGTTATGGAAGCCGAATGAGTTACTATCTATAGCTGTGAGTTGGTGAGTTCAAGACACGTATATTGCTTATATCATTACGCTCTTCATCTTAATGCAAATTCTTGTGGTTGCAAACGCAAGAATAACGCCAGTCTAACATTTAACTTGTTCGAGAGAAAGGTTATTTGTCTGGAAAAGAGATAATGTCAAGGTAGTAGGACACCCTTTCCTATTAAAAAGTTAGTGCCGTAACTGGACTAACCTCTTGGAGAATTCGTACCATTAGACACGCTTTAAGCTCGAGAGAGTTAAAGTGAAATAGTCCTTGTTCAGGTCGAGAGACGCTTGGATTTACCATCGACTACAAATCTGTATAAGCAATTGCATGTCAAGCCTCTACACACTCATAGCCAATAGAGACGTATACCTCAAAAGGTGGACATAACCCCAACGCCTCAATTCTCATTGTTCACAACCTACGAACTACTCTCTTTTTACTTTGCTATTTTCAGTTTTTATTTCATTACTTTGGTTACACATTACAATTCCCCCATTTACGAGACTTGCACCAAAAGTTTAGTAATTTTGCTTACTTGTTGGCCAAGCTATTCCCTGTGGGATCGACACCCAACCCAGGTTGGGTTCTATATTTGCTAACGATCGCTTTACACTCCCACGTGAGCTGTAGATTGAGCGTTATCAAAAATTGGCGCCGTTGCCGGGGAATACGAGTGTCAATCAAGTTTATGATAATTACTAGACCCTTTGGTCAAAGATTCTCGTACTTTTACTTTTAGTTTTTGTTTTTGTTTATTGCAGGTTTTTCTTTTAGTGCATGCCCCATACTAGAAGTTCTGGTCAACCGTTATTACCAATCAATCCTGAACCACAACGAATTAGAAGAATGGAAGCACAAGCTGAAATCGACAGGATGGCTGCTCAACACGAGCAAGCAAGATTAGCTGCTCTTGCTGCTGCTCAAGTCCAACAACAAAACATTGATAATCCTGGGCGAGCAACAAATCCTGACGATGAGGATTTAGGTGACGACGAGTTGATAAATCCAAGGCATGTCGCTGAAACGACAACACCTGCCAATCGAAGAGGTCGACAAGCTCGGTATAGGTATGATCGCCAACCTTTGCAACCAGATTTCGACGATGATGATGATGATCTTGATGGTGCCGGAGCCACTGGAGCTATAATTCCACCACCATTAGCGCCCGGAGCCAAGTTCAACATCACAAGCACCATGATTCAGTTATTGCAACTCAAGGGATTATTTGGTGGACTAGCAGGCGATGATCCGAATATGCATCTCATCAACTTTATTTCTACATGCAAGTCTTTTGACAATCCTGGTGTTGGTCAGAATGCTATTCGATTACGTCTATTTCCATTGTCTCTGTCTGGGGAGGCAACACTATGGTTGAATGGGCTGACTCCTGATTCTATTACAAATTGGAGGCAATTGAGAGACGCTTTCCTAGAAAGATTCTTTCCGCCATCCAAGAGGGCTCAATTAAGAGATGAAATCAGCAACTTTCGTCAGCTTCCCTCTGAAGCTCTTCATGAAACATGGGAGAGGTTCAAGACAAAGCTAGCGAGATGCCCAAACCATCACATGACTAATGTTCACCTCATGGAGATCTTGTATAGAGCCTTGAATTCAATAACTAAACCAGTGGTGGACAACGCAGCTGGAGGTTCTTTCATGGACCTCACCTTTGGTCAAGCAAGCAATATGCTAGATCGCATGACAAAGCAAAGTAGATCTTGGCATACCAGGGATTCAGAGGTAGCAAGCCCCACTTTATCTATTGGCATGTCTGCAGACCAAAGAAGAAGAGAAGAAGAACGTGAGCAATACATGGCGCACATGAAAACACAATTGGATCTTCTGACAAAGCACTTATTATCAGGGAAGACCGAAAAAGTGAAAGCTGTGGCGCTGAAAGGAAGAGACGAATCTGATTCGGAAGAGGAGGCCAACTACTTGAACAATCAGGGGGGTTTCCGTGGGAATGCCCAAGGAAACCAAGGTCGGAACTATTATGATAAATCTGGAAGCAAAGACCAAGGTAGTTAGAAGAAAAATAATGAAAATAGTGGTTTGTACGTTCCCCCTGGTAAACGTGATACCATCACATCTAATTCTATGGAAGACATGATGGCTAAGTTATTGAAAGGAGTGGAAGCAACGAGCGCGGGAGTTAAGGAGGTAATTGACGATTTGGCCTCCATGAAGCAATTAGTTGATTCTCATTCCACTTCTATCAAGCAAATAGAGCAGCAATTGAGCCAACTTTCAGCAGCATTCAATCAAAGAAAGGCTGGCACCTTACCGAGCGATACTGTGCAAAACCCAAGGAATGATGGGTCATGCATGGCCATCACTACCAGAAGTGGTAAGGTGCTGGAAACTTCAGCAAAAGGCAAGCAAGTGGTTGACGTAGCAGCAGACATTGACGCCACACCTAGTGACGTTACAAGAGAAGAAGCCGCAACAACTACTTCAAACGTCAAGGATGTTTTACCTAGTGACGTGCAGCCTGAAAAAAATGATAAACGGAAGCAAGAGGAGAAGAAAGCCATGGAGAGAACACTTCCATACCCACCACCGCCTTTTCCACAAAGATTGAAGAAGGTGGCCGATGATACTAAGTTCAGCAAATTTATGACTATGTTGAAGCAGCTGACCATTAATGTCCCATTGGTAGAGGCACTTGAACAAATGCCTGGGTATGCGAAGTTTATGAAAGATCTTTTGACTAAGAAGAGGGCAGCAAGTTATGAGCTGAAAGATGATGTGCATTATTGTAGTGCAATTGCTACCCGATCGATAGTTCAGAAGAAGGCCGACCCCGGAGCTTTCACTAGTCCTTGCACCGTCGGATCTTTGAACTTTGCCAAAGCATTGTGCGATCTAGGTGTTAGCATCAATTTGATGCCACTATCCATCTACAAGAAGTTGGGGCTAGGCGATCCGACACCAACCAATATGAGGCTCGTGATGGCTGATAGGTCGGTAAAACGACCTGTGGGTATCTTGAATGATGTGTTGGTGAAAGTTTCTTCATTTATCTTTCCTGCCGACTTCGTTATTCTGGATTGTAAGGAGGATTCTGAAGTTCCCATAATCTTGGGACGTCCTTTCCTTGCAACTGGAAGTGTGCTTATTGACATGAAAGATAATGAGCTTTTGTTTCGAATTAATGACGAAGTAGTACGGTTTGATATATGCAAAACAATGAAGCATCCCAGCGATATGAATGAGTTATTTGTAGCTGATGTTCATCATGAGGATACAAAAGCATTATCTATAGAGAAACAGCCTACTGTTGAGCCATTGTCTGTTGTGCCACTGAAAGTTGAGCATGAAGATAATGAAGGTTATGAAGAACTTATGAGTGCTCTAACAGAAATAGAGCCTTATACTCCTAAGCAACCAGATTGTGATCTTAAGAATCAACCAAAAGCGAAGACTCCCTTTGACGAGCCACCAATGCTAGAATCGCAAGAGCTTCCCGATTATCTAAGGTATGTGTTCTTGGAAAGTAGAAATATACTTCCGGAGAGTATAGATGATTTAAGTGAACAGCACGTAGAAGCTCTCATCTCTGCTCTGAAGAGATACAAGAGAGCTATGGGTTGGACTATTGATGATATAATTGGAGATTCTCCGGGAAAATGTAAGAGCCATCTTGAAGAAGATCGCATGCCCACATGTAAGCCTCATTATCGTCTAAATCCTTTTAGAAAATGATCCATCACTTACCTCGACGAAGTCTAAGTACTCGAGGTAACTATGTCGAGCCATGACAATAAATAAGGCGCTAGATGGGAGGCAACCCATCGTTTTATCATTTCATCATTTTATCGTTTTATCGTTTCGTCGTTTTAGTATTTTTTATTTTTGATAAATGAAAATCCAAAAATAAGAGTCGTGCCACGACCAAAACTAAGGCGCTTGGTGGGAGGCAACCCATCGTACTAATCGTGTTCATTTGTTTTGAGCTAATATAGGTGCAAGAAGTATGCAACGAGGAGATTGATTTCAATTGACGATTTGGTCGCATTATATGGTAAAGTCGGTAAGTTAGGAATGGTGATGCATAAGGCTATGAATTGAGCCTTTCTCACGTCATAATAGGCTTCGAGGAAGGCTAGGCCTTGGTAAAAATAGGCCACGAACGATGCACAACCTATTCTATAGCCTAAGGACTCGGAATCTAGTGTGCTATACACTATGCGCTGCCTATTCCTAGGTATGCTTTTGACTATGCGCCGCCTATGCTATGGCATTTGAGATACTGAGACCAAATGCCATAGACTATGCGGCGCATATGTCTAGAAATGCCATAGATTATGCGGCGCATATGTCCCATTATGCCATGGACAATGCGCCGCATATGTCATTGATATGCCGAGAGATATGCGCCGCATATGTGGTGATCTTGTCCCCAAATCCGATTGTAAATGGGTCATAACCCGATCCATACTCTTCCTATATAAAGGGGACTTGGTTTTATAACACAACCACATTAGAAACAACCCTAAAGGCGCCGCATAACACTCTAAATCCTCTCAAAATTTTCTTCCTTTGTTCTTCCAATTCACAACAACTTCTCCACAATCTTCAAGCAAGTAAGTACTCTCTTATTCTTCATCTATTTATCGTAAGTACTACGTTGATATGCTTATTATATTTTGCTAAATCATGTGAGATTGGTGGTGATGTTCATGTGTTTGGATAATTGTTACAAGATCGTGTGATTGAATATATACGTAGGGAATTCTTGACTTGTTTTCGACTTGAATTTTGTTTCGATAGCATTGTTATGATAATTGCTGAATTGATATGGCTATGAATATTGCTTAAGATTGTTGGTTGGATGATTACATGATAGACTATCCCGGCCATCGGGATAAGGTTATAGTGCCTATCGACTTAGGAGGTTGTGCTTGTTGTAAGAATAATAATTCCATGTGGTAACCCCTAGGTTGTAGTGTTGCTATATCCACCATGAAAGTAGTCCAATGGCTGCAAATAAGTGATGTAATGCTGATTTTCTTGTCGGAATACAATCCTAAAACGTATGTCGACGAAATCTGAGTACTCGACCACTTTTACTTCACTGATTTGTGCTAACAAGATTAAGTGTGGGGTGGTACCCCTAATGCTTGCATATAGATTGTATAAAGTGAGTTGTGCTTAAAATTGAAAAACAAAAGATGGGAACAAGGGTGGAAGAATAAAATAAAGAAAGGTTGAAAGAAAAAAGTGTCAATGATACAAAGTGATGTATTAAAAGCGCTTAGGAACCTAGTCACTATTCTTGGCCAAAATAGTCCTACCCGTCCCTTAGCCTACATTACAACCATCAAAAGACCTACTTGATCCTAATCTTAACATTCTGACATTTAGTGGAGTACTACATTAAGGGCAAGCCTATGGTCATTAGTTGCTACATATGAATTCTTTGTGAGAGTGAGAGCAAGGACATTTTGATACCCATGTTTGAAAAATATGCTATATTTGTGAGTAATTATGGGTGCTATATTGTGAGACACACATGGTTGATGAGCTTTGGATAGTTTTATATGATTCTATGTACCTTAACGTTTGCATGCGAGTTGATCACCATCACTAGTCTACGCTAGAGATTAAACTGTTTCTACTTATAATCGGGAAGCTACTCTTTGTTGATAATTTTTGTGCTTGTCTTGAAGAATGTTTTGTGTTGTTGCTGTAAAAACCCTAAGTTGATGCTTAGAAGGACAGGATATTTTGTTCGAGGACGAACAAAGCTGCAAGTGTGGGGTGTTGATGATAGGCGAATTTACACGCCTATATCAATATATTTTGCCCATATTTTAGCCTAGTTTTGAGAACTAATTATATATTTCATGCACTTTTAGTCCTTTTTCCTGTAAATGAGCTGACAAACATGATTAGGAAAGTTTCAGGTATAAATGATGCAAAATACAGCATTTTACGGCTTACTTGACGCAAAAGAAAGCTCACAAACGAAGTAGAAAGGAGCTGGACGCCTAAGGACCAAATCTGCTGCATGGAAAATCTGTCCCGGGCTAAAACAACATTTCTGAAGACTTTGGGGACTTACAGACACAAAGCTGGATTTTTACAAAGATACATTAACCTAGTATAATTAGGTTATGTATTTCACTATTCTATTTGGATTATGATATTGTAACCTTACCCTAGTACATTTGGGTCAAGGATTTCATTAGTATAGTAGGATTTGGCTACTTATTTCATTAGCTTAGTAGAACTAGGATATGGGTATTATAAATACCCTATCATGCTAGAGATTTTAAATAAATTCCTCCCTTAGTGGAGAGAACAATCATTACTTCTTCATCTATCAATTCAACTATTAATTTTCCTCCATCCTTCTCATCTTCCTCATCTACAAACACTTCTAATCTATTCTTCTATTCAACTATTCCACAACAAGAGAATCGTTACTTGCTAGGGAATCACCAAAACCACACGCCTATCACCTATTTCTCACGCCATCAACCATGCAAATCGTGATGTCCTTCGCATTCATGGGTAACTAAACCTCTTAGTTGGGGTTATGGAAGCCGAATGAGTTACTATCTATAGCTGTGAGTTAGTGAGTTCAAGACACGTATATTGCTTATATCATTACGCTCTTCATCTTAATGCAAATTCTTGTGGTTGCAAACGCAAGAATAACGCCAGTCTAACATTTAACTTGTTTGAGAGAAAGGTTATTTGTCTGGAAAAGAGATAATGTCAAGGTAGTAGGACACCCTTTCCTATTAAAAAGTTAGTGCCATAACTGGACTAACCTCTTGGAGAATTCGTACCGTTAGACACGCTTTAAGCTCGAGAGAGTTAAAGTGAAATAGTCCTTGTTCAGGTCGAGAGACGCTTGGATTTACCATCGACTACAAATCTCTATAAGCAATTACATGTCAAGCCTCTACACACTCATAGCCGATAGAGACGTATACCTCAGAAGGTGGACATAACCCCAACGCCTCAATTCTCATTGTTCACAACCTACGAACTACTCTCTTTTTACTTTGCTATTTTCAGTTTTTATTTCATTACTTTGGTTACACATTACAATCCCCCCATTTATGAGACTTGCACCAAAAGTTTAGTAATTTTGCTTACTTGTTGGCCAAGCTATTCCCTGTGGGATCGACACCCAACCCAGGTTGGGTTCTATATTTGCTAACGACCGCTTTACACTCCCACGTGAGCTGTAGATTGAGCGTTATCACCCTTCATAGTGATAATGTCCAAGTCTCTTGTGCCATACTTCTGCCATATTTTCTTTGGCTGAAAAAATCATATGCTCTTCCTCAAATAGATCTAATAAGAAACATTTACCTCTCATTCTTACTTTAAATATTTCTTGATCTAATGCATCCTTGATTATGCAATGTTTATCTTTAAAATTTAAATTGAAGCTATTTTCCGTCAATTGACCAACACTAAGCAAGTTCTGATCTATTTCAGGTACATAAAGCACTTCAGAAATTATTTTTGTACCTGAGTGACTTGGAATAGCAACCGTTCTTTTTCCTTGTACAGAAATATATTCACCGTTACCTATTCTGACTTTAGTAATGGTCGTAGGCTTCAATTACTTGAAGAGATCCTTTTCATTTGTCATGTGATTAGTATATCCACTATCAATCAACCAACACTTACTTGATGATTTACTTAAAAACATGTAGCAACAAAGAGTTGATCTTCCTCTTCTCCATCAACGATTTGAGCATCTGTTTCTTATTGCTGATTATTGTTCTTGAAAATGACTGATTCATGCCCAAGTTGATTGCATTTACTACACTTTGCATCCGGCCTTCTCCGACATTTGTATGGTGGATGACCTTTCTTTTTACAATGCTTACATGGAGAAAAAAATTTCTTTTTATTTCCAGTTTTTCCTGTTGCGGTACCTGCTGGAGAGCTTTCATCATTCTTCTTGTTTGTCTTCTTTTTATTTTTGCCTCCATCTTGAGGCTTGGCAAACAATGATCCCTCAGTATTTCTTTCATCTCTCATGACATTTCGTTATTCTTGAGCCTGAAAAGCATTCAACAACTCCGTCAAGGTGATGTTGGACAGATCCTTGGTGTTTTCCAAAGTAGTTATGGTTGCTTCAAATCTTTCCAGCACAGTTACTAGAATTTTTTCAACAATACGAGAATCATTAAACACGAAACCAAGCAATATTACTTTGTTTGCTATGTTCAGGAGCCTTTCAAAGTAATCTTTTATGGTTTCGGTTTCTTTCATCTTCTGCATCTCGAAATCTTTTATAAGATTCAAAACTTGCATACCTCTAAGTGAAAATTGAAGAAGATATTGCTGAAAATAGACAGGCTTTTGCCTTTGATTTTTTGGTTTTTCTGTCTTTATGGTTCTTGATCTGGGCCATAGTTGGATTGTTAGGCAATGGAGGAATTTCATAATCCTCTTCAACTGCCTCCCACATATCCATGGCATCTAGATAAGTTTCTATCCTTACAGCCCAAATCTGATAGTTATCACCATTAACAAAAGGTAGTGTCATAGTTGAAAAACATGATTCTACTTCCATGCTTCAGAAACTTGTCTTGTTTCAGTTATTACTTTTATGGAACACCCACAGATCCCTCAAGAAATAAGTGCTTTGATACCAATTGTTAGTTTCCAGAGAGTGAAAAACATAAGAAACTGATTTTACTTATTGATGAACAAGTGAAACATGAGTTTGATAACTTTAATAGAGAGAGATTGGTGAAAGCAAAAACTACTACTTTATTGCAGATTTAAAATTATTTATATATTACAATCCTAACTGAAAAAATAACCAACTCCTAAAGATAAGGATAAGGATTAGAGAGAAACTAATTTTACTGCTGACTAATATTAACTTCTAACAGATAACATAAAAATTAAACTGTTGCAGCTCTTATGCATTTTTCTAACAAAGATAAGAATGTAACTTGTTCTGGAATCATGTGAATCCCTCACATTCTCTTTAGCGTGCATAAATATCTCAAAAGAAAATACTTGGAGTGTATATTCATTCACATTGGTCTTGATGCAACTTAAGGATTTCAGTGACTTCTTTGGAGATGGTCTATTTGGAATCAAGACACCATATTGAGGCCTTTTTCGACTTTTCCAAATTAATGCCCCAGAGTTTATGCAATCCCTAATTTTTTCAATAGCTGGAGTGATTTCTATGGTTACAAAACAAAACACCATCTTTTTGCTATCCCAATACCTATCAAAACTTGAATTAGTTTTGGCCATGCTTTTATTCCTATTAAACTTAGCAAGTAACCTAGGTATCGTTTCAATGTCCGCTTGTGCGCCACATTCACACCAGTGCCATAGCTTGAGTTCTATTGGTACTGACAATACCATGCTGAAATACAAGAACCGTGTCATCCTACAAAAGAAGCAAACCATCAGGCCCCACCCTCAAAACAATAATTTGATTACAACACACATGTCTTTTCAAATAGCATATAATTGGATGCAGTGTTGGAGAACACTTTTGACATATTTGGAGGTTCTCTAATGGACTTAATATCCCCCAGATATTAAGACATATTTGGATTATTTGGCTTCATCCTAATTGACAAGAGTAGCTTGTTCAAATTGATTGGGAACTTGAAATGGACATTTTGAGATAACACACCAAGTGAATGTTGAATGACTCGAATCAACTACTTCAATTAGAGGTTCAATAAAAATAAAGGTTTAAAATGGTCAGTTGGTGGAAATAAAATAGGAGAGTGGCTACCCTATGTCATTACTTTGAAAATGGCTAATTTAGTGAAATTTCTTTGTTCTAATGGATATTGAGTGCCCTTTCCCCATGTACTTTTCCCTAAAATTAATGGGTGGGGATAGAAACAAGTTTTAGAAGGTTACCCAAACTAATTTGATAAAAAACCTCTTGAAATCACCAAAAATCGAGGTCTCAAGGTCCAACAATGGCAAAAAAATGGTAAAAATGCGAGAAAGGGTTAAATGTTGTTCTAGGTGAACAATGACTTCATTGTGAACATGGTCGGACCATCATGTTTGCGAAGGCTACTGACCCGAACCCACCGCAATCTTAGTTGTTCGATCACGGACGCAATGACCAAAATCCGACCCCAATTTACTCTTTATGAGTGCAGTTCATGATGAACAAAGAGTTCCTTCTTTGTGAACGCAAAGAAGGATTTGCATGCACCTGTTGAAGGGAAATGGTTCAAAAATCCACCAAATGGATCCTTGTGATTGGTTTAATATCCCATAGAAATAAATATGTAATGCTACTAGGCTAATTTCTACATTTCAGACTCAATAAAACCATCAAATTTATCAAAAGAGGTCGTTATCAACAAGTTCTCAGGAACCTTTTAAGCTAACTTAACTAGTCTTTATCAAAAAGGTCAAAACTCAATATAAAGGACCGAAACCCGAACTAACTACACTACTAACCCAAAATCGATATTTCGAATCTAATGGAACTGACAGAATCACTATTCGACGCTTAGATCAAAAAATGTTGATCAAAATCACACTTACCACTTTAAAGACTACTTGAAACCTCAAACTCACTCCCGAACACTTCGAGGAGCATGCCAACCATCCCACAACTCATAAATGATATAAAGAAACTATGAGGAAGGCTAAAATGATCAAAACACATAAGCTAAAGATCACAATGAGAGTTGTTACAAGACCTGACACCAGAACCTGACTCGGGTCTTGATCTCAACTACAAATCTTGACTGACCCAAGATCTCAACCTTGACTCTCGTTTTTTAGGGAAAGACTCTTGTTTATAGTTGACAGTGTAGCTGTGTAAACTAGCTATATGAATATGTATATGGATACACATGTTTTACCCATATTGGTCCACATTATTATGGGTTAAAAAAGTTTGAAGCCTATATTTATCCAACTAAAATATAAGTGGTCCAACTTATTAAAATGTGGGAAAATGCGCTACTTTCATAAATATGGGTTGAAATCGCGGACTCAAGAAAGGATTCCAAATAACAATAGTGCAACAGAATAATACAATAGCCAAAGTAGAAAGAAACAACAGATAATAACAAAAATCGGAGGACAAAAACTAGAAGAGAAATACCACGACGACATATAAGGACAAGGTTATCAAGAAAAACAGTAAGATGAATAGAATAGTAGATTAGAAAATAAAAAATCTGTTTTTTTCCCTTTGAATTCTATTATAGTAATAGAGAAAAGACCCTTTGTAGCCAATATAAACTTTCTAATCTCTATTTCCGCAGACTACAACTACAAAAATATGGGAAGGATAATGAACTGAAAGTTGTAACACTATAATTTACTAATCAATATCATTAATAAAGGACGATATATCAAAATCAAAGCTGAACATAGACAAATGTTCAATATTATCCCCCGGTTGCCAACTATTGCCTGCTCCAAAGTCATCTAATCCGAAAACATCCAAGTTTTGCTCCTTCCAATCAGCCTGGTTATTAATTATTCCATCTGATCGAATCTGCGAACGTGTCTCCGAGTTCTGCAGGTTAATTTGCTGATCGTATGTGCAATCAAATTGCTTCTCAGTCTCTGCATAGTTTAGCTCAAACGATTCTTCTAAAAAACTCTGAAAACTGTAAGCTTCCTTATAGCTCTCTGTCAAACAAAATGCATCTGATATTGTTGTTGCTTCCATTGGACTACTGTCTTCCATTAGACAACGTTCCATGTATTCGATATGATTACTAAAATCTTCTCTCCTGTTTTCAGAAGACCTGAAGTCCAATGGTTGTTCTTCTGATATGTTCATTGAGTAACTGTATTTATCCATTTCCTGTCGTACAATTTGATCGGTGGAGTTACAAATTTCATCAGTCCTCAAGACATCTTTGCTAAACATGAGGGTTGGCCTCACATCAGTTTTGTCCTCGAGCAAACTGTTTAAGACATCGTTAAAGTTGAGGCGCTCCAAATCTTTATTATGTACAAATTCATCATTCTCCATTTCTTCCACTATGGGTGTCTCAACTTTAACACAAGAATTTTGAGATGTAGAACAAATTCCTGAATTGCACTCATCATTTACTTCTATTTCAGAATTCTCCTCCGGGATAACTTCTAATTCCTCCTCAGTCAAGCAACAAGTTGGTGAACCTTGATTCCCCTTGCAGCACTCTTGATGAATCTCTGATATCTCATCTATATTAGCACAATTTCCTAAATCTGTATTTACAACCACACCAACATCTAGTGTATCCGATGTTTTTAAACCCGACTCAATTTCAATATTCTGTGTCTCATCAACTCCTAAATCCCCATGATCATCAGACGATTTACCACTCAATTCCAATGAAGATGTCTTACTCGACACGTCACAATAATTTGAGAAGTTAAGTATGGCATTAGATCCATACATAACCTTAGCAGCTTCATCATAAGCAATAGCAGCTTCACTAGCAGTTGAAAAAGTACCAAGCCAAAGTCGCTTACCAGTGCTCTTATACTCACCACTAAAATATACAGGCTCGCGAATTTCAGCCACCCATTTACCCCATGTCCTCTGCCTAACTCCTCTGTATGTACAACCCGAATTCTCAGGACCACCTTTGCCTCTCATACAGCCTTTTGTTGATCCTTTAACACGGATTCTTCTATTCTTGTTCACTTGATCGTCTATACAATTAACGTCTTGGTAAAAAAATTTCCACCTTAACAAAATTTCTTCTATCGAATCAGATCCATTACGCCTTCTTTTCTGTTTCCTGTTATAACAAGAATCCATCGTTATATAAATAATTTAATAATTTAATAATATAGCACACAATAAATAAATAGAGAATACTAGTACTACAAAGTTGGCAGTAGATAGAAAAGAGAAAACAATATGAGAAGAAAATCACCTTTGAATGTGAGAAGACATATACATAACTTTCAATGGAAGTTTTGGTTTTGGTTTGGCCAATGGATTCTTCGTTTCGTTCTTCTTGTTGTGTGGGCGTATTTATATGGGTGGGTTTTGTATGTTCAAATCCTTTTCCTATTCGAACTGGGGTTAATTTTTTGGATATTTTGGGAAATGAAATTAATGTGAAAATGACGTGTTTTTTCCTTTATATTTTTTGGGTGATACCGTGGGCTGATGGTGTGAATTAACTTAACTATATTTACTTATCTTAAATAACCAATGAATTATGGGTTTTTTCTTGGGGACTAAGTAACTATTAAGAAGGAAATGTAGGGGCAAGTTGGGTCACTTGGGTGTCACAATTCACAACTTGGGCGAATCGGGCGCACATAGGAAAACTATGACCCCGTTTGGTTGTAGGTTTAAGTTTGATTCAAAGATTTAAAATATTATTTGAAGATTATTTCAAACTAAATATCGAAGAGCCCTGATATATATTATTTTTTATCTTAATTTATGTGAGACAAATATAATTTAGATAATTAATTATTAAAATAATTTAAATTTTTAATTATTGTGATTTATAATATTTTTTCTTCTGTTTCAATTTAAGTGACATTAATATAAGTTCGAGAGTTAATAGAATATTTTATATCTTTTATATTTTTAAGTGTTAAATATGTGGTTTATAATGCTTTTAGCAGAAATTTTCAATAAAATATTAATACTCTCTCAGTCCCAGTTTACGTGTTTTCTCATTTTAAAATAATATATGTTACTTTATGTCTTTGTAAGTTTCATCGTAATTTTTGTGGCACTAATATAAATTTTGATAGTCAAACAAATATTTTATGTTAGACATATCATTTTGTGTGTATTTTATATTTTTTATGAAATATTATTAATATTTTTTATTTTAATGCTTAAATGATTATAAAAATTAATTAAGGTGATATAATAAAAATCACAGTCTTGAGCCGGGGGTCTATCGGAAACAGCCTTTCTACTTCTTCAGAGGTAGAGGTATGGACTGCGTACATCTTACCCCCCCCAGACCCCACTAGGTGGGAATACACTGGGTTTGTTGTTGTTGTTGTTGTTGTTGATATAATAAAATCACAATTGAAACAACGAAGTAGACATGTCTTAAATAACTTATAACAACTAATTAGAAGTGATAAAATAAAATTATTATAAAAAATACTTGTAAACAAAAATAAATGGACTTCATATAAGACATCGAATTAATTTAAAATATCAAGAGTTAATCTATCGTTCTAAGTCCAATTTATATTTTGTTAAAATATTATTAATTTGTTAATACTTAAAATGACTTATAATAATTAATTAGGAGTAATATAGTAAAATTACCATTGAAGCAGCTGAAGGAGGTAGCACAAAACATTTAGTATTTTATTTTTATTTTATTTTATAATTAAATATTATAAGTTTTTTAATACTTAAATGGCTTATACTAATTAATTAGGGATAATATAGTAAAATTTCAATTAAAGCAGCTGAAGCAGACAACACAAGCAGACATATCAAAGACGTGTTGCTTATCCCCTTTTATTAGGGTTCCATATAAGAAATCAAATTAATTTAAAACATTAAAAGTTAATTTATTGTTTTAAGTCCAATTTATCTTATTTTTTTTAAATATTATTAATTCCTTAATACTTAAATTACTTATAACAATTAATTAGGAGTGATATAGTAAAATTATGATTAAAGCAATTAAAGGAGGTAGCACAAAACATCAAGAGTTAATTTACTATTTTATTTTTATTTTTTATTTTTTATTAATTATTATTAATTTTTTAATACTTAAATGACATTTACTAATTAATTAGGAATAATATAATAAAATTACGGTTGAAACTGTTGAAGCAGACAGTACAAGCAGGCATTTTCAAGACTTGTCTGCTTATCCCCTCTTATTATTAGTTAGATTAGATAAGCATTCGTGTGTCCATAAATTTTGAAGCTGAAAATTAAGTTTTTTGAAATTGTAATTTTTTGAAACATGAATATTAATTGAAGATGGATTTTCAAAATCTAACCCAAATTCATGATCAAATAAATATTTAAAAATAAATTTTTTAAATTTAATTTAAAATTTATGATCAAATAAATATTTAAAAATATTTTTTCAAAATCAAATTTAAAGTTATGATTGAAACAATAACTAAATATCTGTCTATTGAATCGTTATTTCAAACTTTAACTTAAAATATATAATTTGATATTCGGAAAACAAATTTTGGAGTTTTTTCAATTTTTTACTCATGAAACTTCAATGTGCATTCAGGTTTAAATGTAACTTTTAACTTTCTCAACTAAATCATGCTCAAACACCTATAAAAATAATAGTTTTTCATTGTATGATAAGGGTTAATTGCATTTTTTTAATCGTTTTATTATCGATAAAATTCTGATTTTAAAGCCCGTTTGAATAGGATTAAAATCTAGTCAAATCAGCTTTTAATCTCTTTTTTAGTTTTTTAAAGATGTTTAGTAAAATTAAAAAGCGATTAAAAAAAGCTAAAAACTGATTAAAAGAATCACAAAGTGAGAAACTGGGTACCCCCAGTTTTTTGCCTTTTAAATTAAAATTCTTTTATGTTTGATCAAAACATTACTTTTTTATCCTTTATATTTTTCTCTAATTTCAACAATATCCTAAACTTGTAGTTCTTAAATATATAATTATTTTTTTTTCTCTTTGGCGCTTCACTTCATCTCTTCCCTCCAATTTCCTCTTCATCTTTCTTCTTTATTTTCATCGAATCCATCATTACATCGGAGATTTGCTCAAAAATTTTGTTTTAGAATTAAAAATTATAAATAATTCACTTTATTTATGGTATTAACAATTTTAAGGACATTTAAGTTATTTTAACAACAAAAAAAGTGTTTAACATCACTTGTTTACCAAACACATCAACAATTTTTTTCAGTTTCAGCACTTCTATCCAAATATTTATCTACTTAATTTATAAGCATTTATTTTAAGCTTCTAATCACCTAAGATAAAAAACTATTTTTTTAATCCTATCCAAATGGGCTCTTATTCGTTGTAACTAAGCACATTTAATCTTCAATTAAACTAAAATGTGCACTTTTTGATCCTCCTACTTGTAAAATATTCACAAGTTACCACAATTATTAAGTGTTCCATATTTATTACATGTGTTATGTGAATTTTATTTCATATTTGGTCGCTATTATAGTTCTAAAATATAATCAAAATATCATATTTTTTTAGTCCGTTTCAAAAGGATATCATCTTTTTGTAATAAAAAATAATTTAATTTTTTTTTTATAATCACATAAATATGTAAGATTTATTTTAAATCATAAAACTCAAAAAAAAAAATATATAAAAAAACACATGTCAATCAAATAATATTATATAAATTGAAGCAAAAAAAAAAGTATGATTTTTAAATAAAAGGCCAAAAATGTTACTCTCTCCGTTTAAAAAAAATAACATACTTTTCTTTTTAGTCCATTTGAAAAGGAATGACCTCTTTCTTTTTTTTATCAATATACTTTATTTTCTACTTTTCATATGATATATTTAGGATTAAAAGATTAAAAGATATTTTAATATATTTGATACAACTTTCATTCCTTTTTAAACAAAGAGAGTATTATCCTTTTATGGTTTCGTGAGCTGTCATTCCATTTTCTTGCTGACCACGATTTTTGTGTTTACCTGACTCTTTCTTTACTGTGGAGATCTTTCATTTTCTCCACCGCATTTTTGCGGGTTATTTGTTTCTTGTGCGCAAAGGAAGAATGCAATGCCTAAAAGTCGCACAAAAGATGTGTAGTTTACACGCACAGCTGACAATAAGCAGTATTCCTTCTATTTTATTTTATGTATCGTTATTTGATTGAGTATGGAGTTTAAGAAATAAGAAAAAACTTGATAATATTTATCAAATTATTTTTTATTAAAAAATATGCTACTATTTTAATTTTATTAAATGGGCCCAATAAGGATAAAAGTGTAATTGTGTTTTAAAATATTTACTAAATAAGGAAACATGACATTCTTTTTGAGATAAACTAAAAAGGAAATAATGACACATAAAATGGGACAGAGAGAGTATCAAATATCTACAGTACAAAACTCATTTACAAACTTAAAAAAAAAAAATAGTTATATGCATGATCATATGATCATATAACAATAATTTTGTCAATTATTTCAAGGCGTCTATTTACAAACCGATGATTCGTGATAATAAATTGACCCTCTTGCAATTTCTGTAACACCAATTACATCCATTCTTTTGTTGTATTGTTTTTGTTGAGACATTTTGGTGATAAAAGACAAGATCAATATCTCTCTCTACCTATATATATATATATATATATACTAAATATTGGAGCCAGTGCTAGCACGATTCCAATGTACTATTTTTCAGATATTATATGTTATTTTTTTATTTAAATTTATATGATACTGATTAATATTTGTAAAAGTCAATTAGATTTGTTATATATAGTTTTAGATATTTTAAATTGTTAATTATATTATGATTTATACGACTTTCAACGTAATTTTCAAGTAATATCCTTTTATCCTAATTAATATGACGTCGATAACTATTGTAATCTCTAATACTTTTTTCGATGTTGTAATTTACTATTTTAAGCTATTTGCTATTGTAATTTATAATACTATTCTTGTTTAAACTTTCGTGGTATTAATAGTGAATTTAGACTTTCAATGTAATTTAAGTTTTTAATTATTGTAATTTAAATTTATACGACTTTCAACGTAATTTTCAAGTAATATCCCTTTATCCTAATTAATATGACATCGCTAAATATTATAATCTACAGTACTTTTTCACTGTTGTAATTTACTATTTTAAATTATTTTCTATTGCAATTTATAATATTCTTCTTGTTTAAATTTTTATGGTATTGATGGTGAATTTAGACTTTTAAAGTAATTTAAATTTTTAATTATTGTAATTTATAATATTTTTAACATTACAATTTAAATGACACTGATATAATTGAGTAAACCAAATATCACGATTGAAATAGCGAAATCAGAATGACTTGAATAACTCATAATAACTAATTAAAAATGATATAATAAAATTGCTATAAAAAATACTTGTGAAAAAAATTTTAAGTGGCCTCACATAAGATATCAAATTAATTTAAAATATCAAGAATTAATTTATCATTTCATGTTTATTTCACCTTTTATAAAATGAATATTATCAATTTTTAAATACTTAGATGACTTATAATAGTTAATTATAGGTGATACAGTAAAATTACAATTAAAATAGCTGAAACAACCATATCATAAATGACTATTTTACTTTATAAATGTCTATTTTATTTTTTATTAAATATTATTTTTAATAAGTAAATGTCATATAATAATTACTTATGGACGATATAGTAAAATCAAGAAGCAGGCATGTCGAACGCCAGCCGCCTGCTTCCAGCTGCCTGCCACTGGCGCTTATATATAGTAGTAATATATATATATTGTACTTTTATTCTACCATCTCCAATAACTACTCCTAAAAAGTTAATACTATTTTCACATAATTTCATTTTTCTTTCTACTTATTATTATTCCATTGTCTACAAATAATTTAAAAATTTATTGTAAATGTCCTAAATGTTCCCTCGTATTATTACTAAAGATTAAAATATCATCTACATATACTAATACAAAATTTTTATAGTCTTTAAAAATACTAGCCATTTTTCTTTAAAAAATTAAAGGAACTGTCTTTAATCTGAACGGCATGACCAACCATTCAAAATGTCTTTCTGGACATGTGAAAGCTGTCCATTCTGTACTATCTTGATGCATTTTAATCTGCCAATATCTAGATTTACAATCAAATTTACTAAATACTTTCTTCCTTGTATTCTATTTATTAATTCTGTTTTGTCTGGTAACTTATACCCATCCATTACAGTATTATCATTTAGTCTGTTGTAGTTTATTACCATTCTAGCATTTCCTCTTACCATTTCACTATGGTTTCTTACTATGAAAGCTGCCGATCTATGTCTTGATGTGGATTTTCTAATTATTCTTAATTCTAATAACTCTTTTATTTGTATTTCAAAATCTTTAAGGCCTTTATGTATAGCCTCTATAGATGTTGTTTTAATAGTATATTCTGCATTAATTATTTCGAATTTGCAGGTAATTTGATTGGAGTCCCAATGTTGCAGGGGTTTTTCTCTAAATTTATACGGGCTTAATCTAAAACCTTTGTTAAATCATCAAAGCCTTTATAGAAAGGGGTTGTATAGACTTTTACAGAATCCAAGTTATTTGACTGTTAAAAAATCTTGTAATTCTTCATATATTGTTGTCTTTTTATTATCATTACAAGTACAATTTTCTCCTTTATCACATTCTAGAGTTGTTTCTGATTTTAATTGATCTTTTGAGTTTTTGATTCTTTCTTCTATCTTATTTTCAAGGAAACGATATTTATTTAGCAGGGGTTGTGTCTGCACTGGTGAGTGAGTGATACTACTGGCGAATATTACCCATTATTTTGTAACAAGACATCCGCCATTATTTTTTATCATAGAATCTAATCTTAAGACAAAGTCTGCTTTTATATTTAAATCTCTAACTAGTATTTCACTAAGTGTATGTGATGGTTGGGGAATGCATACCCATTAACGGATTTGATAAGTCGCTACCAGCTACCGTTTAAGCTGGACTAGCTGTATCTTTACCCGATACAATGATTTTTTTCATTTTTGAAGAAGATGGAGAATTCTTTAAAAAAATTTGAGTCTGATAAATTGGCTGAGTCTGTTGTAAAAGTTCAAAATGAAGAATTTTTATAGTGTCTTGTAAAATACTTATATGTTCTAACATTTGTTCTTTTTCATTTATAAGGTTTTCATTATCTTGTCTTAAAACCTCATTGGCGTGATTTAGTCTTTTAAAAGCTTAAGTCATAGAGGAACAATGATCACAAAATATAATTTTGTCTGTCTTTTTTAATATTATATTGAGGAATTTTTTGCGTTTCTGGTCATAAAATGTATAGAGAAAGCATTAGAAATCTTAGAAACTTTAAAATCAACCCGTAATTTAAATAAATTTTACAACAAGGAACGAATACCTAGAACAACAGAAGATATGATATTAAAATTAGAAGAAAGACTAAGAAAATTAGAGATGAGAGTGCACAGTAAAGAGATAATTAGAGAAGAATATTTAAGAACACTAATTTTATGAATATAGAAATAATGGAAGAAGATGATTTTGAAGTAAATAAGGCCATAATGAAAGCAGAAGCCCTATAAGAAATAATTAACAATAGCGTATTTAAATGTACAGATTGTAAATTAGGAAACTTAAAACTTGAAGAAATGATAGAACATTTTATAAAATGTGAATTAAGAACAGATAATTATGGTTATACACGTAAAAAGGAACTAAAAGGTATGGCAGATTAAAAAAGTCCGCAAAAGATTAAAAAAGGACTGTTGTTATTAGTCCGGGGTGTGATTAAAGAAGATATTGCTAAAATGTTTAAAACTGAAGAGAAATAGATGAACAGGGTATAAATTAAAAAATAAATTAAAAAATACAAAAATATTTTATTTTTGAGAGAAAATATACTTTGATCTTTATGACTTGGACACTTACACTGGACTAAGGACAACGAAGGAGGGAGTAACGAGTAGGATTTTACACTATATAAAAAACACATCCACATTAACTCTGCTTTATTTTCTCATAACTACTTACCTGCTTTAATTACTTGTTTATATTACTTTGCTTATAACATATACTAAAATCTGCTTATTAATTATTTGCTTTGTTTATATATTATATATACATTTTATTATTATTATACATCTGTCTTATAATATTACTATCTACCCATCTATATTATTATTATTATTATTATTGTCTCTTTATTATTATTATTATATATCTATTATTATATTTGTCTTTTGTTCATTACATTATATCTATCTGTCTATACTATATCTATATAACTTGTCTATTTATTTGTCTATTATTTGGTATCAAAGTCCTAAGATTCTAGGAGACTTTATTATATTTGATATCAAGAACTGAGAAAATAAAACCTAGACCCTACGAACGTTTAATAATATTAGATTCAGAATATTATTGGTCTACTAGAAATATAAAGAGAGAACTTATAAATTTATATAATATCTTACTATAACATAGGCAGTTAAGTATTAAATTATTTAAACTTTCTCCAGAAACGAGATAAGTGATTTGGACAGAATTACAAGAAGTAGATAATAGATTAAAGTTTTATCAAGCATATTCACGTAAGGATTTGAAATCCATAAAGTATATTGAAGAATAGATTTGAAGTTCACAAATGCCTATAAATATTCCCTTTAGGAAGACTTAAACATAAGTAGATAGAGAAAAAAAATCAAGAGTGAGAAAGTTCTTAGTTTCCAAAGTTTGTAAGTTAGTTAAAAAATAAGAAAGGAGAAGAGTGTGTAAAAAGTCTATATTAGATTCTTAGTTCTTCATTTTCGGTAGCTGTCAAGTTTTCAGGGGACTCCCGAAAGGGAAACCTCACTTCTTTCTTAAGACATGTAAGTAGTCGTTACATAGATATTTGTATTTTTCTCCCAAATTTATATATTATGCTTGATTTAATCAAATTCATATTTTATTTCAATTGTGTTTTTAAATAGATCTGGATAACCGAACGGATTATCGTCAATTTTCAGATCTTGTAAAATTCATCACTTATTAGTACATATTTAGTTATAAGGATGGAGAGCAGTATTAAAAGCAAAGCCTAATAAATATAGTGACAAAAATGATGAAACAATATGTGCTTATTCAAGTGGAAAATATAAAGAAAAGGGTAAATTAAATAGCATAGATGCGGAGACACTAGCAGTAATTTACGATTTGAATAATTTTTAAATTTATATGTTAAATAAATAAATATATATATATATATATATATATATATATATATATATATATATATATATATATATATATATATATATATAACTAAAAACAAAACAAGAAGCTACGTGGCAAGCTATTGAGAAGTCATGTGATAATTTTAGGACAAAGGTTAATATTATTGTAATAAAATTTTTGAATTAAAAGATATTAAATATTTAAATTTTAAAAATGTATTATCTTTTTAAAAAGAAAAAAAATCATTAGCATAAAAATAGAAAACTATGATTAAAGAATGCTAAATAAACTCTTATTATTTCAAAGATTTATTTCTTTTGTAAACTAAAAAAATATATTCGAATAAATTTAATTTAATAATAATAATAACAATGAAAATAATAATAATTATAATAATAACTACAACTACATGTATACACGTAGAGAAGTATTCAAAAATTAAGAAGCAGAGAGAGAATCAATATTGCTGAAACTATTGAGAATAATAGTATATTTGTTTATATTTGTCCTAATTCAAAGTTTCGAAAGCAACTGACCAAACTAGATAGTTAAAAAGCTCCCTTTGAATAAAATTACGAACACAAGGCAAAAGGAGACACAATAACATATGAAGAATCACAAATGTTCAATATCACACAGCTAATTATAAAGAAGCAAACACCCACAAGTACATCAAAGAAATGCAAATGCAATATGCACATGTCAGGAACTAATGCCAAATATGAATAAACACAAAATTCACAAAAGTCCTCCATTCATTCACTTTTACTTTTTTCACTATATTAAAAAGATGTTCAGTTACGCATATCAAGAGAAAAATAATTTTTTTATTATTTTACCTTTAGAATTAATTACTCATTCCAAATCATTTTTCAAATCCATGAAAACTACTCATCAATTAATATGAATATAATGATAGAATTTGCATATCATTTGTTATTTCTTAAGGAGTGTGAAAGGTTCATTCTATACAAGTAAAAAGTGAAGAGACGAAGTATTATATACCTGGACAAAACCACATATAAATCACCATAAAGCAAATAATTTGAACTCGTTAAGAATATACTTCTGTAAGTTGGGAGGATGACAAAAACTGATCCAATTGAAGCAGTTAAGAACCTTAACACAAAATACTAAGACAGAGCATGAAAAATTTACATAATTCAACATAACAAAAGTCACAGGCTAATTATTAAAAAACATCCACAATGCTTTAGGAGAAATACAAAAAATAAATTCACATTCAATACATCTATGAAATATGTAAGCAAATAGTAACAGCGAAAAAAAATTGAAAGTACTAAAACTATTTTGAGTTTATTGGGGTACATTCACTAAAGCTTGTCAAAACCAGAAAAAGCTAAGTGCATAACTAACAAGAAAAAAGACACAAAAGACATCGATAATTTTTGTTTTCTTGATCGTATGATGATCAATCAACAATTACCAAAGTGGCGCCACAACACGTGGAGAGGAACCCTCAAAGCATACCATACACCATTAGACTTGCTTCCAAAAACTAAAAATGAAACAACATTCATCAAATAGTACAGAATACAATACAAGACACCAGCCTACTTTAATACGAGTACAAGCCTCTTCAATCCCCTTTTTCTGCCTCACTAAAATTCCTCTAAATCCTTAAAAAAAATGCAGATAGGTGTGTTCAGAAATAGAAAATTATTCGATCTGATAACCACAAATAAGTAAAGTGATTCACCAAAAAAATTTTATAAAGTCAAAAAATTCAACCCGATAAAGTATTTTGACAACATAATTTTATAAATCTAAGAGATCAGTTGAAATCAGAAAGCATAAATGAGCAATATTAGCTTTGCTTATCGTTATTGGCGAGAGAATGGAGATTTAATCATGGAGAACAATTGATAAAACCTGAAAATAGAAATGCACAAAAATTAGCCATAGAAATTTGCAAAAATTTGATGAAACAAAGAACAACAGAATTGCAATCAGAAAACTTATCGGTTCTTCTCTTCTTTTTCCCTTTTTAAGAGTTAGAACAAAGGCGTTTCTCATGAAAATCGATCATTTCTTCTCATCTTTTTTCAATAGTTACTAAAATCTAATAAGAGACTGTTGATTCTGTGTAGGTAACTGATTTATTTTTCTTTTGATAATTTTTTAAATGTTAAATCCAAGTAAAAAGGTAAAAAAAAGGGACAAAATAGATAAATACCAATGCTGATCATTGAAGGGTGCCACATCAACAGATCCTTAATACTCTTTTATATATATATATATATATATATATATATATATATATATATATATATATATATATATATATATATATATATATTGATTGTGATTTACCAACACAAAGATGTCTCCAAGATATCCATTTGTTTCAGATTAATTTCAACATTTGATATTGCATGTCTGGTGAAAACATATCAACTTACAGTCTAATGTTGATTTTTTTTTCCATTCAATTATAACCAGTTATTCTCCTGTTTCTTAAATGATCACCTCTATGTGATGTTAATGCACTAATATGGTGATAACCTTTTCAAAATACTTAATCTAATTGAATTATGTGTTCGTAACCAATAATGATTTATTCCTTTCGTGGTTTGCTGATTTTTAAGACTTAAAAACAAACTGTTTTTCAGCCTTCTACTTAATCGTATCTCAATGTGTCTGTAAAGTCCTTCTCTATTGCTTGCTAAAAAATTATCATCAAATGTTCGTGTCTTTTTGCATTTAATGACTGTCAGTTACTCTTTTATTTGCTAAATCATCTGCTTAATCATTTGTTCTTTCACCAAATATGGAGAATTCAAGCATGAATTTCTACAAATAAGCTTGATGGGAAAAAAAGATGGTTCAGTGCATTATCATTAAAACTCACCGCTTCATTTGATTTTTTTATTTTATCTGCTTTTCTTGATAAATTTTCAATTTATGAAGATGAAATAACTGAGTCAATTAAATACTTTGAGAGTATTCTTGATATTTTAATTACTTCATTTTATAGCTTTTTTTAGACATTAATTTGCAAAGTAGATGACTGATTTTGTTGTATTAGTAAGGCTGGATTCAAAAATAATCATTATAACAAGTATCGTTAATAGCATCTCCGTATTTTTTTCTCTGTTTTTTTTTATACCCATTGGTTATATTTTTTTCATTTTGCTTCTTGAGTAAGCCAAAACGAATATGAAATTACAAAAGAAAGTTACATATAACTCTTCATTGAAAAAAATGAATATTGACAACACATGATAGTAACAAAGGGGAAAAAATATTCTTGATTCTTTTTCACCGTTCTATTTTTCAATCTAATAAATTTCATGGAAATTACTTAATTATATTACTTTACCATTATTTTGTTATATAAATAAAGAGAGGACACGTAATAGGGACAATAAGCAAGATTTCTTAGTTACCCATTAATAAGAAAAAATTTTTATTACACATTTTTAATACCAATTTCTCCTTCTATCATAATGGGAGAACAAATATCAAGGCCTTGACTATTTGAATGTCAAAGTTGCTGCAATGAGGAGCAAATTTGTGGTGAACCGTGCTGAAACTACACTGTAACAAGTTCTAAGTTCAATGAATATATGCTCTTAGGTCTGGTGAGAGAGCTTTGTAATGATTTTCGCAATTATTTTTATTCCTAAAATTTGCCACTAAGCTTGCTGCTTATTGGTATATTAGTTAAAAAATATACGAGAGTTGTTTTATTTAATTTAGGAAATATTCATTTACTAAGGGGAGAATATTAATTCTTTCATGACTCATTGAAGCTACTTTGGTTCTACATATGATATCTATTGCTAACAATTAGTTTACTAAATACGATTGTATAATAACGTAAAATCATGCATTAAGTAGTTATAAATCATTAAAAAAAATTGTTCGACATGAAAATCAGAAGCTAAATGAAGATCATGTCCAAAATTATCAAAATATTTAATTTGTTAGTAGATAATTACAATTTCTTAGTCAGACTGATCACTTTTAGTTTAATTTTAAAATATGCACTTAAAGCACTTTAAAATGTATATTATTATCGTCAACTCTAAATATGTAGAACACTAATTTGTGAAATATCTGGATCTATCTCAAATTAATTAAGAAGCGTATTTTTGGAGTACTTTCAAAAACATGGGTGATGCACTCTTTAATAGTAACTATCATTATTGAGAAACCATTATCGACTTACCATTAAGTTAACATCCAAAACTATAGCAAAGAGCCCAAAGATTGGAATGGTTGTGAACATATCATAATTAAAGAGAAAGTTCATGAAAAAATATAAGATAAATCGTTAACTTTATGGCGTTTTATGAAATGACAAATGTTTTTCTTTTTTTATTCTTATATGCAAATTAGTTAGAAAGGGAATTAATATAATTTAACTTTTAAATTAAATTATTTTTTCCTGCTCTACAATTTAATTGATTCCTCTAGATCAAAGCATGCTACGTGTTATTAGGATATTGTGATCATCATCAATAGACACAATAATCTAAATATTTAATCATGTGATTTTGTTTCTCTTCCTTGAGGCTATTTAATAGTTGGCGCCAAATTTTGTAGATCTGATTTGAGCGAGAAAGAAATGAAAGGTAAAGTTCGTTTCATCAAGTGTGTCAAAAATTTGTTCATGACAAGTTATGAACATATAAAATAATTAATTATCCTGGATTGTTACTACTCACCCTACATATCTCTTTACCCATACCTTAAATCTAAGAATAAGTAACAACCAAACAAGATACAAGTTAACTCGCTCCTAATATATAATGCAAATTGACATAACGGAACAACCAATTCAGTATACAAGCTACATTATTATTGTAGGACTAAAAGTTTCTCTATCTATTATCATATATGTAGCGGTAGTTAAACCGGCATTCTCTCCCAAATCAGTCGATAATTATTATGGTAAGAAAGTTGACTATCTATAATTTATGTCATTCTTTGGCAGGTGAATATGAGAAATAAGTTGTAAATACAATTTATCCTTGCATCAAGGAATCGAAGAGAAAATGTATTCTCAAAGCTTAAAAAGGTCAAGTGACTTTTACTTCTCTCATTATATATAGATAAATCTCTCAATTCAGTAAAAATAATTTATTGGTTGGGTAGTTTAAGTCCATATTTTTGTATTATGATGTCCCACAAGTTATGTTTAGATCAATTCATTAAAAAAAAAAAATTAAAGACCATCTAATTTGAATGGCAAGTTATGCAACTAAATATAGTTTATTTAATTGGATAAATTTTTCACGCATTGCGCGGGTACTATACTAGTATTTAATTCTTCAAATTGAAGAATCAAAATAAATATTCTCTTTATCTCATATTAGTTGTAAACTTTATTAGAAATATTCATCTCAAAGTATTAATCTATTAAAATCAAGATTGTTTCCTCAAGTAGCATGGGTCAGAAGAGGATGGTGTGTCACAAATATTACTATTTTCTTTGTGGGATAAAAAGACTATTTCTAGTAGGTTCTCGCAAGGAGAGTATATCACTGAAAACAACATGTAATACTAAAATCAACGAACAATATTAAAACACCCCAGATTTTTGGCACTTGAAAAATTCTTGATATTTGAACTCACTGCCTTAGTAATGACTCACTCTATGAGTCTTTGGGTATCCTGATGTGTCGTAGCCAAATCAGTAAGTTTGTGGATAGATTATGCTCTGAGTATGAGTGGCTCACTAAGAGGTGTGAGGAGATTTTATGAGTCATTTGGTATAATTGTAGGGTGTCCAATGTAAGTCACAATTTAGGTTCTGTGTTGATTACAACTGAACCCTATGGCTTGTAGGATCCTATTATGATTTTTGTGGCTGATTCGTAAGGTCAATTGTGTAGGATGCCTTGGTGGTACTTCCTTGTTTATGACTTGTGGTGAAGAGTTGTAAGGAGTGGTTACGAGTCAATGGTTGACTCATAGACAAAGGCGACCCTTTTTTCACTTTTAAGTTAATGGCATTCTAGATATTTGCTCTCTTACCCAACTTAAAACCCACGTCTTATAACCTCTTTAGAGTATTATTAGCTCTCATAAATACATCAAAGTAACTTTTCAACACTCTCAAATTCCTCAAGGTTAAGAACACTTAGGGTTTTCAAGGGATTGTCAATTAGGGTTTTCAAGGGTGATTTCTCTCTGCACATCTTACTCTTACAGGCATGTGACTCTTCCCCTCATTATTAATTTGTTAAAAAACATGTGTTTTAAAGTATTGTTTCATGATATGTTATGTTGGTTTGGAAATAAAAGTTGGGTTTTTTGAATGTTTATGAATTGAACAATGTTTCTCATGGTTCACATATGATTTTCATATTTTAAATATGGTTTTGAACTTGAACTTTTGGTAGCATGTGTATGGTGTATGAACTAGAGAATTGTTATTTTTCCAAACTTATGATTTTTGAAGTGGTTATTACCCTAACCCCATGGTGTGAAATTGATTTTGAGTTATGAGAAAGATGGAAATTTTAAAAAATTGAACTAGTCTAGAATTATTGCATTATATAAAAAGGTATTTAAAATACAATGATCTAATTTTATAAAACAAGGGAGTAGGTATTCCCCCACCTTGTATTAATAAACAAAGGGAGTTATTTTCCCTAAGTTAATGGAAATTATTTTGGCATGTGTTGTCACCTTACAAGTGTAGTTGGTATGACGATATCAATAATGTATGCCTTAATGTGAAATGTGGTTAAATGAATAGGAATGTGTGATACTAGTTTTAATTGGGCTCTAATAAGGATTATGAAGCTGAGTCATGAAAGTGCAGGTCCAGGTAACCAACACTGGAAATTATATTAGCCGACAAGGGGGTCAAAGTGACCAGAGAAGTTCTAGTCTCCCTCATTATTATTATTTCATGATTAGGGAGGTTTGATCCCCCCATAAATCATTATATAATTGGGTTCTTAAGTCACCTTACTATATGTTAGGAGGTTTGAGTATCCCATATGTATATATATGAGATTATTCTCTAGTTCATGTGGCTACACGCACTGCGGTTTGATCAGGGGGTGAGAGCTGGGACCCATATAGCCCGTGAGTACTATTATATGATGGTTGAGCTATACAATCCAGGTTAAGTTTTTTAAAGTGCATGCTAAACCATGTTCCCTATCCCAACATGTGTTATATATATATGCATGTGATGATGTGCATTGGTTTGAATAATGTCAAACAATTGATCATGTCATTATGTTATTCTTATCTTTGAGTTACATGCTAGTGTTCTCCCTACTAAACATCTTCGTACGATGTATACCCATGCAATGAAGGAATCGGCCATGCTTCTACTCTATCTGCTCAGTGATTAAGATTTAGGACCATCTCGTGAGTTGATATTGAAGTAGTGAGCTTTAATATATTGGAAGTCTGCATTTCATGTTATATTCCTCTATGTCTTAGACTTATTTTTGGCTATTATCGAGGGCATGTCCTGAAACTTTATTGATATTCAATTTTGAATCATTGCTTAGAAGTCTTTATTTAGACTATTGTGGTTATTGGGTGGTGTCAGTCGATTGTTTGGCCGGTCGTCAATTGTCGGTTATAGATATGAATTAAAAATTTCTTAAGTTATTACACACTATATTATTATATGTTTGGAATTCATCTGACATTGGTGTAAGGTGGTCTACAGTTTGGGTGTGGAGGTGGTCTTCAGTCTTTGTTGGATTAAGATACCCGATATGGCCCAGCCCTCATTCCAATCCTATCAAGGTGGTATTAGAGCCTAGGTTTGGTGTCATTGGGCGTCCAACAAAGCCGTGTAAAGTAGAGTCTCGGTTATGGGTGAGTAGCGTGCCACACTTATAAGGGAGAGTGTACGAGGCATGTAGGAATGTTTCTCTTTCTTGTTGCTATGTTTAAAGCTATAAAGTCTAAGGTCTTGAGTCTCTCTAATTCCTGCATGTTCACTTTCAGATCATGCCTCCCAGATGATCTAAAGATCATGGAAATTCCTCTATCCTACTTGAGGACAACACTAATAGGAGATGTGTAAAATATGGAATTTAGTCAGTTTATTCTTATGTTGGATCAATTGGTAGCTTCTTAGTTTAAGCGTGTAGCTTCTGTTACTCCATCTTTCGAGGCCACTAGATTTAACCAATTTATAAGTTTGAGTTCTCCTGTGTTTACTAGTTCTAGAGTTGAGGAAGTTCCTCAAAACTTTATTGATGAGATAGAAAAGATCTTCTATGTGATACATGCTTTTAATGTGGAGGGTGTTGAATTCACTGCCTATCAATTGAAGGATGTAGCATACAAATGGTATGAGGAATGTTAACAGTCCAGGAGAGACAATACCAAACCACACTATGGGATAATTTCTCTAGCGCTTTTCTAGACCGTTTATTTCCCCAAGAGTTGAGGATGTAGAAGCATAAGAGTTTTTTAATCTAAAGCAAAGTAGGATGACGGTCAAGGAGTATGCATTGAAATTCCATCAGTTTACCTTATATGCTCCTACGTTCGTGTCCAACACAAGGGCTAGAATAAGGAAATTTGCTTTTGGGTTATCCCGTGATTTTATTCTAGAGAATAAGGCTGCCTTATTGAACAAGGATTCGGACATCTCCAGATTGGTTGTGTATATGCTGCGGGTTGAGAAAGAGAAGACACAGTAGGCGGAGATAGGGAAAGGCAGAGTAAGAAGTTTAGATTTTTTAATTAGGTTGGAGGTCAGCAACAGAGTGGTAGGGATAGTGAAAAGTAGACTAGGAAGAAGTGGTAGAGATCTAGTTCCTATTCAACAACTAGTGCTCCTTATACAAAGCCTCTAGGTGATTGTTGTTCTTAGCATGATAGTCAGTTTTGGGTACAGAGTGCCCAATCTTAGGATGGTCAGGCTCAGTCAGCTCCATCATATCCTTCTTGTAGATTATACAGGCAGGCACACCGTAGGTTTTGTGAAGAGGAGAGGAACATATGTTTTAAATGTGGTTAGATCAGTCATTTCCAGAGGGATTGTCCTTCTAAGGTTTCTTCAGGGGCAAAAAGATTCTTGTTTCCACCTCATCAGCTTTGGCATTAAAGGGTGCTACTTCTGCATCTAGTACCAATGCTAGCCGGAATCGCTTGTATGCTCTTGCTACCCACTAGGACTCTAAAGCATCTCTTGATATCGTCACTAGTATATCATGACTTTTTTCTCGTGATATGTATTTTTTGTTTGATTCAGGGTCTACTCTTTCTTATGTAACCCCATTTGTGGTTGTGCATTTTGATTTTGGTCCCGAGTGTATCCCCAATCCCTTTTCTATTACTACCCCAGTGGGTGACTCTGTGGTTGCTAGAAGAGCTATAGGGGTTGTGTGGTATCTGTTGATGTTAGAGAAACTCTGGTAGATTTGATAGAGTTAGACATGGTTGATTTTGATGTCATATTAGGGATTTATTGGTTGAATTCATGCTATGCCTTTTTAGATTGTTGAACTCGTAAGGTTATGTTTAAATTCCCAAATGAGCCAGTCATTGAGTGGGAAGGGGGTTTTCTACTTCCTAAGGAAAGGTTCATATCATATCTTAGAGCCTGAAAGCTGATTTCCAAGGAGTGTCTTTACCATTTGGTCTGGGTTAAAGATTTTATCTCAGATGACCCTTTATTGCCTTCTGTTCCTGAGGTAAATGAATTTTATGAAGTCTTCCCTGGTGATCTTCCTGATGTCCTTCCCAATAGGGAAATTAACTTTGGGATTGACCTTGTTTGAACACTCGTCTTATCTCTATTCCTTCTTATAGGATGGCTTTTTATGAGTTGAAGGAACTCAAGAAAAAGTTAAAATACCTCTCTAACAAGGGTTTTATCCATCGTAGTGTGTCTCTGTGGATTGCTATTATTTTGTTCATGTGTAAGAAGGATGATTCTCTTCGGATGTGTATTGATAACCTCTAATTGAATAAGGTTACGATGAAGAATAAATATCCTCTTCCTCTGATTGATGATTTTTTTACCATCTTCAGGGTGCTAGATATTTCTCTAAGATTGATTTTCGATCTGGGTACCATTAATTGATGATAAGGAGATGGATATCCCTAAAACTGCCATTCAAACCCGATATGGTCACTATGAGTTCCTAGTCATGTCTTTTGATTTGACTAATGCCCCGACGACATTCATGGACTTGATAAAGAGGGTCTTTCATCAATTTCCAGACTTATTTGTTATTGTGTTTATAGAAGATATTCTGATGTATTACAAGAGTGGGGTGGATCATGTCGATCACCTCTATATCGTGTTGTAAACTTTGAAAGATCAATATTTCTATGCTAGGTTTTCAAAGTACGAGTTATGGTTGAAAGATGTTACTTTTTTGTATCATATCATTTCTAGTGAAGTGATCAAGGTGGATTTGCAGAAAGTTAGAGCAGTTAAAAAGTGGCCTATGGCCACGATTCCAATCTATATTCAGAGCTTCTTGGGTTCAGCTGGTTACTATAGGAGATTTGTGGAGAGTTCTCGACTACAGCTGACCCGCTGACTAACTTGACTCAAAAGAAGGTAAAGTTCTTGTGGTCTGATGCTTATGAGGGTAGTTTTGAAAAGTTGAAAGATTAATTGACTTCAGTTCCAGTTTTGACCCTGTTCGAGGGTAATGATGGATTCATGGTTTATTGTGATGTATTCTGTGTGGGACTTATTATGTGTTGATGTAACATGGTAGGGTGGTGGCCTATACTTCTAGATAGTTTAAAGTTCACGAGAAGAATTATCCGACTCATAACTTGGAGTTATTGGTTGTTGATGTTAGGCGTATTTACACGCCTAAAGCACCATAATTTACCCATATTTTAGCTAAGTTTTAAGGACAAAATATATAATTCCTGCACTTTTAGTCCATTTTCCTGTAAGTGAGCTAACCAACGTGATTAGCATGTTTTCAGGTATTTATGATGAAGATTTCAGCACTTTGTGGACCTTTCGGTAGCAAGGAAAACTTCACGTAAGAAGGAAGACAACTTTTGGAAGCTTGTGGACTGAATGTGATGCATGGAGAATCCGTCCCGGGCAAAATCAGTATTTCTTAATACTTAAGGGTGCAGCAGTAACCCAGTAGGACTAGGAAAAGGATAAAAACCCTATTTCAGTAGGACTAGGACAAGGATGTTATACAAACCCTATTTGCTGAATTTTTCAGCAAGCTTTTCATTCACGCTTTTCATTAAGCGAATTCATTCTATTTTCTATTCAATTCTATTTTCTTTTCTTTCGACTTTTACAGAGAATCACGGCTCTCTTGAGAAAAATGGCTAGAGGAAAAACGCTACTTGTCTATTGACGTGAAATTCATCCCATCACGAAGATTGTTGTAGTTGTGGTATGATGATGATGTCTATTGTGATCTCCGTTATACTCATGTGTAGCTAAACTTCTCTGTTAGGGTTATGGAAGCCTTTTCAGATACTATCTATTACTATGAGTTTGTGAATTCGTGATACGTATGCTACTTATATCATTACACTCTTCGACTTAATTAAATTCTTGTGGTTGCAAACATATAGAATACACCATTATAGCATTAACTTGTTCGAGAGAAAAGTTACATGTTTGGAAAAGAGAGTGTGACAAGGAAATAGGGCTACCAACCCCTATTTACACGTTAGTGCCGTAACTGGATTAACCTCTTGGAGAATTTGTATCGTTAGTTATACACTTTAAGCTCGAGAGAGTTAAAGTGAAATAATCCTTGATGGTTGAGAAACACTAGGATTTACCATTAGAATACGAATCTCTATAAGTGCATGCATGTCTGAATTCCGCATTACTCATAGTTAATAGATACGTAGAACTCATAAGGTGGACATAACCCTAACTTATTATTCTCTGTGATTAAATCTTACTACATTGATCGTTTCTTTCTTTATTTTATTAACATTACTTCACGCCAAAAACCAATCCCCCCTTTCCGTGGAATTTTCGATCAAAAGTCTACTAATAGTTGCAACACTTAGTGACCAAGTATTCCCTGTGGGATTCGACACCCAACCCAGTTGGGTTCTATATTGGACAGCGACCGCTTACCCTCTTACGGGAGCTATATTTTGGGCGTTATCAAATTTTGGCGCCGTTGCCGGGGAATACGGTTGTCAACTAAGTTTGTGATAGTTACTAGACCCTTTGGTCAAAGATTCTCGAATTTTACTTTTTGTTTGATGTTTTTGTTTTATTCAGGTTCTGTTCAGTGTATGCCAAATACTCGAAGTTCTGGTCAACCATTATTACCTATAAATCCTGAACCTCAACTTATTGGCAGAATGGATGCACAACGAGACATTGATAGAAGGGCTGCCCAATAGGAGCAGGCTAGATTATCTGCATTGGCTGCTGCTCAAGTGCATCAACAGAATATTAATAACCCAGAGCGAGCAACAAATCCTGATGATGAGGACCTGGGTGATGATGATTTACTAAACCCAAGGCATGCTGAGGAGGTGGCGGCACCTGTGAACAGAAGAGACCGTCAAGCTAGATTGAGACCTGAACGCCGAGCTATGCAAATTCCTTTTGATGATGATGACGACGATCTGGATGGGGCTGGTGCCACAGGGGCTATTATTCCTCCGCCCTTGGCACCCGGAGCAAAGTTCAATATCACTAGCACCATGATTCAGCTATTTCAACTCAAGGGACTATTTGGTAGATTTGCAGGCGATGATCCGAATATGCATCTGATCAATTTTATCTCTACATGCAAGTCATTTGACAATCCAGGAGTTGGACAGAATGCAATTCGGCTGCTCTTATTCCCATTGTCACTATCTGGAGAGGCAACTCGATGGTTGAACGGACTAACTCCTGATTCTATTACTAATTGGAGGCAATTGAAAGACGCTTTCCTAGAAAGATTCTTTCCGCCATCCAAGAGAGCACAGTTGAGAGATGAGATTAGCAATTTTCGACAGCTTCCAACTGAAGCTCTCCACGAAACATGGGAGAGGTTCAAGAAGAAGCTTATGCGGTGCCCAAATCATCATATGACCAATGTCCACTTGATGGAGATATTATACAGGTCTTTGAATTCGATGACTAAGCCAGTGGTTGATAATGCTGCAGGAGGGTCATTCATGGACCTTACTTTTATTCAGGCAAGTGATATGTTAGATCGTATGACAAAGCAGAGTAGAGTGTGGCATACCAGGGATTCTGAGGTAGCAAGCTCTACTGTATCCACTGGCTTGACTGTAGAACAAAGGCAAAGAGAGGAAGAACGTGATCAAGATATGGCGCACATGAAAATGCAAATAGATCTTCTTACTAAGCATTTATTATCAGGGAACACCAAAAAATTCAAAGCTGTTGTGTCACAGGGAAGAGATGAATCCGATTCTGAGGAAGAAGCTAACTACTTGAATAATCAGGGGGGTTTCCGAGGCAATGCCTAAGGAAACCAAGGTAGGAACTATTATGATAAATATGGAAACAAGGACCGTGATCAAGGTAGTTGGAAGAATAAGACTGACAGGAGTGGTTTGTACGTTCCTCCTGGAAATCGTGAGGCTACAACGTCTGGCTCTGGGAAGATGTCCATGGAAGATATGATGGCTAAGTTGTTGAAAGGAGTGGAGGCAACCAATACGGGAGTAAATGAGGTAAAGAAGGATTTATCATCAATAAATCAATTGGTTGACTCACATTCCACTTCAATAAAATAGCTGGAACAACAATTGAGTCAACTTTCAGCGGCATTCAACCAAAGAAAGGCTGGCACCTTTCCTAGCGACACTGTATAAAACCCAAGGAACGACGGATCATGTATGGCTATTACTACCAGGAGTGGTAAGGTGTTGGAAAATCCATCCAAAGGCAAACAGGTGGTTGAGGATATAGCAGAGAATGTTATTGATGCGGAATGTGAAGACACCGAAGAAGCTGAAGAGAGTGTTCCTGACGTCACCCCTAGACGTCTACAGCCTGAAAAAAATGATAATCGGAAGCAAAATAAGAAGGAAGTGGTGGAGAAAACTATTCCCCTTCCACCACCACCTTTTCCTCAGAGACTGAAGAAGAAGGCTGATGACACTCCTGAAAAGATTGATAATCAGAAGCAAGATAAAAAGGAAGTGGTGGAGAAAACTATTCCCCTTCCACCACCACCTTTTCCTCAGAGACTGAAGAAGAAAGCTGATGACACCAGGTTCAGTAAATTCATGACTATGTTGAAGCAGCTGACTATTAATGTTCCTTTGGTTGAGGCGCTGGAACAGATGCCTGGGTACGCGAAATTCATGAAAGATCTTTTGACAAAGAAGCGGGCAACAAGTTATGAGCTGGCAAATAATGTTCATCATTGCAGTGCAATCGCTATAAGATCGTTAGTTCAGAGAAAGGCAGATCCTGGTGCTTTCACTATTCCTTGCACTGTTGGATCTTTGGATTTTGCCAAGGCATTATGCGACTTGGGGGCTAGCATCAATTTGATGCCGCTATCCGTCTACAGGAAGTTGGGGTTGGGAGATCCTACACCAACCAATATGCGGCTCAAAATGGCAGACAGGTCGGTAAAACGACCTGTTGGTATCTTATATGATGTATTGGTGAAGGTTTCTTCCTTCATTTTTCCTGCAGACTTTGTTATTTTGGATTGTGAGGTGGATTCTGAAGCTCCCATAATCTTGGGTCGTCCTTTCCTCGCAACAGGAAGTGTGCTTATTGATTTACGAGCCAATGAGCTTTTATTTTGGATGAATGACGAAGTGGTTTGTTTTGATGTGTGCAAATCAATGAAGCAGCCTAGAGATATGGATGTGTTCTCTGTAGCTGATGTTTATTATGAAGATGTGGAAGAATTATCTGCAGAGAAGCAGCTTATTGATGAGCCATTGTCTGATGTGCTGTTGAATATTGAGCGTGAGGAGGTTAAAGAATATGAAGAAACCATTTGTGCTCTAACAGGAATAGAGTCCTATTCTCATACCCCTAAGAAGCTGGACCTTGATCTTAAGCATTGACCTTCACCAACAGTGAAGACTTCCATTTAATAGCCACCAGTGCTAGAATTGGAAGAGCTCCCCAGTCACCTAAAGTATGCATTCTTGGGAAGTAGAAATACACTTCCGGTGAGTATTGTGGCTGATTTAGGTGAACAGCACATAGAGGCTCTCATCTCTGCTCTGAAGAGGTACAAGAGAGCTATTGGTTGGACCATTGATGATATAATTGGTATCCCTCCTGGGATATGTATGCACAAGATTCATCTCAAAGAAGATTGCGTGCCCACAATTAAGCATCAGCGTCGTCTGAATCCATTCAGAAAACGATGCACCATATATCTCGATGAAGTCTAAGTAATCGAGATAGCTATGTCATGCCGCGACAATAAATCAAGCGCTACATGTGAGGCAACCCATCATTTTTAATTGTTTGTTTTTAGTAGGAGTTTGTTTTGTTAAGTAAAAAATCCAAAAAGAAGAGTCGAGCCACGACCAAAACTAAGGCGCTTGGTGGGAGGCAACTCATCGTTCTAATCGTTTTTGTTATTTTTGAGTAAGTGTAGGTGCAAGACATATAAAGGAGGAGATTTGTTATTCCGCAAGTGTTACAATACTACGCTTATAATGATTTGTTAGATCTTGAAGTGGTATTGGTGATTTGAATGTTCTTGGTTTATTATCATACACCTAGTTGAGTGAACGAATACGTGTGGGTGTTCTTGACTTGGTTCCAACTTATATTTGATTTTGATACACTGTCATACTTTTGCGAAATCAACATGGTGAAGTTAATTGCATAATCTTCAAAATTGAATGCTTGAATGTTTGAATGACTCATTCGTCGAGATAAAGATCATGATTGAATACAAGCATGAGATGTTGTGATTATTTCTATGCCATAACTCGATTCAATCCCTATGTAGTAGTATTGTTCAAAAAGTGCATCAATTCAAATATAAAAGAATAATCAAGATTACATGAAATAGAGTTGGACAAGATAGTAAAGATGACATGAAAGTATGACTGTGCTAAACGTGTTGTTGGAATGTATCGCCTATATGTATGTCGATGAAGTCTGAGTAATCGACATAACTCACTTAACTAGTTTGTACCAACAAATTAAGTGTGGGGTGGTGCCACTATTACTTGTTTGTCAATTAAATCTTCCAAGATGAGCTAATATGAATCTATTTTAATCTTAGGAAGAATGGCACCAAAAGGACGACAAGGAAAAGAAAAAGCGTCCACCTCACAGAAAGGTAAGAAAAGGGGAAGAAAAGAGCAAGCTGAATCCTCCTCGCTGCAAATACCGCGACACATGTTCAGGATAAAGTGGGTCCTAGAGGAGGAATGAAAGGAGTGGCACAAGAACAACAAAGTGAAAAAATATGTTCACGTGGAGTTGATATAGAAGGAGAGTCTAGCGAAGAGAGAACCTCGCATTTTGGCTAAAATCATGGCGCTACATCTTGATTTTATTTTCAGAGACATGGGAGAATGCAATCTTGATCTAACGCAAGAATTTTATGCAAATTGGTCCCCAAAGACTACCGGAAGTGAAGTGAAGATTCGGGGCCAAGTTTTGCAACTGAATGCGGAGTTCTTCAACACTTTTCTGGGTCTTCCATCTGTAGATCCATCACCGCTCAAGGAGCTTTATAACAGACCTCCGTACAGGGCAATCAGACACACACTGTGTGGAACAAGATCAATGGCTCATTGGAGTCGTCACAAGGATACCGATGGAATAATACCTTCCCGTATGCTTCCTTGAACAGAGAAGCTCGGATATGGTTGCGGATAGTCAACTCTTGCCTGATTCCAGGGACACAGTACACAAAGATCACATGTGATAGAGTATGCTTGGTGTATGCGTTGATGATGAACATCCCCATCAATATTGGGGTGATTATTCGATCTTCAATGCGTAAGGCTAGGCTGCACAAGAGGTCCCACTTCAGCTTTGGCAATCTATTGACTATGATATTGAGGAAGGAGGACATCGAAGAGGAACCTGTAGATCATAAGCTTCCACACAACCCAAAGAAGGTTGACCTCACAAAGGTGAAAGATTCTGAAACCATGCATGGCGTCAACCTGACCACTGTAGAAAGACATGCTCACGATGAAAGCTTCTTCTGCCATTTATATGGCATGATGAGGTTTTCCATGATGAGTGGAGGACGTGTTCCAACTGATGCAGAGCTTCAGCAGTTGGATTATGACTACCCGATGAATGAGCATGCGCGGGCTATGTGTGGAGTAGGTGTACATTTTGAGGAACCTCTCGATGATGACGTATCGACTGATGATGATCGCCGAATGCCAGACTCAGAAGTGGAGGAGAACTCTGATGACGATGACTCTGATGATGATTTCGATGCAGGGGGTATGACCCCAGACATAGAGGAGGAGTTCGACTAATCAGGTTTTTCTTATTTATTTTCCACTGAGGGCAGTGTGTCCCGTCTAAGTGTGGGGTGCTGATAGTTGTATGCTATATTTCTTTGCCTGCATTTGCATTTATTTATGTTTGTTTGATTTAGTTAGTAGTGAGTTTGTGTTAAAATCATTACTGTTGAGACGTTTAGGCTCTAAGTGTGACTCATTGTGTGATAAGTGTGTGGTTTAATTCCTTCATATATTGGGTCAAGAGTCTATACTGCTCCCAATAAAGTTGACCATGTGCCTTGTGTGTGTGAGGTTATAGTATATTCTGTGTTTGTGGCTGATGCTAGAACATGCCTGGTGTGTATGTAAATCGAAATAAAGAGTGTGAGTTTAGGAGATGATTTAGGCATTTCTTTGGCAGCCTATAATTGTTTACCTTCTTTTTACCTACCCATGTACATTATCCTAGATAACCCCCTTTGAGCCTTTAGCTATTTTCTTTGACAGCCTTATATGTAGCCTAATCTAGTTTTTTCAAGACCATAATTTGATCCAAATTCCTAAGCGTTTTAAATTGTAAAGTCATGTGACAAAATAAGAGGAAATTGGGTGAGAGTGATGCCTTAGAGTGTATTGGTACTTGAATTTGTTATGAAAAAGAGTGGCTATTATAGAGGTGTGTTATAAATTAAAAAAAAGAGAAAAAAATAAAAAGAAAAATAAAAAGTTAATTCTGTTCAAAATTGAATAACAAAATAGGTGAAAAGGGGTGGTAGATAAAAGGAAAGTAGAGAGGTTGTTTAAAAGAGAGTGTGAATGGCATAATGTGATGTATTAAAGCACTTAGGGAACATAGTCACTATTTCTAGCCAAAATAGTCCTACCTGTCCCTTAGCCTACATTACAACCTGTAAAGACCTATTTGATCCTAAGCTTAGCATTCTGATATTAGTAGAGCATTACACTAAGGGCAAGCCTATGGTCATCAGTTGCAACATATGAATTCTTTGTGAGAGTGAGAGCAAGGAGAATCTTATACCCATGTTTCAAAAAATTTAAAACTGTGAGTGATTATGGGTGATATCTTGTGTGAGACACACATGGTTAATGATTATTGGGTAGTTTTGTATGATTCTTTGTGCCTTAACTTGTGGATACGAATTAGCCATCATCACGAGTCGATGTTGGAGGGTGAATTGTTTCTAGTAATGATCAAGAAACCCACTCTTTGTTAATAATTGCCTTGCGTGTCTTGTTGAACATTTTATGTTGCTGCTGCGATATTCTAAGTAGATGATTGCATAGACGTAATATTTTATTTGGGGACGAACAAAGCTTTAAGTGTGGGGTGTTGATGTTAGGCGTATTTACACACCTAAAGCACCATAATTTACCCATATTTTAGCTAAGTTTTAAGGACAAAATATATAATTCCTGCACTTTTAGTCCATTTTCCTGTAAGTGAGCTAACCAACACGATTAGCATGTTTTCAGGTATTTATGATGAAGATTTCAGCACTTTGTGGACCTTTTGGTAGCAAGGAAAACTTCACGTAAGAAGGAAGGCAGCTTTTGGAAGCTTGTGGACTGAATGTGATGCATGGAGAATCCGTCCCGGGCAAAATTAGTATTTCTTAATACTTAGGGGTGCAGCAGTAACCCAGTAGGACTAGGACAAGGATAAAAACCCTATTTCAGTAGGACTAGGACAAGGATGTTATAAAAACCCTATTTGCTGAATTTTTCAGCAAGCTTTTCATTCACGCTTTTCATTAAGCGAATTCATTCTATTTTCTATTCAATTCTATTTTCTTTTCATTCGACTTTTACAGAGAATCACGGCTCTCTTGAGAAAAATGGCTAGAGGAAAAACGCTACTTGGCTATTGACGTGAAATTCATCCCATCACGAAGATTATTATAGTTGTGGTATGATGATGATGTCTATTGTGATCTCCGTTATACTCATGAGTAGCTAAACTTCTCTGTTAGGGTTATGGAAGCCTTTTTAGATACTATCTATTACTATGAGTTTGTGAATTCATGATACGTATGCTACTTATATCATTACTCTCTTCATCTTAATTAAATTCTTGTGGTTGCAAACATATAGAATACGCCATTATAGCATTAACTTGTTCGAGAGAAAAGTTACATGTTTGGAAAAGAGTGTGTGACAAGGAAATAGGGCTACCAACCCCTATTTACACGTTAGTGCCGTAACTGGATTAACCTCTTGGAGAATTTGTACCGTTAGTTATACACTTTAAGCTCGAGAGAGTTAAAGTGAAATAATCCTTGATGGTTGAGAAACACTAGGATTTACCATTAGAATACGAATCTCTATAAGTGCATGCATGTCTGAATTCCGCATTACTCATAGTTAATAGATACGTAGAACTCATAAGGTGGACATAACCCTAACTTATTATTCTCTGTGATTAAATCTTACTACATTGATCGTTTCTTTCTTTATTTTGTTAACATTACTTCACGCCTAAAACCAATCCCCCCTTTCCGTGGAATTTTTGACCAAAAGTCTACTAATAGTTGCAACACTTAGTGACCAAGTATTCCCTGTGGGATTCGACACCCAACCCAGTTGGGTTCTATATTTGACAATGACCGCTTACACTCTTATGAGAGCTATAGTTTGGGCGTTATCAGTTGTGGTGTTCGCATTGAAAATTTGGTGTCACTATTTGTATGGAGTCCATGTAGGTATCTTCTTCGATCATAAGAGCTTGCAATATGTGTTCACTCAGAAGGAGTTAAATCTCAGGCAGAGTAGGTAGTTTGAGTTTTTGAAAGACTACGACATAAGTCTCTATTACCACCCAAGTATTGCTATTGTGCTTGATGATGCTCTTAGTAGGTTATACATGGAGAGTCTAGCTCATATGGATGAGGATAAGCGAGAATTGGTAAAAGATATTCACCGTTTCGCTAACCTTAGACTTCTTCTTTTGGACCTTGAAGATGGGGGTATTTTTGTGTAAAAGGTGGCTTAGTCCTCTCTTGGTACTAAAATGAAGGAGAAATAGGTTTTGGATCCTGTCTTAATAAAGATTAAGGAAGATGTGGGACAATAAAAGGTTATAGCCTTGGATATTGGTGGCAATGGTATCTTGAGATACCGAGGCAGATTATGTGTTCTTGATATGGATGGGTTACGAGAGAGTATCTTGGTTGAGGCTCATGAGTCACGTTATGCCATTCATCCTGGTTCGATGAAAATGTATCATGAACTTACAGAGATTTATTGGTAGAATAATATGAAGCAAGATGTGGCCAGTTTTATGGCTAAATGCATAGTGTATCAACAAGTGAAGGTTGAGAACTTGAGACCTAGAGAGTTGTATCAAGAAATTGAGTTGCATGCATGGAAGTGGGAAGTAATTAATTGGGTCATCATGGATAGGATGGCTAAGTATACTCACTTCTTGCCAGTGAGGACTAATTGTTCAACAAAGGATTATTCAAATTTGTTTCTCCAAGAGATTGTGAAGTTGCATGGGATGCCTATTTCTATCCTGTTTAACCGTGGTGCTCAGTTCTTATCACATTTTTGGAATTTATTTAAGAGAGGTTTGGGAGCTAAGGTGAGCCTTAGGACTACTTTTCACCCGCAGTCAGCTAGTCAAGCGGAAAGAACTATTTAGATAATAAAAGAAATGCTTAGAGACCATATGATTGACTATGGTGGCAGGTGGGTTGATCATTTTTCTCTTATAGAGTTTGCGTATAATAATACCTATCACTCTAGTATTGGTATGGCTCCTTTCAAGGCCTTGTGTGGTAAGAGTTGTAGATTTCACATTGGATGGTTTGAAGTTGGTGAGGCTGAGATGTTTGGCTTTAATTTGGTTCACCAAGCGATGGAGAAGGGGAACTAATTTGAGATAGGCTTAAATCCGCCTAAATTTGCTAAAAGTCCTACATAGATATGAGGCGAAGAGAGTTACAGTAAAGTGTTGGTGATTGGGTGTTCTTAATGGTCTCCCGCATGAAAGGAGTGATGCAGTTTGGAAAGAAGAGGACGCTTAGTCCCCGATATATTGGTCTATACTTTATGTTGAAGTGGGTTGGTAATATTGTATATGAATTGGCTTTACCCTCTAGTTTGTGTTTCATTCATTCGGTATTTTATGTTTCGATATTGAGAAAGTGCATGGGTGATCCTTTGACAGTCATTCCTTTGGAGAAGGTAGGTATTATAGATTTCTTATCTTATGAGAAAGTCCTGGTTGTTCATCAATTGCGGATGAAGGACGTAGCTTCAGTAAAGGTTCTATGAAGGAACCATAAGGTTGACGTGGCTACTTGGGAAGCCAACGAGGACATGAAGTCCAAGTATACATTCTTCTTTCCCATTCCGGATAATCGTGCTTAAGGTACGTGTATTCCTTAACATCTTTGTTTTCTAACTTTGATACAAGAAAAAGCGATTTCCTTAGCATCTTTGTTTTCTGTCTTTGTTAAAGATAAGAGTAGGGATATATAAAGTCAAATTATGCTAGTACATGCCTTGACCCATCATTCGAGGACGAATGATCCAAGTGGGGGAGAATTGAAACACCCCAAAATTTTTGTTCCTTGGAAAATTCTTGAGCTTTGATTATACTGTCCTGATAACGACTCACGCTATGAGTCGTAGGGTGTCCCGATGATTCGTTGGAACAAGTCGTAACCAAATTAGTAAGTTTGCGGATAGAATCTGCTCTGAGTATGAGTGGCTCACTAAGATCCGTAAGGATATATTACGAGTCGTTAGGTGCAATCGTAGGATGTCCACTGTAAGTCCTAATTTGGGTTCTATGTTGATTACGATTGAACCCTACTATGCGTAGGGTCGTAGTATGATTTTTATGGCTGAGTCATAATTTCAACAGTGTAGGTTTCCTTGGTTATGACTTGTGGTGACGAGTCGTAAGGAGTGGTAACAAGTCAATGATTGACCCATAGTCAAAGGCGGCCCTCTTTCAACTTTTAAGTTAAGGGCATTATAGATATTTTCACTCTTACCCAACTTAAAACCCACATCTTATAAACTTTTTAGGGTATTATTAGCCCTCATAAATACATCAAAGTAACTTCTCAATACTCTCAAATTCCTCAAGGTCAAGAACACTTAATGTTTTCAAGAGGTTGGTCAATTAGGGCTTTTAAGAGTGATTTCTCTCCGCACATCTTACTATTACAGGCATGTGAATATTTTCTCATTGTTAATTACATAAAAACATGTGTTTTAAAGTATTGTTTCATGAGATGTTATGTTGATTTGGAAATAAAGGTTGGCATTATTTGAATGTTTATGAATTGAACAATGTTTCTCATGGTTTACATATGATTTTTATGCTTTAAATATGGTTTTGAACATGTTGGTGCATAGGTATCGTGGATAAACTAAGAAATTATGATTTTTCCAAACTTGTGACTTTTGAAGTGGTTATGACCCCAACCCCATGGCGTAAAATTGGTTTTGAGTTATGAGAAAGGTGAGAATTTGTAAAGTTGAACTAGTCTTGAACTATTGCATGATATAAAAAGGTATTTGAAATACAATGTTCTTATTTAATGAACAAAGAGAGTTGGTGTTCCCCCACCCTGTATTTATCTGCTTTCGTTGATAAATTTTCATTTCATGAAGATGAAATAACTGAGTCAATTAAATACTTTGAGAGTATGCTTGATAGTTTAATTACTTCATTTTATAGCTTTTTTCAGAAATTAATTTGTAAAGGACATGACTGATTTTGTTGTATTAATAAGGCTTTGATTCAAAAATATCCATTATAATAAGTATTGTTGATAGAATCTCCGTGTTTTTTTCTCTCTTTTTTCTAATACCCATTGGTTATATTTTTTTCATTTTGCTTCTTGAGTAAGCCAAAATGAATATGAAATTACAAAACAAAGTTACATATAATTCTTCATTGAAAAAAATGAATATTGACAGCACATGATAGTAACAAAGGGAAGAAAATATTCTTGATTCTTTTTCACCGTTCTGTTTTTCAATCTGATAAATTTCGTGACAATTGCTTAATTATATTACTTTACCATTATTTTGTTATATAAATGAAGAAAGGATGCGTAATAGGAACAATAAGCAAGATTTCTTAGTTACCTATTAATAAACAAGATTTTTTATTACATACTTTAATACTGATTTCTCATTCTATCATAATGGGAGAAAAATATATCAGGGCCTTGACTATTTAGATGTAAAAGTTGCTGCAATGAGGAACAAATTTGTGGTGAACTGTGCTAAAACAGCACTGTAACAAGTTCTAAGTTTGATGAATATATGCTCTTAGATATGGTGAGAGAGCTTTGTAATGATTTTCGCAATTCTTTTAATTCCTAAAATTTGCCACTAAGCTTGCTGCTTATTGGTGTATTAGTTAAAAAATATACGAGAGTTTTTTTATTTAATTTAGGAAATATTCATTAAGGGGAGGAATATTAATTCTTTATGACTCATTGAAGCTACTTTGGTTCTACATATGACATCCATTGCTAACAATTAATTTACTAAATACGATTGTATAATAACATAAAATCATTCATAAAGTAGTTATAAGCCGTTAAAAATATTGTTCAACATGAAAATCAGAAGTTAAATGAAGATCATGTCTAAAATTATCAAAGTATTTAATTTATAAGTAGATAATTATAATTTCTTAGTCAGACGGATCACTTTTAGTTTACTTTTAGAACATGCACTTAAAGCACTTTAAAATGTATATTATTATCCTCAACTCTAAATATGTAGAACACTAATTTGTGAATCTGGAGCTGTCTCAAGTTAATTAAGAAGCGTATTTTTGACGTACTTCCAAAATCATGGGTGATGCACTCTTTAGTAGTAACTATCATTATTGAGAAACCATTATCGACTTACCATTTAGTGGACATCCAAAAACTATAGCAAAGAGCCCAAAGATTGGAATGGTTGTGAACATATCATAATTAATGAGAAAGTTCTTTGAAAAAAATATAAGATAAATCGTTAACTTTATGGCATTTTATGAAATGACAAGTTTTATTCCTTTTTTATTCTTATAAGCAAATTAGTTAGAAAGAGAATTAATATAATTTAACTTTTAAATTAAATTATTTTTTCCTAATCTACAATCTAATTGATTCCTTTAGATCATAGAATGCTGCGTGTTATTAGGATATTGTGATCACCGTTTACATACACAATAATCTAAATATTTAATCATGTAATTTTATTTTTCTTCTTTGAGGCTATTTAATAGTTGGCACCAAATTTTGTAGATCTAATTTGTGAGAGAAAGAAATGAAAGGCAGAGTTCGTTTCATCAAGTGTGTCAAAAATTTATTCATGACAAGTTATGAGCATATAAAATAATTAATTATCCTAGATTGTTACTACGCACCATACCTACTCTTTACCCCTTACTTTCAATCTATGAATAAGTAACAACCAAACAAGATACGAGTCAACTCGCTCTTTATATAGAATGCAAGTTAACATAATGGAACAACCAATCCAGTATACAAGCTACATTATTATTCTAGGACTAAAAGTTTCTCTATCTCTTATCATATATGTAGCGGTAGTTAAACCAACATTCTCTCTTAAATCAGTCGATAATTATTATGGTAAGAAAGTTGACTATCTATAATTTATGTCATTCTTTGACAGGTGAATATGAGAAATAAGTTGTAAATGCAATTTCTCCTTCTACCAAGGAATCGAAGAGAAAATGGGTTCTCAAATCTTAAAAAGGTCAAGTGACTTTCACTTCTCTAATTATATCTAGATAATCTCTCAATTCAGGAAAAATAATTTATTGGTTGGGTAGTGTAAGTTTATATTTTTGTATTATGATTTCCCACAAGTTATGTTCAGATCAATTTATTTAAAAGAAAAAATTAAAGACCATCTAATTTGAATGGTTAGTTATGCAACTAAATATAATTTATTTAACTTGATAAAAATTTTACGCATTGCGCGGGTACTATACTAATATTTAGTTCTTCAAATTGAAGAACAAAAATAAATATTCTCTTTATCTTTTATTAGTTGTAAACTTTATTAAAAATATTCATCTCAAAATATTAATCTATTAAAATCTAGATTGTTTCCTCAAGTAGCATGGGTCCGAAGAGGGTGGTGTGTCACAAATATTACTATTTTCTTTGTGGGATAAAAAGATTGTTTCTAGTAGGTTCTCGCAAGAAGAGTATATCGCTTGAAACAACATGTAACACTTAAATCAACGAACAGTATTGAAATACCCCAAATTTTTGGCACTTGAAAAATTCTTGATCTTTGAGCTCACTGCCTTGGTAATGACTCACCTTATGAGTCATAGGATATCCTGATGTGTCATCAGAATGAGTCGTAACCAAATCAGTAAGTTTGTGGATAGATTCTACTCTTAGCATAAGTGGCTCACGGATATGTTATGAGTCATTTGGTGTAATTGTAGGGTGTCTAATGTAAGTATGAATTTGGGTTGTATGTTGGATACGACTGAACCTTATGACTTGTAGGATCCTATTATGATTTCTGTGGCTGAGTCGTAAGGTCAATAGTGTAGGGTACCTTGGTGGTACTTCCATGGGTATGGCTCATGCTGACGATTCGTAAGGAGTGGTTACAAGTCAATGGCTAACTCGTAGTCAAAGGCATCCCTTTTTTTACTTTTAAGTTAAGGGCATTCTAGATATTTCCCCTCTTACCCAACCTAAAACCACGTCTTATAACTTCTTTCGGGTATTATTATCCCTCATAAATCCATCAAAGTAACTTCTCAACACTCTCAAATTCCTTAAGGTCAAGAACACTTAGGGTTTTCAAGAGGTTGGTCAAGTAGGATTTTCAAGGGTGATTTCTCTCTGCACATCTTACTCTTACAGGCATGTGACTCTTTCCCCCGTTATTAATTTGTTAAAAAACATGTGTTTTAAAGTATTGTTTCATGAGATATTATGTTGGTTTAGAAATAAAAGTTGGGTTTTTTGAATGTTTATGAATTGAACAATATTTCTCATGGTTTACATATGATTTTCATGCTTTAAATATGGTTTTGAACTTGTGGATGCATGTGTATGGTGGATGAACTAGAGAATTGTGATTTTTCGAAACTTGTGGCTTTTAAAGTGGTTAGTACCCCAACCCCATGGTGTGAAATTGATTTTGAGTTATGAGAAAGGTGTGAATTTGTAAAATTGAACTAGTCTTAGACTATTGCTTTATATAAACAGTTATTTGAAATACAATGGTCTGATTTAATAAAACAAGGGAGTAGGTGTTCCCCCATCTTGTATTAATGAATAAAGAGAGTTGTTTTTTCTAAGTTAATGAAAATTGTTTTGGCATGTTGTTGTCACCTTGCAAGTGTTGTTGGTATGGCGATATCTATAATGTATGCCTTAATGTGAAATGTGCTTAAATGAATAGGAATGAGTGATACTAGTTTTAATTGGGCTTTTATAAGGATTGTTGAGCTGAGTCATGAAAGTGCAGGTCCGGATGACCGACACTGGAAATTGTATTTGCCGACGTAGAGGTCAAAGTGACAAGAGAGGTTCTAGTCCCCTTCATTGTTATTATTTCATGATTAAGGAGGTTTGACTCCCCTATAAATCATTATATAATTGGGTTCTTAAGTCACCTTACTATATGTTGGGAGGTTCGAGTCTCCCGTGTGTATACATATGAGATTATTCTTTAGTTTATACGACTACACACACTAGGGCTCGACCAGGGGGTGAAAGCTAGGACCCACATAGCCCCTAATTTACGCTTGTTCGATTTCCTATCATGCCTCCCAGATGATATGAAGATCATGGAAATTTCTCTATCCTACTTGAGGACAACACTAATGGGACACACCCTACTTATGGGCTATAGACGTGGTCTAGGGGTCCAGTTTCTTATTGCTCTTCTGGAGTTCTACCAGTCCCCTGTAGTCCTCCTCGAGCTTCTCAAGATGATGTGTAAAATATGGAATTTTTTTAGTCTATTCATATGTCGGCTCAGTTGGTAGCTTCTCAGTCTGAGCGTGTAGTTTCTGTTACTCCATCTTCTGAGGCCACTTGAGCTGGCAAATTCATAAGGTTAAGTCCTCCTATGCTTACAAGTTCTAGAGTTGAGAAAGTTTCTCAAAACTTTATTGATGAAATGGAAAATATCTTTCGTGTGTTGCATACTTATAATGCAGAGGGTGTTGAATTCACTACCTATCAACTGAAGGATGTAGAATACCTATGGTATGAGGAATGGGAACTGTCAAGGAGAGACGATATCAAACCACACTCTGGGATGATTTCTCTATTACTTTTCTGGACCGTTTATTTCCTCAAGAGTTGAGGATGGTAGAAGCGTAAGAGTTTGTTAATCTGAAACAAGGTAGGATGACGGTCAAGGAGTATGCATTGAAATTTCATTAGTTATCCCAATATGCTCCTGATTTAGTGTCCAACATGAGGGCTAGAATGAGGTAATTTGCTTTTAGGTTATCCCGTGATTTGATACTAGAGAGTAAGGCTGCCTTAGTGAACAAGGATTTGGACATCTCCAGATTGGTTATGTATATGTAGTAGTAGGTTAAGGAAGAGAAGAAGTAGCAGGCGAAGATAGGTGAAAGGCAGAGTAAGAAGTTTAGATTTTTTTATCAGGGTGGAGGTCAGAAGAAGAGTGGTAGCAATAGTGAAAAGTGGAATAAGAAGAAGTAGAAGAGGTCTAGTTCCTCCTATACGACTAGTGCTCCTTATCCAAAGCCGTCAGGTGATCATCGTTCTCAGTGAGATAGTCAATTTCGGGCATAGAGTGCCTTATCTTAGGCTGGTTGGGCTAAGTCAGCTCCATCATATCCTTCTTGTAGATTTTATAGGCAGGTATATCGTGGGTTTTGTGAAGAGGAGAGGAACATGTGTTTTAAATGTAGTCAGATCAGTCATTTGCAAAGGGATATTCCTTCTAAGGTTTCTTTAGGGGGAAAAAAATTCTTGTTGCCACTTCATTAGCTTCAGCACTAAAGGGTGCTGTTTTGCATCTAGTACCGACACTGTCCGGAATTGCTTGTATGCTCTTGCTACCCACCAGGACTCTAAAGCATCTCCTGATGTTGCCACTAATATGTCATGATTCTTTTCCCGTTATATGTATTGAATGTTTAATTTGGGGTCTGTTCTTTCTTAGGTAACTCCATTTATGGCTGTACATACTGGTTTGGGTCCTGAGTGAATCCCTAATCCCTTTTCTATTGCTATTGCTACACTGGTGGGTGACTCTATGGTTGCTATAAGAGCTATAGGGGTTGTGTGGTATCTGTTGGTGGCAGAGAAACTCTGGTAGATTTGATAGAGTTAGACATAGTTAATTTTGATGTCATATTGGGGATTGATTGGTTGAATTCATGCTATGCCTTCTTAGAGTGTGTGGTATCTGTTGGTGGCAGATCGATCATGTTTATATTCCCAAATAAGTCGGTCATTAAGTAGGAAGGGGGTTCTCTCATTCCAAAGAGAAGGTTCATATAATATCTTAGAGCCTGAAAGCTGATTTCCAAGGAGTATCTTTACCATTTGGTTTAGGTTAAAGATTTTAGCTCAGACGGCCCTTCATTGCCTTCCATTCCCATGGTAAATAAATTTTATGAGGTCTTCCCTGATGATCTTCTTGGTGTCCCTCCCAATAGGGAAATTGACTTTAGGATTGACCATGTTTCGAGCACTCATTTATCTTTATTCCTCTTTATAGGATGGATTTGTCTGAGTTAAAAAAACTCAAGAAAGAGTTGAAATACCTTCTTGATAAGGGTTTTATCAATCCTAGTGTGTCTCTGTGGACTGCTATTATTTTGTTCATGCATAATAAGGATGGTTCTCTTCGGATGTGTATTGATTACCGTCGATTGAATAAGGTTACGGTGAAGAATAAATAACCTCTTCCTCTGATTGATGATTTTTTTACTAGCTTTAGGGTGTTAGATGTTTCTCTCAGATTGATTTTTGATCTGGGTACCATTAGTTGAAGATTAAGAAGGCAGATATCCTTAAAACCACCTTTCAAACCTGATATGGTCACTATGAGTTCCTAGTCATATCTTTTGGTTTGACAATGCCCCGACGACATTCATGGACTTGATGAATAGGGTCTTTCATCAATTTTTGGACTTATTTATTATCGTGTTTATAGAAGATATTCTGGTGTATTACAAGACTAGGCTTGATCATGTCGATTACCTCCGTATCGTGTTGCAAACCTTGAAAGATCAACATTTGTATGCTTGATTTTCAAAGTGCAAGTTATGGTTGAAAGCTGTTACTTTTTTGGGTCATGTCATTTCTAGTGAAGTGATTATGGTGGATTTGCAGAAAGTTGTAGTAGTTAAGAAGTGGCCTTTGGCCACGACTTCAATTAATATTCAGAGCTTCTTGGGTTTAGCTGGTTACTATAGGAGAGTTGTGGAGAGTTCTCAACTACATTTGACCCGCTGACTAACTTGACCCAAAAAAAGATAAAGTTTTTGTGGTCTGATACTTGTGAGGGTAGTTTTGAAAAGTTGAAAGATAAATTAAATTTACTTCCAGTTTTGACCCTGTTCGAGGGTAATGATGGATTCGTGGTTTATTGCGATGCATTCCGTGTGAGAGTTATTGTGTGTTGATATAATATGGTGGGGTGGTGGCCTATACTTCTAGGTAGTTTAAAGTTCATAAGAAGAATTATCTGACTCATGAATTGGAGTTGTTGTTTATGGTATTCGCATTAAAAATTTGGTGTCAATATTTGTATGGAGTCCATGTAGGTATCTTTTTTGATCATAAGAGCCTGCAATATGTGTTCACCTAGAAGGAGTTAAATCTCAGGCAGAGGAGGTGGCTTGAGTTTTTGAAAGACTACGACATGAGTCTTTATTACCACCTAAGTATTGCTAATGTGGTTGCTGATGCTCTTAGCAGGTTATACATGGGGAGTCTGTCTCATATGGATGAGGATAAATGGGAATTGGCTAAAGATACTCACCATTTGGCTAACCTTAGAGTTCTTCTCTTGGACTCTGAAGATAGGGGTGTGTTTGTGTAAAAGGTGGCTTAGTCATCTCTTGGTACTGAAATAAAGGAGAAACAAGTATTGGATCCTGTCTTAATGAAGATTAAGGGAGATGTGGGACAACAAAAGGTTATAGCTTTGGATATTGGTGGCGATGGTATCTTGAGGTACCAAGGCAGATTATGTGTTCTCAATGTGGATGGGTTGCGAGAAAGTATCTTGGTTGAGGCTCATGAGTCGCATTATGCCATTCATCCTGGTTCGATGAAGATGTATCATGATCTTAAAGAGATTTATTGGAGGAATAATATGAAGCGAGATGTGGCTAGTTTTGTGGCTAAATGCATAGTGTGTCAACAAGTGAAGGTTGAGCACTTGAGACCCAGAGGGTTGTATCAAGAAATTGAGTTGCATTTATGGAAGTAGGAAGTAATTAATTGGGTCATCATGGATAGGATGACTAAGTCTACTCACTTCTTGCCAGTAAGGAATAATTTTGTGACAGAGGATTATGCAAAGTTGTTTCTCCAAGAGATTGTGAAGTTGCATGGGACACCTATTTCTTTCCTGTCAGACCGTGGTACTTAGTTCTCATCATTCTTTTGGCATTCATTTCAGAGAGGTTTGGGAACTAAAGTGAGCCTTCGGAATGCTTTCCACCCATAGTCAAATAGGTAAGCGGAAAGAACTATTTAGATATTAAAAAAAATGCTTAGAGCCTATGTGATTGACTATGGTGGCAGTTGGGTTGATCATTTGCCTCTTATATAATTTGCATATAATAATAGCTACCACTCTAGTATTGGTATGACTCCTTTCAAGGACTTGTATCGTAGGAGTTGTAGATTTCACATTGGGTAGTTTGAAGTTTGTGTGGCTAAGATGTTTGGCTTTAATTTGGTTCGCCAAGCGATGGAGAAGGTGAAGTAATTTGAGATAGGCTTAAATACACCTAAACTTGCTAAAAGTCCTATGTGGATGTGAGGTAAAGGGAGTTGGAGTAAAGTGTTGGGTGTTCTTAATGGTATTCCCCCTTGATGGGAGCGATGCAGTTTGGTAAGAAGAGGATGCTCAGTCCCTGATATATTGGTCCGTACTTAGATTTGAAGTGGGTCGGTAATGTTGCATATGAATTGGATTTGACCTCTAGTTTGTGATTCATTTATTCGGTATTTCATGTTTCGATATTGAGAAAGTGCATGGGTGATCCTTCAATGGACGTTCCTTTGTAGGAGGTAGGTATTACAGATTTTTTATCTTCTGAGGAAGTCTCGATTGAAATATTGGATTGGCAAGTTCATTGGTTGCGTACGAAGGACGTAGCTTCAGTAAAGGTTCTATGGAGGAACCATAAGATTGACGTGGCTACTTGGGAAGCTAACGAGGACATGAAGTCCAAGTATACATTCTTGTTTCCTATTCCGAATAATCATGCTTAATGTATGTGTATTACTTAACCTCTTTGTTTTCTGACTTTGTTAAAGGAAAAAGTGAATTCCTTAGCATCTTTGTTATTTGTCTTTGTTAAAGATAAGAGTAGGGATTTATAAAGTCAAATCATGCTAGTAAATGCCTTGGCCCATCATTCGAGGACGAATGATCCTAGTGGGGGAGCATTGAAATACCCTAAATTTTTGGCCCTTGGAAAATTCTTGAGCTTTGAGTTCATTGCCCTGGTAATGACTCACGCTATGAGTCATAGTGTGTCTCGATGAGTCATTGGAACAATTCGTAACCAAATCAGTAAGTTTGTGGCTAGAATCTGCTCTGAGTATGAGTGTCTCACTAAGATCTGTAAGGATATATTATGAGTCATTTGATGTAATCGTAGGATGTCTCGTGTACGTCCCAATTTGGGTTCTGTGTTGATTACGACTAGACCCTATGATGTGTAGGGTCCCATTATAATTTATGTGGCTTAGGCATAAGGTCAACAATGTTGGTTGCCTTGGTTATGACTTGTTGTGACAAGTCGTAAGGAGTGGTTACGAGTCAATGATTGACTTGCAGTCAAAGGCGACCCTTTTTCAACTTTTAAGTTAAGGGAATTCTAGACATTTCCACTCTTCCCAACTTAAAACCCACATCTTATAACCCTTTTAGGGTATCATTAGCCCTTATAAATACATCAAAGTAACTTCTCAACACTCTCAAATTCCTCAAGGTCAAGAACACTTAATGTTTTCAAGAGGTTGGTCAATTAGGGCTTTTAAGAGTGATTTCTCTCCGCACATCTTACTATTACAGGCATGTGAATATTTTCTCATTGTTAATTACTTAAAAACATGTGTTTTAAAGTATTGTTTCATGATATGTTATGTTGATTTGGAAATAAAGGTTGGGGTTATTTGAATGTTTATGAATTGAACAATGTTTCTCATGGTTTACATATGATTTTAATGCTTTAAATATGGTTTTGAACTTGTTGGTGCATGGGTATGGTGGATGACCAAGGAAATTGTGATTTTTCCAAACTTGTGACTTTTGAAGTGGTTATGACCCCAACCCCATGGCGTGAAATTGGTTTAAGTTATGAGAAAGGTGGGAATTTGTAAAATTGAACTAGTCTTGAATTATTGCATGATATAAAGAGGTATTTGAAATAAAATGGTCTTATTTATTGAACAGAGGGAGTCAGTGTTCCCCCACCCTGTATTCATGAACAAAGGGAGTTAGTTTCCCTAAATTAATGGAAATTATTTTGATATGTTGTTGTTACCTTGCACGTGTTGTTGGTATGACGATACCAACAATGTATGCCTTAACGTGGAATGTGGTTAAATGAATGGGAATGTGTGATACTTGTTTTAATTGGGCTCTAATAAGAGTTGTGTAGCTGAGTTGTTAAAGTGGAGGTTTGACTAACCGACACTAGAAAACGCATTTACCGACGCGGGGGTTAAAGTGACTAGAGAGGTTTAAGTCCCCCTTATTATTATTTCATGATTAGGGAGGTTCGAGTCCCCTTTAAATCATTATATGATCGGGTGCTTAAGTCACCTTAGTATATGCTAGGAGGTTCGAGTCCCCTGTGTGCATATATATAAGATTATTCTTCGATTAGTGCTGCTAGACACACTGGGGCCCGACCAGGGGGTGAGAGCTGGGAGCCATATAGACCCTGACTACTATTATATGATGGTTGAGCTATACAATTCAGGTTAAGCTTTTTAAAGTGTTTGCTTAACCTTGTTCCTTATCCTGGTATGTGTTATATATATGTGTATGCATTTGATAATGTGCATTGGTTTGAATGATTTTAAACTGTTGATCATGTCATTATGTTATCCTTATTCCTGAGTTACATGCTAGCGTTTACCTCGCTAACCATTTTCGGATGTTGTATCCGCATGCAATGCAGGAATTGGTCATACTTCTACTTCTCCTACTCAGTGATTAGGATTCAGGATAAGCTCGTAATTTGACATTGAAGTGGTGAGATTCCATACATCGGAAGTTTATATTTCGTGTTTTGTTCCTCTTATGTCTTAGAATTATTTTTGGCTATTATTAGGGACATGTCCTGACACTTTATTGATATTCAATTTTGGATCATTGTTTAGAAGGCTTTATTTGGACTACTGTGGTTATTGAGTGGTGTTGGTCGGTTGTTTGGCCAGTCGTCGGTTGTCGGTTATAGATATGCATTAAACTTTTCTTAAGTTATTATACACTATCTTGTTATATATTTAAAATTCATCCGATATGGGTGTAAGGTGGCTATGGTTGGGTGTTGGGGATGATCTCCGATCCTTGTTGGACTTGAGATACCCAACACGGCCCGACCCAGGTTCAGGTCGTGTCAAGTATTTAGGAGATCAACCATAGGCAGTCATCTCCAGGTCTTGAAATATCCCGGTCTACCTCTACCATGCCTAAAATTAGCCATAGCCAATCTCTTACACCTCAATACTGGAGAATCCATGCATATCTTCGTCATATTCCCGGATTATTGCAACCTCACTTTTTGCATCTTGGCTTCTATCGAAGCCATTCTTACTTTCTCTCGAATAACCTTATTTCTAAGGGTATCTCTCCTAGTAAGTCAACACATCCATCTCAACACTCTCATCTCCACCACCTTTACCTTTTGGATATGGAAGTTCTTAACTGGCTAAAACTCTGCTCCATACAACATAAACGGTCGGACTGACACTCTATTTAACTTACCTTTTAACTTAGGAGGAACTTTCTTATTACACAAGAATCCCAAAACGAGCCTCCACTTCAACCACCCAGCATCAATACGGTGCGTGATATCCTCGTCAATCCCTATATTCCCCTTAACCATAGACCCAAGATACTTGAAACTATTCATTTTTTGAATGGCCTAAAAATCCAGCTTCACTATCATGTCAGTCTCAAACGTCGTATCACTGAACTTACATTCTAAGTACTTCGTCTTAGTCCTTGTCAAACTAAACCCTTTAAGACTCTAAGTCTATCATCAAACTTCCAACTTATCATTAACTTCTTTCTGGTTCTCATCAAATTGTACAACATCTTCAGCAAATAAAATACACCAAGCCACCTGCCCTTGAATAAGTCGTGTCAAAATATCCATCATTAAGGCAAATAAAAATAGGCTAAGCGATGATCCCTGGTGCAATACTGTCAAAACAAAAAAGTGTTTTGAATCTCTCTATATCGTCCTTACACGAGCCTTTATTCTATTGTATGTGTCCTACATCGACCTAGCGTATGAGATAGACACGCCTCTATCCTTCAGGCACCCCTACAGAATCTCTTCGGGGACATTATTGTACATCTTCTCAAGATCGATGAAAATCATGTGCAAGTCCTTTCTCTCCTTCCTAAACTGCTCCATTAACCTTCTCATAAGGTAAATAGCCTCACTAGTCGAATGACCTGGCATAAAATTGAATTGATTCTAAGAAATAATGACGATCCTTTGTATCCTCAACTTGCCACCCTTTCCCAAATCTTCACAGTATGACTCAATAACTTGATACCTCTATAGTTGTTGCAACTCTGAATATCCCTCTTGTTCTTCTATAATGGAATCATCGTACTCCATTTCCGAGTTTTGGGTATCTTTGTTTCCCTAAAATTATGTTAAATAATCTTGTCAGTCACTTCATGCCTACCCCATCAATGCTCTTTCAAAAATCTATCGGAATCTCATTTTGCCCAGCTATTCGACCCCTCCAAATTCTACGAATAACAACCTTGACCTGCTCAACCTTGATATTCCTACAATGACCATAATTTTGACATCTCTCTGAGTACTCCAAGTCCCCAAAATAAAATCTTTGTCCCCTTCATTGTTCAAATGTCTATGAGAATAGGACTACCAACACCTCCTAATATAGCCATCCTTTACTAACACTTTTCCATCTCCCCTTTCCCCGATGCACTTCACTTGTTAAAGGCCATAGGACCGCCTCTCTCTTACCTTGGCAAGCCTATACAACTTCTTATCTCCACTTTTCTCATCTAAAGTCACATACAAGCTCTCGAAACTTGTTTTCTTAGCCTCCATAACCGCTAACTAATCCTCTTTTCTAGATAACTTATACTCTTCCCTCTTTGCCTGTTTCTCTTCGTCATCCTTGATCTCAACCAACTTTGCATAAGCCACCTTCTTAGTCTCTGCCTTCCTTTTAAATTCTTTATCACACCACCATTCACCTTGGTGGTTGCTAGATTAACCTATTAAGACACTCAATACCTCTCTAGTTTTCTCATTGATGCAACTAGCAGTCATCTCCCATATACTATCCACACCTCCTCTATTCTCTCCAATCCATATTGTTGTGAACTTCTCCACAATCTCTAAAGCATTGGCCAAATTTAATCTACCCTACTTAATCTTAGGTTGATCCTCCACTCCATCTTCTTTCTGCCCTATTGATTTCAAAGTCTATCACCAGGAGTTTATGCTGGGTCGAAAGATTCTCTCTAGGTATGATTTTATAGTCTTTACATAGTTCTCTGTCACCCTTCCTAAGTAGAAAAAGGTCTATTTAAGTCTTAACCATTGAACGACGAAAGGTAATAAGGTACTCCTTCTTCGGGAAGCTCAAATTTGTGACCCACAACACAAAGGCCCTAGCAAAATCCAAAGGTGAAGATCCCCTTTCATTCATTTCTCCAAAATCAAAACCTCCATGCCCATCATAATAGCCTCTCGATAAAGAACCATATGCCCATTGAAATCCCCTCTTATGAAAAGTTTCTCAGTGCTCGAAATGCTTCTCACCACCTTGTCTAAAACCTTCCAAAAAGCTTTTCTTCTCTTCTTTGTTCAAGATGATTTGCGGAGTATAGAAACTAATAACGTTCAATGTAAATCCTTTAATGACCAACTTAATTAGCATGAACCTATCTCCAACCAGATTAACCTCCACCACCTGCCCCCTAAGTTCTTCATCTACTAAGATACTACCCTATTCCTATGCCTTACACTACCAAAGTACCGTAACTTATAACCGTCCATATCCTTTGCCTTTGAACCTACCCATTTGATCTCCTGGACACAAATATACTAACCCTCCTCTTCCTAAGAATCTTCACGAGCTCTATGAACTTAAATTGAAGAGCCTCTATGTTCCAAGACCCAATTATACCCCTAGAAGCTCCCTTATCCCACTTAACTCTACTACCCCAAACTCGACCCTACCCAATACAAGACCCAGACCCGACCTCACCATGAGCCTTGGTCCTGACCCCAATCCTAACCCCGACCCTGACCTATGACATGATCTTAGTCTACCTTCAACCACCACAACCACTACTAAATAATAGAAGAAAATAAGAAGACATACAAATAGGAAAGGCTAAAACCAAACAAGTAAGGCTAACAAGACACGGTAGTAATAACGAATGAAACAATAATGAAGCTTAAAGTTGTGACCACCATATGCTAAGGAAACAAAAAGAAATCTACATGAAAGAATCAAGAATCAATAACGTATTCCAAAAGCAATAAATCTGCCATTAGGAAGGAGGTACTCTTAGAAGTCAAAATATAATGTAGGAACAAACCATTCTTAAAGGCAAAGCCAACAGTTTCAACGACTAAAAATGATCTGACCAAAGCTGAAAACTATTACTTCAAAATTGGGTCCTACTATACAGCTACTCACCTTACAGATTTTTGCTTTTCATCTTGAACCATGGGAAAAATATAAGGAAAAATTGAGTAAACTAGATAAAATACATAATACCTCAAGTCCAAAGTACAAGAATTTTTGACTGGAAAAGTTTGAGAGAGGGGGTGATAGAAGACTTATTTAACAAATAAAATACGTGTTTAATGTTGGACATTAGAGATGGATGACTAATCTGGTTTCAATTTCTTATAATAGCTACCATAGTTATTTTATAGAGTGGACCTTAGCTCAGTATGGAGGGAAGATCACTTCCTTATAGAGTGTTCTACACCTAGAAGAAAGCAATGAGTGGCATTTAAATTATTGCCAAATATTAGAATTCTTTTCCCTTATTGCTAATTATAGACTATAGTGGTGAAGTTAGGATTTTCAGTTCATGAATTCTTCTAAATCATAATACTTTTTATTTATTGATTTATAAGTAAATTGTTTATACATGTTAAATGAATCTCTTTTAACGTATAACTATTGTATTCTATCAACTCTAACTACAACTGCAATGCTGGTTCCTTCTTTTTAGCTACATGAGCAATTACCAAAACTCACACACTTGGAATAGTAGGAAAATAACAACATGAAGAAGAACAATAGAAGTGCATTTCATCACTATCATAAAAAACTACAAAAATAAACTGGTGTAGGGGCAAAACTTATAGAGTCAAGTGCTTCGAGCAATTCGCTAAAGTAGGAATTGGGAAGTAAATACGAAGCGCATCAAGAAATATCAGGATTTAAATCAAAAATGTCCAATCTTTTTTGGTTTGCAACTTGGTATTCAATATCTATTTTGAAACTTGACTAATTTAAATTTGAGTACAAAATTTTTAGTTTGATGGGTAAGGATTTACCCAATAAATTCACCTACTCTGCCAAATATAAATACACTCTCGTGAGCTTCATCAAGTATTTTTAATCAATTTTATAATGAATATAATTTTACCCACTCTAGTTTCCTTGAATATATAAGAGGCTAAAAGATCTACTTTCATGGGGCATTTTGTTAAAGTGATAAAAGAGTTTCAAAATGAGATGTAGGTGACTCAAGTCTTAATAATTGAGTGGAGGTGATAATTAATTTATTATGGATTAAGAAAGTTGGGGAAGTTTGAGAATAGCCCACAAGTTTTTAAATTTATACTTTGATCCAAATGTTAACCTAATATAATAGGAACCTGAGGAAAAAAAGGCATGTTTCTCTCTCTTCTCATCCATTATTGTTTTCTCTCTCTTAGCGATTTTTATTGTTCATTGTTGTTGCTGCTTTATTCATTATCTTCTACTTTATTATCATCTTCATCTTCTTCTTGTTGACCATTATTGTTGTTGTTATCACTATTGCTGCTACTTGAACAATTTCTTAGGTCAAATTTTTTTCATACATCACTTTCCACTTTGGCATTACTTCATAAAAGACTTTGGTAAGTCAAATTATGATTTTTAGTTGAATTTATCATCTAGGTAACTGCTATTGTGTTGTTTTTTTAACAATAGATAGCATGTGAATATGATGCAATATAAGAGCTATATGTTTAAACAAATCACTCATCTGTTGCAATAAATGAGCCATCTGTTGCACCAAAAGACTCATATGTTGGATTCATATTTATGGTTCTATAGAGCCATAACATGAATCGAACAGATGGGTTATCTATTGCAACATATGACTTCTTTATTGTAGCAGACTAGTTATCTGTTGCAACAGACTAGTTATCTATTGCAACAGAGTAAATATCTATTGCAACAGATTAGCCACTTGTTGTAATAGAGTAAATGTCTATTGCAATAGATTAGCCACTTGTTGCAATAGAACTCGATTCCAACAGATGCGTCATCTGTTTCAACAGGTAAGTCATCTATCGCAATAGGTTAGTTATCTGTTGCAATATGTCACTCATCTGTTAGAATTATCTTCAAAGGTTCTTTAGTACTATAACATCGATCTCAACAGGTACTTCATCTGTTACAACAGATGTATAGTCTATTGCAACATATGAGTCACCTGTTAGAACAAATGACTCATCTATTAAAATTAGCTTTAGGAGTATAACATGAATCCCAATAGGTAAGTAATCTATTGCAACTAATCACTTACCTATTGCAACATATTTTTTACCTGTTGTAATAGATTCCATATCTGTTGGAGTTCATGTTACGGCACTATGAAATCACTATTAATTTAATTATGATATCATTATAAACTTTTTTTAACAAATGACTTTATTTAGGTACCACTAATGGATGGATCAATAAAAATAGGGGTGGATTGTCATGGTCAGTGGATTGAGAAGAGCAATCGATATGTATGGCATGGGAAGAAGGGTGAAATACAAGAGACGATATATATGACAGTCCAAAGTGATGTTTCGTATGATGATTTTGTGAACTTAATCATTAGCTATTATAGACTGAATTATCAACCGAAATAACTCGTCATCAAATACATGCAAAACTTCTTTAAAAATTAGAGGGTACTACCTTTCAAGATAACCAATCATGTTCGGTTACGTGTATATCTTAGTGATTCAGCCATGTAGGTGTTATGGGTGTACGTGGTTGAAAAACCAAGAGAGAATGAGAACCAAAATATAGAAGAAGAAGAACAACAAAACATCTTTGATGATAAGTTGGATGATCTAGACTTGACTATTCTAGATAATGATCAAACACCTATGCCCATTGATATGAGCAATACGGTGGACACTTCTTCTCAATCGAAATAGTCTGGAAATCGTCAAGACGATGAGACCAGTTTTTACAAGGGAATGTCATTCAAGTATAAGTATGAATTATCTACTTCTGTGTTTATTGCTTACTTGAAAAAAGATTTTATAATAATGAAAGTGATTAATTGGAGCAAAGTCTTTTGCTTCAGATGTGTTAATCCGAACTGGAAGTGGTGGCTGAGAGCAGTGAAGTACTTAAGTTATGACAGATCATCATTCATAAATATAAAAAGTATCACACATGTGGTTAAGAACACATTGCGGGCCAAAATTCCCACGCCGCGACAAAGGTCCTTGGTGAATATTTTAAGAATAGATTCCCCAATGGCAAAGGCCCTTCTACAAGGGATATGTCCAATTAACTCCTTACAAAATTAGGTGTCATGGTCAATTATTGGAAGATATATACAACCATAGGAATTGCCAAGGACTTGGTTAGGGGGACACACGAGCATGGGTATGCAGTCCTCGATACCTACTGTTACATGCTTGAGTCTACAAATCCCAAAAGTAAGATGGCATTGCATGTTGATGAAAATAAAAGGTTTAAGTAATTTTTTGTATCCTACGATTCTTGGATTCAAGGTTTTCAACATTTAAGAAAAGTCATAGCCGTCGATGGACGCCTTCTCGAGGAGTAGGTATAATAGAGTTGTGCTAGCGGTGGTGGCACAGGATGCGGAGCATCACATCTTTCCTATCACATTTTGTATAGCGAAAAAGGAATGTGATGCCTCTTATAGATATTTTTTTTGAACAGATGAAAAGCTGCATTAAAGATATCGAAGAGTTGCTGCATAAGGCATCTTGGAGATAATATTTAGAATAACTTTCACAAAGAAAAGGTCGTAACCCTTTTTTATAGAACAGATAGAGCATATAATAGAGAGGAGTTTTTATACCATTTCAATCAAATAACGGATATGTATCCCAAGGCAGTAGAACATCTCATACGTGTTGATTTCGAGAGATGGAGTTAAGCATTCTGTCCGGAAAATAGGTACATTCTTATGAATTTAATGACTTGTTTGAGTTACAAATTTAGTATGATGTCGTACTATGTGATTATTTTGTATAGGTACAATATTATGACATCAAACATAGTTGAATCGGTGAATTTATTGTTTGGTGATGAAAGAAAATTTTCTATCGTGACTCTATTTGATATAATAAACCAGAAATATGGAAAAAAATTTCATGAAAAGCATGTGAAGTTCGAGAATGCAGAAACCAAATTTGTTCTATAAGCGGAAAAAAATAATATCAACGAACATCAGTCTGGGGAATAGGGTATTTGCTCATTAAATAGCAGATTACAAGTTCAGTATTGGCGGTCATGGTGATGTTACCATGGTCAATCTTCAAACAAGATCTTGTATGTGTAGAGTTTTTGACTTGGATAAAATACCTTATCCACATTCTATGACAGTGTTTTGAACTCAATACAGTGCACAATATGTTAATAAAATTTATGAGTGCTTCTCTCCATATTATTTGGTGGAAAAATATATAATGGCATATAGTGAGAATATTAATCCGGTGTCCCTCGAAGAATCTTGGGTTATTCATGTAGAGCTTTTGGGGATATTAATACCACCTCCATATATTGACCCAAACACTATCAAACTGGGAAGAAGGCCATATAAGAGGAGACATGGAGTCAGAGAATCATTTCCATCAAGAAAAAATAAGTACTCCATATGTAAGAACGTTGGGCACAAAAGAACTACATGTCTGGATCATAATCCATCACGATCGTTGTAATAGCAACAACTTGTGTTGTTATTTATTATGGACTTTTATATATTTAAATCATGGTTGTGATTGTAAAAGTTATCATTTATTATATAAACTATATTTTTTAATAACTTGTGCATTAATAAAAAGAGATAAAACAAGAACTAAATACAACAGAACACAAAATTATTTTCAACAGAATATCCATCTGTTGTAATAGATGGACATTAGCTGGAATAATATATTATAGTTTATCAAACTGGAATGTGTTCCTCCAACAGATGACAAATCTCTTGCAACGGATGAATAACCTACTGACAGAAACCTAACCGAAATAGATGATCCAGAAAGAACTCAAAACTTTTGCTATTGCTATTGGATTCAAAACTGCTCCTTACGTCCAACTGTCAACATGTTTGTTGAGAAGAAGAAATAGATAGAATAAAAATTAAATAAGAATTAAAAAGCCAAAATTGATCAAAAATAATTTTTTCATTAAACAAAATACATCAGGTATAGATCCAATATAGAAAAATTAAAATATATATGCTAAAAGAAAAAACATCACCTAAATATTATTATCATTGTTATTATTATTATTATTATTATTGTTGTTGTTGTTGTTGTTGTTGTTGTTGTTGTCAGCCGACCAATCGTCAACCGGAAGCAGCAGAGTCCTCCTCGGCCTGTGTATCTCTCCAAATATCCTTTCTCTCATGGCGACCAACTCCCACTATAGGTTATTAACCTGCCTCTAAAGTTCCCACACGGTGTCGCGCAGAATAACAATGTTCCAAACAGGATCAACCAAATCTAGTACATGCATGAATAGACAAAAAATATAAGCACAAAAGTAAAGAAAAGAGTGCAAATGTAATACAATGTATACTACCAGCTGGTAGATTTACACACACACAAAAAAACTTACCTCAATGAGAAAGGAATATGCTCTTTGAAGAAAAGTGGTTAAAGATGTAATACGAAAAGACAAAATACAAGAAATAAATAAAATGGAGTAGAATGAAGATTAATGAGGGACGTGTTTATAGAGTATCAAATTTGAATGTTTTAGGAAAAAAGGCACGACTGTTCAGCTCCATTCTATTAATTACATTCAAAATACTGACTTTTTGTTTTCTGTGAAAAGTCATGACTTTTTATTTTACATTCAAACTTCTCACCTTTTTCAAAATGATTTCTCTCTTAATAAAAACCATTATTATTGAGCTGTTGGAAAAAATCATACATCTGTCGCAACAGATAACCCATCTATCGTAACAGATTTACCATCTGTTGCAACAGATGGTCTATGTGTGCAACAAATGAGGCATCTATTGCAATATATGGATTATCTGTTGTGATAGATGGACCATCTGTTGGAGGATATATTTTGATTTTTTTTAACAGTTGATTCATCAATTGCAACAGATGGGGAATTTGATTCATCAGCTGTTTTGAATGTGTTAGATAAAAAGTCACAATTGTTCACCTCTTATTTAATAGTCATCACATACCTTAATTAATCCAAATTGGTGATTGTTTCATTATATAAAATAAAAAAATAGAATTAAAAACAAAAAAGGTAAAAAGTCATGACTTGTAGCACTTGTCTTTTCTTGACGGGCATGTAATCCTCTAATATTGAAGATGGTTATCCTTTGAGCCTCCGTAGTCTTGTACACTACTTAAAAATAGCAAGTGAAAAGTAAATATTGTTTGACATTGATGGGGTATAAAGAATAAGGTGCGTGTGTATGGATGGTTTCACTTTCATACGTAGGAGTTGTGTATTATTGATCAAGCGTTCGTGATAGACACACATAAAGTACAATAATTTTGTAAATGAGGTTTATTACCGATTAGACATTGATTCTTCAAACAAGATCCTACATTTTACAGTTTAGTTTGATAGGTGTGAACTGATAAGGCTGAAGGGTTCCAAGAAGGTGGTGTCGATACTCTGTTATAATTTAATAATAATTTTGCTCATGTTTATTCATCAAGTTTTGAGAAGGGATCAATATTTGATGGCATTGTAGACATTCAATAGTGATTGGACTGATTTTAATGGTGCAATAGACTTTGAGATTACCTTCAAAGCCTTCTACTACAACAAACAATAATGGAAAACCAATAGAAATTTCTCTGGTCCAAATTTATATGGATGGGTTGCTTGAGGAAACTATTATACAAAATAAGGTGCTTGGGAGAATATTTGTGTAGGAAAGGGGAGGTGGAGAAGACCTTATATCATCTCATACCTTGTTTAAGAGGAAACATAAGGAAGCAAGTAAGGAACTTCTAGCCAATCTACTCAATGAAATTGACTTAAAAGATAAAAAACTAAATGAGCTGCAAATATGAAAATGTATCCAAATATTAAAATCCGTCAGTCGTTCTTGAAAAATAAAAATGCTAAAGAGGACTAGAGATGGACACTTTTCTAGGGATTGCGACTAGCTAGTGTGGACTGAATGAAGACCCATAAAATGAAGGATCAGAACTCTAAGAAAGCAGCTTGGCGAGCACAAAGGATTAGTAAGATTTTTAGTCAAGAATGGAACCTAAACTAACAACTCTAGAAGTAAAAATTAGGAAAGCGAAGACGTCAATTTATGAAGTCTAACTTGCATCCCATGCCTTTTATTTATGGTTTGGATCTGGTCAATGGCAGTAGAAATAAAAAGGTCTAAAGTTGGGCAGAAATCCCACGTCTTTTTGTTTCCACTACCTTTGACCAGACCATAACCACAAGCAGAAGGCCTGGGATGCAAGTTTAACTTCAGAAATTGCCATCTTTGCTTGATCCCTTATTTTTACTTCAGGAGTTGTTAGTTCAGGTTTCGTTCCTGACCAACAATCTTACCACCATCGGTGCTCGCAAAGCTGCAATCTTAGAGTTCTGATCCTATATTTTATGGGTCTTCATTCAGACCATGCTAGCTAGTTGCACTCCACTAACAAAGAGCACAACTCTAGACCACTGCGGCATTTCTTTTTCAAAATGAACGGATGGATCTTTATGTTTGGATACACTTTCACATTTGTAGCTCATTAAATTTTTTTATTTTTCATGTCAATTTTGTCAGCCAGATTCGCTACACGTTCCTTCCTACCCTGTGTTTCTTCTTTAATAAGATTCGAGTTGATATATGATTTTTTCCACCTCTCTTTTCTTGCACAGGTATTTTCCAAGCACCTACTTCTATATAATAGTCTCCTCAAGCAACCCATCCATATAAATTTGGATTAGGCAATTAACTATATTCATTTCCATTCTTGGTTGCAACAGTGCGAGGCTTCGAAGGCCTTTCAAAAGTCCATTAAACCCTTAAAATCACTCAAATCAATTTTAAATATTTACACTGCCATAAAAAAATTTAACCATACTCTAAACTTGACACATAAACATTAGAAAAATATTCATTAAACTATAACATAGATTCGACACCACCGACTAGGTCCCTCAGCCTTATCAATTGGAACCTAACAATCTTGACTGTAAAATGCAATGTCTTATTTGAATTACTAATGTCTAATATAGGTAAAGAACCAACATTCACAAAATCAGTGTACTGTATGTGTGTTTTAACAATAGGTTGATCAGTAATACATACCTCCCACATATGAAGTGGTTCCATCTACAAGCATCTTATTCCTCCAAACCCATCTTTACTCTAGCCATTAATACAGGTTAGGTAAAAATTAATCCACTTTTACTTTCTTTTATCTGCAAACAAGAGAAAAATATTTAATATCAAACAAAAGAAGAACAAAAAGAACATTACAAAAGGGTAACACAAAATTAAATGAATGCAACATATTTCAACAAGAGTTCCAACAGATGACCCATATGTTGCAAGAGATTCTCCATCTGTTCAATAGATGAGACATATGTTGAAACAGGCGATGCATTTGTAGCAACAAATGTCTGACATGTTGCAACAAATGGGTCATCTATTGGAATAAATCAAACAAGCATTGCATTTGATTTTTTCCAATAGTTGCTCCATCCGTTCCAATAACTGATTCATCAGTTGCAATAGTTGAGAAAACTATTGCAACATCACCAACACCACCACCAACATCAATAATAACATAAACAACAAAGAAATAACACCATATGTTCCAACACTATCAACAACACAAACACCACATATTCTAATAACAACATCACCCCCAACAACAGTACCACCAATAAAGAAACAAACAAAAAACATAAAAATGATACTGACAGCATCGCTTTTTAAGTTCTACCAACAAATGAATTTTTTTGCATAATGTAATAAAAACAATGGTTCGTTCATTCAAGACTTAAAAGTCACCTTTTCTTTAATTTTCTCAATAAATAGGATATGGATAATGGGTAAATTAATAAAAACAACATATCTAAATATCTAATTTAAATACCATACAAAGAAGAAGACGAGAAGGAAAGAACAATAGTGAACCATACCTATAATGCCAAAAAAGCATCGGGATCAGAACACCCATTTCAATCGAGAAAACATATAGATTAGTTGAGATCCGAAAGGATCCTCATGCGAAAGATAATTCTAGAGATGGGTTGCGATTATCCTGAAGAAGAGAGAAAGAGAATTTTGAAAGAAAGAAGAGAGATGAGTTAATTTATGGCTGAAGAAGAGAGAATTCTAGAGATGGGTTTTAAATATCTATTAATAACTTTGAGAGGCACGAGGAGACGATGACATCGAAAAGGAAAGATAAGACTAATCAAGGAGGATATTTTTGAGTTATCCAAGCAATATTTTTTACCGCCTTAGTATTTTATCCTTTTATCTCGGACAGGAAATTGCTTTAAAATAAAAAAGATCTTAAAACATATGTCATCTGTTGTAATAGATGTCAATTTCTATTTGAAAATTTTCAATGACTCAGTCATATGTTGCAATAGATGGCAATATTTATTTGATAATTTACAGCAATTATTGCAACATATTCATTAATTTGTTTGATAAATTCCAACAGATCAGTCATCTGTTGTAACAGGTTGAACATTTATTTTTATATAATTTCAATTGAGTTCATATGTTTAACTACAACTTCAATTGATTTAGCTACAATTAGGGATGAGTTGATAGGGTCAACTATATTATATGATATTGGTATTGTATTTCTCCTGAACCGAGTTGTCAATCGACCAATGTGAGTTGAAATGATTCATATTAGCTTATTATTTAAAATATCTAAATTGATTTAGCTACAACTTGGGATGAGTTGATAGAGTCAACTATATTGCAGGATGTTGGTATTGCGCTTCTCCTGACCTGAGTTATCAACCGATCAATCTGAGTTGAAACAATTCATATTAGCTTATTATTTGAAATACCAAATTTATTTAACTACAATTAGGGATACGTTGATAGGGTCAACTATATTGCACAATATTAGCATTGTGTTCCTTCTTGCCCAAGTCTTCAATCGACCAAACTGAGTTGAAACGATTCATATTAGCTTATTATTTGAAATACCTAAATTGATTTAGCTACAACTAGGGATGAGTTGATAGGGTCAACTATATTGCATGATGTTAGTATTGCGTTCCTCTTGACCCGAGTCATCAATCGACTAATCTCAGTTGAAATAGTTTATATTAGCTTATTATTTAAAATATCTAAATTGATTTAGCTATAACTAGGGATGAGTTGATAGGGTCAACTATATTACATGATTTTGGTATTGCGCTCCTCCTGACCCAAATCATCAATCGATCACTTATTATTTGAAATACCTAAATTGATTTAGCTACAACTAGGGATGAGTTGATAGGATAATTATATTGCATGATTTTGGTATTGCGCTCCTCCTGACCTGAGCCATTAATCAATCAATCTAAGTTCAAATGATCCGTATTAGCTTATTATTTGAAATATCTAAATTGATTTAGCTACAACTAGGGATGATTTAATAGGGTCAACTATATTGTATGATATTGGTATTGCGCTCTTCCTGACCTGAGTATTCAATCGATCAATCTGAGTTCAAATAATTCGTATTATCTTATTATTTTGAATACCTTTTAGCTACAACTAGGGATGAGTTGATAGGGTCAGCTATATTGCATGATGTTGGTATTGTGTTTCTCTTGACCCGAGTAATCAATCGACCAAACTGAGTTGAAATAATTCATATTAGATTATCATTTAAAATACCTAAATTGATTTAGCTACAACTAAGGATGAGTTTATAGGGTCAACTATATTGTATGATTTTGGTATTGCGCTTCTCCTGACCTGAGTCATCAATAGATCAATCTGAGTTGAAACGATTCATAGTATCTTATTATTTAAAATATCTAAATTGATTTAGCTACAACTAGTGATGAGTTGATAGGATCAAATACATTACAGATGTTGGTATTTCCCTCCTCCTGACCCGAGTCATCAATCAATTAATTTGAGTTGAAATGATTCATATTAGCTTATTATTTGAAATGCCTAAATTGATTTAGCTACAACTAGGGATGACTTGAATGGGTCAACTATATTGCATGATGTTGGTATGGCGCTAATCTTAACCCGAGTCATCAATCGAGAAAACTGAATTGAAATGATTAACATTAGCTTATTATTTGAAATACCTAAATTGATTTACCTACAACTAGGGATAAGTTGATAGGGTCAACTATATTGCATAATTTTGGTATTACGCTCTTCCTGACCTAAGTCATCAATCGACTAATCTGAATTAAAATGATTCGTCTTAGCTTATTATTTGAAATATTTAAATTAATTTAGCTACAACTAGGGATAAGTTGAAAGGGTCAACTATATTGCATGTGTTGGTATTACGTTCCTATCCCAAGTCATCAATCAACCAATCAGAGTTGAAATGATTCATATTAGATTATTATTTGAAATACCTAAATTGATTTAGCTACAACTAGGGATGAGCAAATTATTCAGACCAAATTAATATTTTCAAAACTTCTTATTCTTTTCCAAAATACAAATCGTCCATTTACGGGAAAAATATTTTATCATTTCAAATCTTGAGCTCTCGCTCTTTTCTTTCTCTCTCAATAATACAAACAACAACGACTCAATATATTTCTTAACCCTTCATAGCAAATCAATTTTCTTCCTATTTCTGGCTACATAGTTGTTATTTTTGACTTTATTCTTGCTTGTATTCGTTGTTTTCTCTCTCTTTATAGGTAACAGAGTTTGAGAAGAGTTCTATATTTGTTCCTTTTTCTAAAAATTAGGGTTTTTTGTTAATGATGAAAATGAAGATTTTTAGTTTTATTATCTTCGATAATGGGTTAAAAATTAATAGTTTTGATGCTAAAATAATAGGAAGAACTCGAGAAAATCCTAGTTTTTATCGTAGCTTTTCATTGACAGTCATGGTATTATTGGATGGTGTTTGTAGTGTTGTTGTTGGTGGTGTTGGTATAGGTGGAATTGGAGGTAGTGTCAGTGGTGGTGTTGGTATTGGTGGTTTGGTGGTGGTGGTGGTGGAGTTGGTTGTTGTCATGGTGACATTGGTGGTATTGGTGATCTTGGTGTTGGTATTGGTGGCATTAGTGTTGGTGTTAGTGGTGGTGTAAGTGGTTTGGTAGTGATGTTGGTGGTGGTGTTGATGACATTAGTGGTGTTTGTGGTGGCTGTTGGTGTTGTTGTTAGTGGCATTGATTTATGGTGACTGTTGGTTGGGGTATTAATGGCATTGGTTAGTGGTATCGGTATTGGTGGTGTTAGTGGTGTTTGTGGTGCCTGTTGGTGATGGCTATTGGCGGTGGTGTTGGTGGCATTGGTTGGTAGTGTCAGTATTGGTGGTATTTGTGTTTGTGTTGGTGGTCTATCTGATCAACAAGTGGAATAATTTTTGGTAGATATTAAAATAGGTTTTCAAACAGATTTCCTATCTGTTGCAACAAATGTTTCATCAGTAGCAAAACTGTTTTGATATCATACATCAGGTTGTTCATCAGTTGCAATAGGTTATTCATATGTCGTAATAGATGATCCGTCTCTTCCAACTAATGGGTTGTTTGTTGAAATATTTTTTTGTAATGTGGCGCATAAAAAATTATTGAAATTTGTCTTACCTTTTTTTTAAAATTTATGCATACATCAATTGTAATGTATTTTTTTCTTTTCTATTATTTGTAGGTAAAATATGTCTCTCAAAAGAAAAGAAAGTAAAAGTAGATCAACTTCTTACCATCCAACAAAAAGGCTAGAGTACAGACAGATTCAGAGGATCTTCTTGAACAATCTTAGTCAGGGAAAAGTGAAGCTGAGGAAATATGTGAAAACAACATTGAGGGGGGTGGACAAGGGTCTGAATATGGTGATGAGGAAAATAAAATTGAGGAGGAAGAAAAAGAAGATAAACAAGAAGAGGAGGAAGAAGAAAGTGAAAAAGAAGATAACGATCAACATGATGATAATACATCACCAATGGGGCGTGAATTAATATTAAAATCCCAACATGAGGCTATCAAAACTATTAGTATTGACGGGTTTGAAGTTGCGATGCCGATACATAACCCTGTAGAACTAACTGGTGATCTTGCACTTAAATGTCAGTTGGGGAAACCTTTTAATGAATTTAGGAATACTATGAAGAATGAAAACATAGACAAAATTTTTAAGAAGAGTTGATTTGGACACTTTCTTAAGCTGCTTGAGGACCACACTTGATACAAGATGGTCCAAAGTTAGCACAAAACAGTCCACAAAACGTTGAGAACAGGAAGAACACAAGGCGAAAACAAGAACACAAACACAAAACACACAATTTGAAATAGATAAATGGATAAATAGTTAGACAAATGAAAATTTAAATCCTAAGAACCCTAAGATATATCAAATCTAAGAACCCTTAACACCTACACAAGACAATCGCCTAACTCCTACGAAGACACAAGAGGGACTCTACCTCCTCTAGCACCAACGTCTCAAGCCAAAATGTAACTCAAGTGATTCCATACTTGGGCAGCCCTAGTTACGGTGGAGATGGATTTTCCAAGCCCTACTCTAAGGCGATACTCTTAAGAGAGAGTCTTAGGTGTTACAAGTATTTTATGTCATACATCAATTAAAAATCAAGTATGAAATAAACCCTAAAGATCCTACTTATAGTTATTACAAAATAAAGACAAAATGATCCTAATGCCCTTAATGAAAGGAGCTCCTATGGAGTGTAAGAAAAGAGCACAAAATGACCAAAACACCCTTAAGTAGAGTGGCAGTTTTGGAGTGTTTCAAGGCTCTTCAATGCTCCAAAAATCGTGAGCCATTAAGTGTGTTCCAAAACCGTGAGTCCTCAAGTCTTTAATGCTCTAAGAAATCTTCCACGCATGGCCTTGCTTAATGGCATGCTCAAAACTAGTCCTTCATGTTTGTTCTTGTATACTCGAGGTGACCAAGTCTTGAGTCTCTATGTGTTGGCCTCAAAAGATGTCATCAAAAGCTAAGTTGGCCATGGGCTCGTATCAACACTGAGTGTGTTCCAAAACCGTGAGTCCTCAAGTCTTTAATACTCTAAGAAATCTTCCACACATGGCCTTGCTTAATGGCATGCTCAAAACTAGTCCTTCATGTTTGTTCTTGTATACTCGAGGTGACCAAGTTTTGAGTCTCTATGTGTTGGCCTCAAAAGATATCATCAAAAGCTAAGTTGGCCATTGGCTTGTATCTACACTGCCCATTCTCAAATGAACATACTATATGGTCTTCTAAAGCATAGAATCAAGTACGTGGGGGATGATTCGAAGGAAGGGGGAAAAAGATGGATGAAATCTGGATCAACTACTGTGGCATGCTGATTTATTTTGGCTTGAAAGATTTTACCATAGTGACAGCTTGAGATGCAATCGTCTAGAAGAACCTCTCATTAAGGAAACACCCCGCAAAAGGTTCAAGGCGAGCATGACAACCAAACCACCACCATCAAATAGAAGGAAGACATTGTCCAAGAGACCACCCACCAAAACCAACAAACACAAAGAAAAACAGATGGGTTGTTGGACATTGCTGGACGTGGGTACAGAGACAATAAGTTGTTAAACCATATCAAGGATAAAACCATACCAAAGAAGTACAGGGAGCAATTGTTCATAGTTTGGTTTACCCATTCCGTTATATTGGCAAGAGACATCAACAAAGTCATAGAAGATGATTTGTTGAAACTTGCTGAGGATTTTGAGAAATTCAACAATTATCCCTGGGGATATGACAGCTACAACTTGACTGTCAAATATTTACTGTCAAAGCTATCCCCAAAGACGATCATATTATACGACTTTTCTTGGGCTTTCATGATAATTTAATCACTATTTGTTTACTCTTTCATTAATTTACATTGAATAATTATGATGACTTTTTTTTGCTTGCTTCCTATTTATATTTTTTAGGATTGTGCATTTGAAGCCATTCCTCTCCTCCAAAAGTAGGTCAAGGGTTATCCGGATGAGGTTTCTCATCCAAGGATCCTTAAGTGATTGGCTGCAAAGAGCAACAAAAGAATTAAGGAGGCTGATCTCTTTAACCCTCTAGATGATGCAGTAAGTCTTCTTTCAAGTAAAATAATTTGACTCAAAGAAATATATTGAAATAGATGTGCCATCTATTGTGACTGATGGGTTATTTGTTGTAATAAATTACCCATCTACTGCAACTGGTGCAACAGATGAATAATTTGTTGCGACATGCGATTAATATTTCACAATAAATTATCCTTTTATTGATTTGGTTCTCTGAACCCGACTCAACAGATTACCCATCTACTGCAAATTATGCAATAGATGGGTAATCTAATACAATATATATTTTATCTGTTGCCACATATGAATCATTTATTGCGACAGAAAGATTATTTGTTGTATAAGTTTCCATGTTAACATGTAACCCAACAAATTATTATATAATTTAAATGTATCCGTCTTTTTTTATAGGTCATGCATCCATGGATCATGGCTATTGAGCAGGAGTTGGGGATGACTTTTGTTATTACTCTAGGTCTTATTGATACAATAGCAGACCCAACGGTGGAGCTAATAAAAAAGGAATTGGCTGGAAAAACAACCATAAGAAGAAGAGCAACTAGGCAAAGTCAACCTAATGTTGAGGCTCTTCATGACCAACCTGCTGCAACAGATCCGGGCGCTGCTTCTGGGGGTGTTGCTGGTGTAGTTGTTGATGTTAGTGGCAACCATGTTGATGCTGATACTGCTATCAGTCGTGATGATGATCATGTTAATGCTCAAGAAAAAATAAATATATTTGTAAACACCCCTTTCACAGGTCCCTCTCATCCTTACACAGGTCTCTCTCACCCTTACATCGGTCCCTCTCACCCTTACAGTGGTCCCTCTTTACCCTCATATTCTCATTGTAAATATGAAGAGTACAAAGATAGATAGGATAAAATCTTTGAAAAAGTAGAGGCTATCGCTAAAGCTGTTGAGGAATTGAAATCCAAGAGGGGTTTTATACTATCCAAGAAGGTGAAGAGGCCATACACTCCTACAGTGGCAGTTAGGAGGAAGAAAAGAGCAACTATCCAATACTTTCTAATCGAAAACCTAAAAAAATTGGAACTCCTCTCTCTCCAAAAGTTGTTGAAGTTCAGGGGCCATTGAAGAAGGTGGACATATACGCGGAACTTGGTGCAAAAGAGAAGAGGAATCTATAACGGGCCATGAATGCCAAGCAACGCGCACAAGATTACCCTATGCATACCTTTTTCGCCCAAGACTTGAAGAATATGAAAGATATACATAACTAGTACATGGACAAGGTAAGCTTACTTTTCCTAATCTAGCCTTCTAATCTACTCCGTCAAGAAAAAGCTACGTAATAGATGTGTCATCTGTTGCAATATCTGGGTATTCTGGTGCAACTGCTGGTGGTTCTATTGCAACAGATTACCCATCTGTTGCATAAGTTGCATTAGATGGGTAATCTGTAAACAGATTCAAAGAACAATCTGCAACAGATGCACCATCCGTTGTATCTTTCCACTACGTTTTCCTTTTTTACAATTGCTAACTTACTTAAAAATTATCTTCTTATATCACAGTATGTTGAAGAAATTCTCAGCCTCATGAGGGGTAGGAAATTAGCATATAGGATAATGCCAATAGGATAATGACCTCAACTTCTACAACAATTTCAAGGTAGGTACGATGAACTCATTAAGCTAGCATCAACTTTGGTGGCCCGTATTTAATTCGTTAGTTTCTCGGTTCCAATGGAATGAAGAAATGATTAAATATATTAGAGGGGAGAGGCCATATCCACACTAAAAGCACTGGATCAAGGCAAAGATAATTCTTAAAGTCATGAATGTGGACATCATATATTTTCTAGCTGTTGAGATACTACTCGAGGAGAAAAAGATCAAGTTTTATGACTGCAACTTACCTGCCTTTGATGAGACCATTTTTTTTACCCATATGTAGCCACTGTTGGAGTTGTTCCCTAACTTGTTGAGGTAGAGTAAACTGATGGATCACTTTCTATTGGAAGTGTTGATGAAGCAAACATGAGATTTTGAAGGTCGAAACAAGGACATGGACTTTGCAAAAAAATGAAATCATTGTCGTGTGCAGGTCGTATAACGCTTGCACACATCGAATGTTTGATGAACAACATAGAAATAGACGAGCAAAGACCTTTTTATGCGACAATGCTGTGGCAAATATGCAAGAGGTCTGGACATATGGGGTACTAACTGGACGCTTGAAGCCTGTTCATAAAGAATAAGATGTGGAAACACAAGCACCATAATAATTTTTTATTACAACTTCACTTTACATATAGTGGGAATTTTTTTGTCTGATGAAAGTTGAATTTTTTATAATGCAATAGATTATCTATCTGTTGTAACTTCTATCTGTTCTGACAAATAGTTTATCTGTTGCAATAGGTTGGTCATCTGTTGCATTATGCCGATGTTTCTATCTAAGTCTATTTGTTGCAATAGTGGAAAGACCTATTTGATAATATCCAACAGATGACCTACATATTGCAACATATGTCTAAATCTATTTGATATTTTCCAACAGATGCAATAGATACCTTAATAGTTGCAATATTTGAATCTAGTATTCCATTTCAAATAATAATTTTAAATCAAAGGATAAAATAAAATTCATAGACAAAATAAAATAAATCGAAGACTTCAGAAATTACATGAAATAAATCAACAAATAAATGAAATGTAAAAAAATTATTATGGATATAGATCTCGACAAATAAATCAATAATTCAAGTTTTGATGTCAATAATTCCTAAGGAGGGGTGAGGTTATTACTTTGACAGACTCAAGCTATAAAGATCTACTCAATATGGATAAGTTGTTCTTCATCCGGTGCTATGAAATTCGGCTTTGGTCATCGTGGATCTTCAATGTTGCTTGCGTACGGTTTTTGCGCTTTCGCTTCTCTGTATTTTCATAAAAAGAGTAGCATATTGTTAATACTGTTCAGCAGTAGCTTCTACTGTACATCCACTAAGAAAGCCAGAATTGTCAATGCTAATCACAAGGATCACTCATCTATTTTAGCAAATCAAACAAGTCTTCCTGCTATAATTGTCCCAAGCAGATTATCTTGCTATTTCAACAGATGGATCATCTGTTGGGATAAATTAAAACATGAGGAAGACCTGTATGATAATTTTCAACATATGAGCCATCTGTTACAACATATGATTCATCTGTTTGGAAAAACTGAAACAGTAAGAAATCTTGATTTAAGTTGTCCCAACAGACAACCCATTTGTTGCAGCAGATAGGTCATCTGTTGGTATAAATAAAAATGGTACGTAGAGCTGTTTGATTTGCTAAATCAGATGAGACATATTTATGAAGCTGACTATTCTATAAGTCTGGGCTCAATTTGAAGCATATTTATGAAGTTGTATTGATATTAGTTTGAGCTCAATGTGAATCATGTATAAGAAAGTAATTTTAGTGCAACTTTGGTGTGTTGCTTGTCTACTTTTTCAACACCTTTTACTGTACCAGTAGCAATTACACCATGAAAAGTTCAGGAATAAACTTTGTTGCTAAGAATATTTAAGGCCAAAGCAAAATAAACTTTTCATTTCATTAAAAGTAAAGGATGTTACATGGCTAATATTACACAAAAACTGCATCTGAATAGCGGCCAAATACACATCAAAACAGTACAACTCAATCATCATGAAAACTAACAATTTGGGTCATCACACCAGTAGCAATTACACTATGAAAAGTTCAGCAATTACACTTGAATATCCATGTGCCCAACAACACCAAATCAATACCAATAACGTCAACAATGTATTATTTTTTTCTTGGATCGTGTTTCTGACTTTCTTCAACAAACCTCAGATTACACGATTTGCTTGTGAAGGGTATCGTTCTTCATACCAATTAAAGTAATCACATCCACCCAATTTTTATAAAAATAAGACCACAATTATAAAATAATTACAAGTCAATAATTAATCAACCAACTAAATAAAAAAAAATTACCTTTGAATCTTACAAGTAAAAAACCTACGACCTGGATTTTGTTGAGTCCAAGAAGTCTTCAATAGAGCTTCATGACCACACTTACAATGTCAAAAATATTTATCACAAAAAATAGTGAAAGATGAGCTCGACATTGTCAAACTCAGTTGAAAAAAATAATTAAAAAAAAGATGAAAAATCAAAAGATGAAGAAAAAACAAATACAAATAATTTGAAGAATTTGGATAGAGAAAAAAAGATGATGAAGAAGAAGATTTGGAAATTTAGGGTTAAATTTTAGGAAGAAGATGAATATATAAGACAATGGGGAAAAAATAACTGTTGTGGGTCAAATCAGACGCCAAGTTAGCAAAATGGGGGTTCAACGCGACTTGGCTGCGTGAATTACACGCGAGCTGCCAATAGGAAAAAAGTTCCAAATTGACACATTTGATGCGTATTTTAGGTGTTTAAAATAAACACTGTCTACTTGAGGTGCCAAAGTGAAAGGCTGCTACAGCTTTAGGTGCCCGTTGATGAGTTTTCCTATTTTTATTTCAAGTCACTTCACTTTACATGTAGTGATAATTTTTTATGTCTAATGAAAGTTGAATTTTTTTTATAATGCATCGGATTGTCTATCTGTTGTAACAGATATTCTATTTGTTCTGACAGATAGTTTATCTGTTGCAATAGGTTAGTCATCTGTTCCATTATGTCGATGCTTCTATCTAGGTCTATTTGTTGCAATAGTGGGAATACCTATTTGATAATTTCCAATAGATGACCTACAAATTGCAACATATATCTAAATCTGTTTGACATTTTTCAACAGATATGTCGTCTGTTGCAACAGATACCTTATCAGTTGCAATATTCAAATCTAGTATTTCATTTAAGTTAATAAGTTCAAATCTAAGGATAAAATAAAATTCATAGACAACATAAAATAAATCAAAGCCTTCAGAAATTACATGAAATAAATTAACAAATAAATAAAATATAAAAAAAATATTATGAGTACAGATCTCAACAAATAAATCAATACTTTAAGTTTTGATGCCAACAATTTCTAAGGAGTGAGGTTATTACTTTGACAGACTCAATCTATAAAGATCTACTCAATATGGACAAGTTGTTCTTCATCCGGTGCTATGAAATCAACTTTGGTTATCGTGGATCTTTAATGTCGCTTGTGTATGGTTTCTGCGCTTTTGCTTCTCCGTATTTTCACAAAAAGAGTAGCATATTGTCAATGCTATTCAACAGTAACTTCTACTGTAACATCCACACAGAAAGCCAGAATTGTCAATGCTAACCACAAAGATACAAAAAAATGAAAAATGATAACTCATCTATTTATTATCTTTCTGGATCATCTGTTGGGACAAATTAAAACATGAGTAAGACCGGAATTATAATTTTCAACCGATGAACCATCTGTTGCAACATATGACTCATCCATTTGGAAAAACTGAAACAGTAAGAAGTCTTGATTTAATTTGTCCCAAAAGATGACCCATCTGTTGCAGCAGATAGGTCGTCTGTTGGTACAAATAAAAAGGTACATAGAGCTGTTTGATTTGCTAAAATAGATGAGACATATGTTGCAACAGATACTGCACCTGATGTAACAGGTTAGTCAATTATTGCAACAGATATATATATTTGTTTGATAATTTTCAGCAGATTTGTCATCTGTTTCAACAGATATGCGTCTCTTTGTTACTTGAAAAAGATTTTATATATTCACTTCTTCAGCTCATGCTGCTCTCCTGTGGCCCTTGTACATTGCTCAATAGTGCAACACAAAGACCTCGGAGTTGCAATTTTGCTTTTTTAGATGTTCAATAATGCCTTGAAAATTATTTTTCTTCTCCTCTTAGCCTTAATCTCTAATGGAGTGGATGGATATGAAATCCTCTTAGATGGAATGACACTCCTCTTAGATGTCAATTTCTTTACAGAAATAGTTAATGCATTAATAACATTAATCACTACATCATGTTTCGCCTTGAAGTCTTGACATTTGCATGCAGAACATTCACTAGGAGGAGCAAAATTTGTATAACCAGTATGATCATACTCATAATGGTTTGTTTTAAAAACTGTAAGAGGAGTATCATTAGCCCCAACAGCAGCACCAATACCACCACCAATAACTCCATCACCACTAACACCATTAACAACATTCCCACCCTCCAAAATTATTTTTCTTGTGATGAGTGTTGCTCCAAACAATTCTATTTTTATTCTGTCAATGACCTTAGGGTCCAATAAAATTTGCACATATCGTAAAGTAAGATAAATGACATCTTCAACTCTCGATTGGTCAAAACAAGCGATGGATGCACAATCTAACATAAACATATATTAGAATGATGATTAGATCATTCAAAGAAATTATTAATTAAAATAAAAATTTAATTAGAATTAGACTTACTGAATCCTTTGGGGGTTGAAGAGATCAATAAACTTTATATGTTTATCAATTTTGACCGACAACCATCTCAAGATTATTGGACAGAAAACTTTTTCCTGATAATTTAGTTGTTGTCTCTAATAAGGAATGACTTCAAATGTCCAAGCCTATAAAATAACGTCAATAAATCAAAAATATTATTAAATAAAAATAAATAAATGATATCATAACAAAAGAAATATTTTCCATGAAAGCCCATGGAAAGCCATATAAGTTGACTGTCTTAGCATTAATGGAGTCAACAAATATTTGACAGTCATTTTAAAATTTTCATAACCTCAAGGATAACTATTAAATGCCTCAAAATCCTCGGAGAGCTTTATTAAACCAAGTGGTATGTTGTTGTTAACATCTCTCGCCAAAGAATATTATGTACAAACCAAACCAAACACAATGATTGCTTGTGCTTCTTTGAAAGTCTTTTACTTTTCAATGCTTCTATCAAATTTTTATTTTTGAAGCTTGGACCAACAAGGGACGCCAAGTCTTCACGATCACTTGACTTGCATTTGCCTTTTTTTATGTGTGGGGTGCTTTTTTGAGTTAGAATAGGTATAACTTGAGAAGGAGAAAATGATAATATTTTAGTCCAGTAACTATGGCAAACTCTTTCCAATCAAAACAAACAGACATGCCACAGTAATTTATCCATACCTCATCCATCTTATATTTATTTTCATACATAAACCTACGCTTGAGAAGATCATATACCATTTTCATTTGGAAACAAGCATTATTGTCCTCTGGCAAATCAAGATATTGCCCAAAGCAGCTGTCCCTGACACAAGCATCCAAATTTTTTTCTTGAAGTATTTTTCTGAAGGGGTCGAAAGATTTTTTCATGGCTGACTTAATCACAAAATCACACGTTAAATCTGTGGCACTGTTGCACTGCATTCTTACAGGATAACTATCAATGCTAAAGGCTTTGACCAACTCTTCGGTGGAAGGACTATTAGCATTTGGATCATCTTTTTTGAAATATTCATCCTCCTCATGTTCATCATCTTCTGTTTCTGATTAAGATAACACTTGTAAAGCAAACTTATAGAGTGGCGGATGTAGCCTAACTGCTTCACTTCTTCCTTTACTTGAACTTGATTCGATTTCTATTCTTTGAGAGCCACATAATCTAAAAATAACAGGAACATAAAACAGATTATAATTGATTAATACATTGTTAAAAAAGATAAAAGTATATCTAACATGTACAACAGTAAAATGACAGTTTCAACAGATCACACATCTGTTGCACCAGATAGGTTATTTGTTGCAACATTTACCTAACTTGTTACAACGAATAAGTAATCTATTGCAACAATAAAAATAGATGACTGATTTATGTAATAGATCATACATCTGTTGCAACAAATGAGTGATCTGTTGGAGCTGTTATCAACACTCAATATTTTTTAGGTTTCTTCCAACAAAAGAGTCGTCTATCGAAATAGATGAATGATCGATTGAAAAAAAATCAAGTCTTGAACATGTCTTGTTGGAATAGTTGATAGAATTTTAACCAACAGAAGGTTCCTCTGTTGCATCAGATGATTAATCTATTACATTGAATTTTTAATCCGATGATAAATCTGTTGCATCAGATGATTCCTCTGTTGCATCCGATGGTTAATCTGTTGCATCATATGGTTCATCTGTTGTATCAGATTCTTAATCCGGGGGTAAATTTATTGCATCAGATTTTTAATCCGATGGTAAATATGTTGCATTAGATTTATAATTCAATGATTCCTCTGTTACATCAGATGGTAAATCTATTACATCAAATGGTAAATCGATTTCATTAGATAGTAAATCTGTTGCATCAGATTTTTAATCGAATGATAAATATGTTGAATCAGATGGTTAATCTGTTGATCAAATTTTTAATCCGATGGTTCCTCTGTTGCATCAGATTGTAAATTTGTTGCACCAAATAGTAAATCGATTGCATCAGATGGTAAATTTGTTGCATCAGAAGGTTAATCTGTTGCAAAAAAAATAGTAGCATGATTTTGTTCAATAGAACAATAGCAATATGACCGTTTTTATCAAGAACAAGAACAACTCAACCCAGCAACATGCGCAACACAAAAAACACCAACATCGTTGATGTTGTTTTGTTTGTACAAACACAAACAACAAAAATCAAATTTTAAAAAATGCAACAAACAACAAAAAATCATTTTTCACTCCGAAATAAGAAGAGAATAAATACCAAAAATTAGAATTTTATTTAGATCGCATTTCAAATAAAAACAACAAATATTAAAATTGCTAACCAATACTAGAAAAGAAGTTACTCAAGTTCCCTTTTTACTTCAAAACTAAAAAGGTCATAATTTCTTACCTGTGAAAGAAGAAAAGAGATGATGAAGAACTCGAACTGTTGTGGCTAAAGAGGAAAGTTGTCACATCGATTAACGGTTGAAAGTCGAAAAGAAAATCGAAACCCAACTATTTTTTGCCGGAGGTTGAAGTCGCCGAAGATTGAAGGGAGAAATTTACAGAACTATTAGTTAGGAGAAACTATCGAAAGAGAGAGGAGAGAGACGATTGATTTGAAAAGGAGATGGGTGTGGGTTGATTTATATTTTTGAAAAGATTAGAAAGTTTTCAAAATATTAATCAAGTTCACAATTAACTTAATCAAGTTTCTTAATTATGTTTGACCCTTTAAGTTGGTCAATTCACTAATCTTTTATTCAAGATTAAAATGACACCTATCCTTCAATTTTCTCTATTTTCATTACCGTTTAAAAATAGACAATTTTGTATCCAACTATATAAGGCAGCACAGATCTACGAATAGGAGACATTTATTCCAGAACTTGAATTCGAACCCTATAGTTAAAATGGATCTTACTTGCCACCCATCTTCGAAATCGAAGATCTCCATATGATCATGTTATCTTAGCAACTTCTTAAAGTTTTGCAACTCCATAAATGATCATGCACCATCTCCCAACAACCAACCAGCATCAGAACAAGAGTCTCCATAAGATCATGAATAAATATTAATATATGAGACCAAGTACATTAATCGAAGCGTATTATGGGATTTTTGATCAAAATAAGTCATTTTTAAAATCAATTCAAAGTAATATGCTTTTTGAAAACCTTACAAAACTAGTATAAATATTGTTGGCAGTAACATATTAGGTTTTAAGAAAATTAACGAACCAAAATGACATTAAAATAGAAATTATTATTGACAGTAACCTTTTTAGCTTAAAACGTTATCAATGGTGATGAAGCTCTGCAACTCTTGCCACATCAAACTCTGCAGAGTTGATTTGACAAATTTGATGCGACAGAGTTATAAAGTCTCTTTACTCTTTAACATTTTAAGTAAAAAACGTTGCTATTTATACCGAGCCTACTTTAACGCCGTTTACTGTTCATTTTGGTCCGTTCGTTCTTTTAAAATCTAATATGTTACTGTCAATAACGTTTAAACTAATTTTGTAAAGTTTTCAAAAAACATATCATTTTGGTGAATTGATTTAAAAAATAACTTATTTTGATCAAAACACTCGTATTATATAATAAGAATAGCATTTTCAGAATGTAAAACAATTCCGCTTTTGATCAAAATTTTATACATTAATCGAAATGTACCACTCCCTTTGTTTCAAAAAAGAATTGACTATTTTTCTTTTTAATTTATATAAAAAAGAATATTTTTTTTTTACAATACTTTAATTTCAACTTTTCACATACATGTTCAGGTTAAACGATATTTAATACATTTAACATAACTTTAATTTAAAACTACAAAATTGAAAAACCTACATTATTTTTTTAAATTTAATGGTAAGTTAAAGTAAATAATTCTTTTTAAAGGGAGGGAGTACTATACAACAATAATAAACATAAGGAGTTATCTTTTTGTTCTTGCTCATTAATTATCCAAATGATAAATACATATTCCGTTTTATAATAAATGAATTGCGTTTTATAATAAATGAATTGTTAGATTTTAACATACAGATTAAGAAAAAAATATTAAAAACATAAATTTAACATAATTTTTCATTTTTATCCAAATAAAAAAAAATTGATCTTGTAATACATTTTTAAAAATTAATTGGTTGTCAAATCATAAGAGTAAAATTAAAAAAAAAAAATCAATAATTCATTTATTTTAAAATACTAATAAATATTCTAATAATTCATTTATTTCGAAAGGGGGAGTATAACATTTATTATCATCAACAACAATGAAGAAATGAATCAATCAATGATTGGACATAACATCGTATAACAAATTATTACAAAAACAAAAAATCCCCAGCAGATATCCTGATTATATATTTCCATATTTTAAAAACAAAAATAAAAAAAGGAACAATCAAACAATCTTAATATATTAATCATCTAATTTGGTCGTTCCCTTAACTACTAAAATTTCAAATACCTTCATACCCCAATTACGACGTCGTAGCCTCAAACCCTAGCGGAAACGGCAGGGCCAGCGGCAGCAGGAGGGGCCGCAGCAGCCGCGTTCAAAAAGGAGAGAAAACCAGTTGCAGCAGACTCTTGCTCATCAAGGAAAAGATCTTCAGGTGCACGAAAAGCAGCATGCGTACAAATAATTGCGAGACCAATCATCAAAGCAGAAACAAGGACGGATCCAACGCTCGTTAGAAAGATGACAACAACAGTAGATATAATTAGAACACCAAGCGTCTCCCGATCGGAAAATTGCCGACCAAAGAGTACCAAAGGAGGATCGGAAGGACGGAAGAGGTAGAGAAATAGCCAAGCAGCGAGAAGAGCGGTGAGAAGGAGTAGGGAAAACGGGTTGGTTATAAGCGAAACCGCAAGGACGATGCCGAGGAGAGAGAGGTAATTGGTACGGAAATAGGAGTAGTTTTTGCGGATACGGAGAGTCGCATCGGAGACGGAATCGGGTTTAGAGAAAGCGGATCGATCAATGAGTTCTGACCAAGGACGACGATTGGAAAAACTGGATTGGATGGTATCAGATATGCGGGTGATGAATGAACGGAGGGCGGGTGTGGGTCCTACTACACCGCTGATGGTTTGTTGGGAGTCGGAGGTGTTGGTTTGGGGGTTGGAAATTGGAAGAACTGGTGGTGATGAACCGGTGCTGGCCATGGTTGCTGGGGGAGGAGGAATTGGAAATGCAAAGAGAGAATCAAGGGGAGTATTGTTAGGTGATTTTGATTTTATAAGAGGCAAATTGGGGATTTGGTTGATTTGTGTATTGTTAAATACAGTTGACTGATTGAGAAAGGAGACCCAAGTTTTCGTCGGTGGATCTCAGCTTCTCAATGAATTTCTTGTCATTCACTCGTATCTAGCTTTATTACTTATTTATATTATTACCATACGGTTTTCAAGTTTTCTAGAAATTTGGAGGTTGACGTTGTTTTGCAAGTTGATTAATTATTATCGACTTTTAATTTATTTTAATCACATTAAAATATGCTAAAGTATCATAAAGTATAATACTTTTTATATTAATTTGATGAAAAAAAAAATATACCTTAAATTTTGTTTACCAAATCTCAGAGATATTTCTCAGGAAGTTTTGTTATAGGATCTATAACTAGCTATGATTTAGGTGGGTAACAACATATATCTACAAGAATTAGCTACTGACTCCTGGAACAACACTAAAAAATCGGTATTAAACATTCAATCTATAAAAATCGGTATTGAACATTCAACCTGTAATTCATATAGTTTGACTTTGGAAAAGTAAAACGTGACAAGTAAAAATAAAGAGAAAAAGTAACTGTTAAAAATCGGACTTCCCGCATTTTGTCCTCCACCGAAGCCACTCCAACCTTTTCCCGAATAGTCTCATTTCAAACTCCATCACCCCTAGTAAGCCCACACATCCAACGCAACATCCGCCACCTTCAATGTTTGAATGTGAGAGTTCTTGACTAGCCAACACTCCACTCCATACAACATGGCCGGATGAACTGCCACCCTGCAGAATTTGTCTTTAAAGCTTGGGCGGCACCTTCCTATCATATAACACCCCCGAGGCAAGCTTCCACTTCATCCATCCCACCCCAATACGGTAGGAGTCATCCTCGTCAACCTCATTGAATACGCTGTGTCAACACATCCATCACCAAAGCAAACAAAAACGAGCTAAGAGTAGATCCCTAATGCAACCCTGTCAAGACAGGGAAAGGGAAATGCTCTGAATCTCCTTCCGTCATCCTCACCTGGGTTTTAGCTCCATCATACATGTCCTTAATTGCTCTGATATACGCTACTTGGACCCCACTCACCTCCAAGCATCTCGAAAGAACCTCCCTAGGGACTTAGTCGTACGCCTTCTCCAAGTCGATAAACACCATGTGCAGATCCTTCTTCCTCTCCCTATACTGTTCCACCAGTCTCCGCACCAGGTGAATTGCCTCCGTCGTCGAGCGCCCGGGCATAAATCCAAACCGGTTCTCCGAAATAGACACTATCCTCCTCAACCTCAACTCGATCACTCTCTCCCAAATCTTCAAAGTGTGGCTCAATAAATTAATACCCCTGTAGTTGTTGCAACTCTGAATGTCACCCTTGTTCTTATAAAGACGGATGATAGTACTCCATCTCCAAGCCTCGGGCATTTTCGTCGAAAATGCCGTTAAATAATTCAGTCAACCACCTTAAGCCAGCCTCGCTAGAAAACTTTTAAAAATCCACAGGAATCTCATCAGGCCCTCTCACCCTACCCCTACGCATCTTGCGAACAGCCTCTCTGACCTCTTCTACCTTAAAACGTCTACAATAACTAAAATCACGACACTCATCTGAGTGCTCCAGCTCCCCTAACACAATAACTCTATCCCCTTCATCATTCAATAACCTATCAAAGTACGACTGCCATCTCTTCTTTATGTGACCGTCCTCCACCAACACTCTACCATCCTCTCCCTTAATGCACTTCACCTAGTCGAGGTCACGACCCTTCCTCTCCCTAGCCTTGGAAGCCTAAACAACCTCTTTTACCCTCCTTTCTCCTCTAACCTCGCATATAAGCTCTCAAACGTTGTCGTCTTAGCCAATGTAACTGCTAACTTAGCCTCCTTCCTAGTTATCTTGTACTCCGCCCTATTAGCCCGCTTCTCATCTTCGTCCTTACTCTCAACCAACTTAGTAGTTGGCCCGACCCCTGGAAATACCCAACACCTCGCTAACAGTTTCCTTGATGCACCTAGCCACCCTATCCCACATACCATCCATGTCCTCCCTACACTCCCACACCCCCATTCCCGTCACCTTCTCCCCTATCTCCCGCGCATTTACCAGCGTTAAGCTGCCCCACTTAATTCTAGGTCTACCCTTCTCACCCCTTCTCTTCTAATCTTTCTTAATACCCAAGTCCATCACCAAGAGCCTATGCTGGATTGAAAGGGACTCACTCGAAATGACTTTACAATCCTTACACAACACCCTATCCCTTTTCCTAAGCAGCAAAAAGTCAATTTAGGTCTTTGCTATCACGCTTCGAAAGGTGATCAGGTGATCGTCCTTCTTTGGGAAGATCGAATTCACCACTACCAGCCCAAAGGACCTCGCAAAATCCAACAGAGCAGCTCCATCTTCATTTTTCTCCCCAAAACCAAAACCACCATGCACATCACCGAAGCCTTTCGGTAAACGCCCCAATGTGCCCATTGAAATCCCCTGCTACAACAATCTTCTCTGAACTAGGCACTCCTCTCACTAGGGGTGTACAGACCAAATCGTCAATTCAAACCAAATTGAAGAACCAAACCAAACTAAGAAAAAAATCAACTTATGGTTTGGTTTGGTGTTAACAAAAAAAAGTCAAACCGAACCCAAATCAAACTGACATAATATGTATATATATAAGCTGTGTTCGGGGGGAGTTATTATCTATCGTTGGCCTATATGGTAGAATCAGTTGGGGGACCTGAGAGACGGTGGTTTACCCTGCGGCGGATGTCAATGGTTCGAGTCCGTTTATCTCCAACTCGTGAACTTAGCCAATATAAAGCTTTATGATAACACCCAATTTTTCCGATTCGACGGTTCAATCTATGATTTATCATTCATGGACCTTGATAAGATCTATCCATTTAGCAGCACCTTAGGATGGCTTAGCCTTAAAAGTGAAAAGCGAGGTTCAAACGAGGAAAGGCTTATGGTAGATACCTAGGCACCCAGAGACAAGGAAAGGCGTAGTAATCGACGAAATGCTTCGGGGAGTTGAAAATAAGCATAGATCCGGAGATTCCCGAATAGGGCAACCTTTCGAACTATATATATATATATATACTAGTTTAGTCGCACGTGTGTGTGTATATATATACTAGTTTAGTCACACGTGTAACGTTTGATTATTTAAAATTAAATAATTTTATTTGTACACCCCTAGTGAGAGGAGTGCCTAGTTCGGAGAAGATTGTTGTAGCAGAGGATTTCAAAGGGCACATTGGGGCATTACCGGAAGATTTCGATGATGTGCGTGGTAGTTTTGGTTTTGGGGAGAGAAATGAAGAGAGAGCTGCTCTGTTAGATTTTATGAGGTCCTTTGGGCTGGTAGTGGTGAATTCGAGCTTCCCGAAGAAGGACGATCACCTTTCGAAGCGCGATAGCCAAGACCCAAATTGACTTTTTGCTGCTTAGGAAAGGGGATAGGGTGTTGTGTAAGGACTATAAAGTTATTTCGTGTGAGAACCTTTCAATCCAGCATAGGCTCTTGGTGATGGACTTAGGTATTAAGAAAGATAAGAAAGGAAAGGGTGAGAAGGGTAGACCTAGAATTAAGTGGGGCGGCTTAACACTGGTGAATGCGCGGGAGATAAGGGAGAAGGTGGCGGAAATGGGGGTGTGGGAGTGTAGGGGGGACATGGATGGTATGTGGGATAGGGTGGCTAGGTGCATCAAGGAAACTGTTACCGAGGTGTTGGGTATTTCCAAGGGTCAGGACGGGTCGGCTGCTAAGTTGGTTGCTAAGTTGGTTGAGAGTAAGGATAAAGATGAGAAGCGGGCTAATAGGGAGAAGTACAAGATAGCTAGGAAGGAGGCTAAGTTAGCAGTTACAGCAGCTACAACAGTAGTGTTTGACAGCTTATATGCGGGGTTAGAGGAGAAAGGAGGGGAAAAGAGGTTGTTTAGGCTTCTAAGGCTAGGGAGAGGAAGGGTTGTGACCTCGACTAGGTGAAGTGCATTAAGGGAGAGGATGGTAGAGTGTTGGTGGAGGATGGTCACATAAAGAAGAGATGACAGTCGTACTTTGATAGGTTATTGAATGATGAAGGGGATAGAGTTATTGTGTTAAGGGACCTGGAGCACTCAGATGAGTGTCGTGATTTTAGTTATTGTAGACGTTTTAAGGTAGAAGAGGTCAGAGAGGCTGTTCGCAAGATATGTAGGGGTAGGGTGATGGGGCCCGATGAGATTCTTATGGATTTTTGAAAGTTTTCTAGCGAGGCTGGCTTAAGGTGGTTGATTGAATTGTTTAACGACATTTTCGGCGAAAATACCCGAGGCTTGGAGATGGAGTACTATCATCCCTCTTTATAAGAACAAGGGTGACATTCAGAGTTGTAACAACTATAGGGGTATTAAGTTATTGAGCTACACTATAAAGATTTGGGAGAGAGTGATCGAGTTGAGGTTGAGGAGGATAGTGTCTATTTCGGAGAACCAGTTTGGATTTATGCCTGGACGCTCGACGACGGAGGCAATTCACCTGGTGCGGAGACTGGTGGAACAGTACAGGGAGAGGAAGAAAGATCTGCACATGGTGTTTATCGACTAGAAGAAGGCGTACGACTAAGTCCCTTGGGAGGTTCTTTAGAGATGCTTGGAGGTGAGTGGGGTCCAAGTAGCGTATATCAGAGCAATTAAGGACATGTATGATGGAGCTAAGACCCAGGTGAGGACGACGGGAGGAGATTCAGAGCATTTCCCTTTTCCTGTCTTGACAGGGCTGCACCAGGGATCTACTCTTAGCCCGTTTTTGTTTGCTTTGGTGATGGATGTGTAGACGCATCGTATTCAAGGAGAGGTGCCTTGGTGTATGCTTTTTGCAGATAATGTAGTTTTGATTAATGAGACGCGGCGGGGGGGGGGGGGTTATGAATTATAAATTAGAGGTATGGAGACAGACCCTTGAGTCTAAAGGGTTCAGGTTGAGCAGGAGCAAGACAAAATATTTGGAATGCAAGTTTAATGACTTGAGGCAGGAAAACGAGGTGGTAGTAAGGTTGGATTCCCAAGCGGTGTGTACGAGGGATAGTTTCAAGTATCTTGGGTCCATAATTCAGGGGAATGATGAGATTGACAAGGATGTCTCCCACCGTATTGGGGTGGGATGGATGAAGTGGAAGTTTGCCTTGAGGGTGTTGTGTGATAGGAAGGTGCCGCCCAAGCTTTAAAAGCAAATTCTACAAGGTGGCAGTTCGTCCGACCATGTTGTATGGAGCAGAGTGTTGGCCAGTCAAGAACTCTCACATTCAAAAATTAAAGTGGCGAAAATGCAGATGCTGTGTTGGATGTGTGGGCTTACTAGGGGTGATGGAGTTCGAAATGAGACTATTCGGGAAAAGGTTGGAGTGACTTCGGTGGAGGACAAGATGCGGGAAGTCCGATTGAGATGGTTCGGACATGTGATGAGGAGGGGCACGGATGCCCCGGTTCGTAGGTAGCTTTGGATGGTTTCAAACGGGGTAGGGGCAAGCCAAAAAAATACTGGAGAGAGGTGATCAGGCGGGACATGGAGCAGTTACAGCTCACTGATGACATGACCCTAGATAGGAAGATCTAGAGGACGCAAATTAAGATAGAAGACTAGTGTCAGTTTGGGTCGTCGGGGTAGGATATTACTTGGTAGGTGTATTATTCTTGTTATGCCACCTTGTTGCATACTTTATTACGAATTTGTTTACTATTCTTTGTTTATTATTCCTTATGGGCGGAGTATTTATGTTTGGTCATCTTGTTCCATGCTTTATTATGGATATGTTTATTATTCCTTGTCTTGAGCCGGGGATCTATCAGAAACAGCCTTTCTACTTCTCCGAAGGTAGTGGTATGGACTGCTACATCTTACCCTCCCCAGACCCCACTATGTGGGAATACACTGGGTTTTTTGTTGTTGTTGTTGTTGTATCTATTGCGGAGGTTTTTAATAAAGTATAAAAGCTCAAATCACTTTTCAAAAATATTTCACACTTTAATGTAATAATATAAACATAAACATATACACATATATGTTTTCCAATTGCAAGTGGTTGATGGTATCACTTTTACATTTGTGTACCTCTTTCCCTTATTGCCACAGAATAAGAAAAACGCATCAATTTAAACCATAATTATCTTACGATTATTTTATATGTATATATATATATATATATATATATATATATATATATATATATATATATATATATATAATCGTTCCTTATTTTTAAAGTCAAATCTTTACAAATTTATTGATTACATTCTATTACGTACTTAAAACATTTAAAATTCTGGAACTTCTTAATTTTTTATTATTCTAATAGTTTTATATTTATTTTTAGATTTTTCAAATCTTCTTAAAATCAAATTTAGTTGATTTAGAATTCTTAAACTAATAAAAAATGTTTCAGTTGTATGACTTCAAATAAGAAAAGAGTTACCATAAATATACTTAATTAATTTTCAATTCTTAAATTAGAAAAGATATAGAAATTCTGATGTCTTCTAATCAGGAATTTTTTTTACCATAAATACATTTAATTAATTTTCAACTTTTAAATATTAGGACGAAAGAGTGAAAAAGAAGACTTTGTTCAAATATTAGGAAGAAATAGTGAAAAGGACGATTTTGTTTAAAGCAAGTATTTCAATGAATGACAAAAAGTTCAATTCACTTTTCTAAGGATATTTATACTTTTAATATATTATATATATATATATATATATATATATATATATATATATATATGGATGTATATAATTTAACTTTTTATACATAAAATATTAATTATAATCTACTTTTTAAATACTTTTCAATTAGTTTTATTAATTTTCAATATTTAGAAAGTACATATATATATATATATATATATATATATATATATATATATATATATATATATATATATATATATATATATATATATATATTTGGGTCTTTAAGTTGTAATATTTATCCATTAATTGCTAATAAAATGATCCAAAATCTAATATAAACTTAAAATCTAAATTTTTCACTCTTCATTTTATTTTTTAGTTTCAAGAGAGTTTTTCGCTCCTCAATTTTTCATAATTGTGGTTTTTCATTAGTGCATGAATGAAAACATACTTGATCTAAACTTCAATCACAATATAATTGTCAAAAATAAATATTATAAAAAAAACCCCAAGAAAAACGGAAAAAAACGAAAGAACCGACTAAAACCTAAACCGAAAAAATCAATTTTATGTTGGTTTGATTTGGTTTATAGTTTTAATAAACCGACATAATTGGTTTGGTTTTCTTTCAATAGAAAACCAAACCAACCCGACTTATGTACACCCCTACCTCTCACCACCTCATCCAAAGCCTCCCAAAACCGCATCTTCTCCCCCCATCCAAGCCCACCTGCGGCGCATAAACACTCCACACGTTCAGGGTAGACCCCCCAATGTCCAACTTAACAGTCATCAACCTATCGCTGATCCTCTTAAACTTCACTACCTGCCCTCTAAGCTCCTCATCTACTAAGATGTCAACTCTATTCCTGTGCCTCTCGCTACCAGAGTACCAAAGCTTGTAACCATCTACACCCCTAGCCTTTGACCTTACCCACTTAGTCTCCTGTACACATGCAATATTGATCCTCCTCTTTCTAAGAATCTTCACCAGTTCTATAGACTTACCCTGAAGAATTCCTATATTCCAAGACCCAACCCTCAGCCTATCAATTCTAGCAACACGTCTTTCTCTACCATCCCCACTCCCACGCCCGCCCTTCCCTCCTCCCCCACCCTCAACACAGCCCCCTGCCCCAACCCCCTCGAACATGACCCTATCCTACCATCAATGTCCACAACCACAACTCCAAGAAAATACACACAACGATAGTAGTAAAGCAACAAAAGGAAATAGAAGGCACAAGCATAGTAAATGGAATACTCAAGAAAAAAAATTCAATCCCACAAATTATAAATAAGTCAAACGATGGAATAATCCGAAAAAAAATAGATAGCCAAGGTTAGAAATCCCCAAGTTCTAGCAGCTAAAGACAACACTAACAATATCCACCAATAAGCAAAGCAACCAGTCACAACTATGATCACTAGCAACAGGTAAAGAACGCAGAAAAGAGAGACAAGAAACAAAATAATATAAAGAAATTAAACAGTATGAAGTGACAAAATAATTAAAGTTTAGATGTCACCGGTACGCCTATGTGCTGCTGGTTCAGGCAATGTTGATGTCGAAAATTGGTTGCCGGAATAAGGTCGATGGAAAAGAGGCCGCTGGTACATCGTCGGAGTTTCGTCGGAGCGTCTTCAGGGTCTTGCCGTGACCTGGACGTCGTCGGACGTCGAATCAACCAGTTTGACCTACCTGTTTAGCCGTTGATGAACACCTCCCCCGTTGCCAGAGTCGAGCCGACGGGAAGCCTAAACCCGCTGACGCTAGCAGTGATAGGACAAGAAATAAAATGGGTGGAGAAGACGATAACGAGAAACAGGGGAGAGAGATCTGAGGGGGGGAGAGAGAAAGAGGGAGAGAGGGTAGACCTTATCTGTTTCCGGCTCGTCTACGCCGTCGCCGGCGTCAGAGTCCGCCGGTCAGTCGAAGTGAATACGTTAAGGTGAACATTATCTAAACTGTTGTGATCGTGAATCTACTAGAATGGCTGCTGCCGACTTCCTCAACAATCTTAATATTGTTTCTTGACAGATGACAATCGAAAGGTAAAATTTAACACTCTCATTAATTGAAGAAAATTTTTTTAAAATAGGAATGCAACAAATATGGTGCACCGAAATAAAGAAGATATGGATGAAACAACAATTTGAACGCATGTAAGCATTTTACCAAATGCAACTTATTCCTTTAATGATGTCATGTCATTGCATAAGAGTACTGATAGCAACCTCCTATTCAAGACAACAATGCCAAGATCACATCAAAGGTTTAGAAGCAGGATAATTCCATCAATCACAAGGACCAGACATTCATCATTCCAAGTACTACCAAGAAAGATATAACAAGTTACTTGGCAGATACAGATCCAACCACATACATACAGTTCATAAGTGGCTCAAAGATAGCCAACTGTGAAATGACAATAAAAATTCAGAAGGTAGATCCATTCCAGCCAAAGAAGGAACCCTGCAAAATAGAGCATCATTCATCAGTTTCGTCAGATTTAAAGGACAAAATATTTGTATGACTGACACTCCTAAAGTAGAAGGTTATGTTCACAAATACTTGAGGAATTGGAGAAGTACAAAAAATTCTAGTGTTCTTAGACGGTGAAAGTTTATTTACATGATCTAGTACTGGTGTACAGCATGCAGACATTGTGCATATTCTTGACTTTGATGAGCCTAAACAAACAGGAAGAATGCAATGAGAGATATGCACGGAATTTACCCATCCTTTATTGATTAAGAAGCCAAGCACATACCTTAGTATCATAGAATTTCAGGAAAAATCGAGATTTGGGGATAGACAATTTGGTCTCAAGCATCTCAGAAATTGCAGCACTGAGCTTCTTGTTGACATCAGCATTTAAGCCCCCAATGGAGACCAACTCAGCATAGGCAGCGGGTTGCTCTGTACCCCCAAAAGACATGGGAACAGACCCCTTCAGCACAATCATGACGTACTGCACAAGCAAAGCAATCTTAATGTACTACAGAGAAACCAATCAAACAAGGACGACAAAGCATGTCAATTGAGCTTCCCAAGAGAGACTTAAGGCAAAACGTGTTGAGTGAACCTACTTGCTAAAATGTTCATCAGCTAACGCCTTTTCTACAAATAGGTAATTATTTTCTACTTAGTGAGACTTCTGAATTCATCAAGCTAGAGACTGATTATCTTGTAAAGCTAATAGTTTTCAGAAACTTAACTGCAAAGTCTAACCCTTACAATTTCAAGAGCCAAATTTCTGAGGGGAGGAGTTACCTTAAAAACATCATTGACATTTCAAAAAATTACTAAACCAAAGGATAATTCACCTCAGTCTTAAGTGCAATTAAAATCCATTATCATTTCAGCTGCATGCATACAACATAAATATACAACATACTCTTTCAGAAAATCCCTGAGCTCCAAAAACCAAAAATTAGCCCGAGATTTTGAGCAATGCAGAATGCAGAGCCCGAGACTTTGAACAAGGCGCAATACAGAGCCTGAGATTTCTTTTTTGAGAGTGGTAACATAAAAAGCCCGAGATTTTGAACAATACACAACTTAGACCTATTACTCCCACATAAGTTAAACTGCTTATTTTATGAGCAAAATGGTCTTTAAAGGTCAAAAGAACTAAAGAGCAAGAAGACGTAGACAATCAAGGTGCAAAGACCAAAAGAGGTCAGCTTACATCAGTGTTATCACAAATTTGAAGGGTTAAACGAACTAAAAACGAGCATTGATTACTAGGGACCAATTGTGGCCAACGTCAGTTCCTCTTCTCCACAATTGCCCACTCCCCTTTACCATTACTTTCTTCTATTTTGCTCGGACTCTTCAAAAATGTTAAAGGATGCGTGTCGGATTCTCCAAAAGTAGTGTATTTTTGGAGAATCTGACACGGGGATGGAATTGATGGAAGAGTCTGCGCACCTTAGACTTTCTTTCTCTCTCTACTTTTAAATTCTAAAACCACCCCTGTAACCTAAAGCAACCAGCAAAACCTTCCCTTCCAAGAAAACTTTATAAAGGTTTGAGTCAAAGCAGCAAAACAACTCTTTTGTCCACTTAGCTCAATAGCTCATATTCCATTTCTTGTCCTTGGACTCACCTCTAGACCAAAAATATGCTGGCCTGTTTTCTTATCTCCATACTCTGATTTTTGGGGCTCTTGAAGTTTATGTTGGTCAATGTCATTACTGGGTTCGGTTCGATGGAAAAATTCAGAAAGCAAAAAAATAGACGATAAGAAGATAGAAATGCACGTATCATTTTTTTGAGAATGGACAAGAATTGCACAATTCCTTCTTCTATTCCTTTCTTTCCATATTATTCTGTCGAACCAATCAACAAAATAATGACATTGGCCGACAACAATCTTCAACAAAAGAAATGCGCATTTTAAAGTCAAACTATTCAATGCCCATTCTACCTTTTCCTTCCCATCCCAAATTATGGACCCAAGATACGAGTATTTACCATATTGTAAGTACTTACTTGTACTTTTTTTAAGCAGATAAATCCCCGAGGCCAAGTTGGCACATAGGTCAAAACTCGGTGGATATGAAATTTTTCTTTTTCTTGATTTCAGATCTCCCTTTGTGATCCTGATTTGCATTCTATAAGACTGGTGTGAAAGTGTACAAACTGTTGCAGGTTAGCAGGAATAAGAATCATGAAACTGGAGTCAAATGTTAGGTAAATTATTTCAAGCAACTTCCAAAAGTGCATTGTGTCAAAACATGAGGTCTTAATCAAAGTAAGTAGCAACTAGCCAAACAAGAAACAGCTCCTCTATGTGCATTGAGGCCAATGCAGAAAGACCCAAAGTGCTGTTATGAAAGTTGGGTGAGACCTGAGGTTAAAAAAGCTTCATTATCCCAAACTAAAAGAGAGCAATTACTCATTACCAACATTTAGAAGTTTTATTGTTCAGAAACTAGAAAAATCCCGCTTAATCACTTAACACAAAATTTCATGAGAACGATCACATTTTACTCTTCCATATCTTCATTATAGGGGCCAAATTAAAAGAGAGTAATTGCTCATTACCCACATTTAGAAGTTTGAACGTTCGAAAACTGGAAAAATCCCATTGCTTAATCACTTAAACAAAAAATTATGACTATGAACACATTTCAATCTGAGATAATTTCACCTACAGCATGATTCGTAGAGTGTAGCTCAAAAGCAAGCACTGTTAACTTCATGTTATGACTCATCAAGAAGTCTTAATTAGAGACCAGCACACATACCACTACAAAAAGAAAGCACGCTCAAACTTTTCTTTTGTGATAAATTTAAAATTGGAAAACTCCCAAGTTCATCCGGAAGAATGAGAGCCAACTCATACAGTCATACTTCATTTTCCTCATGAACTTGATTTTAATCCTTCCAAGTCCATTTATCTCGAAAAAATGGTCCAAAAGTCAAATGCATTTTTCATTACAATATTTTTTTCCTAAACACTTTAAAATTATTTCTAACCAGAAAATATTGTGAACTATAATACTTCCTCTGTTTCGATCTATATGGCTGCATTCGACTGTTGACGAAGTTTAAGAAAGATAATTGGTAAATACCAAAAGTACTCTTAGAACTTGTAGTCTTAAACATGAAAATTTTATGGCTAGAGAAGTTTCATTAAGGGTAAAACCGAGTTTAAAATTAAAGAGCAAGTTAGCAGTTTCAAACTAGGTTTTTCAGCTCAGCGGATTTGAACCTGAGACCTGATACATTCTCAACTCACCCTTCGATGCCAAACCTACTCAATCTTTAGCTACATTATTTTCCTAGTTTTATCATATCACTTTGCAATTAAACAGAAAGATATCAATCCTATGTAACCCCCAATAACATATAAATGAAAAAAAAAACAAAAATCCCTAAAGCACGAAACCCACAAAAACCCACACACATAATTGAACAAGTAAGTAACTGTCCAAACACTTCAAGGCTCAAATAACTAGACCCAAAATAAACAAAATATATAAAAACGCATGAAACATTTGTAATCGATGCAAACAAGAAAGGAGAAGAAGTATACGTACAGCTTCAGGTTTGCCAATGAGTTTGGCAACAGTGGAAGTAGCTTCTGAGAGTACGAAGGAAGTGTCAACTCCTTCCAAGTTCACGTTTGTCGAAATGTTAAGGCACGGCATTTTCTTCTTCTTAGGAGGAACCTGTAAAAACCCTCAAAAACTTGGAATCTTCACAATGCTAAATTCTTTTCGGTTCTCTCTTTTCTCCACCAAATAAAAAGATTGGGCTGGTATTTGACTTTTCCACTGCGCTTTTTTGTGTTGTTATTTTTTACTGAATACACCCCTTAACTTCTTCATTTTCTATTTTTATACTATTGTAATGTTTGATTTAAGGCATAGGGTGTCTTTTAAGTTTAATTGTGGATATTCCATCTAATTTGATTTATTATTTCATTTGAAAGGTGAGATAAATTAGTCCGAGAATTATAATTCAATAACATCATGTTATGTGCACTCTAATACCTACTATCTTTCATTAGTATAAATATGTAGTAACTCTGTACGCAAGAACAATTCATCAACTAATTTTTTTTACCTTTGCTAGGATTTAAACTTTAATCTCGTATTTACTCTTTTATCATCATTAATTATCTAACAACAACATTTTCAAGAGACGGGGTTTTTCTTTTTTTAGCAAAAATTACTTGGCTAGTCAAACATAAGCAATTTAATTATATAATTAAGCAATACTTTAAAATAATTTCACAACCTAAAACTATTTCTAATTATATGACAATTTCCCCCTTTTGAATCACTCCTTAATTTAATGCTAAAATTAATATTGTATTAAGAATATAACTCTCTCGCACCCAATTTCCATATTTCTCTCCCTCTCACCTCAACCTTCCCTTGATTTTCTCCATCTCACATCAACTTTCTCTTAATTCTATCCACAAATGGTTTTTTCTTCCTTTTCAAATCTTTCCAAAATCCCATGATGCTGAATTATATCTATCTAATTGTATCAAGTGTCTTATAATATACTTATCTAATTGTATCATAATTCTCAAATAGCTAGGTATTAGAATAACATGTAACAAGGAAAGTAGTATCATAAATTTTTAATTGTATCCCATGTCTAGTTGTTTTTCTATAATTGTATCAGGTATCCGCAACAAAATTGCATCATATCTCTAATTGTATCCAGTATCTGCAACAATATTGTATTTACAAATCTTGATACCCAAAACAGGATAGTTGAGTTACAAAAATAAGTAAAATGTAGCTCCTGCTCCACTATGTAATATAGGTCAATATTAGAACACTTTCTAAAAATTTCTCTTTTTTTAATTATGGTTAATTTTAGTGATAAAATTTCATAAATTTTCACTCTTTACATACTTTTTTACTGACTAGTATTTGCGTGAACCCCACTGTAGGATGTTGACGATTTTTGTCTCCAAACAAAATCATTATGGTATGCTATTTTCCGAAGAAGTTTCATTGCCAGTGTTGGATCAATTTGATAGTCCAGTGCAGTCCATCTTTCAGGATGGATTATTTATAAATTATGATGTTCTTGAAGGCCAAAATGATAATTCTCCATTCCATTTGCTGCAGGTATCCATTTATGCTCTAAATATGTACAACGCTAATGAATATGTAGAGAGAGACCATCTAGGGACCTACAAGAACTAGGTGTGATTAGTCTTCTTATACATCACAACTTACACAATTTTTACATAGTTTAGATATAATAGGAATTTTATATTTAAGAAGCCTATCTGTTACACTTCCCTGCAAGTTGTATTGAGGAGTACCCACGGTCAACTTGTCCTTGAAATGCTGAAAACACATTTTCAAAGATCTTTCATAACAACATCTGCAATCGAGTCGTGAGTGCTAAGATAACAAACAACCAAAGACCTATTCTTCACTTTTCATGGATAGAATGGAAGTATATCTCTATATATTTGGCGCGGGAATGGAAGATAGAATTAACTGTGAAATAAGTTGAACTTAGATTATCACACTAAAGTGTAGGAGCTGTAGTGTTAAAGAACCCACCACAGCAAATATGGTATTTAGATTCAAAATAATTAGGTACAGTACAAATTCGTGTCATGAGGATATTTATTGCGGATCAGTCTTGATAAGTAAGTTAATCATCCGAACTAATAAAGAAAAATCAAAATCAAAATCAATAATAACTAAAAATCAAGGCGAGACTTCTAGAATGAAGTCAAGTCATATCATATACGAATGTAAAATTCCGAACAAAACATAACCATCCCAAAATACGATGTCACAAGCATAAGAACATCTAATATAATATCTGGAACTGAAAATACACAATCAATCTTTAAAATAGAAGTAAAGTCAAATAATGGATCGAGGAGGTCTGGAGGGGCCAGTACCTCGAGATATCACCAACTCCGCAGCACGAATAAACTTCCATGAGTCGTACTAGTACTAGGATCTACACTAAAAAGACACAGTAAGAATGAGTACGATCCACTTATACTCAGTAGGTATCATAGGCTGACAAAACAAAGTAGAAAATAAAATAATTAAAGAAAACTATGGTACACCACTTGCAAATAGAAAAAGTTTCAAACGGTAGCTCATACCGTCACCACTAACAGTTCTAATATATATATATATATATACACACAGAGAGAGTATAGAACAACGCAAATATACATAAAGAGTACAGAGGAACTAAACACAAATTAAGTGGAAACTAAAAAAAATCATGAAATATGCATATGCAATACAATGCAATGATGATAGAATGATTGGTGAAAGTCAATACGTGACTTTCTGTATACACCTACCTAGCTCGCAGCTCCCAAGATAGGACACATAGGGGGTTCGCAACCCATATACTATACTCATGTCTCAAATATTAACCCACCTCTCCAGCTCGTGTTCACGACGCGAGTTTTCATAAAATATCTCTTTTTTTTAAAAAAAAAAACAGTATTTATCAATGGTGCTAGTATCTCATAAAGGTATATTTATTTAATGAGGATGTAATGCTCACAATCAAATCAGTATGAAGATATCCAATTCATTCAACATATATATATATATATATATATATATATATATATATATATATATATATATATATATATATATATATATATATATATAAGTGAGCTCATAAATCTACTCAATGTTTCCACAATTCATGATCATCAATTCTAGTTAGGCACTATCAAAATAAATATTCATGTAAGACATCATTAAGATAATCTAAACTCCTAACTCAGGCATTTCGATCATGATAAAGACAACCAATGCTCAATAAGACCAATAATAACAACCCAAGCCCCGAATGGACATTAAATCTAGAAAAAAGGGCATTTAAATGCACAAATAAGGCCAATGATGTTAGATAAAGTCCCTACACAGGTAACACGCAATATCGGATATCACAAGTCAATAACAATAAATATAAGCCCCTGCTTGAGCATATAATAGTAATAATAATCTCAAAATATAAACTCCACAGTTATTTTTTCCAACTTATAGCATGTTTTACTTATTTGTTAACTCCCCATTTTGATCTAAAAGAAGTTAAGCCATAACCTACCTTGAAATGTTTAAAATCCAAATTTAAGTACTTTAACATAGAGTTTTTCCCTTTTGAACAACCTAGAATCAACTACAACATTCAAATATAGAATCTATGCATTAAAAGAAGGCTAATGATACCCATATTGTGTAACGTACCAAGGCTACTCCCTGAACGTCACACGACGCTTAGGACTACAAGTATCTCCAACTAACCCATGATATCTACTCACCATTGAACCATGATAAATATACTTAAAGCATGAGCAGAAAATTACATTAATAATTTGAATTTAAAGAGGTAAACAAATTCCAACTAAAACATTGTGAATCAATGTCAACTGAAAACCATGAAAAATCTGAAGGAAAAAAAATAGCTAACTAGTCTTGACAAGCCTCTATTCTATGTCTACTGTAGAGTAATTATGGCAGACCCCAGTTGACCCAAACTGAAAGCTGAAATCATAATATCTGAACTGATAGTAGTTGAACATCTGAAAGTAATCATAAACTTGGCCCTCGAAACATGAGGACTCACCAACTTACGGGATGTAGAAACGGTGATTGTGCTAATTTTACTACTGAAGATGAACACCAGAACCTACATTATGAAATAATATAGCTACACAAACATATATATGGTCGGTGCATTTAGAATATACTGAGTATATGGGGTTGAATGCAATAAGTAAAATCGATACAATTCATAATCATAAAATATGCATGCAAAGTGTAAATAGACTCACCATGATCATGAAAGAAACTGAAAACTGAAATAGCATAAGCATAAGTCTTAATACGATATCTGATAAAGTCTGTGAGTCATTACACCTATTTTCTAAAATTATCTTTTCTATGGAAGATTCTTACAACTGACATAAACCATGTGAACTAGCATAGAGTCCAACGTTTGATCCATGTTTAGGAGGGCTATCCCATACGTTGCCATCGATATAGAACCTAGACTAGAGTGATCACTAAATTGAGCCCATTTGGGCAAGGTAGACACTCCCTCGTGAGGACCTTTTAACCTATGTCGGCACATAATTTCTGAAAAATAGAGTGTGCTAAACACACTTTTCCTTGATGCTAAATACTACTCCTAAAATATACTAATGCTCATACTATATGAAATTCACCTTAAATTATAGGTTTATAAGTTTGAAAAATAATTATGCTTCTACTGCTAAATCTTGTTCTTAAATAAATGTGTGAATTTTATATCTTATCTAAGATTATAAGATCAAAACTATAATGTGAGTCATATTGTAATAAACTATAATATAAAATAACAAGTCCGAATTTCTTGTAAACTGACTAAATTATGTTGAAAATCATGTACATTTATCAACTCTTGTCAAAATACTAAAACTTTTCTTATAATAACAATCATATGAGTAAAAACATGAGTAAGTTAAATTCTTGTGCGAATTGGACTTCAAATCACATGGTAATATCATAATCTCAAAAACATGAAAAATGGGTATGAACCTTAGCTATCAAATCCTTAAAATTCATGTAAAAAATTAAATTTTAGGAACAAGGATGGAAGATAATCCTTGTTCAAACCCCACATACCCATACTTAGTGAAATTCTTGAAGGAAACTTGAATTGGATCCATATGAGTATGAATTTTGGAGAAGAAACCCTTCTTGAGTGTTCTTGAGAGCTTTGAGAGAAGAGGAATGATGTATTTTGACTTATGGGGGAGAAAACTCATTTCATACTAGTTTTAGGATTAATTAGGATGTAAAACACTAAATTACCATAAAAAATTTGAAGAGAAAATAAGATTCTGGCATCGCCTCGACCATGGGTATAACTGATGATAGGTGAATTTACACGCCTATATCAATATATTTTGCCAATATTTGTGCCATGTTTTGAGAACAAATTATATATTTCATGCACTTTTAGTCCTTTTTCCTGTAAGTGAGCTAAAGAACATGATTAGCAAAGTTTCAGGTATAAATGATGCAGAATTCAGCATTTTATGGATAACTTGACGCCAAAGAAAGCTCACGAAGAAAGGAAAGGGAGCTTGGACGCCTAAAGGACCAAAAGTGATGCATGGAAAATCTGTCCCGGGCTAAAACAACATTTCTGAAGACTTTGGGGACTAGCAGTAACTTATTAGGATTAGGATAATGATACATTAACCTAGTACAATTGGGTTAAGTATTTCATTAGCTTATTAGGATTAGGATAATGATACATTAACCTAGTACAATTGGGTTAAGTATTTCATTAGCTTAGTAGGATTTGGTTAAGTATTTCATTAGCTTAGTAGGAATAGGATATGAGTATTATAAATACCCTATCATGCTAGAGATTTTTATTCATTCCTCCCTTAGTGGAGAGATTCATTCACTTACTATTCCAACAATTCTAATTCTTCCATTAATTCTATTTTTATTCTTCTTCTATTAAATTCCACAACAAGAGAGACGTTACTTTGCAAAGGACTTCACGCCATCCTCACCCTTACACCTAACGTGCAAATCTTTATTGGGGTACAATGATCATGTTTATTGTGACTTCTTTTGCACTCATGGGTAACTAAACCTCTCTGTTGGTGTTATGGAAGCCGAATAAGATACTATCTATTGCTGTGAGTTTGTGAGTTCGTGACACGTATGCTGCTTATATCATTATTCTCTTCATCTTAATGCAAATTCTTATGGCTGCAGACGCATAGAATATCGCCAGTATAATATTTAACTTGTTCGAAACAAAGGTTATTTGTCTGTAAAAGAGATAGTGTCAAGGTAGTAGGGTCACATCCTAAATTCCCTATTAAACAGTTAGTACCGTAACTGGATTAAACTCTTGGAGAATTCGTACCGTTAGACACACTTTAACCTCGAAAGAGTTAAAGTGAAATAATCCTCGAATAGGTCGAAAGACGCATGGATTTACCATCGAATACAATTCTCTATAAGCACATGCATGTCTGAATTCAACACACTCATAACCAATAGAGACGTATAACTCAGAAGGTGGACATAACCCCAACTCTTCAATTCTCATTGATTCACAACCTACGAAATATTCTTTCTTTTTACTTTGCTATTTTCAGTTTTGCTTTAATAATTTGGTTACACATTGCAATCCCCCCTCATTGCGAGACTTGCACTAAAAGTCTAGTAACCGTTGCTTACTTATTGGCCAAGCTATTCCCTGTGGGATCGACACCCAACCCAGGTTGGGTTCTATATTTGCTAACGACCGCTTTACACTCCTACGAGAGCTGTAGATTGAGCGTTATCAAAAATTAGCGCCGTTGCCGGGGAATACGAGTGTCAATTAAGTTTGTGATAGTTACTAGACCCTTTGGTCAAAGATTCTCGTACTTTTACTTTTAGTTGTTGTTTTTGTTTTATTCAGGTTTGTTCAGTGCATCAATGGATGCACAACGTGAAATTGAAAGGATAGCTGCGCAAGTGCATCAATAGAATATTGATAACCTAGGTCGTGCAACAAATCCTGATGATGAGGACCTGGGTGATGAGGAGCTACTAAACCCACGGCGTACTGCTGAGATGGCCGCACCCATGCAGAGGAGAGATCGTCAAGCGCGATTGAGGCCTAATCGCCGAGCTGTGCAGATTCCTTTTGATGACGATGATGACAATTTGGATGAAGTTGGTGCCACAGGAGCCATTATTCTGCCACCCTTGGCACCTGGAGCCAAGTTCAATATCACTAGCACCATGATTCAGCTTTTGCAACTCAAGGGATTATTTGGTGGACTAGCAGGCGATGATCCGAATATGCATCTGATCAACTTTATTTCTACATACAAGTTATTCGACAATCCTGGCATTGGACAGAATGCAATTCGACTGCGCTTATTTCCATTGTCTCTGTCTGGGGAGGTAACTCTATGGTTGAATGGGCTGACTCCTGATTCTATTACTAATTGGAGGCAATTGAAAGACGCTTTCCTAGAAAAATTCTTTTCGCCATCCAAAAGAGCACAGTTGAGAGATGAGATCACAAATTTTCGGCAGCTTCCAACTGAAGCCCTCCACGAAACATGGGAGTGGTTCAAGACAAAGCTTATGCGGTGCCCAAATCACCATATGACCAATGTCCACTTGATGGAGATATTATACAGATCTTTGAATTCGGTGACCAAGCCGGTGGTAGATAATGCAGCAGGTGGATCATTTATGGACCTCACCTTTGTGCAGGCAATCAATATGCTAGATCGGATGACAAAGCAAAGTAGAGCTTGGTATACCTGGGATTCTGAGATAGCAAGCTCTACTGTATCTTTTGGCATGACTGCAGAGCAGAGGCGAAGACAAGAGGATCGTGACCAAGACATGGCTCACATGAAAACACAAATGGATCTTCTTATAAAGCATTTATTATCAGGGAAGACCAAAAAAGTTAAAGCTGTTGCATCAAAAGAAAGTGAGGAATCCGATTCCGAGGAAAAAGCCAACTACTTGAACAATCAGGGGGGTTTCCGAGGAAATGCCCAAGGAAACCAAGGTCGGAACTATTATGATAATTCAGGATATAAAGACCGTGATCAAGGTAGTTGGAAGGATAAGACTGACAGGAGTGGTTTGTATGTTCCTCCTGGAAGATGTGACGCCGCTGCATCTGGTTCTGGAAATATGTTAATGGAAGATATGATGGCTAAACTCTTGAAAGGAGTAGAGGCAACAAATACGGGAGTGAATGAGGTGAAGAACGACTTGTCCTCAATGAAGAAATTGGTTGACTCGCATTCCACTTCAATAAAACAACTGGAGCAACAATTGAGTCAATTATCTGCGGTATTCAATCAAAGAAAGGCTGGCACTTTACCTAGCGACACTGTGCAAAACCCAAGGAATTATGGGTCATGCATGGCCATTACTACCCAAAGTGGTAAGGTGCTGGAAACCTCAGCAAAAAGCAAGCAAGTGGTTGACGAAGTAGTGGACAAGGCGAAAGGGGAAGATGCCGCAGCAGCTGATCCTGACGTCCATAACGTCACCCCTCACGATTTGCAACCTGAAAAAGCTGAAAAACGGAAGCAAGAGGAGAAGAAAGCCGAGGAGAGAACAATTCCATACCCACCACCACCTTTTCCTTAAAGATTGAAGAAGGTGGCGGATGACACGATGTTCAGCAAATTCATGACTATGTTGAAACAGCTGACCATTAATGTTCCATTGGTGGAGGCACTTGAACAAATGCCTGGGTATGCAAAATTTATGAAGGATCTTTTGACAAAGAAGTGGGAAGCAAGTTATGAGTTGAAAGATGATGTTCATCACTGCAGCGCAATTGCTACAAGATCGCTAGTTCAGAAAAAGGCCGACCCCGGTGCTTTCACTATTCCTTGTACTGTTGGATCTATGAATTTTGCCAAGGCATTGTGCAATCTGGGTGCTAGCATCAATTTGATGCCACTATCCGTCTACAGGAAGTTGGGGTTAGGCGATCCGACACCAACCAATATGAGGCTCGTGATGGCTGATAGGTCGGTAAAACGACCTGTGGGTATCTTGAATGATGTGTTGGTGAAGGTTTCTTCATTCATATTTCCTGCAGACTTCATTATTCTGGATTGCGAGGTGGATTCTAAAGTTCCCATAATCTTGGGACGTCCTTTCCTTGCAACTGGAAGTGTGCTTATTGACATGAGAGCTAATGAGCTTTTGTTTCGGTTGAACGACGAAATGGTCCGCTTTGATATATGCAAAACAATGAAGCATCACAGCAATATGAATGTGCTCTCTGTAGCTGATATTCATCATGAAGATAAGAAAGCATTATCTGTAGAGAAACAACTTACTGTTGAGCCTTTGTCTACTGTGCCACTAAATGTTGAGCATGAAGACGATGAAGATTATGAAGAACTTATGGGTGCTCAAACAGAAATAGATTCCTACTCCTATACTCCTAAGCAACCGGCCCGTGATCTTAAGAATTAACCGTCACCAACAGTGAAGACTTCCTTTGAAGAGCCACCAATACTAGAATCAAAAGAGCTCCCCGATTATTTAAGGTATGTGTTCTTGGAAAGAGAAAATATACTTCCGATAAGTGTGGCGGATGAGTTAAGTGAACAGCACGTGGAGGCTCTCATCTCTGCTCTGATGAGGTACAAGAGAGCTATGGGTAGGAATATTGATGATATAATTGGTATCCTTCCTGGGATATGTATGCACAAGAGTCATCTCGAAGAAGATTGCATGTCTACAAGTAAGTATCAACGTCATCTGAATCCATTCAGAAAACGATGCCCCATCTATCTCGATGAAGTCTAAGTAATCAAGGTAACTATGTCGTGCCGTGACAATAAATAAGGCGCTAGATGGGAGGCAACCCATCATTTATCGTTTATTGTTTATCGTTTATCGTTTTACATTTTGTTTTTCTTTCGTTCTAAGTACTTGTTTTGCTTTTGATAAATGAAAAATCCAAAAATAAGAGTCGTGCTACGACCAAAACTAAGTCGCTTGGTGGGAGGCAACCCATCGTACTAATCGTTTTCATTGGTTTTGAGCAAATGTAGGTGCAAGAGGTATTCAACGAGGAGATTGGTTTCAAATGACGATTTGGACGTATTGTATGGTAAAGGTGGTAAGTTAGGAATAAGAATGCATAAGGCTATGGATTGAGCATTGCTCATGCCAAAATAGGCATCGAGGAAGTCTAGGCCTAGGTAAAACTAGGCCACGAACAATGCAAAACCTATACTATAGCCTAAGGTCTCAGAATCTAGTGTGCAAAGACATAGGCGCCGCCCATGCTTAAGTGTGCTATACACTATGCGCCGCCTATGATATAGCATTAGGTCTCAGTATCTCAAATGCCATACACTATGCGGCGCATATGTCCTTAAATGCTATACACTATGCGCCACATATGTCCCTAAATGCACTACACTATGCGCCGCCTATACTATGATTATGCAAAGCACTATGCGCCGCATAGAGGTCATTTTTGTCTCCAAAACCGTTTGTAAATGGGTCAAAACCCGACCCATTCTTTTCCTATATAAAGGGGACTTAGTCTTGAAACATAACCACATTGGAAATTGACCTAAAGGCGCCGCACATCCACCCAAATCATCTCAAAATTTTTCTTTTTTGCTCTTCCAATTCACAAGACCATCTCCAAAGGCTCCAATCACGTAAGTACTCTTTTATTCTTCATCTATTTCTCGTAAGTACTACGTTACTATGTCTATTATGAATTGCTACATCTTGAAGGGTTATTGGTGATGTTAATGTGTTTGGATTGTTGATACAAAACCATGTGAGTAAACATATACGTAAGGATGATCTTCACTTACTTCCGACTAGAATCTGATTTTAATGCATTGTTATACTACTTGCGAAATTGCTATAGTCATGAACATTGCATAATCTTGTTACTTGAATACTTGCATGTTAGAAGATCCCGTTCATCGGAATAAGACTTATAAGTGCCTACCGACATAGGAGGTTGAGATTATTGATAGAAACTATACCATGATGTAATCCCTATGTAGTAGTCTTGTTATACCTAACATAAAAGTATTGCAAAGGTTCCAAGAAGTGATACATCTCTGATTTTCTTGTCGGAATTTAGCCCCTAATACGTATGTCGATGAAGTCAAAGTAATCGACCACTTTTACTTCACTAGTTTGTGCCAACAAGCTAAGTGCGGGGTGGTACCCCTACTGCTTGTTCATGGATTGTATCCATTGAGATGATGCTAACATGACTCTATTGAGATCTCAGGTACAATGGCACCAAAAGACAAGGCAAAGATAAGGCTACCACTTCACAAAAAGGCAAGAAAAGAGGCCAAAAAAGAGCAAGGAGAACCCTCCTCGATGCAAACACCTCGACTCACTCTTGGAATTAAGTGGGATACTTATGAGGAACTTCTAAGGATGACGACTCTGATGATGATTCCGATGCAAAGGGGTATGACCCCAGACATAGAGAATGAGTCCGACTAACCAGGTTCTTCTTATTTATTTTCCACTGAGGACAGTGTGTCCCGTCTAAGTGTGGGGTGCTGGTATTTGCATGCTTTACTTCTCTATCCGCATTTGCATTTGCATTCATATTTGTTTGCTTAGTTTTTTGTTTTTTGTTTTTTTAAAGTATTTAATTTTTTTTTTTAACGTAGCTTCGCATGAAATTATTCTAAGAGGCAGCATGAGATTATAACAAGAGTATGTGCTACAATTATGACTATTGAGACATTTTAGGCTCTAATTGTGACTCACTATGTGATATTGTGTGGTTCAATTCCTTCACTTGTTGGGTCAAGAGTCTATACTACTTCCAATCAAGTCGACCATGTGCCTTGTGTGTGAGAGATTAATAGTATATTCTATGTTTGTGGCTGATGCTAGAACTTGCCTGGTATGTATGCAAAGCGAAAATAAGGAGTGTAAGTTTAGGAGATGATTTAGGCATTTCTTTGGAAACCTATACTTGTTTACCTTCTTTTTACCTACCCGTGGACATTATCCTAGTTAACCCCTTTTGAGCCTTTAGCCTATTTTCTTTGACAACCTCATATGTAAGCCTAATCCATTTTTTCAAGACCGTAATTTGATCCAAAATCCTAAGTGCTTTAAAGTGAAAAAGTCATGTGACGAAATAAGAGGAAATTGGGTGAGTATGATGCTCTAAATTGTAGTGGTGCTTGAATGAGTTATGAAAAAGAAAGTGCTATCATAAGAATGTTATGAAAAGAAAAAGGAAAAAGAAAGCTGAAAAGTGAGTTATGCTTAAAATTGAAAAACAAAAGAGGAGAACAAGGGTGGTAGAATAAAAGAAAGAAGAAAGGTTGAAAGAAAAAAATGTCAATGATACAATGTGATGTATTAAAGTGCTTAGGAACTTAGTCACTATTTCTGGCAAAAATATTCCTACCCGTCCCTTAGCCTACATTACAACCATTAAAAGACCTATTTGATCCTAATCTTAGCATTTTGACATTTAGCGGAGTATTACACTAAGGGAAAGCCTATGGTTATCAGTTGCTGCATACGAATTCTTTGTGAGAGCGAGAGCAAGGATATTTTGATACCCATGTTTGAAAACTATGCTATACTTGTGAGTGACTATGGGTAATATATTGTGAGACACACATGGTTGATGAGTTTTGGATAGTTGTACATAATTCTTTGTGCCTTAACTTTTGAATATGAGTTGACCACCATCACGAGTCTATGCTAGAGGTTAAATGGTTTCTACTAATGATCGGAAAACTACTCTTTGTTGATAATTGTTGTGCTTGTCTTGACGAATCTTTTGTGTTGTTGTTGTGAAACCCTAAGTTGATGTTTAGAGGGACATGATATTTTGTTCGAGGACGAACAAAGCTTCAAGTATGGGGTGTTGATGATAGGTGAATTTACACGCCTATATCAATATATTTTGCCCATATTTGTGCCATGTTTTGAGAACAAATTATATATTTCATGCACTTTTAGTCCTTTTTCCTGTAAGTGAGCTAAAGAACATGATTAGCAAAGTTTCAGGTATAAATGATGTAGAATTCAGCATTTTATGGATAACTTGACGCCAAAGAAAGCTCACGAAGGAAGGAAAGGGAGCTTGGACGCCTAAAGGACCAAAAGTGATGCATGGAAAATCTGTCCCGGGCTAAAACAACATTTCTGAAGACTTTGGGGACTAGCAGTAACTTATTAGGATTAGGATAATGATACATTAACCTAGTACAATTGGGTTAAGTATTTCATTAGCTTATTAGGATTAGGATAATGATACATTAACCTAGTACAATTGGGTTATGTATTTCCTTAGCTTAGTAGGATTTGGTTAAGTATTTCATTAGCTTAGTAGGAATAGGATATGGGTATTATAAATACCCTATCATGCTAGAGATTTTTATTCATTCCTCCCGTAGTGGAGAGATTCATTCACTTACTATTCCAACAATTCTAATTCTTCCATTAATTCTATTTTTATTCTTCTTCTATTAAATTCCACAACAAGAGAGACGTTACTTTGCAAAGGACTTCACGCCATCCTCACCCTTACACCTAACGTGCAAATCTTTATAGGGGTATAATGATCATGTTTATTGTGACTTCCTTCGCACTCATGGGTAACTAAACCTCTCTGTTGGGGTTATGGAAGTCGAATGAGATACTATCTATTGCTGTGAGTTTGTGAGTTCGTGACACGTATGCTGCTTATATCATTATTCTCTTTATCTTAATGCAAATTCTTGTGGCTGCAGACGCATAGAATAACGCCAGTGTAACATTTAACTTGTTTGAAAGAAAAGTTATTTGTCTGGAAAAGAGATAGTGTCAAGGTAGTAGGGTCACATCCTAAATTCCCTATTAAACAGTTAGTGTCGTAACTGGATTAAACTCTTGGAGAATTCGTACCGTTAGACACGCTTTAAGCTCGAAAGAGTTAAAGTGAAATAATCCTCAAATAGGTCGAACGACTCCTGGATTTACCATCGAATACAATTCTCTATAAGCATATGCATGTCTGAATTCAACACACTCATAGCCAATAGAGACGTATAACTCAGAAGGTGGACATAACCCCAACTCCTCAATTCTCATTGATTCACAACCTACGAAATATTCTTTCTTTTTACTTTGCTATCTTCAGTTTTGCTTTAATAATTTGGTTACACATTGCAATCCCCCCTCATTACGAGACTTGCACTAAAAGTCTAGTAACCGTTGCTTACTTGTTGGCCAAGCTATTCCCTGTGGGATTGACACCCAACCCAGGTTGGGTTCTATATTTGCTAACGACCGCTTTACACTCCTACGAGAGCTGTAGATTAAGCGTTATCAATAGCATGCCTTTATTGCGCCATGCTAGGGGTGTAGCACATCTTTAACACGGTAACCAACAGGTGCAGCATGCCCTTATCGCATCAGGCCACTAGTTTTCATATTTAGGGTGTGCCTTACCTCCGTGGCGTACCCTAATCATGGACCCTTACTATCTAAAAGTCTTGAAATGTCCCAAAACTCATTTCAAAAATTCCAAAACACTTTCTAATGGTCCAGTTAATATTCCTTATTATTAATCAACTTAGAAGTTGTCTTAAAACATATGAGAGATATCAAAATAAAATCATTGAGATTTTGGGGTCTAATATTATCTCTCTCTTAGGACTATTCATCCTCGAATGGAGGTTGGGATGGGGAACGATCTATCTTATGGGTGCATTAGGCTACGGTCTGCAACCTATCTTGCTCTGCAACTGAAACTACTCACCACAAGAACAAACATACAATTGAAATGGTTTACTACATATGAACATCATAGGTTAGACTGGTATGAATAAGTATATGGGTAAAGAAAATAGACTAGAAGGAATTTCTTACCTCAAGCTAACTCCCTACTAGGAGAAAATAGGTGAGAATATTAACTCATCATAGCTACCTCGGATTCTCACGTTGACTGATTTCTCTATAGAACTTTCACTAAAGCCACTTCCTTATTCCTTAACCTTCAAACTTGGAGATCAAGAATTTCAATGGGATCTCCTCATAGGATGAACTATCTTTCACTCCAATACTTTCTATGGACACTATTAAGGATGGGTCTCCAATGCATTTCTTCAACATAGACACATGGAAAAGTGGATGAACAATGACTAATTCTGATGGAAGATTTAACTCATAAGAGACATCTCCCACACACTTTAAGATTTCATACAGACTAACATACCGTGGATCGAGCTTTACCTTTCTTTCTAACCTCATTACTCCCTTTATGAGTGACACCTTCTAAACACCCAATCACCAACAACAAAATTTAATTCTCTCATTCTAACATCTGCATATAATTTATGACGATGTTGAGTGGTTTTCAACCCCTCATAAATCAACTAAACCTTCTCCATAACTTCGAGAACAGAATCTGGCCTAATCAAATAATCCTCACAAACTTTGAACCACCCTATAGGTGACATAAACCTACGTCCATATAAAGCTCTAAATGGAGCCATCTGAATACTAGTATGATAACTATTTTCATAAGCAAACTCAGTCAGAGGGTATATGATCATCCCAATTCCTTTTAAAGTTAATCACATAAGCTATCAACATGTCTTCTAGAGTTTGGATAGTTCGCTTGGCTTGACTATCTGTATGAGGGTGGAAAGTGGTACTAAGGTTCACCTTTGTACCGAGGCCTTTCTAAAATGATTCCCAAAATTAAGAAGTAAATTGAGTTCCTCAATCTGAAATGATGGATAATGGAATCCCATGTCTTACTAACTCGTGGACATATAACTTAGCATAATCTTCAGCCATATCTAAGATCTTGAATGGCAAAAAATAGGCTGACTTGGTCATTCGACTCACAATGACCCAAATCAAATCATACTGACCTGTAGTCCGAGGGAGACCCATAATAAAATCCATATTAATGAACTATCCCTTCCAATTAGGGATGCCAATATCCTAAAGCGTACCTTTTGATCTTTGATGATTAACTTGATGACAATTGGGATACTTAGCCATAAACTCTGATATGTCCCTCTTTATACCATTTGATTAATAAACTTCCCATAGATCGTAATACATCTTTGTGGCACTAGGGTGAATCTAATATTTCAAACTGTAATATTTTGTTAATATTTTTTTCCCAACTCATCGATGCTGGGAACATATAAACGACCCTTATAGCGAAGGACACCATCTCTTCCTTGAGAGAAAACTTCAACCTTTTACTAACTACATCTATTAATTGGATAAGTATAGGATCATTATGTTGTTTTTGTTTTACTTCAGCTACTAAGGATGACTCTAAACTATTCTAAACCATTAAAACACCATCATCTGTGCCAAGCAAACGAACTCCCAATTAAGCTAATATATGCACCTCTTTGGCCAACTCTTTCTTCTTCTTTTTCACATGGGACATACTATCCGTATCCAATCTACTCGAAAAATCAGCTACTATATTTGTCTTACCCAGATAGTAGAGCACATTCATGTCATAATCCATTATCAATTCAAACCACCTTCTCTGACGAAGATTTAAATCCTTCAGCGTGAATGCGCATTGGAGACTCTTATGATCAGTAAAAATATCTATATGCTCCCCATAAAAATAGTGTCTCCAAATTTTCAAGGAGAACACAACGTCTGCTAATTCCTAATTGTGAGTCGGATAATTCTTCTTATGATCTTTAAGTTGCCTACAGGCATAAGATATTACCCTTCCATTTTGCATTAAAACACAACCTGACCCAACTCTGGAGGCACCACGATATACAATGAATGTATCTAACCCATCTGGCAAAGAAAATATTAGTGATAAAGTCAATATATCCTTCATCTGTTAAATATTTTTCTTACATTTGTCTAACCCATTATAACTTTACCTTTTTTTCTGTCAACTTTGTTAATGATGTAGCTATTGAGGAAAAACCCTCAACAAATCTCCTGTAATAACCGGCTAAAGCCAAAAAGCTCCTAATGTTAAAGGGAGTAATAGGTCTAGGCTAGTGCTTCCTTGCATCTATTTTCTGAGGGTCTGCATGAATACCTTCACACAAAATCACATGCCCCAAAAAGGTAACCAACTCCAGCAAAAACTTACACTTGCTAAATTTTGCAAACAACTAGTGATATTTGAGGGTCTGCGACACTATCCTCAAATGGTCTGCATGCTTCTCATCACTCTGTGAATAGATAAGTATGTCATCTATGAAGACAACGGCAAACATGTCTAAATATTACTTAAAAACCCTATTAATTAAGTACATAAAGGTCGCATAAACCTTTTTTTAATCCAAAATACATAACCACAAACTCAAACTAACCATATCGCATTCTAAAAGCCGATGATAATCCGACCTGAGATCAATTCTCAAAAACCAATAGGCATACTAAAGCTATTTAAAGAAGTCATCAATTTTGGTGATAGGGTACTTGTTATTGATGGTAACCTTGTTTAATTGTTTGTAGTCTATACGCATTCTGATTGTACTATCCCTTTTGCGCACAAATAGGACTGGAGCACCCTATAGAGAAACACTGGGTCTAATGAGACCCTTATCTTGGAGATCCTTAATTTATTCCTTCAACTTCTTAAGTTCAGTTGGAGCCATCAGATAGGGAAGAATAGTGGTGGGTTAGGTATTCTCTAAGAGATCAATCCCAAATTTGATTTCTCTATCGGGAGGTACCTCAGATAGATCCTCAAGGAGTACTTTAGGAAATTCATTGATTGGAGGGTTGGGGTCTCAAACTTAGTATATTTAACCTAAACTAAGTAATAGATTAACCCGTTAGATATTAACTTTCTGGCTTTAAGATAGGAGATAAAATGATCTTTTGAAGTTACTGAACTATCTTTCTACTCGAGGGTTGACTCATTAAGAAACTGAAATTTTACCACTCTGGTGCGACAATCAACTGAGGCATACATGAATAAAGCCAATTCATACCAAGAATGACGTCAAAATCTATCATCTCTAATTCTATTAAATCTACTAAAGTAACCCTATTGAGGACTGTAATAGGGCACTTTATGTATACTCGTCTAGCAACAACTGACTTACTAATGGGATTGGAAACTGAATCTCGGGACTTATACCAAAGTTCATAGAAATAAGTGGGGTTACAAAGGAAAGATTTGATCCTGAATCTAACAACACATGAGCATTAAGATAAAAGACACAAAGCATAACAGTGACTACATATGGATAACTCTCTTTCTCCTGGAGGAAATATAGAGCATAAGATTGATTATGACACTGGTCTTCACCGGTACTGGATGATGTACCTACTATAGAGTTGGGCAACCTAACTGAGTTGCTAAAATGGTAGACTGAGTCTGAGGGCGAGCATCTCTATTTTCATGCTTAAAAAGAGGCATTTCTTGATCCTATGTCCTGTCTTACCACAACCATAACAACCATCCCTACGTATTATGTATTCATCTAAATAATTTTTGCCACACTTCTTGCATATTAGATTATTTCTTCCCTCATAAATGCTACCCTGAGATCTAGTAGACGGTGCCCTACCCCACTACTCCTGCTTAGTCCTTGGTGTGGCGCACTAGTTGAGGATAGTGTAGGTGCTAATGAACGACTCTAAAATTGAGAAATAATTTTTCCCTCCTGACTTATGCTAACCATAGTCAAACTATTTGGTTTTGGCCCTCTTGGTATCCCTTTATCATTTCTTTAGTTTCTCAGCCTCAATCTGCTGAGCACGGGTCATCAATCTAGAAATATCCATATCCATGATAAAAATGGCAGTCCTACACCCCTTGACCACCATGTCAGACACTTCAGTGATAAATTTACTCATATGAGCCCTAGAATCTAGCAACAGCTCTGGTGCATACTTAGATAATTGGTTGAACTTGAGGCAATATTCTTTCACTGACTTAGAGACCTGCTTAAGGTTCATGAAATTCTCCACCTTAGCCTCATTCATATCATGAGGAAAAAACCTATCCAAAAAAGCCATCTGAAATATGTTCAAACTTATTGGAGCTGAATTATCACCTCTGTCTTTCTTTCATAAAGTAACCTAGTTATCAACAATATCCTTCACTCGATGAGGTACCAATTCCATACTCTCCTCTTCTGTGATATGTATAATCTGAGTGATCTTCTTCATCTCATCAATGAAAAACTATGGATCCTCTTTCACCTTTGACCCAAAGAATTTAGGTGGATTTGTTCTCATGAAATCTCAAACTCTGGTTGCACCTAAGTTACCATTTTGCTGAATTAGAACTGCTGCTGGCTGATTACCTTGAGCATTCATAGCTTTAGCTAACACTTTAGAAGCAACCCAAAAATCAACACAGGAAGATATTCTTGTTTAAAGGATCTAGAACAGGTAGTGGTGCTACTTGGTCCCTATTACTACTAGTGTAAGCTCTACAAGGAGGCATTCTCTGCCACGTAAAAGCATCAGTTAGAGTAGATAGAGATAACTTCATAGCACGATAGAGATCATGAAAGAAGGGATCGTTCCTAATATATCCCATAACCTCTCCTTCATAAGTGTGGAACGCTTCACACCCATGATCAAGACTCTACGTAACGTGACTTGTCCGGCTCCCTAGGACTCTTATATCATTAGGATCTTATACCAAGTTTGTAATGCCCCAAGGCTACCCCTTGGACGCCACATGATGCTTAAGACTATAACTTGCCCCAAGATAACCCATGATATCTACTTAGTACTGAACCATGATTAATATACTTAAAGAACAAATGAAAACTTGCATTAATAATCTAAATTTAAAGGAGTAAGCAAATCCCATCTAAAACACTGCGAATCAATATAAACTAAAAACCATGAAAAATCTTAAGGAAAAGCAAACCAACTTACTAGTCTTGATGAGCCTCTAAATCTACTGAAGAGCCACTAGGACAAACCCCAGCTAACTTAAACTAAAAACTAAAATCATATAATATGAGATAATAGTAGCTGAAGGGGTGGTGATCGTGTTTAATCGTACCACTGTAGATGAACATCAGAACCTACATTATGAAATAATGGAGCCACAAAGATATATATGCGACAAATACTCATGGAATGTACTGCATATATGGGGTGAATGCAATAAGTAAAATTTATACAATTCATAATCTTAAAACATGCATGCAAAGTGTAAATGGACTAACCATGATCATGAAAGAAAATGAAAGATGAAATAGCATAAGCATAAGTCTTAAAACAACATCTGATAAAGTTTGTGAGTCATTACACTTAACCGACATAAACATGTGAGCTAGCATGGAGTCCAACATCTAAACCACGTTGAGGAGGGTTGTCCTATACCTTTCCATTGATATAGAACTTGGAATTGAGTGATTACTAAATAGAGACCATTCGTGCAAGGGAGACTCTCTGGTGAGGACCCCTTTAAACTACGAAGGCATAGATTTTCTGGATAATTGGGTGAATTGACCCCACATCCCCTCGGTGCTAAATACTACTCCCAAAACATACTAATGCTTATACTATATGAAATTCACCTTAAATTAAGTATATAAGATTATAAGTTTGAAGACCAATCATGCTTCTGTTGCTAAATATTGTTCTTAAATAACTGTGTGAATTTCATATCTTATCTAGGATCATAAAATCAAAACTAAAACCTAAGTCATGATGTAATAAACTATAATCGAAAAAAAGCAAGTCTGTATTGCTTGTAAACTCACTAAATCAAGCTGAAAATCATATACATTTATCAACTCACAGAACTTCGTGTCAAAATACTAAAACTTGTCTCATAATAACAATCATGTGAGTAAAAACAAGAGTAAGTGTAAATTCTTGTGCTAACTATACTTTAAATCACATGGTAATATCAAAATCTCAAAAAAAAAAAATGAAAAATATGCATGAACCCTAGCCATCAAATCCTTCAAATTCATGTAAAAATTTGAATTTTGGGCACAAGGACGGAAGATAATTCTTTTTCAAACCCCACATACATGAACTTAGTGAATTTCTTGAAGGAAAATTGATCGGAGCCTTAAGAGTATGAATTTTTGAGAAGAAACCCTTCTTGAGTGTTCTTGAAAGCTTTGGGAGAAGAGGAACATCGTATTCTGACTAATGGGGGAGAAACTTCATTTAGTACTAGTTTTAGGATTAATTAGAACATAAAAGACTAAATTACTCGCGAAAAATTGAAAAGAAAATGAAATTTTGGCGTTTCCATAACCATGGGTGTGGCACGCCCTTATCGTGGCATACCAAGAATATGACATGCCCTTAAAACAACAACCAGTAGGCTTGACATCCCCTTATTGCACCATGCCATTGGTTTTTCCATTTGGGATGTGCCTTAATTCTGTGGCACACCCTAATCACAGACCCTTACTATCTCAGAGTCCCAAAATATGTCGAAACTTTTTCCAAAATTTTCAAAATACTTTCTAATGGTCTCCTTAACATTCCTTATCATTAATCAACTTAGAAATTTCCTTAAAATCCATCAGAGATATCAAAATAAAAATCAACATTTTAGGGTATAACATATTGTCCATATTTGAGTTGGGTTCTAGACGGGTTTGAAAAAGAATTTGAAAATGAAAGGGGTAAAACTAGTACTTTATTTTAGAAACACATTACTTAAGATTATAAGAGTCTACAATTGAAAATCCATACAAAAGTGGGTTTAAGAAGAGGTCCAAGAAGAAAAATCATTAAGCTTTACCGTTAAAAATCTCAAAATTCTATTTCAAAATCATGCTTTAAAGGTGTTTTCAAAAATCTAATTAATGGATAATAATAGAAATATGATTTAGAGTTTAACCAAACAAGAATGGCGATAAAATCGTAAGAAGTTTCCTCTTCCCAAAGCTTGGAGGTCAAAAAATGATGGAAAAATTTGCAAAATTAAGGCTTATAAACTATTCTGTGAACAGTTCCGTGATTGCTCACCTTACATCACAATCGCGAGGGTCAACATTGATTGAAAAATTAATTGGCATTTTTTGGGTCAGGACTTTACGTTTATGAAGATCCACAACATAGACCATCACATTTATGACAGTCTTGTTGCATTCGCGAAGAAAGGACAACAATCGACTTGACTCGACTAAATATTGCAATTGTGATCACCACCATTGTGATCGCGATGAAGGATTAATTTGTCCTTCCAATTCGCGAATTCGGGCCTGGGTTTAGGAAGAAGCATCTCCCTTGCACTAGAATCAGCAAAAATGTTGATTTATATGGTTTTCAAAACCTTCGAATGGATTTCTAGGATTTGTTTGGGACTCGACCAAAGTAAAAATATTTCTACTAGGCTAATTTCAATATTTCGGACTCAGTGCCAGCTTAAAAAATTTGAAAAAAGGATTGTTTTTAATAAATTATCCCCTGAGATCCCTTTCAGGCAAAATTTCAAACGAAGGATCGAAATGCAAACTAAAAGTTTTAAAATTTGATTTGAACCAACCCACTACTAACTGAAATTTAACAGTTCGTACCTAATAGGACTATCCAAATCATCCTCCAACACTCATAATATTAACTGTCAACCAAAGTCAACTATATGACTTTTAAAGACTCTAAAAACCATAAATTCATCCAAATTATTCCTGATAGCATCGGGGAACCGTGTTAACCATTCCCACAACTCAAAAGTAACACGTAGCAACTACGAGAAAGGGAAGAATAGCCAAAACATTTCAAAAGAAAAATTTCACAAATCAAGTCATTACAACATCTACCACTAAACTCAAGTTCATCTTGAACTAAAAGTTAAGAAATACACAAATCAGTAGAGAACTGAGGATAATTACTATGCATGCCAAAGTTGACCTTCCAAGTAGCCTCCTCCGTAGGAAAGTACCTCCACTTACCTTAACCACCTGAATAATTCTAAAACACAACTTTCTAACACCTTGGCTAAAATAGACACTAACTCTTCTACAACGGCCAACCTCTCATCCAACTAAAATGAGTCACAACAGAGTACATGAGACTCATTTGGATTATAGCATCGAAGCCTAGATCATGAAAAATTAGATGAGAGGCTGAAAAGTCTGGAGGTAAGGCCAACTCATAAGCAACCTCTCTAACTATTTGAAAAATCTCAAAAGGTCCAATATATCTAGGGCTAAGCTTTCCCCTCTTTCTAAACCTCATCACACCCTTCTTAGGAGAAATACGAAAGAAAAATTAATCACCTATCCTGAACTTCAAGGCATGAAACTGATGGTCTATATAACTCTTTTGCCTACTCTAGGCTACCCGAAGCCTATCTTGAATCATCTAAATCTTGTCCAAAGGTTCACAAAGCAAGTCGGTACCACAGGGTCTAACCTCTGAAGTCTCAAACCAGCCAATAAGAGATCGACAACGTCTACCATACAATGCCTTAAAAGGTGTCATTTTAATACTTGAATGGAAGATATTATTGTAAGCAAACCCCACTAAGGCCAAATGTTTCTCCTATTGGCCTCCAAAGTCTATAACACATGTGTAGAGCATATCCTCCTAACCTGAATAGTCTGCTCTGACTTACTATCGGTCTGGGGGTGGAATGTGCTAAGGTAACCTGAGTCCCTAACTTCAACTGAAAAGTTTGCCAGAAGTTAGAAGTGAACGTTGAGCCTCTATTAGAATTAATAGACATAGGTACCCCATAAAGACAAACTATCTCCCAAACATGGATACGAGCTAACTTCTCAACACCAATGAAAATATGAATAGGTATGAAATAAGGTAATATGGTCAACTGACCCACGATTACCCAAATCCTATCAGAACCACAAAAAGTAAGAGGCAACCCAGTTATGAAGTCTATAATGACCCACTGCTACTTCTACTCAGTAACGGGTAATCTTTGAAGAAAACTATCTGATCTCTGATATTGATCCTTTACCTGCTGACATCATAATCAATGAGACATAAATTTTCTAGATCCTTCTTCAAACCATCCCACTAATAAATCTACTTCAAATCACGATACATCTTACTCACCCCTGGATAGAGGGAATATTTGGAACAATGTGCCTCCTTTAAAATAAATCTTATCCGTCCGTTAACTTTCGATACATAAACTCGGCCTCCAATTCTCACAACACCATTAGAATCAAGAGATGCCTCCTTAGCCTTGCATTTAATATATTATCTCAAATCACCTTCAAATTATCATCATTAAATTAGTGATCTTGAATCTACTCCATCAAAAAAGATATATCATCAACAAAGGCTAAAATACGTTGGACTATTGAAATATCAAGCCTAGCCATATGGGTGGCTAACTACTGAACCTCTATGGCTAAAGTCCACTCTTGGGTCAAAATATGAGCTAAAATCCCCATACTAGTCAACTTTTGACTCAAGGCATCCGCAACCATATTAATCTTGCCCAAATGATAAAGAATAGGGAGATCATAATTCTTAAGCAACTCAAGCCAACACAACTACCATCACAACTTGATTTATCAAGTCATTATGGAACCCACTATAACCCACTAGTGGGTAAGCCAACTCAAAGTATGAATTATCTAGTAATGTAATATCAGTAGAAATGGACAAGATAGCAAAAATAATTAAAATAAAAGACTAATATAGGATACAACCCTTAAGACTTGGTAAAGTTAGTACAAGAGCATTTAATACAATCAAAGTACAAAGTGAAATACAACAACAAAAATAGCATACCAAGTGTATTCCTATAAAATAGGGTTTGGAGAGGGTAAAATATATGCAGTCCATACCACTATCTCAGATTAAGTAGAGAGACTGTTTTTGATAGACCCTCGACTCAGGACATATAATAGTATAACAAATAAGAAAATAGAAAAACACACAACAAGATGGGATAACACACAACTAGATAATAAAGGAAACAAGCCCACAAGGTACTACTATAAACTATCTATCCAAAATCATAGACATCACCAAAACACCATGAATAAGAAACTCCAAGTGCAGATACAAATAAAACATACTTCCCTACTATAATGGATGAACTCCTGCCCACTACCTTTATATCTTAATCTGAGTCCTTTACACATTTCTATCAAGGGTCATGTCCTCCGTAGGCTGTAACTGCTCCATATCATGCCTAATTACCTCCCTTTAATATTTTTTTAGCCTATCTTTACCCTACCTAAATTATCCATAGCTAGATTCTCACACCTCTATATCAAAGCATATATACACCTTCCTATCATATGCCCAAACCATTGTAACCTTACCTCTTATATTTTGTTCTCCACCGAAGCCACTTCCACCTTCTCTAAAAAAAATCTCATTTATAACCCTATATTTCTAAGTAAGTCCATACATCCATCGCAACATCCTCATCTCAGCCACCTTCAAATTTTAGATGTGGGAGTTCTTAACTAGCCAACACTATGCTCTATATAATATAGCCGGTTAGACTGCCACTCTGTAGATCTTACATTTAAGCTTAGGAGGCACCTTCTTATGACATAAAACTCTCAAAGCAAGCCCAATTTAAACCACCCTGGACCAATATTGTATGTGATATCCTTGTCAATCTCACCATTCCCCTGAATCATAGACCCAAGATACTTGAAACTCTCTCTCTTTTAAATGATCTACAAATCCATCTTCATTACCACATCAGCCTCATGCGACAAATTACTAAATTTCTATTCAAGAACTCCGTCTTGGTCCTGCTCAACCTACATTCTTTAAACTTAAGGGTCTGTCTCCAAACCTCCAACTTTTCATTACTTTCTCCCTGAGTCTCGTTAATTAGTACAACATCATCACCAAATAACATACATTAAAGTACCTCCTATTGATTATGCTGCGTCAAAACATCCATCACCATGGCAAATAAAAATGGGCTAAGAGTTGATCCGAGGTGCAACCACGTCAAAATAGGAAAGGGCTCCGAATATCCTCCTACCATCCTCACACATGCTTTTCCTCCATCATATATGTCCTAAATCGATCTTATGTATGCCATAGGCACCCCTCTAGCCTCCAATCACCTCCACAAAATCTCCCTGATGACTTTGTCATATGTCTTCTCAAGATCAATGAACACTATATACAAGTCTTTCTTCCTCTCTTAAACCACTATACTAATATCCTCAAAAAGTGAATAGCTTTAATAGATGAATTACCTGGCATAAAACCGAGCTGATTCATGAAAATACTCACGATCCTCCCCAACCTCAACTCTATCGCCCTTTCCCAAACTTTTATAGTATGACTCAACAACTTAATGCCCCTATAGTTGTTGTAACTCTGAATGTCCCCCTAGTTCTTATATAATAAAATCATCATACAAACCATTTCTGAAATACAAAGTAGAGATAAGTCTAATTAGTACGAGGGAGAGAAATAATACTTTTAACAACAGGTGCTCACCTCAAATCTCTGATCCATAGTTGTTTCGCATTATGCAAATATCAACGACGACCAACTAAGTTCCAAAATAGTGCAAGCATAAATATCATGTAAATCAGGAATGTAAACTATAGAAAACTATCCAGGAAACTAAACATAACCATGCTTATGGGGCAATAAGGGTTAACTATCCTCTTTTAATAGTATTCAAGAACATAAGCTAAAGTACATACCGTATATCATGAACCAATATACAAATAATGAGTGAAGAAAGGATATATAGTAGTAATACATATACAATATGACAAAATAAGGAAAGAGAGAAATATCATAATATATATATATACATACATACATACATACATATACACACACACACTCTTATGTAGGACTAAACTCAAAGATAATATCTAAGGGAACCAATCCAACCTCTTGAGGATCAAAGCTAAGAAGGAAAGATAATACTAGCATAATCAAGGTCTCTAACCTAAGGATGACTAAACATAAGATAATCTAATAATAACATAGCTTACTATGAGAAAGAAAAGAAATTAGAAATATACCAATAATCTCAGGTACCAGTCCATAATTATCTTGCCAGAACTAACCATAATAACTAACAATAAAGTAACAAACTAGTCTAGATAAACTATAACCCAGCCGAACCCCCATAAGCCGAGATGGTCTAATCAAATACTCAGGAAACAATAATCATAACTTATACCAATACAAACCCCATAAGGCCGATAGATATAAGCACCAAACAATCATACTAGTAATAGGCAATGTGTATAATTGAATGGATGCAATATAAACCAATAGTAAACAATGTCAAGGAATCCTCTCATTCCATAAGCACCGAAATCAAGTCAATTTCGTAACATAATAGTACTCCATAAGTGCCAGACATAAATAAAAAATTGTATCATAGATGTTAGACTCGAACTAAACACAGTCTCATAAAATACCAAACTTGAACCAAAAGTAGTGTCATAAGTGCCAAACTCAAACTAAAAATGGTATCATAAACGCCAAACTTGAATTGGTAATCATAACATAAGTGCCAGAATCAAATTGAATTATAATGCCATAACTGAATAACCATTGTCTAAGATCAACCCTAGGACTAAATCACCATAATAGCGTAGAAAGGATCAGAATTTTTTTTGACCTAAGTAAATATTAGTGGTAAAAGAGTGGATAAACCATAGACCAAGTTTAATCTCAATTTAATTTCCAAAACATCATCTTTAGTGGTAAAAGAGTGGATAAACCATAGACCAAGTTTAATCTCGATTTAATTTCCAAAACAACATCTTTAGTTTCAAAAGCTCATAAATTATTAAATAATGTGGTACGATTCCTACTATAAAAGAATTTATTTTACAATTAAAAAGTGAGAATAAATCTCTTTTTAGAAAATAATATTAAAATCATGGTTTTGGTTGAAACCGTATCACTAAGTGAATGCAAATGCACCTAAAACTATGCATGCCATCACTAGTATAAAAAAAATAAAACAATAAGCGCTTAAACATCCATAAACTAGAATTACTCCCTTTGAATACTCACTTCGAGTCAAACTGGTATCGTAACCATGGACTTGGTCCCAACAATATATAACTAGCATAATAATAACACTATAATTCGAGAAACTATGGTCCAAGTCACTAAGTCAAATAGTGAATCTTATGCAAAAGAGTCCTTATTATTATTTTATGGTAAACATGCTTACAATCAAGGGTAATAGGATTCTAAGGCCATAGCAAGTATTCTATACTAAGGTATGGGTCTCATTTTAATCCCAAGTCCCTCTGTAGGATAAGGCTTGATACACTAATCATGATCCATCCTATAATCCTTATCTACTATGGAATCTATATGATACACAATCTCATAGAGAAAAGTAGACTGAATCCTACCTTGATGCCGAACCGCAACTCTTGAATTATCCAGATGTCGATCACCTTTTTCCATGATCCCAAAAATAATATCGCACTATCAAAATAATCATCAACATGTAAATAGGAACGATACCTATATTGCTATATAAAATTTTAATCCTAAACTTGGGTCAATAATGGGTTCATGAGGCCCACTAATGGAATATTAAATTGAATACATCATGAGGTCTCTCGAAGGACAAGTAATGCATATTTAAAATGTGAGCACAAACGGAGCTCGAATCGAGACCCAAATTATCCCATAAAGTTACGAAATTCAAAAACTAGTTTCTACGAATTTACAAGTAAAAGAGTAGAATTTGACGAGTAAAAATAATAGAAAATGATCAATCGGTGTTGAATTATCTTACCTTATCCTCAATGGATGATTTTTCATAATTTACCTATCTGTAAGTTTCAACAATGGCGGAATAAGGGTTTGAATCATAATTTTAGTCAAAAATTATGAAAAACAAATTGATTATTCTTGAAAAATGAGAAATATGACGTTATAATCACATAAACAATGATTATACAAGAAAAATGCATCAAAAATCATAAAAATGGAGCTTTTTATCTCCCAAAATTTTAAAATTACAAAATGGATTGAGTTTGGGTCTTATACTCAATTATGATCGCTTAAATGAGACTTAGTTTTCTTAAGCTACCTGGTCAAAGGGTCAAAATACCGCTTAAGCAGCCAAATGGTCGCTTAAGTGTCACAATTCAATTTTGTGAGTCATGACGGAACCTACTTTAATCCGCCAGTAGGTAACCCAAACCATAGCCCGGAGCTATAAGCAATGGGCTAATTTGGTGGAAAGTGGCCAAAATGGTTGAAAATTAACAATTTAAGGCTTGCAATACTAACAAGATGATAAATATAGTCCAAAAAACGATAAAGCATAAACAACCATCCTATGACCTAGTAGCGTTAGTACAAGAGCTACTACAAATAAACCATAAGTTCTAAAATAGTCAAATACAATCAGTCTTGAAAAATGGAAGACTAGACATAGATAATAGAAGGAAAAAGGGGCAACTCCAATTCCGAGAGCTCACCTGAAAGTAAAAGGTCAAACCTGAAAGTAAACTCCTATGTCGTTGTTCATAAATAAATTAATTAATTCAGAATAATAACGTAAAGATCACACAATTATAACTACTAAATTAGCTCCCATAAGCCAATAAGTGCAGAAAAGTAAATAACCCAACGCAGGCCCCTATAAGCCTGGAGGGTGCAATGAAAAGAAAGTAAATAACCGAATAACCATAAATTACGAACTAGCATGCCATAACTAAGAATCCATCCGTACCATATCATATCATATCATATCATATCATATCATATCATATCATATCATATCATATCATATCATATCATATCATATCATATCATATCATAAACAACTCTAAATGTCAGAATCGAACCAAAACTCAATAGCATCATCATCATTATCATCATTTTCGAACTTGAATCAAAACTCATATTTTGAATATTACAATCAATTTCTAAACTTAAATTGAAACTCATATCATCAATATCATAATCAATCATCGAACTTGAACTAGAACTCATAACATCAATATCATAATCAATCACCAGATTTGAATGAAACTCATATCATTATTATCATGAACAATCGCCAGACTTGAACCAGAAACCATATCATTAATATCATAATCAATCGCCAAACTTGAACTGGAACTCATATTATCAATATCATAAACTATCGGGTTTTTATCATAATTAGCATCATCTCCCAATCTCAAACCATCTCAACCATTAAGCATTAAATCTCCTCAAAGTTCTATAGTAAGCATTTCAAAGTGTATAACTGTCACGATCTAAACCAGGGCCTGGCCGTAATGGGAATCTCAAGTCCAACTTGAACTGGAGACCACCCCCTGAACCCAATCTCAAGAGCACAATAATAATAATAATAATAGAAACAACAACAACAACAACAGTGTGGAATCCAACTAAACAGAAATAAGAAGACTAATGGATGACTCAATTATACTACGAGTTAAAACAATAGCCAACCAACCCACATCTGTCCATAATAGCCTCTAAAACTAGAATACCAAATAGGTCGGGACATACCCCTAACCACGACCAAAAGAATCCAAAAGTAACGAGTCAAAATAAAAGAATATCAAAATAATAAGACCTTCTGAAGGATGGAAGCTCACACCCATGCATTTATTTAGTTCAAAATCATGAGAATAAAGCATAAACAATCAATTCAAAAACATGGGAACTCAATTTATTAAACAATCATTCCAAATCCCTAAACCCATATTCAAAACCCAATAACCAAACCACATGGACAACAATTTAACACATATTTTTGTATAGAGCGAAACATTCCTGAAATACATAAGAATTTGTAATCAATTTGAAGTTTAGATCCCGAATGAAGAATGCATAGGGAAACCCTTGAATATTTTTACGTTTTGTGTTTGAGAGTGAAATAGGGGGATTTGATCTTTGAAATTGATGGGAATAGGATTAGTTTATGTTTAAAAGTTGTGAAAAAGGTAAAAAGTTGTTTAAAATTACACCTTAGCATGACGTGCCAGTATCGCGGAGGCCAGTATCGCAGAGGGTAACCTATATGACATGATGATAACGCAGAGGCTCACTGCCTCGAAGTTCCAAAATAGTCCCAAACCCTTTCCAAAAATTTCAAAAGTTTTCCAAATCACCCTTCTAATACCTCTAAACGTAATTCAAGTCAAAAATTAATATTACAAACACGAGAAAGTCAAAATTAAATTGATCAAAATTTTAAGGGTCTTACATTATCCCCCTCTTAGGATCATTCATCCTCGAATGATGAGTTAGGACACTTTTAGCACGAGAATAGCAAGAATACACCAAAATCAAATGACAAACTCAAAATGACAATAGGAAAATAAAAATCATACCTCAAGCATCCCCATCCAACCCACGGAACAAGAACGGGTATTTAGCCTTCATATCTTCCTCAGCTTCTCATGTAGCCTTTTCTACCTTTTGGTTTCTCCAAAAGACCTTAACCGAAGTTACATCCTTGGTCCTAGATCTACAAACCTGCCTATCCAATATCTTAACCAAGACTTCCTCATAAGTCAAGGAATCCGTAACACCAACATCCTCTACAGGGACTATCAAGGGAGGATCACCAATATATTTTTTCAGCATGGACACATGAAACACGAGATGAATAAAACCCAAACTCGCAGGTAAGTGTAACTCATAAGAAACGTTCCTAATTCTCCTCAGAATCTGATATAGACCAAGGTAACAGGGACTGAACTTCCCTTGCTTCCCAAATCTCATGGCTCCTTTCATACGAGACACTTTCGGGAATACCCAATTATTTACCTCGAACTCCAATTCTCTTTGCCTCACATCCACATATGACTTTTGGATACTTTGAGAAATCTTAAGTCTTTCTCTAATCACTTTTACCTTCTCCATGGATTGTTAAACCAAGTTAGGACCAAACAACCTAGTCTCACCAACTTCAAACCTCCCAATAGGAGACCAACACCTCCTACCATATAGCATCTCAAAAGGAACCATCTAATTACTCGAGTGATAACTGTTATTGTACTTAAAGTCAATAAGAGGTAAGTGATTCACCCAACTACCTCCAAAGTTAATCAAACAGCACCGCAGCATATCTTTCAACGTCTGAATAGTACACTTTACTTGTCCATCTATTTGTCGGTGGAAAATGGTGCTAAGGTTCACCTGTGTAACCATACCTTTCTAAAATAAACACCAAAAGTGAGATGAAAACTGCGTACCTCGGTCTTAATAATGGACACTGGCGCACCATGCAGCTTCACAATCTCTTGAATGAACAATTTGGCATAATCCTCTCATGAGTAGTTAGTCCTCACAAGCAAGAACTGAGTGGACTTTGTCATTCTATCCACAATAACCCAAATCGAATCATACTGGTTGCGAGAATGCAGAAGACCCATAATGAAATCCATATTGATCATTTCCCACTTCCATATAGCAACTCTATATCCTAATACATGCCACCAGGCCTCAAGAACTCCACCTTAACTTGCTGACAAACCATGCACTTAGACACAAAATTTGGTACATCCCTCTTTATATTGTTCCACCAATAAATCTCCTTCAAGTCATGGTACGTCATAGTTGAGCCCAGATGAACTGTATATCTGGACTCATAGGCCTCATTCAGAATCCTTTCTTGTAACCTATCTACATCTAGAACACATAATCTACCTTAGTACCTCAGAATACCATCTCTCCAATATCGAATACCATAACTTTTTTCTGGGTTATATTTCCCTAATTTGCATAAGTATGGGATCCAAACACAACTTCTCTTTCACCTCCACACCAAGAGATGATTTGACCACTTTCTGAATAATAACTCCCCCATCTTTAGAGTCTAAAAGATGAACTCCCAAGTTAGACAATATGTGATTGTCCTTCACTAATCCTCTTTTCTCCTTATAAATATGGGATAAGCTCTCATAGATAACCTGCTAAGAGCATCAACAACAATATTAGCTTTACCTAGATAGTAGTGAAGGCTCATGTCATAATCCTTAAGTAATTCAAGCCATCTCTTTTTCCTGAGATTCAACTCCTTCTGAGTGAACACGTACTGCAAGCTCTTATGATTCGAATAGATTCTACATGCATCCCGTTCAAATAATGGCGCCAAATCTTCAAAGCAAAAACCAAGCCGCCAACTAAAAATCATGAGTTGGATAGTTCCTTTTATGAACGTTAAGCTGCCTAGAAGCATAGGCCATAATATTACTATGCTGTATCAATACACAACCCAGTACCACACGAGATATATCACAAAACACAACAAAACCATCAGTACCCACGGGCAGAGTCAACACTAGCGCTGAAGTCAACTTATCTTGTAACTTCTCAAAGCTAACCTCACAATTATCGAACCACAAAAACTTTACCTTTTTGAGTCAATCTTGTCAATAGAGCAATAATAGAAGAGAAACTCTCCACAAACCTCTTATAATACTCGGCCAAGCCCAAGAAGCTCCTAATGTTAGTCGAAGTCATGGGTCTAGGCCATTTATTCACCACCTCAGCTTTTTGTGGATCTACCATGATCCCTTTACTAGAAACAACATGACCAAGAAAAGTCACAACATTCAATCAAAACTCACGCTTAGAAAATTTAGCATACAACTTCTGATCTTTAAGGGTCTGCAACATAATTAGAAGGTGATTGGTATGATCCCCCCCACTCTTAGAATACACCAAGATGCCATTAATGAAAACTATCACAAACAAGTCTAAAATCTTCTTGGAAACCCGATTCATAAGATCCGTAAATGTAGCTAGAGCACTAGTCAACCCAAATGTCAAAAATAGAAACTTATAGTGACAATACCAGGTTCAAAAATCAGCCTTGGGAATATCAACCTCTCGAATTTTCTATTGATGATAGTCCAAACAATGATCAATCTTAGAGAAGCATCTAGCATCCTGAAGTTGATAAAAAAAGATCACCAATCCTAGGAAGAGGCTACTTATTATTCACTTTTACCTTATTTAATTGATAGTAATCTATACACATCTGAAGAGACCCATCTTTATTCTTCACAAAAGTACAAGACCAACCCCATCAAGAAATGCTAGGTCGGACAAATCCTTTATTAGGAAGATCTTATAATTGCTTCTCAAGGTTTTTTAATTCAGCTGGAGACATTCTATATGGAGGAATGAAAATAGGACGAGTTTCCGGTGGAAGATCAATCCTAAAATCTATTTCTCTATCGGGAGGAATTTCAGGAAGATCATCAAGAAACACTTTAGGAAACTCATTAACCATAGGGACAAATTACAAAGAAGGACTTTCAGAATTAGAATCCTAAACCCAAACTAGATGATATAGAAACCTTTATGAGATCAATTTCTGAGCTCTAAGATAGGAAATAAACTTCCCTTAGGGTACTAAGGAACTCCCCTCCTAATCTAATACTGGCTCATTAGAAAAATGGAAACTAACCTTTCTGGTCCTACAATTAAGAGACATATAGCACAAACGAAGCCAATCTGTCCCTAAGATAACATAAAAATCCACTATATTCGGCTCTATAAAATCCACCAATATGTCCTTATGGAAGATAAACACCACACAACCCCTACAGATTTTTCTAGCAACATTAGAATCATTTATCAAGGTGGACACAAAAAAGGGGTTAGAAATACTTTCTAGACCAAAACCAAAATGCACAGCTACATTAGGGGTCACATAAGAAAGGGTAGACCTGGGTTAAGAAAATAATACACATCACGAGAGAAGAGCTGTAACATACCAGTAACAACATCTGGAGATGCCTTATATTCCTGGCGAGTAGCAAGTGCATAGAGGTGATTTTGGCTAGTGTCGATACCAGAAGTAGCGCCCTTGGCACAGGAGTTGAAGACATGGTAACTGGAATTTTAGTAGCCCCAGTGGCAACCCTGATTGATGGATAATCTAACTATTTGTGACCCAACTGACCATAATTATAACATTGATTCCTCCCCTCCTTATAATAACCACAATAAAGTTGCCTATAAAAATTACACGGAAGATAAGGTAGGGTCGTGTGAGCTCAACTAGCCTGATACTGGGCACCCTATGACTTAGAACCACTGCTAGCCTGAGAACGATAGTCGCCCGATGCCTTAGGATAAATACTACTAGTAGACGAATATGAACTTTCCTAATTCTTCTTCTTGGTCCATTGTCTACTATTTTTCCCACTATTCTGCTGACCCCCTCCTTGCTCTGAATACCTATACTTCTTATTTTGCCTCTCTTTAACCTCTTCCTATTTTTTTTCATCCTCAATCTACTGTATATAAACCCCAAGTCTGGAGATGTCCATATCATTGTTCAATATTGCAGCCTTATACTTTAATACTAAGTCACGAGACAACCCAAAAGCAAAATCCTCATGTTAGATCTCTGTCTAGAACCAACTATGGATCATAACGATACAACTGCTGAAATTTCAACTTATATTCCTTCACACTCATCTTACCCTGCTTTATATTAACAAACTCCTCCATCTTAGTTTTCCTCAACTAATAAGGAAAGAAGTGATCAAGAAAGGCACCCAACTACTCATCCTATAATGCTACCTCCAAATCATCACCACTAAAATGCTTTCACTCCTCATACCACCGATACGCTACATCTTTCAGAAAATATGTAGCAACCTCTACACCTTCAGACTTAGTAGCATACATCACTCTAAAAATCTTCTCGATCTCTTCCACAAACAGCTGAGGATCCTCCTCAACCTTAGAACCTATAAATGTTGGGGGATTCAACCTCATGAACTAGCCAACTCGAGTGATCTCAGATGAAAGAGCAATAGAACCAACACGATCTTACTGATGAGAGTTAGATATTACCAATTGAGTAAGGAAATGAATAGATCGGCAAATCTCCATATTTGAGATATCCCCCTGAGGTGTCTGGTCATAAGAATCACTACCTAGAGAGGACCAAGAAGGACTAGTGGGGACAGGTGGAACTCTACAATCAGAAACAGGGACCCACCCTTGACCGGTTCTGCACTCCATACACATGGCAAGTCCCCTCCATATTATCCTCAGGTAGGACAGAGTTCCTAGCAGAGTTTCTGCAAACATCAGATCTTTAAGGAGGCATGATCTAAAATGCAAGAAAGTAAGGAGTTAGAGAAGTTTCATAGTACTAGACTCTATAGCCCTAAATAGAACACAAGAAATAGAAACATTTCTAAATTCCTTGTAGCCTCCTCCTTATAAGTGTGACGTGCTACACAACTACAAAGGGGACTCTACTCTACTCTACCAACGACTCTAAACCGTGCTTTGATACCAAGCTTGTCATAGCCCAAACTAGGGCTTGGACATGATGGGTATCTCAGGTCCATCCTAGACCGGAGACCACCCCCTTAATCCAACCTCAAGAGCACAATAATAATAATAATAATAATAATAATAATAATTATAAGAATGTGGAATCCAACTAAATACAAATAAGAAGATGAATGAACGACTCAATGAAACTAAGAGTCAAAATAATAACCAACCAACCCATATCAATCCACAATAGCCTCTAAAACCAAAACACCAAACAGGCCGAGACATGCCCTTGACTATGAACAAAAAAAATCCAAAAGTAATGAGTCAAAATAAAAGAACATAGAAATAATAAGGCCTTTCAAAGAATAGAGGCTCACTACTTCACGGCTACTCGACGAATGTGCTAATCCACCTAACACTAATCATGGGTAAAAGAAGTATCTTTGGACTGTACATTATGAAATAATGTAGAATCCTAGGATGATCAGTGGGCTAAGCACTGACATATAACTCAGGATAGGGATAAAATAATTCCATGTCCAAAACCAAAATAAACCACATGTACATATTTCATATACATATATATATATATATATAAGATGTCGGGATAGGGAACAAGGCTTAAACATGATATTTAAAACCATTATCCTGGACTGTGTAGCTCCAACCATCCTAAGGGAACCCATGAGCTATATGGGTTCAGCTCACTCGTTGAAAGAGACCCAGTATGTATTAGCCGCATGAATTGAAGAAATACGAGAAAGTGACAAAGCCACTGAGGCTCTAACCATTCTAAAAACTTTATATAATGTGTGAACTATGCACACATTCATAATGACACCTAAGCCTGCAAATGTGGTTTTCAGTATTGGCCCCACGAGGACCTCCACCTTCCACGATGAGCTATACAACCCCTTTAAGCCCAAATTAAAACCATTTACAAACACATTCTCATCCATCAACCAAGGAGTGTTTTAATTCAGCATTTACCATTGGAATCATCATACTAAATAAAGTTAATCTTGAAAGCCAATTCCACTATGCCATACCAAAACCAATTAGCCAAATTAAATCTAAACTTTCCAATTTAAATCCAAACCATGGCCACCAAGGCCTTCTAAAACCAATTTATGTTCCATTAACCTTTTATGCAATACAAGGTTTCAAAGTAAAGTAGATTGTGTATATGTCCATGTTTCATAAATAATTTCACAAGTTGGGTTGAGGTTAAAGCCAATTCCAAACCATTGAACCATAAAATTTATGAAAACCCATGTTCCCCATTCAACTCCCACACCCATGCATTTATTTAGATCAAAATTATGAGAGAAAAACATATACAACTAATTCAAAACCATGAGAACTCAGTTTATGAAACAACCATTCCAAATCCCTCAACCCATATTCCAAACCTAACAATCAAACTACCTAGACAACAATTTACACATGCTTTTGAATAAAATTAGTTTATGGAGGAGATACATTCCTGAAACACATAAGAATTTATAATCAATTTGAAGTTTGGAGCCCGAATGAATAATGCATAGAGAAACCCTCATATGTTTTTGGGTTTTGTGTTTGAGAGTGAAATAGGGGGATTTGATCTTTGAAAACTAATGGGAATGGGACTATTTTATGTTTAAAAATCATTGAAAAGGTAAAAAGACCGAAAGCCCCTCACCCCTAAGTGATAAAAACAAGACTGGACGAAAATTACACCTTGGCGTGGCATGCTAATATCGCGGAGGCTATCCTCCGTTCCATGCCAATATCATAGAGGCTAACCTCCATGACATGGCAATAATGTAAATACTCACTACTCGATGTTCCAAATAGCCCGAACCCTTTCCAAAACTTTTGAAACTTTCCTAAATCACCCTTTTAACATTCCTAAGCATAATTCAAGTCAAAAATCAATATTACAAACACAGAAGGTAAAAACTAAATTGATCAAAATTTTAAGGGTCTTACAATAACAAGCGTATAGAGGTCTACCAAAACTAACTCGAGTCTTGGCCTAAGATAGGTTGGAGAGGCCCACTTCTAATCCCCAAAATCCATTTTGCGACAACTTTTACCCTGTACAAGGCTAAGGTATCTAAATCCACTTATACATGGTAAATAAGCCATAGTTATCCCTAAGATTGAAATTCAACCTAAAACATGAGCAACTAAGTCAAATACGCCTAAATTGCAATTTAATGATAGCGTAAACAGTCCCACTAACCCTAAATATTGACTATCACGCTCTCAACACCTAAATCCCATCCCAAATCTAGTATAATATCATTATTATACTATGAAATGGCTCAATCTATGAAAAGGGTAAATCTAGCCTACCTAGACGCCAAAGAAAAGCCTAAAAAATCTGCTAAACCAATGATTTTCCCTTTTGAGAAGTTTGCACAAGATGCCATACTATCAAAATTATAATCTACTCATCAAATCGAAAACAATGACACCTATATTACACTATTATGCTCCAGGTCCAAAATCAAGTAAAAATCCCATGTGGGGATCATTTACAAAATTGCACATTCAAAACCAATACAACGTCCCTCTATTCTCAAGCAACACTTACGTTAAAAATGGGTGAATTCCTTGCACTAGATGAAGATTTTAGTGATTTTAGAAAAAGATAAAGGATTTAATCTCAAATTAGATGGAATCTTACCACAACTTCAAAGAATAAACACAAATTAACTTCGTTCAAGCTCCAAAATCACCCACAAATGATTCTTCTATGTTTTGCCATATATTCGGGTTCTAATATCTTGGAAATAGATGAAAAATAGGATAATTGGGCTAAGTGGGGGTATTTATACCCTTCTAGGTATCCAGGTGTCACTTAAGTGGAATATGGGTAATTTAAGCAACTATCGCTTAAGCGACCTACTGTCAATTACGCGATACTGGTCACTCTTTGAAGATGTCGCATAAGCGATAATAGTTTTGCTTGCACGTTACTCGCCTCTGCGATGCCTATCACTTAAGCGACTAAAGGCATCAGTTAAACGATACCTACTGGGCCTTAGCAGATCGCTTAAGTGACTTGCTAGTCACTTAAGCGATGCACCACGCCAACTAAGACTTGGAATAAATTTTAAGTCTCTGTCAACCCCTCAGAATTCATTTGAAATCCTGTATATGAAAATAGACTATGCTACCCTATAAAATTCAATGCTCTAGACTCAATAATGCCGTTGAAATTTCCATTCCAAGGTCGTTTCAATGAAAAGTGGGTTCCATACCCATGTGCTATTTTTAACTTTTGGCTAATAGGCCGAAATGAGTTCGAGAGACTCGAAACCCAGGCTATAGGTTCCCTTAGCTTAAAATTGACATTCCAGAGCTGTTGGAATAGTCAAAATTTGTATACTAGGTCATTTGACTGAAGTTTTTACTTAATAGTGAATTTGAACCAACAGAGACTTTAAAATAAAGAATAGACTCTAAAAACTAAATGAATACCTAATAACCAAACTGTCAGTTCCATCAAGTCATAATGGTTTGGCAAAACTATAGGAAAACTCTAAGTGACAAAAATAAGTGGAAACAAGATTAAGATGTACCTCAAGCCTCGAACAGGTGAGGATATTGGGTCTGCATCTCACTCTCGATATCCTAAGTAGCCTCTTATGCTTGGCGGTGTCTCCACTGAACCTTGAGTACTAGAATCTCTCTAGTGCCCAACCGCCTGACATCACTAGCCAAAATGAGCATAGGATCCTACACGAAGGTCAATCGCTCATCCAACAAAACTATATCTCATCTAAGCACATAGGATGGATCAGAAATATATCGCCGCAACATAGTAACAAGAAAAAACTAGATGGACAACAACAAAATCTAAGGGTAAGGCTAACTCATTATCCACCTCACCAACTGTGCGAAGAATCTTAAACGTCCAATATATCTGGGGTTGAGTTTACCATTCCTCCTAAACATCATCTCACCCTTCATGGTCAATACTTGGAGGAATAACCGATCACCAACTCCAAATCTTAAGGCATGAAGCCTATGGTCTGGACAAGCCTTCTGACTACTCTGAGCTACCCTCAACCTATCCTGAATCACCCTGACTCTATCCATTGACTCCTGAAGCAAGTCAATACCACAGTAACTAACTTCAGAGGTCTCAAATCAACAAATTGGAGACGACATTACATAACATATAAAGCCTCAAAAGGCACCATCTCAATGTTTGAATGATAACTATTATTATAATTGAACTCTACCAAAGTTAAGTGCTACTCCCACTAACCTTAAAAATCCATGACACAATTTAAGAGCATATCCTCGAGAACTTAAATAGTTTTCTATGACTGCCTATTAGTCTGAAGGTAAAAGGCTATAATAAGATCCAACTAAGTAACAAAATTCTCCTAAAAGGCTTTCCAAAAGCTGGATGTGAACACTGACCTCGATCCTAAATGATAGATAAAGGCACACCATGCAAATGGACTATCTCATAAACATAGATATGGGCTAACCTGTCAGCACTGAAGTATATCTAAATGGGAATAAAGTATGTCAACTTGGTCAACCGATCCATAATGAACCAAATACCATCGAAACCGTGGGAGATATGAGGCAGTATACTAATAAAGTCCATGGTAATTCGCTCCTACTTCTACTCGGGAATAAGCAAACTTTGATGAATCTACCAGGTCTGTGATGCTCGACCTTCACCAGCTAAAAAGATAGGCAATGAGCTATAAAGTCCACCACATCTCTCTTTTTACCACTCCACTAATAATATTGTCTCAAATCTCTATACATCTTAGTCGTACCGGTGTGAATAGAATATTTGGAGTTATGAGCATCACATAAAATCAACAAAATCCAGTCATCACCCCTCCAGACACAAATGCTACCATCACATCACAAAATATCCTCTAAATCTATGGTAGCTCTCTTAGACTCACTACCTAACACCTGATCATGGATGATGCAAAGTTCCTCATCCTCAAACCGACGACTCCAAAACTATTTAAATGGCGAATACCTCACCTTCACACTAGCAAGAATTCTCCTAGGTTCGAAAATATCAAGTCGCACTAATAAGTTGTCCAAGGACTGAATATCCTATGCCAACATCATCTGAGAAACCAAAATACAAGCCAAGCTACCCATACTCACCACCTTCCAACTCAAGTCATCCACTATAATGTTCACCTTGCCTAAATAATATAAGATGGAGATGTAATAATCCTTAAGCAACTCCATCCACCTATACAACCTAGAATTAAGCTTTTCTAGGTCATAAGATGCTAAAAACTACGATGATTCATGAAGATCTCGCAATGTATGGCATAAGGATAATTCCTCTAAATCTGAACCACAAGAACTACCATCGTGAACTACAAATCATGAGTGGGATAGTTTCACTCGTACACCTTCAGATGCTTTGAAGCATAAGCAATAACATAACTGACACTAAACCAGGGCCAAGTCATGTCGAGTCTCTCAAGTCCATCTAGGACTGGAGACCATCCCTCATACCCAAACTATTAACCACCCCACACCCTATGTCAGATTAATTTTGAACATATAATAAGATAAGATAACTTTAATTTAAAGACATTAAAAGGAGTCTATAACCAAAACCAAACAGCACAACCAAATGGTCGTCCAATAACGATTCGAATGCCACTACCAATACCAATGCTAATGCCAACATTGACACTACCCATGCCCATAATAGTCCAACAAAGCCTCTAACCAAAATAAAAAAATATCCATCCAGGACATTCCCCCAACCATTGACAAAACCAAACCAAAGAAATAAGAATGATATAAAGAAATCCATCGTATGAAATGGGGCCTTTCAGAGTATGGAAGCTCACCACTTCAGTTTGGCTCTCCGAATCACCAAGTCACTGAGCAGGAGGAGTGAAAGTATAGCCGATTCCAATATTGTGTGGGGATACAGTGCTTGAAGACAGTTAGTGGAGTGAAAGCTAGTATATAACTTAGGGATAAGGATAAAATAATGCCATCAATTCAAAACAAAATCAAACAAATGCAAATAACCACATGCAAATATATACGCATATATACTGTGCCGGGATAGGAAACAAGGTTTAGCATGCATTTACAACCTTAACCTGGATTGTGTAGCTTAACCATCATAAGTCCACCCACAGTCTATATGGGTCCAGTGTTACCCCCTGAACGGGCCCTGATGTGTGTAGCCACATGAACTAGAGATATCATAGAAGGCTGGGGATTCCGTTTACCCTTTGCCCTCTATGATACATATATACATGTATAGACTAGGGGGATTTCCTTATACCCCACAAGTACATAGCCATCATGACCAACCCTCATGTCGGCAAATATAAGTTTCCAATGTTCGTCCATTGGAATCACACCCTCACGAGTAGCTATCAGAACCCCATTTGTTGTCCAATTAAAATATTTAGCACATAACATAACCACCAATTTTAGGAGTCAACTATTAAGGCATTATTAAGTGGTATCGTCATACCGACTATAGCTTGGAAGCAATGTCATTATCCAACACTTAAGGGATTCTCATGTATCCCACAATCTCTATTATTAAAATCACTTGGGGGATTACCGTGTACCCCACAAGGTTTTCAAAATCATCCTTAACTATTTAACCATTTATACCATGATTTAATTTCAATAAAAAAGTCAAACCAAGCACTTTGGGGATTCCATTATACCCCTAATTCAAATTCCCACCTTTCTCATAACTATAAACCAATTTTATAGTATAAGGTTGGGGGTCATAACCACTTCAAAAGTCACAAGTTTAGAGAAAGTTACCATTCTCAAGCTCAACCACCATACCCATGCACCCACATATTCAAAACCATATTTAAAACAAGGAAATTTTTATTAATGCATGGGAAAACATTATTTAACAATATGCATTCAAACCCCCAACTTTTATTTCAAAACCATAACAATACCATAAAAGCCATACCTTAACCTGAATTGTGTATATTTACCATCATAAGTCCACCCAGGGGCTATATGGGTCTAGTGTTACTCCCTGAACGGGCCCCAGTGCGTGTAGCCGCATGAACTGGAGATATTATAGAAGGTTAAGGATTCTTGTGTACCCTTCACCTTCTATGATACATATATGCATGCATTGACTTGGGGGATTACCTTATAATCCATAAAAAATAGTCATCAAGACCAACCCTCATGCCGGCAAGAAAGAGTTTTCAATGTTCGTCCATCGGACTCACACCTTTATGACTAGCTATCATAAGCCCCTTTATTATCTAATTAAAACATTTAGCACATAAACTAATCACCAATTACAGGAGTCAATTATAAAGGAATTATTAAGTGGTATTGTCATACCGACTATAGCTTGCAAGCAATGTTGTTAGCCAACACTTAAGGGATTCTCATGTACTCCACACACTTCATTATTAAAATCACTTGGGGATTCCCGTGTACCCCACAAGGTTTAGCCATCCTTAACCATTTAACCATTTATAACATGCATTAGTTTCAAGAAATAAGCCAAACCAAGAATTTTGGGATTCCATTGTACCCCTAATTCAAATTCCCGCCTTTATCATAACTATAAACCAATTTTACAGTACAAGGTTGGGGTCATAACCACTTCAAAAGTCACAACTTTTGAGAAAGTTACCATTCTCAAGTTCAACCACCATACCCATGCACCCACATGTTCAAAACCATATTTAAAACAAGGAAAACCATGATTAAACCATAGGAAAACATTATTCAATGATAAGCATTCAAAAAACCCCAACCTTTATTTCAAAACCATAATAATACCTTGAAATCCATACCTTAAAACATGTGTTTTTAGTAAAATAACAATGAGGGAGGAGTAACATACCTAAAATACAAAGAAATTTTATAGAGATTGCACCCTTAGAACCTTTGATTACCACTTTCTTTGAAACTGTCACGCCTCAAATCCTATTGGGGCGGACTAGCACCCATAAACGAGGAGGTCAGGGAGAACCATCTCATAACCTTATACTTCCCATGCATACCTCTATGACAACCCGAAATTCGGTCAGCATCATGTCGCATATAAAAGGAAATAATCACCTGTATAAGCTCGAGCACACATATATATATGTATATACAATACTTGGCCGTTGGAGCCATCATGTCTATTAACAAAACACTACCTTGACTGTACATTAGGTCTACAAAGCCTCTAGACAATACACAAAGTTTAACTAAGGTTGGGACACACCCCGCCATATAACTAACTTCTATACAATACCAAAAGTGACTGAATATGACACGGAAAGCCCCGAAGCAAACTGGAGCTCACCAAAAGCAGCTGGATATCCTGGCTCCTACTTGTGCGGTGTATGAGCTGAGGTACCTGTGCCTGCAACATGAAATGCAGGTCCCCCGTGGGGGACGTCAGTACGACATATGTACTGAGTATGTAAAGCTGTAGATAATCACATATGATATAGGAGCTCAATAGAAATCAGAAACAAGTGAATAAATCGTAATAGGAGTGGACCACACTTACTAGAACTTGTGACAACCTGTACATTGTATTTATTCAATTACTTTACCTTCGTTCTTATCATCTTTGTAATCATTACTATACTGTATTGTGACCATTAGGCTGCCTCCAGTACATATCAACTGGGATCGACCCATGCTAGGCTTATGCCCCTGGGATACCACCCATAAACACATAACTAGGGATCGACCCATGATAGGCTTATGCCCCCAGGATACCACCCGATAAGAGAGAACTTCCATCACTTAGTTCGATTAATCTTTGAGATTATTATTTTGGTCGCCACCACATTTTTGATACTTTGAAACAATGATACATTAATAAGAGACATATAAATAGACCATCAATGCAATAACAATGAAGTAAGAACTCATTGGCACATCAATAAAGTGTTTTGGAGTCATCAATGCCATAACAATGAAGTAGGAACTTATTGGTATATCAATGAAATGTTTTGGAGTCATTAATAGCACATGGATTTTGTTTGAGTAACCGGATACCTTCTGGCATTCATTAGTGCAATAAACATGTAAGATTTGGAAAACAAGTAAGTATTGGAATTTTTTGACATCTTATAGGGTGGAAACAAGTTCATTGGTAACGTAGGACATCATACAAAATCATTATGGATCATATGTTACTGATTAACTTTGGAAACTTTCTTAATAGAACAATTGTTCACTTTCATGCCAAAGATATGGTATAGAGTATGCTTTAAATACCTGACTGTCAACCTTCAATACTAGTCCCAAATGGACTTCTCATCTTTTCGGATTACTTATCTACAATGAACATATATAGCAATCTAGTATTAGCGACCAAACATCACAATTCAATTATTTGAATTCACCAAACTAGTGGTTAAGTAGTAAGCCTTAATTACACCATAAAGGGTATCACTTTAACCTTCTTACACTCCAATTACATTCACATGCCATGCATATTCATATAACATCCTCCAATATCAAGTTTGGATTCATTTATCCTTCCAACCAATCCATTAAACCAAATTGAGCCATAGACATAAATAATCATCAATTCAATAGTATATCACCATATCCACCTTCCATAACTCAATTACCATATCCACCTTCCATAACCCAATTAACATATCCACCTTCCACAATTCAATACAACCAAACCATGCAAAATAGTCCATAACCATATTTCCATCACCTTTCAATAACAACCAATACATAGTAATCCACTTAATCCAAGAAGCTTCAAATATCAGTTGGAGTCATGGGTCTTGGCCACTTCTTAGCCACTACAACCTTCTGCTGATCCACCATGATCCTTTCACAAGAAATGACATATCCCAAAAAAGTGTCACTTTCAACAAAAATTCACATTTCAAAAATTTAGCATACAAGTGCTGATCTTTCAAGGTTTGCAACACAATACAGAGGTGATCGGTGTGATCTATCCCACTCTTCGAATACACCAAAATATCATCTATGAACACAATGACGAACAAATCTAGAAACTAAAGAAAAACTCTATTCATCAAGTCCATGAATATCGCAGGGGCATTGGTCAACCTAAAAGACTAACCAAGAACTCAAAATGTCCATATCAGGTACGAAAGGTAGTCTTAGGGATAGCTGCCTTCCTAATCTTTAATTGATGATATTCGGATCAAATATCGATCTTGGAGAAGAACTTACCACCCTGAATCTAATAAAATAAATCATCTATCCTAGGAAGAGGATATTTATTCTTTACTGTTACCTTATTCAATTATTGGTAATCAATACACATCCAAAGGGACCCATCATTTTTATGCACGACCAATAGCAATTCACCTAATGGAGACACACTAGGATGGATGAAACCCTTGTCTAAAAGATCCTTTAATTGATCCTTAAACTCCTTTAACTCAACTAGAGCCATTTCTTATGGGGGAATTGCAATAGGACGAGTGTCCAAAACAAGAACAATCCCAAAATTAATCTCCCTATTGGGAGGGACACTGGGAAGGTCATCAGGAAAGGCCTCAGGAAATTCATTCACCATCCGGATAGAATGTAAAGAAGGTCCCTCCGAGTTAGAATCTTTATCTCGACCTATATGATAGAGACACCCTTTGGAGATTAATCTTTGGGCTCTATGATACGATATGATTCTTCCTTGGGTGTTGGAGAACCACCCTCCCATTTAATAATCGGCTTATTAGAGAATTTAAAGAAGACCTTACTTGTCTGATAGTGTAGAGAATCATAGCACGAGTGTAACCAATCCATCCCTAATATGACATCAAAATCAACCATGTCTAATTCGAACAGATCTACCTAAGTCTCCCGATCCCCCATAAATACCACGCAATACCTATAGACACTTCTAGCAACCACAGAGTCACCCACCAGAGTAGAAATAGAAAAGGGGTACAAAATATACTTAGGAATAAAACCAAAATACACAACCATAAGCGGGGTCACATAAGAAAGAGTGGACCCTGGATCAAGTAAATAGCACACATCATGGAAAAAGAGTTTCAACATACTAATAACAACATCAGGCGATGCCTAAGAATCTTGATGGGCAGTGAGAGCAAAAAGTCAGTTCTGACCAGTGGCGGAGCCAGATGGTGCACCCTTTTGTGTCGAAGCTAATGAAGAGGCAACCGGAACCATGTTTACCCCATAAGCTACCTTGGCCACTAAATAGTTTCTAAGCATATTCCCTGGTTGAGAATAATTAAATCACTTGTACCTTTCTTTATCACAGAAATTCTAATACAATCGACCATAAAATCTATAGGGACGATACGATGGAGCTGATTAGTCCCCACTAGCTTGAGATTGGGCACCCTGTGCCCTATTATTATCACCACCATAAAAATATCTGTCATGACATGACTTTGGGTAGGGGTACTGCCCTACTCAAAAAATCTAAACTTCTTGCTCTACCTCTCCCTTATTTTCACCTACTTTTTCTACTTTTCCTCAACCTGCCATATTTACACAACCAACCTGGAGTTGTCCATGTCCTTATTTAATATGTTATTCTTACTCTCAAGATCAAATTTCGGGACAACCCAGATGCAAACATCCTCATTCTAGCCCTAATTCTAGAAACCAACTCCAGAGCATACCAGGATAACTGGTGAAACTTTAAGACATACTCCTTGACTAACATATTGCCTCTCTTTAGGTTGATAAAATCTTCTGCCTTTGCCCCTCTCAACTCTTGAGGAAAGAAGCGGTCCAGTTAGCATTAGAAAAATTATTCCACAGAGTCGACTTAACATCATTACCTCTTGACTTGTCCCATTCCTCATACCACGGATATGCCACATCCTTCAGTTGGTAGGCAGGAAATTCCATGCCCTCCATATTAGTGGTATGAATCACACAGAAGATCTTTTCCATCTCATCAAGGAAACCTTTAAGATCCTCCTTAACCTTAACTATAGGAAAAGTTAGGGTATTTAACCTCATAAACTAGACAACCCTTGTGGCCTTAGAAGATGGAGTAATAGAAATACCACGCTTAGACTGAGAAGCTACCAACTGAGCCAACATATGGATAGACTGACAAAACTCAACATTCATCACATTAGCCTAAGAAGCTTAAGAAGGAATGGAGAGGATCGTTGGAACTCCAGAAGAGAAATCAGAAATTGGACCCCTAGATCGGGTCTAGACCCCATAAGTAGGACGTGTCCTATCAATATTGTCCTCAGGTGGGATAGAGGATTTTTTGTGAGATTTAGATCATCTGGGAGTCATGATCTAAAAATTAAAAAAAGCTGGAATTAGAGAAGATTTTTGGACCTTAGGCTCTACAGCCCAAAATAGAACACAAGAAAGAGAAAGATTCCTAAATGCCTCATAGCCTCTCCCTTATGAGTGTGGTGCACTACACACCCTTAAAAAAGACTCTACTCAACATGGCTTTGTGGACACCCAATTGACCATGAACCGAGGGCTCTGATACTAATCTAACATGACTTAAACCAGGACTTAGTCGTATCATGTATCTCAAGTACAACCAGTATTGGAGACCACCCCCAATACCTAAAACATTAACCACCCTACACCCTATGTCGGATGAATTTTGAACATATAATAAGATAAGATTATTTTAGTTTAAAGAAATTAAAATGAGTCTATAACCAAAACAAAACATCCACAACTAAATGTATGTCCAATACTGATCCCAATGACAATACCAATACCCATGCTAATACCAATAATGACACTACCCATGCCCATAGTAGTCCAATAAAGCCTCTAACTAGAATTGAAGAATATCCAGTCGGGATATGCCCCCAACCATAGCCAAAATCAAAATAAAAGAAATAAGAATGATATAAAAAAGTCCATAGCATGAAATGGGGCCTTTCAGAGTATGTTAGCATATAACTCAAGGATGAGGATAAAATAGTGCCATCAATTCAAAACCAAATCAAATTAATGCAAATAACCACATAAAAATATATATACAGATATACCGTGTTGGGATAGGGAATAAGGTTTAGCATGCATTTAAACCTTAACCTAGAATGTGTAGCTTTACCGTCATAAGTCCACCCATGGGCTATATGGGTCCAATGTTACCGCTTGAACGGGCCCCAGCATGCGTAGCCGTATGAACCAGAGATATCATAAAAGGCTGGGGATTCTCGTGTACCCTTAGCCCTCCATGATACATATATACATGTATTGACTTGGGGGATTCCCTTTAACCCCATAAGAACATGGTCATTAAGACCAACCCTCATGTCGACAAACTTGAGTTTTCAGTGTTCGTCCATCAGACTCACACCTTCATGGCTAGCTATCATAACCCCTATTATTGCCCAATCAAAACATTTAGCACTTAACCAAACCACTAATTCCAGTAGTCAATTGTTAAGTCATTATTAAGTGGTATCGTTGTGCCGACTATAGCTTGCAAGCAATGTTAGTAGCCAACACTTAGGGGATTTCCATATACCCTATACCCCTACAGACTCCATTATTAATATCACTCGGGGGATTCCCATGTACCCCACAAGCTTTTCAAAACCAACCTTAACTATTTAACCATTTATACCATGATTTAGTTTCAAGAAATAAGTCAAACCAAGCATTTTTGGGATTCTATTGTACCCCTAATTTAAATTTCCATCTTTCTCATTACTATAAACCAATTTTACCGTACAAGATTGGGGTCATAACCACTTCAAAAGTCACAAGTTTAGAGAAAGTTACCATTCTCAAGTTCAACCACCATACTTATCCAACCACATGTCCAAAACCATATTTAAAACAAGGAAAATCATAATTAAACCATGGGAAAACATTATTCAATAATAAGCATTCAAAACCCCCAACCTTTATTTCAAAACCATAACAATACCATGAAATACATACCTTAAAACATGTGTTTTTAATAAAATAACAATGATGGAGTAGTAACAAGCCTGAAATATGAAGAAATTAGGAAGAGATTGCGCCCTTAGAACCCTAGATGACCACTTTCTTTAAAACCCTAGCCTTGGCTTAAATAAAGAGTTTGAGAGAGAGTTTGGGTGTGTTTTATTGGGAATGATGTGTTAATGAAACCCCAAGGAAGTTTTTAAGTCATGGTACCAAAGGTACTTAAAGTGGGAAATATCCAGAATACCCTAAGCTTAAAACTTGAAAAACAAAGTCATCTTTGGTTACGAGTTGACACATTGACTCATCACCACATCATATGACTCGTAGCCTTGATTCGTATCCTAGACAGTGAGTTAGACACCCATACACTGTCCACGTAATGACTCTATAATCCGACTTGTAACCCATCCTAATGGCTTAGAGGGTTCCATTACAACCAACACAACACCTAAATAGGGCACACATTCGACAACCTAAGACTTTACCTCTTGACTCATAACCTATCCTTATGGATGCTAGTAAGCTAAAGTCAAGCCACTAACTTATTAATTTGGTTAAGGTTCGTCCTAACGAATTATCACAACACTTAATGAGTCATATCACCAAGTCATAACTAAGGTAGTAAACCCAATCACCATCCACTTGACACCCTACTACTAGGGATACCTAACATGTCAAGACACTATACGACTCATATGGTCAAGTCATAATCAAGGCAATGAGATCAAAGCTCAAGAAATTTCCAAGGGCCAAAAATTAGGGTGTTTCAACAACCTAATGCATCAACACACAATCCAAACCTACACTAGAAGTATCATAATACATGGTGAATTCCTCACCCCCAATAGGAAAAGCCAAAGTAAGAAACTACTTAAGCATTCAAATGCTCAACTCACACTCTTCAGACCATCCAAAAAGAACCTTCTTTTGAGTCAATTTGGTCATCAATATAGTAACAATAACAACTCTCTCAATGAACCATCTATAGTAATAGACCAACCCAATGAAGTTACGGACCTCAGATGGAGATTGACTAATTACGAATGGCCTCATTATTTGTTAGGCCTACTATAATCCATCTTTATGCACCATATAACCAAGAAATGCCATGACTTAAGCCAGAACTCACACTTAAAGAATTTGGAAAAGAGCATATGATCTTTCAAGGTGTGAAGTACAATCCTTAAATGTTGTACATGCTCCCTTCTACTCCTTGAATACAAAAGAATGTCATCGAAAAATATAATCACAAAAGATTCTAAATAAGGCTTTAACACACGGTTCATCAAATCCATAAATGTAGCTAAGGCATTCGTCAACCTAAAAGACATCACTAGGAATTCATAATGTCCATAACGAGTGCTAAAAGTTATCTTTGGGATATCCTCAGCCTAAATCCTTAACTGATGGTAACCCAACCTCAAGTAAATCTTAGAAAACACTGCTTCACCCTAAAATTGGTCAAATGAATCATCAATATGAGGCATAGGATATCGATACTTCACCATCATCTTATTAAGCTATCTATAATCAATACACATATGCATGGAGCCATCTTTTTTCTTCACGAACAACATAGGAGCTCCCTATGAAGATACACTCGGTCTAATAAAACCCTTACCAAAAAAATCCTAAAACTGAGAATTTATATCCTTAAGCTCGACAAGATCTATATAGTAATAGGTCGAGTGCCCTACTAAAGATTTATAACTACCTCAATATCACACACAGGAAGAAGATTAGGTAGATCAGTAGGCAAAATATCAAGAAATTCACGAACTATAAGGACAGAGTCAAGCGATAGACTCTCCATACTAACATCATAAATATAAGCAAGATAGGACTTACAACCTCTCAAAATAAGCCTCCTAGCCTGAATATTAGAAATAATCTCTGCCGGCTCACGACTAATTGCTCCTTACACACTATGGGGAGGTATGACAGGCATAACAAAGGTAATGGTTTTGGCAAAATAATACTTGACTACATAATAGTGGAATGTCCAATCTATGCCTAGAATCATACCAAAATGTACTATGTCTAACATAGTAAGATAAACATGAGTATCAAAATCTCAAACAATCACAACACATGATCTGGAAATCCTATCCACTACTAAAAAATCACCCACAATAGTAGATACACATAATGACATAGGTAATGAATCCCAAGATAACTCTAACCTTGGGGCATAGTAAGAAAACACACAAAAATGAGTGAATTCTACATCAATAAAGAAAAACCTGATTGATGGGAAACCAAGATCGTACCTATGATAACATCATCTGAAAACTCAACCTCAAGTCTAGTAGGTATTGCATACAACTGACCACGCTCTCCACCTAGTTGGGATTCTGGCCAATCTCCTGGCCTACATGCCTGAGAGCCTGCATGGGTACCCTAGAGATCTCTCTTACAACCATGAATACCACTTCTAGCTGGGGGGATGAACTACCCTAATAGGTGGAACACTCTGAGCTGAAGGAATAATTGCTCTACGAATGGGGCACTCTCTCGAGAAATAACCAAACGGTCCACAAATATAACATGCCCTAAATGTTGTACCAAAACTAGAAGATTTAACTAACTCAAAATAACCACCACTACTAGAATAACCAAAAGACAAACCCCTCAAAGATAGACTACTACCCTGGCCAAGATAATTACTAAAACTTGACTGGACTTCATCGATAATCTAAAGTACAGCCTGAAAAGGCCTACTATACTGACCCTAATGCTGATACAACTGATGTGGAGGGTACTTACCCTGAGAACCACTGCCGCTGAATTGTGAGACACTACGACTCCTACTAAAACTATCATGATACCTTGGCCTCTTATCGTTGCCCCTTTGGTTCCCATGATGCATCTCCTTCACGACCTAGGCATGATCCAATACCTCAACAAAAGATCTACCTATAACAACCAAACTTTCTATCGACATGTGAAAAGGGAGGCTTGGTCCCTAAATAAAGAAACAAACTCTCTCATACTCATTAGTCAAAATAGAAGTAGCATGCATAGCCAACTCATAAAATCGAGCCTTATACCTCATAACAGTTATGGAGCCCTGCTCTAACCTCGAGAACTAATCCCTCAAATAATCCCTAATACTATAAGGCATATACTTCTCCAAAAAGATCTCAGAGAATTGATTCCATGTTAATGGAGATGATCCAAATGGACAAGAATCAAGGTGACCTCTCCACCAATGTCAAGCTGGGTGAGTCCAACTAAAAAGTAGTATAATCTATACCACGAGTCTCAACTAGGCCAAATAATGGAGCCTATCCTCACAAGTAATCAAAAGCTCATAAGCATCCTCACTTGGTACACCAAAAAACCTCGACGAAGCTAATCTCAAAAATCTACTCAGCATCTTTTGCTCCTTAATAGACATAGCAAGCTGGACAACCACTGGCTGAGCAACTATCGATTGAGCAACTTCTGGAGTAAGAGGGACCTCAACTCTAGAAGGCGCAGCTATAGGCTTCGCCCCCACCTCAGTATCATTTTGATCCATAACTGTGCACCATTAGATGGTGCACCACCAACCAATCCCATAAGCTGAATAAAAGAATCCCTAAGAATTAAAAAATAAATAAACCCTAGTGGATCCTAGGCTGGTCCCTAGCCCACCACTGGCTAGGGAAAGAATCTCTAGCTCAAAAGTTGAAATAGGGTCTTATGAAGGCCCCCTATCTTGATCCCTTACCCGATCTGAATCTATAGGTTGTCCAATAACTCTAGGTCATCCACGATTAGTGATAGGATCTCTACGCTCTAAATTGGGACCTCATCAGTGGAAGCATATGCCCTATCAATCTACGAAGAGTGAAATTAAAGAAATTCTATAAAAACTAAAATTAGACACTTAGAATAAGATTAGTGAAAAGTGAAGAAAACCCAAGAATGTCCGATAGATTCCTCAAGATAATAAATAAATGTCATTATTATAATCCATGAAACTCTACTGGACATTTGCTCTTGTACCAATAATACTGGTGAACTTGGGCTTTGATACAAGTTTGTCATGACCAAATTATGGAACCTACTTTAACTCGTATATAGATAAGCCAACTCATAGCAGTGGGCTAATTTGATGAATAAATGGCCCAAAGGCTAGAAATCAATAATTTAAGGCTTGTAATATTAACATGACAACAAATATAGTCCAAAAGATAGATAAAGCATAAACAACCATCCCATGACCTAGTAGTGTTAATAAAAGAGCTACTACCAATAAATCATAAGTTCTGAAATAGTTAAATATAATCTGTCTTAGAAAATAAAAGACTAAGCATAGATAATAAAAGGAAAAAGGGGAAATATTGACTCCTAGAGCTCACCCTATTTTCAAAATCCAACTCAGTATGATCATCATATCAGCGGTGGCTACTATTACTTGGATATACACCAAAAAAGTATATAAGTATAGTATGAGTTCTAAAACTATAGGTACTCAATAGGCATCATAGGTAGACTAAGATAAATTATGATACAAATAGGATAAAATGCAAGATAATAAGCTAAGTTAAGGAAAAAGAGAAAACATAAAAGTAAACTCCCACACTATTGTGTATAACTAAATCCATAAATCCAGAATAATAACATAAACAACACATAATTATAACTACTAAATTGGCCCCCATAACCCATAAGTGCAAAAAATTAAATAACCCAATGCTAGACCCCATAAGCCTAGAGGGTGAAATTAAAGAATAATAAATAACCATAAATTACCAGTTATCATGCCATAACTAAGAATCCCTCTGTACTATATCATATCATAAACCACTCTCAATGTTAGACTAAAATCAAAATTCAATAGCATCATCATCATTATCATCATTGTCGTACTTGAATCGGGACTTATATTATCAATATCATAATCAATAGCCAGACTTGAACAAAAACTCATCATCAATATCATACACTATTGAGTTTTACCGCAATTAGCATCAACTCCCAATCTAAATACATCATAACAATTAAGAACCAACTATCCTTAAAGTACCTTAGTAATCATTCTAAAGTGGATAACAAATGTATATAGGTCTACCAAAACTAACTGTAACGCCCCGCGTTTCAGGCTAGAATGAAAACCATCATTTCTATGCGTAGATGATCCAAAAGCCATAAATCCTATGCAAATTTTCCATGTTAATAAATTATGTAGTGTGGTAACCTATTTGAGAATGAATTAAGGCCATAAAGGTCCCCTAAATTAAGGTCAAGTTGAAAGCATTCCTATCATTTGAGTTTTAGTGAGTGTCAAAACTTGAGTCAACTTCAATCGATTATATATCCTTGTATATAACTAACTGAGTGGACTACTATATATCAAATGAAATATATTCAAATTATATTTCTATCGATACCAAATTCACCTAAAACGAACACTCAGTGAAAAAGTTAGAGAATTTTTAATGTCAGCATTCCCGATTGACAGGCCATCGCATCGCGATGAGCCTTAAATTGACAATTGTCAATTCTAGTAGCTCACTGTGATTTCCAAAGCATTGCGGTGAAGCCTTTTATGGTGTTCTATTCCTGGATTTTAAATTTCAAGGTCAAATTAGACCTTTCCCATGGCCCCAAACCCATCCAAACATGGGATTTAATCCCAAATACAGCAAAATACGTACACTTTCACCAAAATTCATCAAGAAAACCCCTTATTTTTCAAACTAAAAACCCAAAAATCTCAAGATTTAATCATGGGTTTTCCTAAATTCTTCAAGATTCGTAATCTCCATTGCAAGAGCTACAAGATGCACTCATCAATCGTACGTATAGCATCCCAAAAGCTAGAGTTCATTCAAAAGCTTGTAATTTAAGGTACGTGAGGTTTATCCTAAAATTACATGGGATTATTGAAATTCTTGAATATATTTTAAAGTTTATCAAGAATGAAATTATAAAAAAGGGTTTTGGAATCCATGATTTTCAACTATGCATCATGAATGTTTTAATGATAATATTGTTTTGGACTTTAGGCCTTTCCCCCTTAAATTGATTTATATTCATAAGTATATGCATGAAACTAAAAATTGATTGAGAGCATCATTATAAAAACCCTCTCTTTGATGAATTAAAGTTTACGAACTTATTGGGAATGATTTGAAATACATGTTTTATGATTTGAATGTGGTCTTTTCAATATTCTAGTATTTGACATGATTTAGAGATGATGAGAGGGAGTTTCTTATTATACCTATACGCTTGTTTTAAAGAGAGAATTGCATGTGATTGAGTAAGTTGACATGACCACCTTATGTTACTGAAATGTTAAAAAAGAGAGTTTTTTGCATATGTTTGGATGAATTTAAAATAAAAATTTTTTTGAATTGACTTACTGTTATGGTTGTCCAAAATTACATGTTTTGAAAGAAGAGATGATAATATGCTATAAGTGGCTCAGAGAATGTGACTTGCAAATCAATGGTATGACGATACCATATAAATGTATGCCATAATAGAGTTAGAGTTTGATTTAAAAAAATCTATGTTTTAAAGAGTTAAAAACCGAGTTGATGTGAGTTAGGTGGTTACCCGAAGAAAGCCCCAGTCAAATAAATCTATGCTAGAAACCGTGATTTTCTGACACGGGAACTTGGTACCCTACTATGTGATCTTGTGTACCTAGTACTTTGTCATCCCGAATTGGGACTTAGTAGGCAAAAACTATGAAACTGTATGGTATACATCCTAGTGCAGAAGTAATACAAAGAGCGTCTCTGATTTCAGATTTTTCATAAAGTCTTTTAAAATGCCCGTATGATTTCTTACTATATGATATGCTTATGAACTATTATAAATTACTCTCATATATGTTGAATATAAATTATTATTTTGGATTTGCTTTGCATACCAGTACATCTGTATTGACACCTCTCCCTTGAGGTTCTGAGCCGCAGTCTAGGGGCCCTGATAAGCAGTAGATTGCATCAGACATGAGTGAAGAGTTCCAGTTGGTGAGTGATGATAGGCGAATTTACACGCCTACAGTACTATATTTTACCCATATTTTAGCTAAGTTTTGAGGACAAATTATATAATTCATGCACTTTTAGTCCTTTTTCCTGTAAGTGAGCTAACAAACATCATTAGCAAGTTTTCAGGTATAAATGATGTAGAATTCAGCATTTTATGGATAACTTGACGCCAAAGAAAGCTTCACGAAAGGAGGAAAGCAAAGCTTGGACGCCAAGGACTAAAAGTGATGCATGGAGAACTTGTCCCGGGCAAAAACAACATTTCTAAAGACTTGGGGGACTAGCAGTAACTTATTAGGATTAGGATAATGATACATTAACCAAGTAGGATTGGGTTAAGTAATTCATTAGCTTAGTAGGAATAGGATATGGGTATTATAAATACCCTATTCTGCTAGAGATTTTTATTCATTCTTCCATTAATTACAATCAATTCTTCTACAACTCTTCTTCTAATCATTCCTCATTAATTTTACTTTTTATTCTTCTTCTATTTATCTATTCAATTCTTAATTTCTGCAACAAGAGAAACGTTACTTTGCAAAGAAGTCACGCCTAACGCCACACCACACCTTACTACATGAGATCTTTATTGTGGTATAATAATAATGTCTATTGTGATTTCCTTCGCACTCATGGGTAACTAAACTTCTCTGTTGGGGTTATGGAAGCCATATGAGATACTATCTATTGCTATGAGTTTGTGAATTCGTGACACGTATGCTGCTTATATCATTATTCTCTTCATCTTAATGCAAATTCTTGTGGCTGCAGACGCATAGAATACGCCAGTATAGCATTAACTTGTTCGAAAGAAAAGTTACATGTCTGGAAAAGAGATAATGTCAAGGTAATAGGGTCCCATCCCCTATTAAAAAGTTAGTGCCGTAACTGGATTAACCTCTTGGAGAATTTGTACCGTTAGATACGCTTTAAGCTCGAAAGAGTTAAAGTGAAATAGTCCTTGTTGAGGTCGAAAGACGCTTGGATTTACCATCGAATACAATTCTCTATAAGCACATGCATGCCTGAACTCCGCACAACTCATAGCCAATTGAGACGTACAACTCATAAGGTGGACATAACCCCAACTTCTCGATTCTCAGTGTTTTACATCTTACCAAACATTCTTACTTTTTACTTTGCTATTTTCCATTTTTACCTTATTACTTTGGTTACATTACTTGCACGACAAAACTCCCCCCTTTTTACGAGACTTGCACTAAAAGACTAGTAATCTTTGCTTACTTGTTGACCAAGCTATTCCCTGTGGGATCGATACCCAGCTCAGTTGGGTTATATATTTGACAGTGACCGCTTTACACTCCTACGAGAGCTGTAGATTGAGCGTTATCAAAAATTGGCGCCATTGCCGGGGAATACGAGTGTCAATCAAGTTTGTGATAATTACTAGACCCTTTGGTCAAAGATTCTCGTACTTTTACTTTTAGTTTTTGTTTTTGTTCTCTGCAGGTTTTTATTCAGTGCATGCCCCATACTCGAAGTTCTGGTCAACCGTTATTACCTATCAATCCTGAACCACAATGTATTGGCAGAATGGAGGCACAACACAAAATTGAAAGGATGGCTGCTCAATAGGAACAGGCAAGACTAGCTGCTCTAGCCGCCGCTCAAGTGCATCAACAGAATATTGATAACCCCGGGTGAGCAATAAATCCTGCGACGAGGACCTAGGTGATGACGAGTTACTAAACCCTAGGCATGCTGCTGAGATCGCAACACTTGCCAACAGAAGAGATCATCAAGCAAGGTTTAAGCATGAACGCCGACCTGTACAACCAGCTTTAGACGATGATGATGATGATCTTGATGGAGCCGGAGCCACAGGAGCCATTATTCCTCCACCATTGGCACCCGGAGCCAAGTTCAACATCACAAGCACTATGATTCAATTATTGCAACTCAAGAGATTATTTGGTGGACTAGCAGGCGATGATCCGAATATGCATCTCATCAACTTTATTTCTATATGCAAGTCGTTTAACAATCCTGGCGTTGGTTAGAATGCAATTCGATTACTCTTATTTCCATTGTCTCTGTCTGGGGAGGCAACTCTAAGGTTGAATGGGTTGACTCCTGATTCTACTACAAATTGGAGGCAATTGAGAGACGCTTTCCTAGAAAGATTCTTTCCGTTATCCAAAAAAGCACAATTAAGAGATGAAATCAGCAACTTTCGGCAGCTTCCAACTGAAGTTCTTCATGAAACATGGGAGAGGTTCAATACGAAGCTTATGAGGTGCCCAAACCATCACATGACCAATGTCCATCTAATGGAGATACTATAAAGAGCCTTGAATTCAATAACTAAACCAGTGGTGGATAAAGCGACTGGAGGAGCATTTATGGACCTCACCTTTGGTCAGGTAAGCAATATGCTAGACCGGATGACGAAGCAAAGTAGAGCTTGGCATACCAGGGATTCTGAGGTAGCAAGCCCCACTTTATCTATTGGCATGACTGCAGACCAAAAGAGAAGAGAAGAAGAACGTGATCAAGATATGGCGCACCTGAAAACATAAGTGGATCTTCTTACAAAACATCTATTGTCAGGGAAGATCGAAAAATTCAAAGCTATTGGATCAAAAGGAAGAGACGAAACACATTCGGAAGAAGAAGCCAACTACTTAAAAAAATAAGGGGGTTTCCGAGGCAATGCCCAAGGAAACCAAGGTCGGAACTACTATGACAAATCTGGAAACAAGGACCAAGGTAGTTGGAAGAACAAGAATGACAAAAGTTGTTTGTACGTTCCCCCAGGAAGACGTGACACCACTACATCCGATTCTGGAAATAGGGAAGAGATGATGGCTAAACTATTGAAAGGAGTGGAAGCAACGAGCGCTGGAGTAACGGAGGTAATAAATGATTTGTCCTCAATGAAGCAATTGGTTGACTCACATTCCACTTCAATCAAGCAAATAGAGTAGCAATTGAGCCAACTTTCAGCAGCACTCAATCAAAAAAAGGCTGCCACCTTACCTAGCGACACTGTGCAAAATCCAAGGAATGACGGATCATGCATGGCTATTACTACTCGAAGTGGTAAGGCGCTGGAAACTTCATCCAAAGGCAAGCAAGTGGTTGACGAGGCAGCAGACATCGATGATAAGGCAAAAGAAGAAGCTGCCCACGACGTCCATGACGTCGCACCGAGTATGTTGCAGCCTAAAAAGGCTGAAAAACAGAAGCAAGGGAAGAAAAAAGTCATGGAGAAAACAATTCCTTATCCACCACCACCTTTTCCTCAAAGATTAAAGAAGTTTGCGGATGATACAAAGTTCAGCAAATTTATGAATATGTTAAAGCAGCTGACCATTAATGTTCCGTTGGTAGAGGTACTAGAACAAATGCCTGGGTATGCGAAATTTATGAAGGATCTTTTGACAAAGAAGCGAGCAGCAAGCTATGAGTTGAAGGATACTGTTCATCACTGCAGCGCAATCGCTACCCAATCACTAGTTCAGAAGAAGGCTGACCCTGGTGCCTTCACTATTCCTTGCACGGTTAGATCTATGAATTTTGCTAAGGCATTGTGCTATCTGGGTGCTAGCATCAATTTGATGCCACTATCATCTACAAGAAGTTCCAACCAATATGAGGCTCGTGATGGCGGGTATCTTGAATGATGTGTTAGTGAAGGTTTCTTCATTCATCTTTCCTGCAGACTTCATTATTCTGGATTGTGAGGTGGATTCTAAAGTTCCCATAATCTTGGGACGTCCTTTCCTCGCAACTGGAAGTGTGCTTATTGACATGAAAGCTAATGAGCTTTTATTTCGGTTGAATGACGAAGTGGTCCGTTTTGATATATGCAAAGCAATGAAGCAGCCCAGCGATATGAATGTGTTCTCTGTAGCTGATGTTCATTATGAGGATAAGAAAGCATTATCTGAAGCAAAACAGCTTACTGTTGAGCCATTGTCTGCTGCGCTACTGAATGTTGAGCATAAGGATGATGAAGATTATGAAGAAACTCCATGTGCTCTAACAGAAATAGGGTCCTATTCTCGTACTCCTAAACAGCCGGACCTTGATCTTAAGAATCAACCATCACCAACAACCAATACTTCCATTAAAGAGCCACCAATGCTAGAATCGAAAGAGCTCCCCGATTATCTAAGGTATGTGTTCTTGGAAAGTGGAAATATACTTTCGGTAAGTATGGAGGATGATTTTAGTGAACAGAATGTAGAGGCTCTCATCTCTGCTTTGAAGAGATACAAGAGAGCCATGGGTTAGACTATTGATGATATAATTGGTATCCCTCCCGGGATAGGCATGCACAAGGGTCATCTCGAAGAAGATTGCATGCCTACAAGTAAGCCTCATTGTCATCTGAATCCATTCAGAAAATGATCCACCATCTATCTCGATGAAGTCTAAGTAATCGAGATAGCTATGTCGTGCCGCGACAATAAATCAAGCGCTTTGTGGGAGGCAACCCATCATTTTTTATTTTCTTTCTTTCGTTCTACTAATTGTTTGCTTTTGATAAATAAAAATCCAAAAAGATGAGTCGTGCCACGACCAAAACTAAGGTGCTTGATGGGAGGCAACCCATCGTTCTAATCGTCTTTGTTGTTTTTGAGTAAATGTAAGTGCAAAGAGGTGTAAAATGAGAAGGTCGGTTTCAAATTTTGATTTGGACGTATTGCATGTTAAAGGTGGTAAGTTAGGAATGAAGAAGCAAAAGGCTATGGATTGAGCATTGCTCATGAAAATATAGGCATCGAACAAGGCTAGGCCTAGGTAAAACTAGGCCACAAACAAGGCAAGGCCTATACTATGGCCCAAGGTCTCGGAATCTAGTGTCCCATAGCATAGGCGCCGCCCATGCCCAAGTATGCCATAGCATAGGCGCCGCCTATGCTAATGCCTTTTGTCTCTGAATCTCATATGTCATGCTAAAGGCTCCACCTATGCCTAGGAATTCCATGGCATAGGCGCCGCCTATGCTAGACAATGCTTTGCAAAAGGCGCCGCCTATGCCAAGTATAGGCAAAGTAAAAGGCGCCGCCTATGGTCACTTCTTGTCTCCAAATTCGATTTTAAATGGGTCAAAACCCGACCCAACCTTCTCCTATAAATATGAGACTTAGTCTTGAACCAAAAACACATTGGAAACCTAGCTTAAGCGCCGCCTATAGTCCCCAAATCCTCTCAAAAATTTTCCTTTTGCTCTCTTACTTCACAAGAACATCATCCAAAGGCATCAATCAAGTAAGTACTACTTTGTTCTTCATTTATATTTCGTAAGTACTACACTACTACGCCCATTATGAATTGTTGAATCTTGAAAGTAGTATTGATGATTTGAATGTGATTGAATTATTGTGATACAACTAAGTGGGTGAATGAATACGTAAGGATGATCTTAACTTATTTCCAACTTGAATTTGATTTTGATGCACTATCATACTTCTGTGGAATTGATATGGTCACAAAAATTGCATAATCTTGTCACTTGAATATTTACATGTTGGAATGACTTGTTCATCGGAATAAGAATTATAGTTGCCTACCGACATAGGAGGTTGTGATTATTGTTAGATGCTATACCTTGATTCAATCCCTATGTAGTAGTCTTGATATATCAAACATGAATGTATTGCCAAGATTACAATAAGTATGACTGTACTGATTTTATTGTTGGAATATAGCACCTAAAACGCATGCCGATGAAGTCTGAGTAATCGACCACTTTCACTTCACTAGTCTGTACCAACAAACTAAGTGTGGGGTGGTGCCACTACTGCTTGTTTATAGATTGTATCCATCGAGATGACGCTAACATGAACATTGTTTTAGCCTCAGGTATAATGGCACCCAAAGCAAGACAAGTCAAAGATAAGGCAACCACTTTCCAAAAAGGCAAGAAAAGAGGACGCAAAGAGCAAGGAGAGTCCTTCTCGATGTAATTACCACGCCGCATGTTCGTAATAAATTGGGTACTTGAGGAGGAAGCAAAGGAATGGTATAGGAACAACAAGGAAAGAAAATATGTTCATGTGGACTTGATAAACAAAGAAAGCCTAGCGAAGAAGGAGCCGCGCATGTTGGCTAAGATCATGACATTACATCTTGATTTCATCTTCCAAGACATGGGAGAATGCAATCTCGATTTAACAAGAGAATTCTATGCCAACTGGTCGCCGAAAACCACAGGAAGCGAGGTCAAGATTCGGGGCCAAGTTTTACAACTCAATGCGGATTTCTTCAACTCCTTTCTTGGCTTACCTGCTGTTGATCCATCACCATTCAAAGATCTGTATAGTAGACCTCCATACAGAGCCATTTGACACACACTCTGTGGAACAAGATCCATGTCATGATGGAGCAGACACAAGGACACCGGTCGACACAACACCTTCCCATATGCTCCTTTGAATAGGGAAGCAAGGATATGGTTGCGCATAGTCAACTCTTGCCTCATTCCAAGGACGTAATACAAAAAAATAACAAGAGATAGAGTGTGCTTGGTATATGCATTGATGATGAATGTCCCTATCAACATTGGGGCAATCATTCGATCTACAATGCGGAAGGCTAGGCTACACAAGCGGTCCCATTTCAGCTTAGGCAATCTGTTGACTGCAATCTTGAGGAAGGAGGACATTGAAGAGGAGCCGGCTGATCATAAACTCCCACACAATCAGAAGAAGGTTGACCTCACAAAGGTCAAAGATGCTGAATCAACACATGGCGTCAACCTTACTACTGCTGAGAGACATACTCAGGATGATAGTTTCTTTCACCATCTTTATGGCATGACTCAGTTTACAATGATGAGCGGAGGTCGTGTTCCAACTGCTGCAGAGCTCCAACAGCTGGATCATAACTATCCAATGAATGTGCATGCAAGGGAGATGTGTGGAGTAGGTACATATTTTGAGGAACATCTTGATGACGATGTGCCAACCGATGATGATCGACGAATGCCAGAATTTGATGTGATTCTGATGACGACGACTCCTATGATGATTCTGACGAAGGGGGTATGACCCCCGACAGAGAGGAGGAGTCCGACTGACCAGGTTCTTCGTATTTATTTTCCACTGAGGGCAGTGCATCCCTTCTAAGTGTGGGGAGGTGGTATTTGCATACTATACTCCTTTACCCGCATTTGCATTTATGTTTGTTTGTCTGCTCGTAACTTCACATGAAATTATTCTAATAGGCAGCATGAGATTATAACAAGAGTTTGTGCTAAAATCATGACTATTGAGACATTTAGGCTCTAATTGTGACTCACTATGTGATATTGTTTGGTTTAATTCCTTCATCTATTGGGTCAAGAGTCTATATTACTCCCAATAAAGTCGACCATGTGCCTTGTGTGTGTGAGGATATAGTATATTCTATGTTTGTGGCTGATGCTAGAACTTGCCTAGTATGTATGTAAAGCAAAAATAAAGAGTGCAAGTTTAGGAGATGATTTAGGCATTTCTTTGGCAACCTATACTTGTGTACCTTCTTTTTACCTACCCGTGGACATTATCCTAGTTAACCCCTTTTGAGCCTTTAAGCCTATATTCTTTGACAGCCTCATATGTAAGCCTTATCCATTTTTTTTCAAGACCATAATTTGATCCAAATTCCTACGTGGTTTAAATTGAAAGAGTCATGTGACAAAATAAGAGGAAATTGGATGAGTATGATGCCTTAGAATGTATTGGTGCTTGAATTTTTTATGAAAAAGAATTGCTATCATAAGAGGTGTGTTATGAAAAGAAAAAGAAAAGAAAAACTAAAAAAAAAAAAGTTAGTTATGCTTAAAATTGAAAAACAAAGGTGGAGAAAAGGGGTGGTAAAATAAAATAAAGTAGAAAGGTTGTTTGAAAAGAAAGTATTAATGGCATAATGTGATGTATTAAAGCGCTTAGGAACATAGTCACTATTTCTGGCCAAAATAGTCCTACACGTCCCTTAGCCTACATTACAACCTGTAGAAGACCTACTTGATCCTAAGCTTAGCATCCTGATATTTAGTGGAGCATTACACTAAGGGCAAGCCTATGGTCATCAGTTGTAGCATATGAATTCTTTGTGAGAGTGAGAGCAAGGATAATCCTATACCCATGTTCGAAATATATACTATACTTGTGAGTGATTATGGGTAATATATTGTGAGACACACATGGTTGATGAGTTCTGGGTAGTTGTGTGTGATTCTTTGTGCCTTAACTTTTGGATACGAATTAACTACCATCACGAGTCTATGTTGGAGGTTGAATTGTTTCTACTAATGATCAGAAAACTACTCTTTGTTAATGATTGTTATGCCTGTCTTGATGAATATTTTGTGTTGTTACAGTGAAACCGTAAGTAGATGGTTAGATGACATGATAGTTTGTTTGAGGACGAACAAAGCTTTAAGTGTGGGGTGTTGATGATAGGCGAATTTACACGCCTACAGTACTATATTTTACCCATATTTTAGCTAAGTTTTGAGGACAAATTATATAATTCATGCACTTTTAGTCCTTTTTCCTATAAGTGAGCTAACGAACATGATTAGCAAGTTTTCAGGTATAAATGATGCAGAATTCAGCATTTTATGGATAACTTGACGCCAAAGAAAGTTTCACGAAAGGAGGAAAGCAAAGCTTGGACGCCAAGGACTAAAAGTGATGCATGGAGAACTTGTCCCGGGCAAAAACAACATTTCTAAAGACTTGGGGGACTAGCAGTAACTTATTAGGATTAGGATAATGATACATTAACCAAGTAGGATTGGGTTAAGTAATTCATTAGCTTAGTAGGAATAGGATATGGGTATTATAAATACCCTATTCTGCTAGAGATTTTTATTCATTCTTCCATTAATTACAATCAATTCTTCTACAACTCTTCTTCTAATCATTCCTCATTAATTCTACTTTTTGTTCTTCTTCTATTCATCTATTCAATTCTTAATTTCCACAACAAAAGAAATGTTACTTTGCAAAGAAGTCACGCCTAACGCCACACCACACATTACTACACGAGATCTTTATTGTGGTATAATAATAATGTCTATTGTGATTTCCTTCGCACTCATGGGTAACTAAACTTCTCTGTTGGGGTTATGGAAGCCATATGAGATACTATCTATTGCTATGAGTTTGTGAATTCGTGACACGTATGCTGCTTATATCATTATTCTCTTTATCTTAATGCAAATTCTTGTGGCTGCAGATGCATAGAATACGCCAGTATAGCATTAACTTGTTCGAAAGAAAAGTTACATGTCTGGAAAAGAGATAATGTCAAGGTAATAGGTCCCATCCCCTATTAAAAAGTTAGTGCCGTAACTGGATTAACCTCTTGGAGAATTTGTACCGTTAGATACGCTTTAAGCTCGAAAGAGTTAAAGTGAAATAGTCCTTGTTGAGGTCGAAAGACGCTTGGATTTACCATCCAATACAATTCTCTATAAGCACATGCATGTCTGAATTCCGCACAACTCATAGCCAATAGAGACGTACAACTCATAAGGTGGACATAACCCCAGCTTCTCAATTCTCAGTGTTTTACATCTTACCAAACATTCTTACTTTTTACTTTGATATTTTCCGTTTTTACCTTATTACTTTGGTTACATTACTTGCATGACAAAACTCCCCCCTTTTTTACGAGACTTGCACTAAAAGACTAGTAATCTTTGCTTACTTGTTGACCAAGCTATTCCCTGTGGGATCGATACCCAACCCAGTTGGGTTATATATTTGACAGCGACCGTTTTACACTCCTACGAGAGCTGTAGATTGAGCGTTATCAGTGAGCTTTCTATATTTTCGAAGGCCTAGTTTCTTTCAAAAAAGTTATTATTTATAATGATTTTGGTCTACTGAGGGCCTTGTCCTAATTTTCAGACAGTTGTATTTGATTATGTAGTAGAGATTTTACAAACGGTTTTCTGACGGTGTTTAGTTGAATATTGGATTTCATTCCTTATTGTTAAAATGAATTCAAGAGTATGATCATGTTTCCATAGCAGATCTTATTTCTGCAATTTCCTATTTATATATGAATGGTGTATATGATTACAAGTTAGAAGGTCTCTTTGGCCTTCATGGTTCGGGATGCTCGTCACGGCCAGGGCCTCATTTTGGGTTGTGAAAAACTTGGTATCAGAGCATGGTTCATGGTCCCAGGGTGTCTGCGAAATTGAGTCTAGTAGAGTCTTATTTATGGGTGTGTAGCACACCATATTTATAAGCAGGAGGCTACAAGGCATTTAGGAATGTCTCTTTCTTCATATTTTAGTTCGTGCTTAATAGTGTTGAGTCTTTTGTTATGATCTTGATTCTCATAGTAGAGAGATATAAGTTAGAGTCACAATATTGTTATGCTATGACAAAAGTAGTACGGTTCATCAAAGTCTTGGTGATATCCATGTTAAGTGTTAGAATCTAAGGTTGAGTTTTGAGGGTTGAACTAATAGAAATAAGAGTAGAAGCACTAGCACTAGAGGGTGTGCACTTCAACTATGGGGATACTCATGAATATTCGAAGTTAGTAAGTGCTTAAGTATTATATAATGAGTATTGGTAGCTATAGAATGATAGGGTGTATCTCAGAAGGTAATATTACCAGTGGGTTTTCCACTTTCAGGTGTGGTTATTCGGGTTAAGTTCTATTAATTAAATGTATTGTCGTATTTCAGACCCCAAAGTATAGTGAGTGTAGTTTAGTTTAGAGTCTAGTAAGGGATCTCTCAAACTTAAGATGATGGCTTAAAGCTAAGGGGGAGATCATAAAACAAGTGACCAAGACAGGCTCTCAGATTCTAGTAGTGATGTTAGTATGACATAGAACATCAGGAAGTAAGGGTGAGGCTCAACCCATTCTTACCTCAGTATTTTTCAGTTATCCCAATACTTACTCATGCCTTACGTTCCAATTCCACGATTATAGTTTATGTTCATGTATATGAGAGAGAATCACGTGCTCTTCCAGTTCTAAAATGAGGAGTTCTAGTTCATTCAATAGTCGGAATCATATTCCATATGTTATGAACTTCAAATTAAGGTCATGCAGCTCATGACTCATGTACTCATGCTTTATAGTGTTCTCAATTCCCAAAAAAATTCATTCTATACTCTTTATGATTGACGAGATTCAGCTTATAGTCATGTATGCCCCTGTTTAGATCAATTTGATGAATCCCTGATGTTGATTTGCTATTTCTTTAGCCTCAGCTAAGTGTCAAGTCTTGTATAATATCCTCCCATGCTTTAAGATCTTATGTTCTGACCTTTTAGTGACTCCTCATTATATGATGATAGTGGTGATGTGTAAATGCTTCTTGTTAATTGAAGAGCATAGTATGCTTGTTTTAGATAAGGCCATAAGTGTGAAGTATGAACTAGGGCAAAGTCTTTGATATATATATAATAGTTGGTGGAAATTTATGTGTGTATGTTCTTGGGGTAGTGCGTGGGAGTTATATTGATAGTGGATTAGAGAATATGTGAAGTATGCCCTTATGGGTGTTAGCCTTGGAGTTATATGTGGTTATAAAGATAGGCTTGAATGACGTGTTGAGATTTAAGAGGAGGAATGCAATATCCGCTAGTGAACACATACTGAGAGTTCAGAGTTGGTCATTGAAGTGGTAAAGCACGTTATTATTAGAGTGTGAACTTTAAAAAGATATAGAAGGTTGAATCATGTGGTTTAGACTAGTATCGTGGTATGTCATGTTGTATTTTATGATTTATAATTATGTTTGATCACGGTGAAAGGATTTAAGCTACTTTAGACATTTGTAGAAAGGTTTAGCAATGCCCATATGAGAATTCTAAGTTGAATCAAAGGAGCATGGTACTTGAGGGGAATAGTATAGTTAAGGGATATTCGAGAAATGTGCGGAGTTTGAAAGTAAGAAGTTGCATTGCCTAAGGCCTGGTAATTCTACCCTACTTTATAAGTTATATATCTATATTCCATGCTATAGAGTAGTGTCATTGTTGTGGTTCCTTAGTTGGATGTCTTGTGTAACTAGTGCCCAAGATTCTTTACTCCCTAACGCTACTATGACTTCTTTAGAAAGAGTGTTGAATGAGATACTCTAGTTAAGTATGAGGGTCCAGCATAATTCAGTCTGTATACCCAGTAATTCATTTTAACAGTCAGATAGACAAGTTACTGTGGTTTTCCACCTTTTCACCCAGTCCTACTATATGAAGTCTCAAGCGTATGACCATCCCAAGAGATAATGTATTTCATCCATGTAAGTTTTGAATTTACTTTAGTCAAAACATCATGTTTCAAATTCAGCTACTTAGTCATGACTCGGTTCATAAGAGTGCAGAGCATAATTTCAAATGTTTTCAAGTATTTAGCTCAGGCAGTACAGTAACCTGGTGCAATCTAAGACATGTTGCCTCATGATTTGTACTTGCATAATTTATCAATTCTCAATTCAATATGTATGATTTTATCATGAACACTTCAAGGGAATCTTAAACTCTCAGCATGAATCAGCTCGTTGAAGTAAGTGCAGTCAAGTTAGCTTAGAATTCAGTTTCATGATAGAAGTTTAAATGTTTTAGATCAGTTATATCCTTTCTTAGAAGACACATTAGGTCTGCCTTATTCCATACCTTTAATCCTTAACATTTCTACCCATCATTCGGGGATTAATGATCCTAAGGGGGAGATATTGTAACGCCCTGTGTTTTGGGCTAAACTGAAAACCATCATTTCTATGCGTAGATGATCCAAAAGCCATAAATCCTATGCAAATTTTCCATTTTAATCAAGTATGTAGTCTGGCAACCTATTTGACCATGAATTGAGATCATAAAGGTCCCCTAACTCAAGGTCAAGTTGAAAGCATTCCTATCATTCGAATTTTAGTAAGCATCGAAACTTGAGTCAACTTCAATCAACCATACATCCTTGTATATAAAAAACTGGGTGGCCTACTATATATCAAATGAAATATATTTGAATTATCTTTCCATCGATACCAAATTTGCCTAAAACGGACACTCGGTGAAGAAGTTAGAGCATTTTTAATGTCAGCATTCCCGATTGACTGGACACCGCATCGCGATGAGCCTTAAATTGACAATTGTCAATTCTAGTAGCTCATTGCTATTTCCAGCGTGTCGCGGTGAAGACTTTTACGGTGTTACAATCCCGGATTTTAAATTCTAAGGTCAAATTAAACCTTTCCCATGGCCCCAAACCCATCCAAACACGGGATTTAATCCCAAATGCACCAAAATTATAACACCCCAAAATCCCATCCCGAAATGTCACACGGTGATTATGACCTCGAAGGACCACAAGCTAACCCTTTACTGATATTTATACCTGTATACTGCATAATATCTGAAATAAATGCAAGATCGAGCCATAAGGTTCAACACATCTATGAATAATCATAATACACATCAATAACATTAGTCTGAAAAGCCTCTAAACTGTCTAAACTGTGGAGTTGATGGGACAAGTCCCCAACTAACTTCATCAACTGAAAATAAATAAAGTCTGAAGAAATAATAGTAAACTGAGATTAATCCTCAAAATAAGAGGACTCACTGCTACTGCTACTGACTGGGACTGAACTGCTGAGGATACTCTGGATCCTGTGCCTCTAAACCTATGGTGTCAAATAAAATACCATAGCGCAAATACGTCAGTACAGGAATGTACTAAGTATGTATATGGGGTAGGCTAATGCAAGGGCTCATGCATGCACAATATTTAAACTGAATAATCATGAAGATGCCGCATGAGAACATATACATGAATGTACAGACCATGAACACAATCATCGCAACTCTAGATACTGAAACTCAAATACCACTTTATTGCTGACTAAACTCACTACTAACACTGAGATACTGAATCACTGACTCATATGATACTGATAACTGAGGATCTGGATGTACTTACATCAAGAAATAAATTATGAGCTTACTGTTTTCGACTGACAAAATTAGAGATCAACTTTTCTAACAGATTATTCTGGAAGTGATTATCAATATAAGAAGTATGATCATGTCCGAATCTGATAACAAGAATACTCAATAGAAGATCAAGCCTATCTGACTGGAGATCTCTAGATATGATAATAAGAATACTCAACATGGTCTAAGACTGAGATCAAGCCTCTCTGATGGGAGATCTCTAGATATGATCACGAGAATACTCAACTGAATCTGATACTGAGATCAAGCCTCTCTGATGAGAGATCTCTAGTAATGATAATAAGCATCTACATATGAGACCAGGCCTATATGACGGGATGGTCCAGGGACCAATGGAACTATCCGAGTTCCATACTGGGATAGACAACTGTACCACATAGTTTTAATTTCTGAAGAGTGATACTGAAACTACAACTGTGGGAAGTAGTTACTTAAACGACATGCTCCAACCAACCACAAGTGGGGTCTAACCTATGACCCTAGCTGGGAGGGTGTCAATACAGTGCCACGGGTAAAGACCTCTCTGGCCAAGACTCTCTGATGGGATGACCCTCGCAGAAAGTCAGCCTGAGGCAATATGATAGTCAAACCTCTCTAACGGTGACAACCTCTAATGATGGGAGACTCCTATATCCTGCGCTGGCTACGCAGTTCTGGAGTTCAAGGATTCCTCCTAACAACTCGGCCTCTCTAACGGGAGAGCCACCATCCATTCCCTCCCTCGGTGCTACCTTCTACTCCTAACTGAAAGACTCTGAACTGAATTCTCAACTGAACACAACTGAACTGAGTCTGTTACTGATCATGTTTCTCAAAAGATCTGACTGAGTTACATTTAGATTACTTAGTTTCATATCTGACGGAAAAGGTATCATATCATGGTATTTGACTGATGATACAGAGCTTGAATAGATTATGTAAATCTCTTCTGACATTAGACTTGAATACTATTAGATCTTAGCTGATTACAGGACTGAGGCTAGATTACTAGCGATCAGACATTATAGAGATAACTGAGATTACTGAGCTTTCTTAAGTTCTGGCTTGTCTGAGGATATAGAGTTCCATAGTTCACTGAGTTTGGAGAATCATGGCTCGACTGGAGTTATCCAGAAATTGACACGGGCTCTAGACAATAGCTCTATTGTCGGGTATAAATACCCCCAGGACTCGATAGCGTAAAAGTAAAGCATAATCATTCATTCATCATCACAATCATTAATGTATCATTATAATCATTCATGAATCATCATAATCATTAAAGCATTTTCCTAATCATTAACACAACTCTTCAAGTAATTAGGAATCACAAACGTCTATCCATCATCATAGTCACCAAGGGGTCACTTTAAGCATCTCAAAATCATAATCATATAATAATGTAGGGGAAACATGCTACTAGATCATACTCTATTCAACAAGGTTTTACCTCAGCTATTTCATACCAATATCAGTCTTTATATGTGTTTGGATATCACATAGCTTGGGGAAACTTCTTACTATCATGTCATAACCAAATTGGAGATTTCACGCTATCTTGGCATATTTCACTCACTAAGGCATTTTATCAAACACTAGGCATGCACGGGTTCACACTTATTTGGGAATTTCCTGCTACCATGGAATAATTCATTCATTTGGGCATTTTTATCAAACCTATGGGGGACATGCTTCTCTTATTCAATCATTTCTACACCCAAAAGTCATGAACATATCACATAGAAAACAACTTCAAGAGGTTCTATCACATTAGTTCCTCCTAACATGGTCAAAGCTCATAAATTTTATAGACAAACATAAATCAAAACTCCACAACACCTTGAACATCCATTTCAACTCATACAAATCATTAACAACTCACAAACATAAAAATCTTTTAGTTTTTAAAAAGGGTTCTTGAGTTTCTCAGATGAAAGGTACCCAAGAATCAATATCTACATACCTTAACCTTTGAAGTTGGATGAATTCTAATGCTTGAGACTCTATCCGCACTTGTAATAAATGATTCTCGAAGCCCACACTATGAGGAACTTAGTTCTTGAAGAAATCTTGAAGATTTATGAATGATTTTTAGAAGATTAGGGTTCTTGAATTGAAACCTAAGAAATTCTCTCTTTAGAGAATTGGAAGAGAAATGGAGAAATTAGGGTTTGAATGAGGGTTCCTCATATTTATAGAGGCTAAAAAAATAGAAAATGACAAAAATACCCTTGCAAAAATTCCCTTAAATTGCTGAAAAATATTCTTGACGACATCTATGACAGGCCGTCAAGTTCGTGATAGGCCGTCATGAATGTCGTAAAAAAAGTGAAATATTGAGTTTCTAGTTAAGGCTAACGATATTGGTGATAGGCCATCACGGGCATGACGGATTATCACAAAATGGCATCACTAGGGTCAGAAATATGCCAGGGATAACGACGTTGGTGATAGGCCATCACGAGCATGATAGCTTATCATGAATGTCGTTACCAGTTTTCCAGTGAGACATGCTGGAGTAAAATGGGAATAACTCTTTGCTCTGATATCGGTTTTTGACGAAATTGGTATCGTTGGAAAGATAATTCAAAGAGATTTGATATATAGTAGGTCCTCTAATTCAATATATGAAAGGAGTTATGTTCGATTGAAGTTGACTCAAATCTTGACGGTCACTAAAACTTGAATGATAGAAAAGCTTTCAACTCGTCCATAAGTTAGGGGACCTCTATGATCTCAATTCATGCTCAAATAGATTCCCACACAATTGAAAATATTTCATATTTGGGAGGATATTTCTGAACTATTTTGACTCGAATTTTCACTTTACAAAATACACTCTATGGCTCAAACTGAAAAAGGATTTTGTGGGGCATTACATTATCTCCCCCTTGAGAACATTCATCCTCGAATGCCGCTTGATAGACTGAGAATATGGATCAACAGAACTTACTCAAGAAATGGAAACATCTCAGATTAGGAATACACAACTGGAACGACTGACATATAGAGTTCTCACACTAGGCATGCATATCTAATGCATGGAATACTCGACTAATGTTACTTATAGCTAAATTCTCATAATACATATGCATATTTGATGCATGGCCTCATAACTGGGATGATCTCATGAATGCACAACTGAACACACGCTGACAAGCTGAACTCTTTCTACTAAATGCGCATACCAAATGGATGAATGTCCAACTAAGCTGACTTTTGAAAGTATGATCGACAATGCAATAACAACTAATGCTAAATCCATAAAGAAAATCCGAACATGCATCAGGATAAATCTAATGGCATGCAACATCATAATACTATGGGGTATCTCCCCCTTGGGACTCTATGTCCCTCTAAACACACTTCACTGAAATACTGGAGTGGTGCGTAGGGCACCTACAGACTGGGTCATAATTGACCGATCAAGATTTGAAACTTATGCATGATTCATGCTAACATATAATCTCAAAATGGGAGCAAGGGATCTAACAATGCTTGCCACAAAGATGAAGGAATCATAACATACCTGGGTCTATTTCAGGGAATCCTTCGCGATCAAGGCGAGCCTGAAGCACATAAAGTCTACCCCTTTGAGCCAGCACTCTATATTCTCGCATTCTATGACCTGGCTCACTACAACAAAAACTCACATCACTACCGTCTTTACACATACCTTTGTGGTGCCTACCACACTCTCTACAATGCAGATGGGTACAAATACCACTAGCACTACTCTAGGCTTTGGAGCTTGGCGCTCCCTCAGATCTGACACCCCCAAACACAGGTACAAGAACACTAGCTGAAGATGGAGCTGGAACTAAAAATCTCCAACTATACTGAGAACTACTACCACCTTGAGACCCTTTTTGCGGGAAACCACGACTACCTGTATTGGATTTCTTATTCATTCTCTCTGTCTCATTCATTTTATCTGCCTTAATTTGTTGCTCATGCATTATTAGCCTAGAAATATCCATATCTCTATTGAGCATGGAAGCTCTACACTCTTTCAACACATCACTCGACACCCTAGACAAAAACTTACTCATACTCGCTCTAGGGTCAGCTACCAAGTCGGGAGCATACTTAGCTAATTGGTTAAACTTAAGAAAATACTCTTTCACGGTCATGGAACCTTGCCTTAGGTTTATGAACTCTTCTACATTAGCCTCTCTCATCTCTATCGGGAAAAACCTATCTAGAAAGGCACTATGAAACTCTAGCCAAGTCACGGAAGCTGCATTCTCCCCTCTACTTTTCTCCCACATCACTACCCAATCATGAGCAATGTCTTTGAACCTATAAGATGTTAACTCAACACTCTCCTCCTAAAAAATATGCATAATCTAGGTGATCTTCTTTCAATAATCATCTGGCACGAAATGAGCATTGAAAGAAGAGGAACTGCTCCTAAGAACATCCTGTAGCCTTGTGTACATAAATGTGGCGCTCTACACACCCATGCACAAGACTCTACTAGATGCGGCTTTCAGACTCCCTAGGACACTCTTGAACCTTAGGCTCTGATACCAAGTTTGTAACGCCCCAAAATTTCATCCCAAGACGTCACACGGTGCTTATGACCCCAAAGGACCACAAGCTAACCCTTTACTGATATTTGTACCTATATACTGCATAATATCTTAAATAAATGCAAAAAGTAGCCATAAGGTTCAACACATCTATGAATACTCATAATACACATCAACAACATCCATCTAAAAAGCCACTAAATTGTCTGAACTGTGGAGTTGATTGGATAAGTCCCCAACTAACTCCATCAACTAAAAATAAATAAAGTCTGAAGAAATAATAGTAAACTGATATTCGTCCTCAAAAGAAGAGGAATCACTGCTACTGCTGCTAAATAGGACTGAACTGTTGAGGATACTCTGAATCCTATGCCTCTGAACCTATGGTGTCAAATAAAACACCATAGTGCAAATGCATCAGTACAGGAATGTACTGAGTATGTAGATGGGGTAGGCTAATTCAAGGGCTCATGCATGCACAATATCTAAATTGAATAATCATGAAAATTCTACATGAGAACACATACATGAATGTACAGACCATGAACACAATCATCGCAACTCTCGATACTGAAACTCAAATACCACTTTACTGCAGACTAAACTCACTACTAACACTGAGATACTGAATCACTGACTCATCTGATACTGATAACTGAGGATATGGATGTACTTACATCAAGGACTAAATTCTAAGTTTACTGCTTTCAACTGATAGAATTAAAGATCAACTTTTCTAACAGATTATTTTGGAAGTGATTATCAATGATAAGAAGTATGATCATGTCCGAATCTGACAACAAGAATACTTAATAGAATAATAATCTGAGATGGAGATCAAGCCTAGCTAACGGGATATCTCTAGATATGATAATAAGAATACTCAACATGGTCTAAGACTGAGATTAAGCCTTTCTAACGGGAGATCTCTAGATATGATCACAAGAATACTCAACTAAATCTGAGACTGAGATTAAGCCTCTCGGATGGGAGATCTCTAGTAATGATAATAAGCATCTACATATGTGACCAGGCCTATCTGACAGGATGGTCCATGAACTAATGGAACTATCCAAGTTCCATACCGGGATAGATGACTGTACCACACAGTCCTAATTTTTGAAGAGTGATACTAAAACTGCAACTGTGGGAAATAGTTACTTAACCGACATGCCCCGACCTACCATGGGTAGGGTACAACCTGTGACCCCAGCTGGAAGGGTGTCAATACCATCCCACGGGTAAAGACCTCTCTGGTCAAGCCGCTCTGACGGGATGACCCTCGCAAAAAGTTGGCCTGAGGCAATATGATAGTCAAACCTCTTTGACGGTGATAGCCTCTACTGATGGGATACTCCTGTATCCTTCAATGGCTATGTAGTTCTGGAGTTTAAGGATTGCTCCTAATGACTCGGACTCTCTGACGGGAGAGCCACCATCCCTTCCCTCGCTTGGTGCACTTTGAACTGAATTCTCAACTGAACACAACTGAAGTGAGTTTGTTACTGATCATGTTTCTCAAAAGATCTGGCTGAGATTACTTAGTTCTATATCTGATGGAAAAAGTATCGAATCATGGTATCTAACTGAAAATATAGAGCTTGAATAGATTAATCAAATAGCTTCTGATATTAGACTTGAATACTATTAGATCTAAGCCGATTACAGGAATGAGGCTAGATTACTAGCGATATAGATATTACAGAGATAACTGAGATTACTGAGCTTTCTTAAGTTCTGACTTGTCTGAGGATACAGAGTTCTATAGTTCACTGAGTTTGGAGAATCATGGCTCGACTAGAGTTATCCAGAAACTGACACGGGCTCTAGACAACAGCTCTATTGTCGGGTATAAATCCCCCAGGACTCGATAGCGTAAAAGTAAAGTATAATTATTTATTCATCATCACAATCATTCATGTATCATCATAATCATTCATGCATTATCATAATCATTAAAGCATCTTCCTAATCATTAACACAACTTTTCAAGTAATTAGGAATCACAAACGTCTATCCATCATCATAGTCTCCAAGGGGTCACTTTAAGCATCTCAAAATCATAATCATAAAATAATGTAGGGGAAACATGCTACTAGATCATACTCCATTCAACAAGGTTTTACCTCAGCTATTTCATACCTATATCAGTCTTGACATGTGTTTGGATATCACATAGCTTGAGGAAACTTCTTACTATCATGTCACAACTTAATTGGGGATTTCACGTTAACTTGGCATATTTCACTCACTAAGGCATTTTATCAAACACTAGGCATGCACGGGTTCACACTTATTTGGGAATTTCCTGCTACCATGGAATAATTCATTCATTTGGGCATTTTTATCAAACCTATGGGGGACATGTTTCTCTTATTCAATCATTTCTACACCCAAAGGTCATGAACACATCACATAGAAAATAACTTCAAGAGGTTCTATCACATTAGTTCCACATACTAAGGTCAAAGCTCATAAATTTTATAGACAAACATAAATCAAAACTCCACAACACCTTGAACATCCATTTCAACTCATACAAATCATTAAAAACTCACAAACATAAAAATCTTTTAGTTTTTAAAAAGGGTTCTTGAGCTTCTTGGATGAAAGGGACCCAAGAATCAACATCTACATACCTTAACCTTTGAAGTCGGATGAATTCTAATTCTTGAGATTCTATCCGCACTTGTAATAAATTATTCTCGAAGCCCACACTATGAGGAACTTAGTTCTAGAAGAAATCTTGAAGATTTATGAATGATTTTTGGAAGATTAGGGTTCTTGAATTGAATTCCTAGAAATTCTCCCTTTAAAAAAGTGGAAGAGAAATGGAGAAATTAGGGTTTGAATAAGGATTCTTCATATTTATAGAGGTTAAAAAAATGGAAAATGACCAAAATAACCTTGCAAAAATGCCCTTAAATTGCTGGAAAAATATTCTTGACAACATCCATGATAGACCTTCACGAATGTCGTAAAAAAAAGATGAACTATTGATTTTCTGGTTAAGGCTAACGACATTGGTGATAGGCCATAACGGGTGTGACGGCTTATCACAAAATGTCATCACTGGGGTCAAAAATCTGCCTAGGGCTAATGTCATTGACGATAGGCCATCACAGGTGTGATAGCTTATCACGAATGTCGTCACCAGTTTTCCAGTCAGACATGCTATAGTAAAATGGGCATAACTCTTTGCTCCATTATCGGTTTTTGATGAAATTGGTATCGTTGGAAAGATAATTCAAGGAGACTTCATTTTATATATAGTATGTCCTCTAATTCAATATATTCAAGGAGTTTTGGTTGATGGAAATTGATCCAAATCTTAACGGTCACTAAAACTTGAACGGTTGGAAAGCTTTCAACTCTTCCATAAGTTAGGGGACCTCTATGATCTCAATTCATGATCAAATAGATTACCACACGATTCAAAGTATTTTATACTTGAGAGGATATTTCTACAATATTTTGACTCAGATTTTTGCTTTACCAAATACGCTCTAAGGCTCAGACTGGAAAAGGATTTTGCAGGGCATTACAAAAATTCATACACTTTCACCAAAATTCATCAAGAACACCCCTTAGGGTTTCAAACTAAAACCCAAAATATCTCAATATTTAACCGCGGGTTTTCCTAAATTTTTCAAGATTCGGAATCCCCATTGCGAGAGCTACAAGATGCACCCATCAATCTTACGTATAGTATCCCAAAGGCTAGAGTTCATTCAAAATCTTCTAATGTAAGGTACGTGGGGTTTATCCTAAAATTACATGGGCTTGTTGAAACACTTGAATATATTTTAAAGTTTATCAAGCTTGAAATTATAAAAAGGGGTTTTGGAATCCATGATTTTCAATTATGCATCATGAATGTTTTAATGATAATATTGTCTTGGCCTTTAGGACTTTCCCCCTTAAGTTGATTTATATTCATAAGTATATGCATGAAACTAAAGATTGATTGAGAGAATCAATATGAAATCCCTCTCTTTGATGAATTAAAGTTTATGAACTTATTAGGAATGATTCTAAATACATGTTTCATGAGTTGAACGTGGTCTTTTCAATATCCTAGTATTTGACATGATTTAGAGATGATGAGAGGGAGTTTCTTATTATACCTATATGCTTGTTTCAAAGAGAGAATTACATGTGATTGAGTAAGTTGACATGACCACCTTATGTTACTGAAATGTTGAAAAAGAGAAAGTTTCTTGCATGTGTTTACATGAATTTAAAATTAAAAAAATTCTTTGAATTGACTTACTGTTATGGTGTTCCAAAACTACATGTTTTGAAAAAAAGATGATAATATGTTATAAGTGGCTCAGAGAATGTGACTTACAAGTCAATGGTATGATGATACCCTATAAATATATGCCATGATAGAGTTAGAGTTTGATTTAAAAGAATCTATGTTTTAAAAAGTTAAAAACAGGGTTGATGTGAGTTAGGTGGTTAGTCGAAGAAAGCCTGAGGCAAATAACTCTATGCTGGAAATCGTGATTTGCCAACACGGGAACTTGGTACCTTGCTATGTGATTTTATGTACCTAGTACTTTGTCATCCCGAATCGGGACTTATGGTTTGGAGCCTACTTTGTGATCTTGAGTCCAACCATGACATAATGACTTGATTGGGGTTGTGGCACCCTGCTGTGTGATCTTGTGTGCTCTTTCCTCACTAATACTCCTATCTTGGTGGAAACCGAGATAGTGTAGTCGGTAAAAACTATGAAATTGTAAGGTATACCTCCTAGCGCAGAAGTAATACAAAGAGTATCTCTGATTTTAGATGTTTTCATAGAGTCTTTTAAAATGCCCATGTGATGTCTTACTATGTGATCTACTTATGAACTATTATAAATTACTCTCATGTATGTTAAATATAAATTATTATTTTAGATTTTCTTTGCGTACCAGTACATCTGTATAACCCCCCCTCCCTCCAAGTTCTGAGGCACAATCTAGGGGTCCTGATAAGCAGTAGATTGCATCAGATATAAGTGAAGAGTACCAGTTGGTGGGTCTTCTATATTTTAGAAGGCCTAGTTTCTTTCAGACAGTTATTATTTACTATGATTTTGGTCTACTGGGGGCCTTGTCCCAATTTTTAGACGATTGTTATTTGATCATGTAGTAGAGATTTCGCAGACGGTTTTTAAACAGTGTTTAGTTGAATATTGGATTTTATTCCTCATTGTTAAAATGAATTCAAGAGTATGACCATGTTTCTGTAGAAAATTTTATTTCCACAATTTCCTATTTATATATGAATGGTGTATATTATTACAAGTTAGAAGGGCTCTCGGGCCTTCATGGTCCGGGATGTTCATCACGGTCAGGACCTCGGTTCGGGTCGTAACACTAACTCAAGTTTTGGCCTTAGGTAGGCCAGAGAGGCCTACTTTTAATCTCCAAAATCCATTTTACGACAACTTCTACCTCAGAGTAGGATAAGGTATCTAAATCCACTTATATATATTAAATAAGCCATAATTAGCCCTAATATTGAAATTCTACCTAAAACATGAGCAACTATGTCAATTATGCCAAAATTACAATTTCAAGAAAGCATAAACAGTCCAACTAACCCCAAATATTCACAATTATTCTTTTAACAACTAAATACCTTCCAGAAATATGGCGTAATATGATAATCGTACTACAAAATAGATCAATCTTTGAAAAGGGTAAATCTTTCCTACCTCGATACCAAAGAAAGGCTAAAAAAATCTGCTAAACTAACAATTTTCCCTTCTGAGAAGCTTCTTCAAGATATCATACTATAAAAATCACAATCTACTCATCAAAACAAGAACAGTGATACACATATTACATTACTATGCTCTGGAAAATCCCATTAGGGATTTATACACTTAAGTGTCACAATCTATGTTTGTTTAGCTTTATTTTGAGGACTTCTTGTGTGATTAATAAGATGATATTAATATAATTGAACATACATGTTTTAAAATAATTGATTATAATTTTTAAGGCGTGTTTCAAATAATTTTTGAATCAATTTGGTCACTTAGAGTTTAGACGAGAAAACCAGTATTACTAGCTTGGGCTATGTGTTGTTCTAGTTTATCTTGATGGATTCTAGAGTGCGTAATGAATTATTAAGGGTATAATTGTGTAAATAATTTTGTAATTACATGTTTAAATTGTTTAAGTTTTAATTGAAATAATCTAAGAGTCAAAAATACTAAATAGAGTTTAGACCATAAAACTAGTTGCGCGAGCTATGCTGGTTCTAGTCTACTTATTTGAACTCTATTGTGTTGTATATACTAATGATTGTTGTTTGATGTTATAGGATATAATTTATGATGTTAAAATCATTTCTGGGAATCTAAAAAATCTTAAAGTGAAGTATAAATATACCCAATAAGTGAGGAATGCAAAGGCAGAATGAAGGAGCAATAGATGATGAAATCGGACGTTTCTGAGCACATAGGTGTGTCACTCCCTTGGACATCCAAGATAAGGGCTTGAAATGAACTTAGACACAAAATAAATGTGTTAAAAACAGTTTTAATCCACTTTAATGGCGTTCCATTCCCCAAGTATTATTGGCTTGCACAGTGAGGCAGGTCAGGGTGGCAAAGTTAGGATTATTTAAAACATAATGTTATCACGCGTTCACCAATAAGGGAGAGATTTCTTTTCTCATGTTTAATTTAACAGCTTTCAACTTTGAAGAGCACTCCAAACTCGACATCATAAAGTTGACTAATGCTAAGTAGATTGTGTTTGAGACTATCTACTAGGTATACTTTAGTGAATTCATATAATGAGCTGAGTCTTACTGAGCCTACTCTAATGAAGTTGCCTCTGGACCCTTCTATTGCAATTAATTGCTTCTTGATGTAGTTTATCGAATTATCACCAAATATGTTTTATCCCCCATCTACTTTATGTAGGAAAGGAAAGTTCTCCTTCTTTCTAGTCATATGTTAGGAACATCCGCTGTCAATGACCCACATTCTTTTTCTGTAGCTCTTATGGATTTGTTCCTCACTAGGTCCACCTGTTTCCATAAAGCACATGGTTGCAGCCTCTATTTCTTCTTTAGTTTCATATTCATTTCTCGGCCCTAAAATTTTGAATTTTTTTGGACGATCATCGACTCAATTTTGAACAGTTTTGTTTGAAATGTCCAAGCCTTCCATAGTAATAATAGAGATCATTATTTCTAATAGACTCATTATTCTTGCATCCTTGGGATCTTTGTTGGCTCTGTCTCATGATCTGCCTTACCCCATGATTGATGAGGGTAATTCCTTCACTATCAGTGTTTTCCAAAATGTCCTCCTCTGATTGGAGTAGCATTGAAGGCTACTATTTTCTTTCTTTCATCCTTGTGAAACCTGTTGATATAAGTTTTCTCATATGTAATAAGGTTACCTCGCAGTTCATCATAAGTTATGTTGTGAAGGTCTCTGTCTTCCAAAATGGCATCCTTGGTTTTCCAAGTCTTTAAAAGACTCCAGACCAGCTTCTGGACTTGCAGGCTATGAGGATAGATCATCCCCAGTGACTTCAGTTCGCACACGATTTTGCTAAATCTAGAGAATATTGTTTCAATATCCTTATTTTCCTCCATTTTGAATAACTCATATTTGTTCACAAGAGCATCAATTTTTGACTTCTTGACTTTGGTGGTTCCTTTATAGGTTACCTCCACTTTGTCCCATATTTCTTTTGTTGTCTCACACATTGAGATCTTGTCATATTCTTCTCCGCTAATTGTCACAAAGTAAACTTATAGCACGTGTATTAGTTTGGATTGACTCCTGTTGTTCTTTGGTAAATCAAATTTTCAAGATCTTCCATATCAAAAATATTGGATTCTTTATCCTTGTCTTTTTGTTTTCCCTTGAGCCTTGGAATTGGCTTAGGACCCTTTTTTATGACAACACAGGCTTGGTAATCATTTGATTTGACAAAGATAGTGAATCAATTTTTCCAGTATGAGTAGTATTGTCCATTGAAGTATGGTAGTCTTATGGAGAGAGCACCGAGAATTTGGTAATTGCCTATTTGATCTTTTCTTACTTGCGGTTAGACAATGCTATCTGTGATACCTGCTCTAATACCAATTAAAATTCAAGCGTGGGGTGAATTGAAATTTTCTTATGTAAGTCGACTCATGACTCCTCACAGTTGAATCACCTGCAGATCAAAACACTTCACAAATATATTAAGCTTAAATAGTTAAGCACGTAAATAATAAAACATAAAGTAAACAACATAATGATTTATCCTAGTTCGGAACACCAATCTAGTCCCTACATCCAGTCCCCTTAGGTTTAAAGTTTCCTTTAGATCGTTGAAGTTTTGGTTCGAGTACAATGATAGCAAATAAGTTCTGAAGACTTATTTTGCGCTTCAGATCTTGTGACATAGCTTCAGTTGATATTAAATAGATGACTCAATCCTATTCTTTATATAACAATTGTAAGCTAATGTTATAGAGCTTTGTAAGACTAAGAATGAGACACTTTGAGTTTTATCCTAGAAGTTGTGTGAGTAGTGTCTATCTTAGATCCTGTTCTTTTATAGTCTTTGGCTAATTCTCTTACTAAGGAAAACTAATGGAATTTTTCTCAATCAAGGATATGAATTAATTCCTTGATTGAGGAATGTAGCCATGTATAGTTTCCATATCAGATATGTCCATATACGGCTTTGAATCATGTCCATATCAAATATGTCCATGATCTATATTTCCTTTTTGATTTTGATGCCTTGCCAATGTACTTATGATCTTCTCTTCTGGATTGATTTGGTCTTCCGTGAATCTAGATATTGAAACCATGATTGTGGGAAAGTTAATCCTTCTTCTATTTCCATGATGCTTGATTGATCTGCTTACGATGCCGAGGTCCCCCATATCTTTGGCAAGATATTGTGATTTGATTTTCCAAAATATTTGGGACAATGATTCTCCTTCCATTTGTCTTTTCATGATTGATTTTACTTGGATGCTACTTGGATATGGTGGATGTCTTTCCTTTCTTGATGTGCTTCTATTTCTTGAGCCGGCTTCCTTTATCATACCATTATTACTAGCTGCAAAGATACACTTGTGAGTTTGTCATTATTAAAACATAAACTTGGGAGGCCAACAGATGTAATGACCTAGAGGGTCATTACAATATTCACTACTAAAAGGACTTGTCTGCAAAAGTCAATGGATAGAAAAAGCTTAAATGAATGAGGGACTGGGATCGTATGCCCCGTGCATGTCTCCCTAGATAACTTCTAAGAAGAAATAACGCCCCCAAGGGATTTTACTGTAGGTGTCTGTTTTCTACCAACTACATTACTTCACCTCCAAAATAGCCACAACTCAACCTCAACAACCAACTAGACTTCAAATGAACTTAGAATAAATGATGTATGAAAACCCAAACCACGACACACTAGCATACACTAAAACAAGCACAACTAAGCAAAAACTCAACCAAGGTAAAAGCTACACAAGGCATGAGCCATACCACCAACTCTAAATTTCAAATCTAACATTCTTTCGCCTTTCTAAACTGAATGTTTACTCTGAACCGCACAAAATATCATTCGAGTACTATCTGTGTAATCGCATCAAACTAACCTCAAAAGACCGAATCTGATCTACAAAAAATCCATACCATTTAGCATAAGAATATGTCCATAAGGTGTTATTTGGACACAAAATTAGAGATGATCAAAGCGTACGATCTTTTGCCTAGGCTATAACTGGTCCGAATGACCCTAGAAACCCATAATTACGAGTCTAAATCACAAACTCTCAAAACTGAACAATCCATTGTTGAATACCTCACAGACTATAGGGAAACCATTCTAAGACCAACTTAAGCACTCTTCATTTGCTGAGAAGACAATCCAAGATTCTAACAAAAATTGAGAATCAAGGTCAAGAGCAGTAGAAGACAATATCATGTGCCAATGGACTATCATCCAAGAATATATCAGGCGTACCCTATCTGAACTGAAGTAAACTGAGTTGGAAGGTAATAAGTAGTCTTAGCCAGCCTATAAAAACTGTCTCAGCTTTAATAAATCTAAAAAATGGAGGCTGCACCCAAGCTCTACAACTCACAACTTAAATCTCAATACAGTAGCTAAACCGCTCAGTCTAAATTATACACACCAATCCTGTTGACGGCTAAGAATCCAAATTCCAAATTCTATCATAAACTTCACGCAACCATTCTCAAGAGTCAAACATCCGAACTTGAGTCAAAAAATCTAAACTAAAGCATCAAGGCATAACCAAGTCAACCTTACTATTAGAAATAAAGCATATTCCTAATGATTCCCGCAAGAGCCAAAACTAGGATTTAGCCAAAGAAAACAACCACAATTGGGGAAAGCCATTGGCAGAAGACACAAGCCATCAACTTCATATCTGTAAAATGGCATAATGCATCAAGGCATAACCAAGAACTCACTAAGACTACAAATAGTACTAGTGAAAGCCAAAGCTCGTGCAACTCAAAAAAGTATGATCTTAACCTAAATCTAGTTAAACCAATACTCAATCTTAAAAGACGCTCGCCTGGTTGTTGGAAACTGATACCCAAGCATATACCACCAAGTAGAAGTATCCCACGAAGTCATATCAAACAGAACTAATTACCAAGTTGAAGAGTTTTTGAATTCACCCTCTTAAGCAAACCTTAACTCAGTTGAATCATAAACCATATGATCAAAAGAATGGAGTACCCAACACAACACTAATACCAATATCAAGACCACTACCAAGCAGGGAACCCACCGAATAGAAAAGGCAAACCTCAAACAGATCACAATCTCTAAAACATACCATAAAAATGAGTTTCCAATACTAGATTCACAACAGAACCATAAAAGGCCAAACCTACCTTCTCTTTCAAAATCGACTTGAAAGTCCCCCTGTCTCTCGCTAATAGAAAGAAAGACCTACCAACCAAGGCTCTAGGGCAAATGAATAAGAATTTCAAGAAGGGAAAGAATTATTCGAGGTCAAACCAATAACATTATAAAGAGCAGGTCACATAAGAAAATAAAAAACACAACCAGTACCAATCTAAGATCACAACAAGGACATAATGCCAAAGAAAAGAAAATTTAACCCAAATATTACACCCCAAGAAAAATACCACACTGATCCATTACTTAAAGAAATCAACTACGTGGGTAGTCACCTATGCATGAATCCACACAAGTCATACAACAACAAATATAGTAGTATCAAGGTGCGAACCACTAGTGGGTATGGAAACCCCAACATAATTCAAATAGTAACAAAAAATAAAAATTCAAAACATACCTATATCGATGGAGTCTGAAATCATGGTCCTGACATGCCCAAAAGAATATAAATTTGAGTGTATCCAAACTTAGACTGGGCAGCTGAATAACTAATCGGGGCACTAAGTTCACCACCTCTAATTAAAGATGTCACAACCCTGTGAAGCTGATCTATCTATATTAACTGACTAATAGTCCCTCATCGGGAACCCTTTTTGGACTAATAACCAGTCTTTGTATAGTCATAACAAACTCATGAATCTCTATCCTAGTGGAAAATGCAAATTTTCCCTAACTAGATGACCAACTAATGTCTGGGGAACTTCCTAGACCAGTGACCAACCTCTTCACAATCAAAATAGGCTCTTGGAATACTCCGAGGTACTGTACCTACTGATCTAGAATGGTCGCCATGGCCTAAAGATCCACACCAAATACTCCTATAGTTCAGACAAGAACTCTACCTACTGTGACCACCATGATTGATTTGAGAGCCTCTTATAGTCAAAGATACTAGTTGTATAGAACTGACAGGCTGCAAATGATGTTGACCTCTGTCGAGAGGATTCCTACTCTAGGATGGAATGTCAATACCATTATATTGATGACATGGACCATTATTTATATCTCCATTAGTTTCAATACATGGTCTCACTTAGTCCCTGCGTGATCAATGGCTATGAGAAAGACAACCCAATTATTATTAAATGATCCAACGCCAACAGTGGTAAGGCAACCCTATGATAAATCCATACATCATCTCATGCTCTATATAGTATCAAAGTATGTCTGGACCACTCAAGAAATCTAATCTCATATTTAAAATAGACAAGGAGCCCTACTAAACATCAACACGCCTAACTCTAGTCTGAGAACCCCTCAATGTACTAGACATCACCTCCAGTTATGAAGTACCTGTAAAAGGCTCAAAATTCTCAACATTTAATCTTGAAAAACTTAGGCAGTCATAGACACTATCAGAGTCCGAGCTGGCCCCAGATCCTCTAACTGACGCACAAGATCTTTGAAATTAATCTATGACTCCCTAGATCAACGTTAAACTGAAACTCTGGAAACATGTATTAAAGTCTCATCTATATCTATCGACAACCTCGTGCTCTCCATCCAAGGAAAAAGTAGAGCACCAAAAAGTACTAGAAGTTCATAGAAGTATGAACACACGATAATGAGTCAAGAATAGAATTATTTAGTAGAGTCAATTCCCAGGACTCTACTAGACACTTAGCTCTTGTACCAACACCTCGATAAACTTAGACTCTGATACTAATTTTTCACGACCCAATTTCTCAAGTCATGATGGAACCTACTATAATCTACCAGTAGGTAAGCCACTTAAAGTTCGAAATTACTAGTAACAGGCTTTCAATAGTAATAGAGAAGATAGCAAATAAGAATTGAAATAAGAGACTAATATAGGATATAACCCCAAGACCTGGTAAAATTAGTACAAGAGCTTATAATACAATCAAAGAAAAAAGTAAAATACTGAATAAATATACGTGTACAGACAATTTCAAAATACAAAGTAGAGATAAGTCTAATCAGTACGAGGGAGAGCACGAATTCTCCAAACATCAGGATCTCACCCTAATCTCCTATCTATAGCTGCTCTGCATGATGTACACATCAACAACAAGAACTCATACAATGATCTGCAGGTTGAATAAGTGTAGTATGAGTACTAAACACGTGGTACTTAGTAGGAATCGGCTGACTAATCTCCAAAGATATGCAAGAATAAATAACATTTAAGCAGGAATATAAACTATAAGAAACTATCCAAGAAACTAAACATAATTATGCTAATAGTTCAGTAAGGGTAAGCTATCCTATTCTAACAGTATTCAGGTATTAAAGTACAATACCATTTATCACTAGCCAATATATGAATAACAAGAGAAGGATACATAGTAGTAATACAAGGCCAAAGGATACATATACAAAATAAAAATTCAAGGAAAAAGAGAGATAAATGAAAATATCATATAAACACACAAATGTAGGACTAAACTCAGAGATAATAACCTAAGGGAACTAATCTAACCTCTCGAGCATCTTAGCTAAGAAAGAAAGCTAATACTAGCATAATCAGAGTCTCTAACCAAAAGCTAACTAAACATGAGATAATCTAATAATAGCATATCTTACTATGAGAAAGAAAAGGAATAAAAAATGTACCAATAATCTTAGATATCAACCCATAATCATCCTACCATGACCTAACCATGATAACCAACAACAAAGTAACCGACTAGTAAAGACAAATAATAACTTAATCGATCCCTCATAATACGAGAAGGTCCAATCAAACACTTAACAAACAACAATCATAGCTTATACCTATACAACCCCCCATAAGTCCGATAGATATAAGCACCAAACAATTATATTGGTGATAGGTAATGCATATAAATGAACAGATAGAATATAAACCAATAGTAAACCATGTCCATGAATCCTCTCATATGATAAGCACCTGACTCAAACCAGTTTCTTAACACAATAAGTACGCTATAAGTTCCAGACTTGAAATGGAAATAGTATCATAGACGCCAAACTCGAATTAAAATAGTATCATAATTGCTAGACTTACTCAAAAATAGTATCATAAGTGCCAGACTCGAACTAGAAACTGTATCATATAATGCCACTTAAACAAAGAATAGTACCATAAGTTCTAGAATCAAACCAGAATTATAGATCCATAACTGAATAACCATTACCTGAGATCAACCTCAGAAATTAACATAAAAATGTAGAAAGGGATGAAATATCTCTTGACCAAAGTAAATAGTAGTAATATAAGAGTGGATAAATTACGGACCAAAATCAATCTCAATTTAAGTTTCAAAGATTCATCTTTAGTTTAAAAAGTGCATAAATCATTAAATAATGTGGTACGATTCCCGTTATAAATGAATTCATTTTAAAACAGAAAAGTGAGGATAAATTTCTTTTTTGAAAATAATGTTAAAATCATGGTTTTGGTTGGAATTGTATCACTAAAGGAGCATGAATGCACCTAAAAGTATGCATACAATCACCAGTATATAAACAATATGACAATAAGCGCCTAAGCATCCACAAACTAGAATACACCCTTTCTAAGGGTAGAATACTCACCTATAATCCAACTACTACTGTAGCCATGACTTAGGGACCAACAATATGTAGCTAGCATAATAATACTACTATAATCAAGGAAACTATGGTCCAAGAAACTAAGTCAAATAGTGAATCTTATACAAAAGGGTCCTTATTATCATTCTATGGTTAACATGCTTATAATCAAGCGTGATAGGATTCTAAGGCCATAACAAGTATTCTATACTAAGGTTTGGGTCACATTTCTATCCCAAGTCTCCAAAATAGGCTAAGGCCTGATATACTAATCATAATCTCATCCTATAATCCTTATCTAGCGTGCAAACTATACTATACATAATCTCATAGAGAAATTAGACTGAACCCTAACGTGATGCTGAACCACAAGTCTTAAACTATCCATAGATCGCTTGCATTTTCTGCACAATCTAAAGAATAATGTCACAATATCAAAATAATCATCTACACATTAATAGGATTAAAATGATACACATATTGTTATATAAAACTCCAGTCCCAAAATTAGGTTAATAATGGGCTCGTGGGTCCCATTACATGAATACCAAAATTAAATCCATCACAAAATCCTCAAAGGACAAGGAATGCATGCTCAAAATTTGAGCATAAATGGAGTTCGAATCGAGGCCCAAATTAGCCCACAAAGTTAGGAAGTTCGAAAACTAATTTCTAGGAATTTACAAGCAAAAGAGCAGAATTTGATAAGGAAAAACAATGGAAAATGATCAAGAGGTGTTGAATTATCTTACCTTAGCCTCAATGGATGATTTTCCATAATTTCCCATGCTCCAAGTTTCAATAATGGCAGAAAAAGGGTTTTGAATTACAATTTTAACCGAAAATTATGAAAAATGAAATGGGTAGTCTTGGAAAATAAGAAATATGAAGTTATAATCACATAAACAATGATTATACGAGAAAGCGTATCAAGAATCATCATAAATAGACATGTGTTGTAGGGGCATTAGCTAACCCAAAAGATATGACTAAGATCTCATAATGATCGTATGAAATCCAAAAAACTATCTTTGGAACATCCGATGATCTAATCTTCAACTGGTGATTCCCAAATCTCAAATCAATCTTAGAAAACATAAAAGCACCCTAAAATGGTCAAAAAGAGCATTAATATGAGAAAGAGGATACTTGTTGTTAACAGTCACTTTGTGCAACTGCCTATAATCAATACACATACGCATAGAACCATTCTTTTTCTTCACAAACAAGACAGGAGCACTCCAAGGAGATACACTAGGTCTAGTGAATCCTTTACTTAACAAACGTTGCAACTACTCTATTTATTCCTTCAACTTAGTCGAGGCCATCCTATTGTAAGGAATGGAAATTGGCTTGGTGCCTGGTTCTATATTAATAAGAAAATTAATATCATGATCTGGAGGCATACTAGGCAGATCTATATGAAACATATATATGAACTCGCGAACAACTCGAATAGAATTCATAAGAGGCGGTAAGGTAACACTAGTATCATGGACATAAGCCAAATAAGATAAACACCATCTCTCTACCATATGATGAGCATATAGAAAAGATATAACACCCTTCAGACCTGAATTAAGCATACCCTTTTAAGCTAACTATGGCAAAACAGGTGTAGCTAAGGTCACAATTTTGGCATAACAGTCCAAAATAGTATGATAAGGAGCTAACCAATCCTTACCCAAAATAACATAAAAATCAACCATGTTTAGAATAATCAAGTCTTACATCCTATAAATGTAAACAAAAAAGATCGGTACACCGGATCCACCACTAAAGAATGACCTACAGGGGTACAAATATGAAGTGGCATAAAAAGGGGATCACACGCAGCATCAAAACCAGAAGCAAAATATATAGACTCATAGGAGAATGTAGACCAAGGTCAAACAACATGAAATCAAGTCTATAGCAAACTAGATGACACCTATAATAACTACATCAGAAGACTCTGCCTCGAGTCTCCCAAGTATAGAACAACTCTGACCACATTCACTACCAGACTAAGTAACCCTATAACCACCTCGACGAGCTCCTCTATCTCTATCTCTAGCACTACCCCTACTACTTTGCGAACCACCTCTCACTATAGAAATTAGAATAGGGCAAAGCTGAACCTAAGAACCCAGCTGAGTGTGTCTATACATATGTCGAGGGAAATACATATCCAAATGCCAAACTCATCAAATACAAAACATCTCAAGTGGCCTGCCTTAATTCGAGAAGGTGTGAATGAACTAATACAACCACCCTGGCATGAATATCTAATCTAAGAGCCTCCACTCGCATGACTAGATACTTCACTATCAAAAGTTGCTAACCTGAAGGTCTACCACCCGATCCCTATAATACAGTCTAAACCAGCCTACCAGGTAACTACGAGAACCTCAATTAGATAAATCTCTACCTCAAGAGGCCTATCCACTAAACTCACCTTGATGATGCACCTTCTTGGTGCCTCTCTAAGTAGCCTAGATAATTGACTCGGTCATCTTGGGGATCTCAACAATACTTTAGAAAGAAGCCCCTAAAATAATCATCTAGGCTATATCCCAGTGATATGTAACATCTAAACCCTTCAGAACTTTAAAATTCACCTAGACTCAGTGGAGATGCTAGCAGCTGAATATCTGGATAAGGTATGAAAATGTGTCTCATACTCAGCAATAGACTTAGAACCTTGCTTTAAATAATCAAACTCATCCTCATTTGGTCTCTCCAAATATACCATACAAACCTCTCCAAAAGGCCTAAAAAGTTTAGTCCAAGTTATAGCGGGCAAACCTAAGGGCCTACAGCTATAAAAAGACCTTCACTAATCCTTAGCCACATTCATCAACTGATACATAATATTGACAACTCCATGAGACTCAAGGGATCTAATATTATGTAACTTCTCCTAGAAATCAATCAAAAACGCATACACATCCTCACCAATAGCTCTATTAAACTTGGGCAAACCTAATAAAATATGACTCCCAAATCTCTTCTGATTATTAGAAGACATAGCTTTACCTAAATCAACTGAGGAATAGAAAGTCTGCTAGGCTAAGAATCCACATGTGGTCATACCACAGATGGCGTTTGTACCCCAAAATTAGGAAAACCATAAGCAAATGGCGACACTGATAATTGATTATCACTCAAAGATTGGGGAATACTAGGTACACTCATGGGAACACCCTTCAAATAACTCAAAATATGAACTAAAAAAATGTAAAGCACTGAGGTTTCGACTAAACTTTGTGGAGTCTAAGATGTCTTTACACCCCATGTCTGATAATCATCCCTATAATACAAAACCTCAAAATTGAGAGAGTTCTCTCTAGCATGTCCTCTAGTTAGGAAAGATCCTTATACTCATCATCAACCTCTGGGTAGGCCATAGCCTATTCTTTATCCTTGAAATTGGGCTTCCATATCAGTGTCGACTCAACATCTCTAGTCTAACTGAACTTAGTCCTCACCATCTGTGTATCAATCCATGATACTCCACTAAACTTTTTTCTCTTACACTTATGAGATCAATGAATCTAGTTATTATGATACTGGTGATGTCCAAGCTATACCTTCTCTCATAAGATAATATGGTTGTTTCCAAATATAGTAACACAACAAAGGTTCGGGTCAAATCCCAAGGGAATACATGGATTCACAAATCTTAATTATTGTAATCAATGGGCAGAACTGGAAAAGTAAATAGGGGTTTTGTGTATCAATATTAAACTAGTAGCAAATATCAACTGCAATTGTAATCAGTCGTAGGTGAATACAAGGATTGTGTTTCCCCTAGCTTCTCGACTCTGTAGGCTTATCATGCTATGTTGAACCAACCTGATACCTTGCATGAAAAATTGATAAGTTATGTACCTTCTAAAGTCTTTTGGATGAGCAGAACGATTTCATCCTTTGCCTTTTGGGCCTCAGGATATCTTCTTACTAACCCTTATCTTAATCCCAGTTAACTATTACCTTTTGAGTCTCTGGTTATTGGATGAAATATAACCATCTTACATAGATAAAACCTAGAAGCGTGGATCAATAAATAAACTCCAAATTACTATTGTCATTATCTTTTCTTAGTCACAACTCCTCTTTTGGAGTAAGTAGCAATAATCTAGGTGGGATCCTAGCGAGTGCACTCATTAAGAAAACTATTGTATTGAAGATAAGAAATACACGCATGAGTATCGGTGCTGAACAATAATAGCACTACCCTACTTCACCAATCCGACAGGCTTTTCACAATCCTAGCTATGGGTTATAGCCACTCATGCTTGTGAATAATCAATAACATTCATAATTGAAAGCATAGATAAAATCACAATGGTAAGAATTAGAAAACCCATAATCATAACTGAATTAATAAACTGAAGTCAATATAGGAAAATCCCAAGATCAAATTCAAATCTTAGAATCAAATTATGTTTGTGAATATCAAAATTGCATAACTCCTTCTAAAAAGCACATAAAGATTATTTATAGTACAAGAGGAAACTCTAAAGCCAAAGTCTGAATGAAATAGGAGAAAATAGGATTGGTGGCTACTTATGGTTTGCACTTGCACCCTGACCCTCGACGCATGTAGCACTTGCGGACTTCAGGGAGGGCGTAAGTAGTGATTGAAGTGTCAGAACATAATTTTCTACAAGTTAGCTCTCGGTATTTTGAACTTCTGGCACTTTCTTTACCCACATGCGGCCCATAAGTGCTACTTATGGTCCACATGTTGACTTAGCAAGTGTTGGGAGTCATCTTTTCAGCTCTTTCTTAATTCCCAAACATGCTTTGATCACGAATAAGTCGAAAAGTGTCCTGAACATCCATAATTGTTCCAATAAGTAGCCAAAACACCTTTTTCATCTTTTTCACAAATTTGGCATCCAAAACATGATTTCCTGCCAAAACGTACCTAAAATACATTATATCTAACAAAACAACCTCAAAAACTTACATATTTTCATCTTTTTATGCATAGAAAGTGTTGTATTTCTATAGCACATCAACACCCTCAACTTAGAACATTTGCATGTCCTCAGGCAACAAAACAAAAATGATGCTTAACTAGGAGAATCTAAGCTATTCAAGACATTCAATCAACACTCTAAGCTCAAAGCATAGCACCCCCAACCTCACTTTTCAAAACTAACTGTGTATGATCATGAAGCACAATAATGCGACACAATGGGATCAAGGTATGGCATTACATTAGCAATAGACAACCACACATACGTACAAGTTACACTACCCGAAAAAAGCAAATAGTTGGCAATATGACTCATGTGCCCTCACAACAAAGATGTCCCAACTTACTCATATGAAATAATGCATGTCAATGCAGGGACCGTCAAGAGACACTCACACTGAGAAGAGAAGTTTAAATCAATGTGCATCGAATACTATAGACTTGCCCTTATTTTCTTTACCTTAATTGTCAGATAGTCAAGTTACGATCACTATAGGTTAATCACCCAAACTGATTAAAAACCAAAAACAATAGTAAATAGAAACCAAGGCAAGACTTGTAGAATGAAGTCATGTCTTATCTACAAATGTGGAAGTTTAAACAAAACGTAATCATCCCAAAATCTAATATCACAAGTATAAGAGCACCTAATACAATATCTAAAATTGAAATACATAGTCTATCTCTAAAATAGAAGTAAAGACAACTAGTGGATAAAAAGAGGCCTGGAGTCGACTTTAAAAGCCTAGAGTGGGTTGGTACCTCGAGATATCACCACTTTATCGTATAGATTAACTTTTGTGAGTCATACTCTACTTGGATTTGCACCAAAAAGGCATAATAGAAATGAGTATGGTCCACTTGTACTTAGTAGGCATCATAGGCCGACTGAGCAAAGAAGAAAATAATGTAAGTAAAGAAAACGGAAAAGTCCCAAATAGTAGCTCATATCATCTCCACTAACAGTTCTAATAGATATAGTAAAAAATAACACAAATATACATAGAGAGTACATGGGAACTAAACATGAGTCAAGGGGAAACTAAAGAAATCATGAAAGATGCATATGCATGAGATGCAATAATGATGGAATAATTGTTGAAATTTATCACATGACTTACTATATACACCTACTGAGATTGTAACTCCCGAATTAGGACCCATGGGGGGTTCAACCCATACACTATACTCGTATCTCAAATCTCAACTCATATCATTAGCTCATGTTCACGAAGAGAGTTTGTATAAAAATATCTCAGTTTTCTTTTAAAAACAGTGTTCCTCAATAGTACCAGTATCTCATAAATATATGTGTATGGAATGAGGATGTAATGTCCACAATTCATGATCATCAACTCTATTTAGGCACCATCAAAATAAATATGTTGAAAACATCGTTAATATCATATCAACCCCTAACTCAGGCATATCTATCATGATAAAGGTAATCAATGCTCAATAACTCCTATAATAATAATTTAAGCCCCCACACAGGCATTACATCTAGAATAAGGGCATTTAAATACACAAATAAGATCAATGATTTTAAATAAAGCTCCCACATAGGCAACACACAATATTAGATATCCCAAGTCAATAATAATAAAATATAAGTCCCCACTCAGACACAAAATACTAATAATAATCTAAAAATATAAACCCCATAGTTATTTTTCTCAATTCATAGCATGTTTTACTTATTTATCAACTACCATCTCAATCGAAAGAAGTTAAGCCATAACCTACCTCAAAATGATGAAATTTAAGTCTAAAGTGCTTCAATATGAAGCTTTCTCCTTTCGAACGACCTCAAAATCAACTACAATGTTTCAAAATAGAATCTACACATTAAAAGAAAGTTAATGGTACCCAGATTGCCTATATTTGAGCTTGATCCAAAACGGGTGCAAGAAATGAGTTCAAAAATGGGAGTAGAACTAAAACTTTATTTTAGTAACATATTTACCAAGGTTATAGGACCTACACATGAAAATCCACGCAAAAATGGGTTAAAAATGAGGTCCAAAATGAAGAAAAACTATTTTCAAGTTTTATGAATAAAAACTTGAAAATCCCATTTTATAATCATTATTAAAAGGTGTTTTCGAAGATGTAATCATTGAAAAATAATGAAAGTATGATTTAGGAGTTTACCCAAGTAAGAATGGTGGGGAAAACGTAAGAAATTGTCTTTTTTCGAAGCTTGGAGGTCCAAAAATGGTGGAAATTTTGCCAAATTGAGGCTTATATACTATTTTGTAAACATTGCCTCGTGGTCGTAGATCCCACATCATGATCACGAAGGTCAACATTGAATGAAAAATTAATTGGCACGCATTTACGAAGGTCCACGACCTGGACCATCGCATTCGCGAAGAAGGGATGACACCCGACCTAACTCGACTACACATTATGATTGCGGCCACCACCATCGCGATCATACTGAAGGATTAGTTCCTTCTTTTCATTTGCAGTCTGGGACCTACATTTGTGAAGAAGGATTTTCCTTGCACCAGATATTAATAAAAATGTTGATTTGTATGATTTTCAAAACCTCTAAACAAACTCTCAGGATTCATTTGGGACCCCAAAAAGTAAAACATATAGTTGTCAGGCTAATTTTGATATTCCGAACTCAAAGGAGACCTCAGATTTTTGTAAAATTATTCTTCATAAATTAGTCACGGGACCTCTCTTAGTTAAATTTTCAAACGAAGGGTCAAAGTGGAAACTAAAAGTTCTGAACCCGAACCAACCAGCCTACTATCCAAAATTTTACATTCTGAATCTAATGGGAATGTCCATATCTTCATTTGACACTTAGAACATTAAATATTGATCGAAGTTAATTACATGGCTTTTAAATCCTCTAAAAATCAGAAACTCAGTCCAATCATTTTCGATTGCATCAAAACAGTGCCCACAACTTCACACTCCAATTCAACATGTAGCAACTACAAAAATGACCGAATGGTCAAAACACATCAAAAATAAAATTTTATAAATCAGGTCATTATAATTCTTCACTAATTATTTATTTTTTGTGATAAAAATTATATTTCACATTTAAATGCATAAGCAACATGTTTTTAGTGGCAAAACATACAATTTCATAGGAAAATTTTTCCACTAAAGTTTTTATTCAGAAAAAATAATTTGGTGTCATTTATTAAGTGTCATTAGTGATGAATTTTACGTTATCAGTGACATATTATTTTGTCTCTAATAATGTATGCAATTTGTGAAAACTATTATTTGTCATAAATTAGTTATAATTTTGAACATGAAAAAGTTTTGTTGAAAAAAAAAAAAAATTATTGCAATAATGACAAATTAGAGTTTGTAGTTAAATGTTGTAACTTTAGCCACAAAATTTTATATTTAAGTTTGACCTTGATTTTTGTCACTAATAATATAATCAATTAGTGACAGTCACTTTATTGTCTCCAATCCATCTATGACTTAGTGACAACATAATTTTTTCACAATGCAATATTTAAATAGCGTTGATTTGAAATTTATAACTGAAAAATTTAGCTATTTTCTATGATTTTTTTGGTAGCTAAAAATATTTAAAATATTTTAGTGCTATTTTGTCACTTCATTTAGGAAAATACCCTAAATATATTATATATTTTACATATAACTTTTAAGTATTAATTATATCTTTTTAAATAATTTAAAAATTAATTTATTTGTTTGAAACAATAAGTACTTTAAGTGAGCATGTATTTCATTTTGTCATATTAAAGTCACTTGCGACTTAATTACGACAATTACTCCATTACTACTAATAATTACTTTATATTGTTAAAATTGATTAGTGATACATCTCAATTTTATTACAAACTGCCTTGGCTTCATAAATATGTTGTTGTTTTTTTTAGAAACAATTTTTTCGATTTGATTATTTTTATCAACAATTTATTACAATTGTAATGTAAGTCGGTTATGTTTGAAATAATTTTGGCTACAACTTAAAGAGGATTGATTAATTTTTAAATTTGATTTTGGCCATGTTCACTCTTAAAGATCCTTTCATCAAAGCTATTTTCCAGGTCAAGTTTAGAAATGGCCCTAAGATGAATTAGTCTTCATATTTAATCCCACATAAAAAAAGTCTTATAAAAATGACCTTTTTAGAGGGTAATTTTTATTTTTTGGCCCCACTAAATAACTTCTTTTTAAGAAAAAAAAGTTTTACTTTCAGAAAATTCTAACTTTTACCCAAAAGGTAGATGTTTGGGATATATAAAGACATTGAACCTTCTCAATTGAATAAAAGTTCTATCGTATATGCAAAAGTTATAACTTAGGTATGTTACCCATCAGACAAAGTTCTAACCTTGTCATAAAGCAAACGTTTAGGATATTTTAAAATACTAAACCAGCTTATTCGGTAATTTTGAATTTTGATTTTAAAAAACTACTATATTGCCACCGTATCAAATTAATTTAGTATGGTTATTATTTTATGAATTCTGCTAATTGTCAACTATATCATATATATATATATATATATATATATATATATATATATATATGTATATATAATATATTAAAAGTGTGAAAACCCTTAGAAAAGTAATTTGAACTTTTTCCTTTCATTAAAACACTCTACAATAGATAAAATCATCTTTTACTATTTTACCTAAATTATTATTTTAATGTTAGGATTTTTAACTCAAGAAGCAGAAGCAACCTGCTGAATATTCACGAAGCCACCTTCTGAAGAAACAAGAACCAGGTTGCTAAAATATTAACAAGCGACTTTTTGAAATAGCGATCATATGGGAACCCATAAAAGCACATGACGTTAATCATCAGGTTCGATCTTTCTCTCAGTTCATTGATAACAAAATTTATGTGCCTTTTACTGTTTCAATTTTGTAGTATTTTTGTAATCAAGATTGTATTTTTATGATGTGTATAGTGAGAGGAATTTGATTTGATGAACTTTAATCGAGTCCTCCAAAAACAGCCTCATTATTTCCACGAGGTAGGGGTAAATTCTCAGTGGGTATATTATTTTTGTATACAGAGAAAAATTATGTAGTTGTGAGTCATAATTTTCTTTTAAATTAGAAGGATAATTCTAACAAAAGAGTAAGGATCCTTTCTCTTATGTTCTTTCAGTTAATTATTGAATATAAACAACATATTTGATATCTAGATGTATTTGATGCTTCTTTATGCAGTTAACAATAATTTGTAGTTTTCTAATACGGAAGATTGAAATATTTGTATAGAGTAATTGTCTACATTCACTGACTTGTGCCGTTAAATATGTTTGTTTCTTTGGGACCTCACCCTGTCTGCCCATTTTACTGCTTACTCTTGTTTCCCTCTTAGCATAACCCAAGCATAGATGTGAATTTGCACTTGTTTTATCATCTAGATCGAATGCCGAGATAAATATGGAAGTTACAAAGAAAACTGGGTAGAATAGTAAAGCATAATCAATAATTTAATGCTATCTTATAATAGAACTCTTTTTATTTTTCAATATGAACAATTATCTCCATGTATCAGTGTGATATCACTGCCTTTACTTTAGCTTCTATGTTACATCAACTTGTGGGGTTATGGACATGGTGGAGAAGGAAGAACATTAAATCACGGCTTCATTCTCAGCAACACATCATCATCATTACTTGGACTCGGTATCAAATTTGTTGTAAAGATACTATAGTCTTGAAAATTTAGCAGCTCCTGAATTAATTAACTGCAGCATATTTACCAAAATTTTGGTGTGCCTAGGAGTGGCAAATGGTGGGTCATTATGTGTATATCATAGATGTTAAACTCTCTTGACTTCTTCGTGTATATTATAGATGTTAAACTCTCTTGACTTCTTCGCGTGTCTATTTTTTTTATATTTTGAATTCATTATAACCGGATACAATAATCATGTATAATTTGTGCATTCTTGGTTTAAGTATAAAAGAAGAAAGTCTAATGGGAGATGGCATAAATGAGATACAATATTTATTTGTATCATGTAAATAGATATAATACTTATTGTAATATGATCAATTATTTTTTTTTAATAATTTTATTGTTATATATAACTTTATTGATTAATATAACACGCATGCTTTGATTATTAATTTTTTTTATTTGAATTATGTAGAAAGTCTTAAAATAAAAGGAATTTAAAATAAAATATTATTTTACTTTTAAGAATTCATAACTACATATCAAGATTTCATAATACTCCTTTTAGGTTTGTGTAAACGTAGTGATTAAAGTTCTCCAAGAATTATAAACTAAAAATACTTAAACTTATTTTTTCAAAAGAAATTGAGTTTATCAAGGATTCCTTTCATCTCACTATCAGGAAAATTAGATTCGTGTTGAAAATAAATTTTGTAAAATATTTTGCTTAATTGTAGTTCTCAAAGACTACATATATTGTGTGACTGCACACAGAGTTTTTACTATTTGTATACAAGGTTTGTGCTTCTCTTTTTCCTCTTTGTTTTTAGGACAATTTATTTCTCATGTAATGTTACTTTGTTACATGTTTTGAACTTATTATTTTGCTTGCTTCTAATTTATATTGCTTTCTAATTTTGTAAAGTTCATAATTGATGTTTAATATTTGATATAATTAATGCTTTTCAACTTCTTCCAGTGTTATCTCGCGATAATTACTTTGTATTACAGATAACTTTACAGCTTTAAAAAAAAGGCAAAATATCATAGATAACAAGAATGACTAAAAATTGACTGTAAACTTTTTTCTTGATTATCAGTTATTAATACTTATGTGCTACTTACTGGAACAAACTCATCCAAAGACTATTCAACATTAATAGCGATGGGATTCATAAAGATAATTCAAGTGGAGGAGAAGGATGATAAGAGACTCATATGATAATGTCCTATTCTATTCACTTTGAATTTGATATGAGTAGCATTATAGAAGCGCTCTATAATTTGGGGTCTAATGTTGTATTCAACAATAACATTACAAACCTAGAGCCTATCTCTATCGCTATTGTGTTTTCTTTTCTTAAATAAAAGAAGTTTACTTTGTGATGATGGCTATTATAGTATTGAGTTAGAATTTATTGAAAATAGTCTTTTTACCTCACATAGGTAAGGTAGGGGTGTCACAAAAGAAAGAGTAGGATCTGTGTATTCTCTAACATTAATTACTTGTGGAATAATACTGGATATGTTGTTGTGTTACTACTTTTAAATAATTTCATTTTTCTTGTATATAATTTTACTTATTGATATGAGATATACGTGCAAAGCACGTACACTAAACTAGTATTAAAAAAAGGATACAAGCAACTCTTTTATTAAATAATTACACAAAAAAGATACTTCAATATTGAGAATATAATAGTCAAAGTTGCCTCCCAACGCTGTTGATTCCTACGTGACCTTTTTCCTTTTTCCAAACATCCACATATTTAATTTTGTACAAAAAATAGGTTATATATTTGTTAGTATTATAATAATATATATATATATATATATGAATTATTTATAAATATCAAATATCAAAAAATATTAAACTCTATACTATATATTATATCATATACCATAATGCTGCAATCATGAAATAAAAAAGAATTGAATCAATCTCTATCATACTATGTTCACCCCTACATTGGGTTAACCCATTTAATTGGGCTACAAACGATGTATTGGGTCACATTGTCAAGATCAAGATGTCATCTTATATATCTTAGAGCTAAAGGTCTAGTTCGGTGCAACATGTCAAATGACATGATATGCCAAATTATATAAAAGACAAAATAAAATCATGTTGCATGTCAAAATGACATAGCATGCCTACTCAAATTTTAAATCTGGCTCTACTTCTTCACTATTATCAACTGTCACTATCACATTAGTCACTACAAAATCAACCATCACCATCACAATTGTCATCACCATCATTACTAGCCATTAACACTAACCATTACCACCACCATCACTACAAACATCTCCATCATCACTAGCAAACATAAATATTGAATTTTTTAAAATTAAATAATCTTTTTATATTACTAGATTTGTCATATTTAATTATTTTTATTTGAATTTATTTTTATTATATTTACAAATAAAAGATTATGCACATTCAGATGTTGAAAAAAAATAGTTTAAGAGATTGTTGGGATATGCTTATTTTAAGTTCCTTTTACATGTAAGCTATTATGTTTGAAATCTCAATTTTTCACTTTTAGCTTTTTGTGTTGTAACTTAAAATCAAGTTTCTAAATCACTTTTTTTTTACCTTATTCATGTTGTAAAATATTGGAATCACAAAAATAGTCTAGCTTGAGATGTGCTTCTGTTAATGTCCTTAAGGATATTTCACCGATTAACATGTATTTCTCATGATTCAATAAGTTCTTATAGTATTAAACTAGGAGGCAGAAACTAACAAAAATTTTATTTTTCTAACGAAAGCCCAACTCAATAAATTAATAAGAAAAAGGTGTGCAGATCTCTAGTATCTTTCCTCACTATGTTTCTCTCCTCCCTTCATGAGTACTTCAAAAAGAACATATAGAAAAAGAATAACAAAACTCTGAAAGCCACCCTTTTTCCATCTTAAAAGACTTAAGAAAAGATATTTTTGATCAGTAAATGTCAATAAAGACATAATAATAATTTCAAATTGAATGTTTGGCCAAATGTTCATTGATCAAAACATATATCACATGAATGCCAATATAATAAATTATCTGACCAAAATTAATAGCAAATATTATACAACTTTTAGAAGATGATTTCTTTTATTTTTTTGAGATTCTAGACTATTTTTTCAATAATCTTCTTCATATATCAAAAATAATAATAAGAAATAAAATAATATAAGATGTTTTGTTGGATTTTCATAAATGAACATAATGCGTTGAATCTGGTGTCTTGTGGACTATGATCAGACCTAGACAAAATAAGATTAAATTCACAAAATCATTGGTGAAGTTTTAGACTTCTATGAATCAAGAGTTCTTTTGTAAGCTTAGCTTCTTATTCCGTCACATTATACTTGCACAATCTTTGTCGTTATTGTGGTTTTGCGCTAAGAGATCATGCACATGTCCAGATATTCATGAGTGCTTGACAAATCTATCATGTTTTCATAGAAATGACACCACTTCACACTCATATAGATCCGCCCATCAAGTGTATTCTGCAGAGTAATACACTACCTATAAAGGATATGGAATAAAATAAGAGTTCATAATTCAGCGTCACTTTTCTTGTAGATTTTCACTATATGCACAGTATAATAGATCATATATCGAACAAATTTTGTAGTGCACAAGATCAAACAATGACTTGTTATTATCCGTATGAACCTAATTCGTGGGATCTTCAATCACATAGGTTGGGTTACCATCATGTTGTAGGTTGGGTTACCATCATGTTTGATATACAACTTGATCAAATTCTCATTCGCATCGAAACTTTATTTATAAATATTTTCTCCAAAATTTTAGTCGGTGAATTGGCCAAACTTACTTCTAACTTCACGTAATTTATGGACATAATTTTATCTTTTAAACTATCACTTTATTTTACAAACATATGTATCTATTTTGTGATTGAAAAATTATTTTTCACTACAACTAATGTTGCTTGGCAATCACAATACATATATACACGTTGGTTTTATTTCAACTTCATGAATTCTCACTAAGAATTTATCTTAGCCTCATTATCAGCCAACTCTAAACCATAAATTTAAATTTCATAATAATCTACTAATTATGATCTATTTGACTGATTTTATTTTATTTCACACCACCAGGGTCAACTCATTACCATATATAAATCATCATTTGTATTCCTCTAGTACAATAAATATTTATTTACTATCACTTTATAGTTAATCCATCTTTTCAAAATAATGCACTAAAAAAAGACGAAACAGCATAATATATTTCAAGATCACTTATATCAACTATATAATTACAAAATTCATCACCAAAATAAAATTTCTATCCTTGTAATTTGCTCCTCAAATTCGCATTTTCAAAATTATATTGAACAACACATTACAGTCACATGCATAGGATATTATCACTGTTCAACTAAAATATATTCTTACAATTTTTTTTTGCTTTGCTATAACTCTGTTCACAACATCAATCACATTATTTTTAATAGAAAAAAATGCGCACCATAGATAAAATAAGTGCTTAATTACATGACATAATTAAGATTTAAAATAATTATCTTACATATTTATTTATTAGTTTTATAACTATTTTTATGTGGGACCTCATATATTAATATTATACACAATTTTCTAACTTAATTAATTTTTTAAATGCTCTCTCTCATCTAATTGACTAATTTTTCAGTTATTTTTCTACACGATTCTTAAAGAGATTCAAAGCAAATATTTCTCCTACTTCATCTGCAACTTGTCATCCCTAAACATACACTTTTATATTCATTAAAATTTTTTAATAATGTTACAATTTTCGTTTATAAACATTAGATCTCTTTTGATTTTTTTATTTTTCTAACTTTTACTTCATTTATTCACCTCAAAGTTTCTTTCAATCTCCCCAGTTTACAGTATTAATAGTGTTTCAAGTAATGAATTTACTTGATTCAAATTACTGAAAAAACTCATTTATGAGATTGATAAGATCGCAATGATCTTCTCTAAATAAAGGATAACACAGAAGCAACGGACCAAAAAATATATTTTTATGCATGCTTCATCAAATTCTAAAAACAATACGAAATTAGGAAAGAAGAGAAAAGTCAAAGATATCAAAATTTAACGGAAGAGCATGAATAAGTTTTTGATTCGAAACATGTTGAACATGAAGTCTTTGAAGAAATAAAGATTTTCGTGATTTTTTTCTTTCTGAATTTATTTGTCCGATACCAATTGATTTGTATATGCATTTTGAAAGTATTCAACTGATTGACAGTTATGAATAAATATGTGGCTGTAATTTGAGATTTTAAAATATATTTAAACTATGAATAGACAATTGGTTGTTAAAGTTGCCGATGCATATTGTTTTGTATATGTATTTTGAACATGTTTTGACTTGTATATATATATTTGCTAATATTTAACCGAATAACAGTTATGAATACATACTTGTCTGTCTTGTGAGATTTGAAATCTATTTACTTGTGCACAGTTCAGTCGATTATTAAGCTCACTCAATTATATTTTCAGTATTGAATTAATTTGTATTTGATCATACAAAGATAGTTTCATTTTTTTTGTTGATTAAAAAAACAGTATATATTTGATCACAATGCACAGTTATATATACATATTCACTGACATATACATACAAAACGTACATATTGGAATATATTTTACATGTAAATATTGGATTAATTTACAGTTTCATATACAAATTAATCTGTATATATATTTAGCCCATTTAAGTTAAAGTTCCATATACTTATTGCTGGGTATATGTATTTGACCCTTCCATGGAGATGAAACTCAAGATTTCATACTTTACCGATGATGAAAAACCTACACTTTTCTGATTCCAAATAAGTCATGTTTATTAGTACAAATTTAATTCCACAACCACCTATAGATAACAAACTTAAGCCCTTAATTGTATCGTATTTATTATAATCTTCATATTCATTCTCATCATTCCATACACCTAAATATTTAAAAATAATGGATACTTTCGTCATTTACATATACTTTGTAACCTGCTACAAACCACATATAATCAATAAATACTGATTCGTAACTAATTTATTTTTAAAAAAGGCTTCATATATATATCAATTTGGAGAAAAACTAAATTTATTTTATTGTATATACAGTAACCAAACATATGAATCCCATGAATCCAAAGGAATTCATATTCGCATTTGTCACGATCCAAAACTACATCCTAATCGTGACACAGTGCCTAAGGTCATAAGTGACCCCAAGCTAACCCATGGCCTGCCATGCATTAAAATAGTTAATAAAGTAACAAAACACAAGGTAGAAGCTAAACTAAAATAAATGGTGGAAACCAAAATAATGTAAAACTAAATATCTAATAAAACCAAAAATAGAACTATTTGACAACCAATCATGCTAAAAATCTAAACATCTATCTGAAAGCCTTTAAACATAATAAGTTATTGGGACAAACCCCCAACTAACTCCAACTGACTGAAACTGAAAGTAGACAGAAAAAAATATTTGATAGCTAGCCCTCGCATGATGAGGACTCACCAATGACTGTTGTTGAGTGATATGGGAATGTGCTAAGTACGGTCCAGGTACTGAGTTTTTGGACCTATATTATGAAACAATATAGTGCAGAAAAATATGTGATCAGTCCTTTGAATATACTGAGTATGTGAAATAAAAAGCTAACTGATGTAAACTGAACATGAATGCATAAACATGTAAAGTAAATGCAAGATCAAGTATAAAAATATGTTGGATAAAATTGAATAACTGGATACTTGGTCAACAAACCTAAACTAACATAAAATGAAAATAAACTGAGGATTGTGGGAGCTAACAATAACCGACATACCTGAATCTGAGCAAACTAGGGTCCAACCTGTAACCCCAGTTGGAAGGGTTCTTGTACCTTGCCAAAGGTACTAACTCTGTCTAGCGTGGATCTACTAAACTGAGGTCTTGAAGGTCTAGGGTGTCATACCTCAACTGATGGGTGACCCCTTGTAACCTACGGTGGCACCGTAGTTCTGGAACTTAGGGACTACTAATAAAGGTCACAAGCCTCAACTGATAGGTGAGCCTTTATCCCTGCGTTCACTTGGTGCTAAGTATCACTCCCAACTGAACATCACTGAAAACTAATATATAGGCTCAATATAGTATTATTCTTGAAATTAGAAGCATATGCATAATATGAAGTGCTCAAAACATGTCAACTAATACATGCTTAACTTTCTTATCGGGTGTTCATAACCCACCAGCTTTGTCTAATGCAATTGAACATGATAATATTTTAAAGTTGATCATAGTAGAGAATTTCACAAAATACATCCCCAAACTCAATAATTTATCAATAATAAGGGAAATTCATGATGGTGAGTCTGGGAAGATGCAATTCCTATGGAAAAACATGTACTCATGGTATATTTACGTAAATAGAATGAAGGAATTATTTAAATTCATATTTGACCTAGAACTCAATTCTTGGAGGGACATTAAGCTTGAGGATTTAGAAGTTTTTGGGACTCAATGGGTGGAACAGACCCATTGATGAAATCCCATCTACCTAAAGTGGAAGCCTTGGAGAAAGCTTTGAAATTTGAGCTTGTTCTTGAGAAACCTTAACTTGCTTTTGGAGATAAAAGAATTTTTTTTTTCATGTTATGGATTGATTTTATAACTAAAATGGTGAATTTAGGGAATTTTAGGCTTATATACCACCCTTGGGAAAGCCTAAACAACATGAGTTAGGATTTAATACAATGGAAAATTACTAAATAACCCTTTTTTAAAATGTTCAGGAAATTCTGGGATATAGTCGTCACGAGTCGTAGTCTGAGTCGTGACCAAAGGTCCTAAATTCTGAGTCATATTTGTTATGAAAATGAATCCCCTCCTAATGACTCGTTAGGTCTGATCATGGGTCACTAGGAGAAGTTGTGGTCAGAGACTTAATTTTTAGATTTTTTTCTGTTATGATGATGGGTCCACCTAATGACTCGTTAAGACTAATAACGAGTCATATGCTGGACTCATCACCTTTGAACTAAAATCTAGGATCCCTCACTATCGCTGAAATGACTCAACACAACAACTCGTTGTATCTGATAATGGGTCATTGCCAAAGTCATTGTTACTGGCAGTTGACAGACCCTTAGGCAAACTTTCTAGAACTTCTTACTAAAATATTATATTAAGGTAAAACTTTTATGTCCTATCTTTTGATGGGTTTAGAGCTCAATATTTAGGTTTTACAATATCTTCCCCTTGGGATCATTCGTCCTCTATTGAAATTGACTGGGTTGAGAGGATAGGGAAAAGCTTAAATTTTGCACTGAACGCTTATGAGCTGAACCATGAACTGATATTTGATTTTATGACTGATGCATGAAATGAACTTAACTCATAAATTCATGCTATAGCATGAAAATAGATAGATGGATGAGATAGAAATAAAAAAACTAACTAATTAAGGAAACTATTAACTTATGTTAGCACTGAGTTCGAAGATAAAAGATGGGGGTACTTGATCATCATATCTGCCTCTACTTCCCAAGTAGCTTCCTTAATTGATTGATTTCTCAATAGAACCTTTACCAATGTGACCTTTTTATTCCTCAGCCTATGAATCTGATGATCAAGGATCTCAACTGGAACTTCTTCATAATAGAGGCTATTTTCTATGCCAACCCTTTCTAAAATAACTACTAAGGCTAGATCATCGATATTTCATTAATAAGGAAATATGGAAAAGTGGATGTAGTGATGTCAACTCTGTAAGCATTATAAGGAACAACATAACGGGGACTGATCTTTCCTTTCTTACCGAACCTCTTCACCTTTTTCATGGGTGAAATCTTCAAGCAGACAAAATCACTAATATCAAACTCAACCTCGCTTCTCCTCACATCTGTGTAAGATTTTTTATGACTCTAAGTAGTCTTTAGCCTTTCTCTAATATGCGAAAATTTTTCCATCACCTCATGCACTGAATCTGGTCCTATTAGAGCAGCTTCACCGACCGCAAACCAACCAGTAAGAGATCTACACATCCTATCATAAGGAGCCTCAAATGGGGCCATCTAAATGCTAAAGTGATAACTGTTATTACAAGAAAACTTAATTAAAGGCAAGTGATCATCCTAATTACCCTTGAAATCAATCACATACGTCCTCAACATATTTTTTAAGGTCTGAATAGTCCTTCCTGCCTGACCATTTGTCTGTAGGTGAAAAGTTATACTGAGAAGAACTTGGTACAAATACCCTTCTGAAAAGTCTTCCAAAATCAAAAGGTAAATTGGGTACCTCTATCTGAAATAATGGTCAAAGATACTCCATGAAATTTCACCAACTCCCTAAGATAGAGCTTAGCATAATCTTCGGTTGAGTCTGAAGTATTAACTGGCAAGAAGTAGGCCGATTCAGTAATTTGGTCCATGATAACCCAAATAAAATTATGTTGTCGACGAGTACGAGAAACTCGGTAATAAAGTCCATATTCACCACTTCCCACTTCCAAGTAGGAATACTGAATCTTGAAGCGTACCACTTGGTATTTGGTACTCAACCTTAACTTGATGGAAATTTGGATACATCCACGAATTATGCAATATCCTTCTTCATGTCATTCCACCAATAAACTTCCCAAAAATCACGGTACATCTTAGAGTCTCCTGGGTGAATAGAATATCAAGAACTGTGAGCTTTTGCTAACATCCATTGCCTCAAGTCATGCACATTTAGAACGCATAATCTGCACTGATAGTGAAGAACACCATCTGTCCTTCGAAAGAGAACCTCAACTTTCTGATTCTGAATTTCTTCCTTCAACTTAAGTAAAATAGGATCTCTATCTTACTTTTCCTTCACTTCAGTTACCAAATAAGATTTCGAACCATTCTAAACCTAGACAATACCCTCAATTAAATCAACCAACTAAACTCTCAATCTATAAAATGATAAACCTCACAAACTAACTTTTCTTATCATCCTCCATGTGGACAACACTATCCATATACAATTTTCTAAGGGCATCGGCCATTACATTGGCCTTACCCGAGTGAGACAAGACACTCATATCATAGTCCTTCAATAACTCTAGCCACCCTATCTCATAGAGATTTAGATATTTCTAACTGAAAACATACTGAAGACTCTTGTGATCAGTGAACACATCAACATGAACCCCATAAAGATAATGCCTCTAAATTTGTAAGGCAAACACGAGTGTCGTTAACTCAAGATCATGAGTCAGGTAATTCTTCTTATGAGGCTTGAGTTTTCTAAAGGCATATGCTATAAACTTGCCCCACAATATCAAAACATAACCAAGCCCAACTCGAGAAGCATCATAATATACCATGAAACTATCTAAACCTTTTAATAGAGTCAAAACTAGAGTAGAGGTGAGTTAAGTCTTCAACTCTTGAAAACTCTTCTCATAAGAATCAAACCACTAGAATTTGACTTTATTCGGAATCAGTATGGACATGGGAGAAAAAATAAAGGAAATTCCTTCAATAAACCATCTGTAGTAATCGGCTAAACCCAAGAAACTCCTGATGTCTGATGGAGAGATGGGTCTAGGCCATTTCCTTACTATTTTGATCTTTTGAGGATCAACTTGAATGACTTCACTGAAAATGATATGACCAAGGAATTCTACTAATTTTAACTAGATTAACACTTACTGAACTTAGTGAATAACTAGTGATCTTTAAGAGTCTGCAAGACAATCCTCAAATAATTTGCATGTTCATCCTTACTCTAAAAATAAATGAGGATATCATCTATTAAGTCTATAACAAACATGTCCAATTATTAATTGAACATCTTGTTCATCAAGTCTATAAAAGTTACAGGAGCATTCATTATTCCAAAAGATATGACAATAAATTTATAGTGACCATACCAAGTTTTTAAGTCTTTCTTTGTGATATCATATTCTCTGACTCTAAGTTGATGGTAACCGAATCTGAGATCTATTTTAGAGAAACAGTTACCACCTTGAAGTTGGTCGAACAAGTCATCAATCCTAGGGATGGAATACTTATTCTTGATTATGATTTTGTTCAAATGATGGTCGGCGATGCACATTCTGAGGGAATCGTCTTTTTTGTTCATGAAAAGAACTGGAGCACCCTATGGAGATACACTCAGCCTGATGAAACTCTTTTCTAATTGATTTTTTAACTATTCTTTCAAATCTATAAGCTCGATCAGAACCATTCTATAAGGTGGAATTGAAATAGGCTGAGTATCTAGAAGGAAATTCATTCTGAAGTCAATTTCCTTCTCAGGAGGAACTCCAGGTAGATCTTCAGGAAACACTTATGGAAATTCATTTACTACTGGAACTGACTGAAATTTTGAGACTTCAGACCTTGATTCCTTGAATCAAACGAGATGGTAGATACACCCTATGGAGATTATTTTCCTCGCCTTGAAGAAAAAGACAAATTGATCTATAGGCACTAAGGTATTACCTTTCCACTCTAAGACTGGATCATTAAGAAACTAAAATTAGAATACTCTATTTCTACAGTCAGCTGAGGCATAGCAAGAGTGGAGCCAATTCATGCCCAAAATGACATCAAAATCAGTCATGTCTAACTCTACAAGATTGACTGAAGTGACCTTTTAGGATAATGTGACTGGGAAATTTTTGTACACCCATTTGGCTATGACTGAAATACCTATTAGAGTAGAAAATGAGAAGGGTTCTACTATAATTTCATAACTGATATCAAAATCTACTGCTATAAAGGGAGTCACAAAAGAAAGTGTGGCCCTGTGGTCTAACAATGCATACACATGAATATGAAAAAATTGTAACGTATCGGTAACCACATCAGGAGAAGCCTTCTAATCTTGTCGAGTCTTAAGGTCATACAATCGATTCTGATGTTGTCCACTAGTTACACTAGAAGTAAAACCCTGCTGAGTCGGGTGACCTATTGGAACTACTGAAAGGTTAGTCTAACCTTGTTAATGATCATTCCTACCTCTCTGTGCAACCCATGGGAAATTCCTTATTCTGTGTCCCAACTTGCTATAACTAAAATAGGCATCACTATCAGCCATGCACTTACCCTTTTAGTTCCTACCATATCTCTTGCAAATTGGGTTGGTGCAAGAACTATTCATACTACCCTAGGACTTAGATCCTGGTGCTCTATCTCAAGTATCCTATTTAAACTTAGGCAATGGAGCACTAGAAGGAGATGGGAATAGAACTGGAGGTTTTTCGTGGAACTGAGAGCAATTTTCACCATCCGACCTCTGCTGAGAAAAATTGAAGCTACCAGTTATGGCCCTCTTATTCTCCTTTTCCTTATCTTTCTCAAATTGTTGAGCATGGAGCATCAATTTAGAAAATTCCATATTCTTGACCAACATAGTTGTCCTACACTCCTTAACCACATCCTCAGAAACACCGGACACAAATTTACTCATTCGGGCCCTAGAATTAGCCACTATAGTCGGAGCATGCTCGCTAACTGAGTAAACATGAGTGGATACTCCTTAACACTCATAGTGCCCTGCTTCAAGTTCATGAACATCTACACTTTGGATTTCCTCAAATCAAGAAGTAAGAACCTATCTAGAAATGCAGTAACAAACTCATCCCACTCTACTAGACCTGTATTTGCACCTCTATCTTTCTCTCACTGCTTATATCAAGTATGAGCCACTCTAGCAATTGATAGGCAACCAAGTTATCACTTTCAGTTGAGGTGACACCCATGATCTCAATTACTTTTTGAACACTAACCAAAAATTCCTATGGATTCTCCTCAAACTTAGACCCAAAGAATATTGGCGGATTCATCCGGGTGAAGTCTCGGATTCTAGCTGTCGTCGTATTTACTGCTGGGTTAGCTGGGGCAATCATCTGTTGATTATTTTGAGCAGTCATAGATTAGGCCAATACTATGAAAGCAATCCTAAACTCATTGTAAGAGACCTTCTCATTCAGAGGGTCTTCGAAAACTGGTGGTGGTGCTTGCTGGTTTCCATTTTTTCTTTCGTTGGTTCTCTTGGGAGGCATTTTTGTAAGCGAATAGAGGATGAGTTAGAAGAATAATTCTAATAGAGTTCACACTCTATAACAGGACATAAATCATGAAAAAAGTGAGACTTTTCTGAAAATTTTCATAGCCTCCCACCCATAAGTGTGGCGCACTTTACACCCATGAATAAGACTTTACATAACACGACTTTCAGACACCCTAGGATACTTTAAAATTATTGCTCTAATACCAAGTTTTTCATGACCCGAGACTATCCCCTAGTTGTGATATGGTGCCTAAGGTCACAAGTGATCCCAATCTAACTCATGGCCTGACATGCATTAGAATAGTGAATTAAGTAATAAAATACTAGGTAGAAGTTAAACTAAAATAAATAGTGAAAACCATAATAATGTAGAATTGAATATTTAACAAAATTGAAAATAGAACTATCTGACAACCAATCATGCTGAAAATCTAAACATTTGTCTGAAAGCCTCTAAACATAATGAGTTATTGGGACAAACCACCAATTAACTCCAACTGACTGAAACTGACAGTAGACTTAAAGGCACTAAATATCTGATAGCTAGCCCTCACATAATGAGGACTCACCAATGACTGTTGTTGAGTGAGAAGCATGATAAGTATTGTCCAGGTACTGAGCGTCCGAGCTTATATTATGGGACAATATAGCGTAGAAAAGAATATGATTAGTACTTTGAATGTACTACGAATGTGAGATGGGAAGCTAATTGTTATAAACTTAACATACAAGCATGAACATGTAAAATGAATGCAAGACCAAGTATAAATATGTGCTAGATAAAACTGAATAACTAAATACTTGGTCAACAAACCTGAACTGGACATAAACTAAAAATAAATTGAGGACTATAGGAGCTAACAATAGTCAAGATACCCCAATATGAGCAAACCGAGGTCCAACCTGTAACCCCAGTTGGAATGGTGTTAGTACCTTGCCAAGGGTACTAACACTGATATGAATCCACTAAATATAGCTCCATAAGGAATAGGGTGTATGCCTCAACTGACGAGTGACCCCTTATAACCTACGATAACGCCGTAGTTCTGGAACTTAGGGACTGCTACTAAAATTCTCAAGCCTCAACTGACGGGTGAGCCTTCATCTCTATGTTCACTTGGTGCTAAGTACCACACCCAATTAAACGACACTGGAAGTTGATATATATGTTCAATATAGTAATGTTCTTGAAATTAACAACATATGCATAATCTGAAGTGTTCAAAACATGCCAACTGATACATGCACGACTTCCTAAGTATCAGGTATTTATTACCCACCAACTTTGTCCAATGCAACTAATTATGATAATTTAAAAGCTGATCATAGTAGAAAATTTCACAAAATATATCCCAAACTCAATATTTTATCAATAATGAGGAAAATTCATGATGTTGAGTCTAGGAAGATGCAATTCCTCTGTGAAAACATGTACTCGTGGTATATTTACACAAATAGACTGAAGGAATAAAGTAAACTCATATTTGACCTAAAACTCAACTCTAAAAGGGAAATTAAGCTTGAGAATTAAAAGTTTTTGGGACTCAATGGGTAGAAGGGACCCATTGATGAAATCTCACATACCTGAAGTGAAAGCCTTGAAGAAATCCTTAGAAATCGAGCTTGTTCGTGAGAAATCCTAACTTGTTTTTAGAGATGAGAGAATCATTTCTTTTCCTGTTGTGGATTGGTTTTATTAATAAAATGATGAATTGAGTGAAGTTTAGGCTTATATATCACCCTTGAGAAATCCTAAACAACATGGGTTAGGAGTTAATAGAATGGAAAAAGACTAAACAATTATTTTTAAAATGTTCACGGAATTCTAGGATACAGTCGTCACAACACGAGTAATGACTCATTATAATTGGTTACAAGTCATGGTCTGAGTCGTGATTTGAGGTCCTGAATTCTTAGTGATTTTTTTTATGAAAACGACTCCCATCCTAAATACTCGTTAGGTCTGATCACGGATTGTTATGAGAAGTTGTGGTCAGAGACTTAATTTCTAGATTTCTTTCTATTGTGACAACATGTCCACCTAACGACCCATTAGGACTGATAACGAGTCATATGATGGACTCATTACGACTGAGCTAAAATCTGGGATCCCTCACTGTCGTGGCAATGACTTAACATAATGACTCGTTGTGTCTGACAACGGGTCGTTACCAGAGTCGTTGCCATAGGCAGTTGGCAGACCCTTAGGCAAACTTTTCAGAACTTCTTACTACAATATTAGATTAAGGTAAGACTTCCATGACCTATTTTTTGATACGTCTAGAGCTCAAAAAATTGAGGTATTACAATATTCATTCGTCAAATGTGGATCATATATTCAAAAACAAGAAAGCATACACAAATAATTTTGTTAGTTAGGATTTTACATACAGTTCAGTCTACATATATTGTATAGAATATCAAGAGAAAGAAGACCATTTTTGTAATAAAATTAAATCATCAAAAATTTACATGTTATCAATTGTTGGTGAATACCTTCTCCTCCTTTTCTCAATCGTTTAGAGATCTATTTTTTTCTCAATTTGTCTGATATATATTCACATAAATAAGCTTTAATGCTCTATTATAAAAGAGAATTATGTGGGAAAGTTGGAGGAAATTATGGGTATTGATTGCAATTCATTCTCTTTTTAATCTCTACTTTCTGTTAAAAAAAATTTCTTGTCTAGTATAATTCCGCCCTCGATATATTTAATCACTGACTTTTGTCTATAAAATGTAAATATTGAAAGTTAGACTAGAAATTTAGTTATAAGGATTCTAAGATGCCTATATATGAAATTTTTCCTTTTTAATAAAACATAATTTATATGCAACACTTTAATTAGCATAAACATAAAATTAAAAATATGATGTTAGTCCTTTTCAAAATCAAGTAGCACAAACTTGAAAGCCACCCCTATACTTTTAAATATTTTAAAATAAGATGACAGTATTTTCATAACATATACTAACAAGTTCAAACAATTTTTCATAAATTATATCATCATTTCATTTCACAAAAATATTAAACAAAATAAATTCATCATCTTTATCAGAACTACTTATTGTTCAATTCTCATTTAAATAAACTAATTTACCAAAATATAACATATAACAAATCAAAGAAATCAATCTAGTAAGTTACTAGTATTTTCATTCATGACTAGAATATTAGACACTATCAAATCATAATAATGATACTCTTCTTGTGAATAAAAACATTCATGCTTAGTTAAAACACTCATAAGAATTTCAAAAGAATCTTTACTCCAATATTTTCAAATAATATCATCACATCAATCAAAATTGTTCAAATATTAAGAACAAGAAAACTCATTTAAAGTAAAAAGAACTTTTCTTTATCAAAAACTTGAGTAGTTCTTTAATCAAGATAACTATATCCTTCTCCTTCATTGACTTGGGTGTAGCCACACAATTATGTTTATTCATACAAAATTATCATCCAGTCACTCACATTCACCACAATATTCAGTTTTGCGAAATGACCGCAACAATAATATCATTCGCTTTATTCAAACTAATTTATTTTGGCTAAGCAGGATTATCAATTTTTTCAACTCTTTTCTCAAAAAATTTTATTATTGACTTTTAGTTTAGTTTAACCATCTTTCTCAATTATTAAAAGTAATAAAAACTTTAGCACATCGACATACCTTATGATGATAACATCAATATTAATATTGAAATCTGAATTGTACGATATTACCTCCAAAGATAATCATCATCGCTCCTTTATTTTCAATGGACCACTTGATTTTTATAATTGATCAAGCAACTATGGTCTTCTTGGAATGTCCCTCTCAGATGAATTTTTTTTCATAATTCACAGTAAATATTCTTAAGATTTTTTTAAAATATTAAAATCACGAAAATTTTCTAGCTTGAGGCGTGCTTTTATCACTGTCCTTAAGGATACTTCATCGATTTAGATGTATCCCCCAAAATTCAACAAGTTCTTCTAGTATTAACTAGGAGCCAAAAACTAACAAATATTTTATTTTTCTAAGGAAAACCCAACTCAATAAATTAATAAGAAAAAGATGTGTTGCTCTCTAGTATTTTTCCTCACTATATTCCTCTCCTCCCTTCATGAGTACTTCAAAAAATATATAGAGAAAAAAGTAATAAAAATCTCAAAGCCAACCTTTTGCCATCTTAAAAGACTTAAAAGGGATATTTTTGGTCAAAGAAAGAATTAAGAATGGAGTAACTGTCATAACATAATTATCCATATAGACATAATAATCATTTCAAATTGAATGTTTGATCAAATATTAATTGATCAAAACCTACATCACATGAATGTCATATTTAAGGCTAATATAATAAATTATTTGACAAAAATTAATAGAAAATATTAGAGAACTTCTAAAAGATAATTTCTTATTTTCTTTTTGAGATACTAAACTATTTTTTCAACAATCCAAAGTCTTAAAAAAAGTTCAAAAACTATTTTTGGTGTAAAACCACTTAAATAAGTCCGTCCAAATGGACTTTTAACCATTATGTTTTCTGATCTAGAGACAATATCAACATCTTAATATTCAAATGTATATTCAAATTGAGACGTCTTAATATTAAAAGAAAAAACATGTTTACCCCACTAAACTTGTCACGAAAATTCATTTTAGCCATTAAACTTAACTTGTAATTATTTACCTCCTCTAAACAACTTTTATATGAATTTTTTACCACCCCCAAAAAATTATACCACTCTCATTATGGAGAGTGCATCACACTCGCGCCACGTTGGAGTCATGTCGAATCCACGTCAAAATCATATAAAGTATTTTTTGAAAAGATAATATATATATATATATATATATATATATATATATATATATATATATATATATATATATATATATATATATATATATATATATATATATATATATATATATATATATATATATATATATATATAACTCCCGCCCTCATACACCCCACACCCCCCGTCCCTATTTTTGATACTCCCGCCCCCCAATGTTGTTGAGTTCCCGTACCCCGACGCCACCCCACCCCACAAACCCCCCTAGTCGCCCTTCCCCCGACGTTTCAAATTCCCTCTCCCTCCCCCCCCGCCCCCCCCCCCCCCCCCAAAGCTTCTTTGTCTTCTTCTTCCTCCTATACTCCATTTATTCCTTTTTTTCTTCATGTTAAATTAATAATTAATACTTGTTATTATTATTTTTACGGTTCCTGAATTTTTCTTAAGTTAAAATTTTCACTAAAAACATCATATAAGAAGTACTTTTGGTTCAGAAATAATTACGTGGATAATTAATAAGTTTGATTTTTTTATTTCGATTTTGATGAATGGAAATGAAATTAATTTGTTGATTCTTGATCTTCATAGGAAAGTTTATTTGTTGTACAATTTGTGTATTTTATTCTTCCTATGATTGTGTATTTGATTGAAAATTTTTGGTGGATAGGAGTGAAAAAAGAAAAAAGAAATAGAGGAAGAAGAAGATATGGGGTGGTGGGGTGTGAGGAAGAAGAGAAAAAGAAAATAATGACTGAAAATTATAAAGTAGGCCCCACTTATTTTTTTTATACTTTTTTTATTTAAACGTGTTTTTTTTTTGCCACATCGACTGTTAAGGGAGCAAAATAATACATTTTAAAGTTCGTAAAGGGGAGTAAATAATTACAGGTTAAATTTAATGGCTAAAGTGAATTTTCGTGACAAGTTTAGGGGGTAAACATGTCTTTCCCCTAATATTAATAAAAATAATGAGACTATAATAGAACTATATAGTGCATCCTTTTTATGTATTGAAAATAATGCTAATTTTAAGTGTATCAAGTGTTGTTGAAATGCATCAATTTATTTATTCTTTCGTATTCATATTTTAAGATATATTAAACTCTTATGTCTTCTTCGAATTTAAGATGGTCTATTATCAATAATTTTTAAATTAAATTAAGTGTATTAGTTTTTAGATTTTATATTGAAAAGTGTATTAGTTTTTAGATTTTATATTGACTTTTATATTTAATTATTAAAAATTTAGTTAATTTGAATATTTACATCATTAATGAAAATATTTATTAGACTAACAAGATAACCATATGTGCATGTGCTTGTAAATTATAACTAGCCATATATTTATTTACCAAAAATTTATCTATAACTCCAATTAAATAATATTGAAATTGTATTCATGTGACAAAAAATTGAGAAAAAATCGACAATATGGAATTGATCAAACAGATATTGTCTGTTTTATTTGATTTTGTTAAAAATTGTGCCAGACAAACTTATTTACACTGATTCTATTATATATTTTATTTTTATTTACATTTTACCTCCATTGTTAAATTAATGACTTAATTAATTAAATATGTCCAAAAATAAATATAAATTGAATAAATTGAGACATGAAAGCATAATATGTTATCAAGTGAAGTTTTACTTTCCTGTTGTACAAGGTGGTCATACGTATTTACGTTGATTAACATGCTGGTACTAGTGAAATATGATTATCATTGGGCAAAAGAAAAGGACAAGTATGATATGAGGGAGAAATAAACTTGTTAGAAGAAAATATGGGGTTAACCATTTCTCCACTTCCTAAAATTTTGGAATAATCTATGACACCACTTCGTTCACATAATAAACAATTAATTTTTTCCTCCACAATTAAATTTAATTTCGAGTTTTTTTAATTTTAAATATAATTATATTATTTATTTTATTCGAATAAAAATTTTTCAAAATATTTATCTGGGTAATTTTTTTTATTTTAAGTAACAATTATATTTTTTCGTATTCGTATATACGAAAATCGTATAATCTTGTTATTGAAATAATTATTTTGAAAAATATTAAATTTTAATCTAGAATTATCTTAATCAAATAATTAAAATCTTGATTTAAATATAATTTATTTACAAAAATAATTTATTCAAAAAAGTATTTATTTAATTTTATTTAGTCAAAAAACTGAGACTAAAATAACTGTTAATTTGTTTCAAATTTTAAGTAAATTTATTCAATTTATTAAATTTGACCTTAATTGAAATCAGCTTGACCATAATTACAATACAATTGATCAATTAATTTTTAATTAAGTTAATATTTAAATCTCTTTGACAAAAATCCAAACAATTAGACTATTTAATAGATAGCCTAAAACTAATCTACCCAACACATTCTCTAACAACACCAGCGGCCCAATAACAATGAGTCGCCCCGGACCAACTCCAAATAAACCAGCCCACACTCGTTTCTCTTCACCTTAACAACATCGGGTACAACACAGAACAACAACCAAAAACCCAGCAACAGCAACAGTACATCAACACCCGATTTCAGCAAAATCCGACATCAACAACAATTCCGACCTGGCAATGACCCGATATCCATGAGCAGCAATCCAATAACCGCGATAACAACAGCAAACAGCAACAACGACGCAATACAGTCAGCAAAAACTGACAAAACAATGGCAAAACCCAACTACGTCCAGCTTCGACCCGACGTTGCTCTCAATCCGTTTGAACTTTTCAAATTTGAAATTCAAATTCGAATGGAATTGTACCATTACAGCTCACAACCTTATCCTTAGTGAAATCCCCAAAACACCCTTAAAAATTCTTCAATCCCACATCAATTCTTTCTCAAAATTGAGCCCAGATTCCTTTTTATATATATTGCTACTGTTTTCATTAAAAAGGGGAACCATTGATGAGAGTTTGAATAGCGAGAACTCCAAAAAACATGGAATTTTATTATTCGAAGAAGGATTTCGGTGCCACAATTTATTTCAGTGATGGTCGAGAATCCGACGAGGCTCGAAGTCCTCGTTTGGTGCTCTAGAAAAAAGGTAAAGGCTTCATCTTTTTACATTTTTTTTCTTCTTCGTGTTAGTAGGCCTAGTAATTTTCATATTTCGACTAGACGTAGTCGTAGTATGTTGTTATCGTTAGAATCTCATTAAGTGAGAATGTTGGGATTATTTGTTGTAGAAGGCCATGAAGGCCATAGAATTTCCACGTAAATATTATTGAATCAATATTCTTGCTTAATCGTTTGGCTCGTTTGTCTAGCTTCATGGTTCCTATTTTAGTTCTGAAAATTCATGATTTCATTTTGATGTGCTTGACAATTCCTAAACTCACTGTTTCAGGCATCAATTTCTTTCTTCTCCATACTCTTTCTCATTTAAGATTTTTAGTAACTGTTTCAGCTTAATTATTTGCTTGTTGTAGTCACGATCTATACTCGTCTTCAAGTTCAAGATGTATCCAACCTCCTCCTTTCATCAACTCAGAAATTTTCTTGGTTATAAACTTGGTTAAGAGATGCTGAATTGCTAATTTATAATTGTGGAAAGTTCGTCTTAAGCTACAACTACTATCTTTGATCATGTTTTCTCTATTGCACAAGGCGGATTTAACTTATTTCCTTGAAACCAGCCCGTGCACTCTCTTAATTTAATAATCCACTCTGTGTGTTCATAGTTGAAAATCTTAGAACCCTTGGTCTAATAACTACTTGGTAGTGTTTGGGTGTGATAGATGTGATACATTTGGTATAGCTGTTGTTTTGTTTTAACTGGAAAGTTCGAAATCAGAGGAATAAAGCCATTCCTCCTTGAATGTTATTCTTTAGTTCTCTCTCAAGGATTTCATCAAAAGATGAAAAGAACTGTGTGGTTGTCTATTTTTGTTCTGAAAAATCAATGCCTAAATAGATTTTGTCCAAGTTGTTTTTTTAGCTTCTTTTTATAAGCATGAATCATGTATTTTTGTGGTAGTTGATTGCTTGAGCATTTTTCTTAGTCTAGCACATCCACAGAGATTTTATAGGGTATATTTTGGGGTTGCTTTCTGGTCAGCCCCAAAATCAGAACTTGAGTTGAGAGAGAGCTTTACTATAGTTTTATTGCCTTGGTCAAGATAAGTTAGAATACTCCCAAAGATTTTACGTGATCTTTCAGACTTTCTAAATCTTTACAAGGGAATACTCCCCCCGTTTCATTTTAGTTGACTCTCTTTCTAAAAATATTTGTTTCAATTTAGTTATCCCTTTGATGAAATCAAGAGGATTTTATTATGTTCTTCTAATACTACCATTAATATTAAATGACTAAACAAAGTGTATTTACTCAAATTTATATTTTCAAAGCACAATTAATAAGACTAATTTGGTAAAATAAAATCCCTAATTAATATTTTTTTAATGGATGTGTCAAGTCAACAGAGGCCAACTAATATGAAACGGAGGAAGTATGTTCCAAATCAACTTTCCATGGTTTCATAAACTGCTTGTAGTAGTCATAAATGCTTATTTGCCTAACTAAGTTCATCTTTTAATAAAACCATCGCATGCTTTGTCAAATAGGCAATTTTGGTTGTTTTGTTCCATTGTGCGAATTTCAATTTGTGTCTATCTCTCCTCATCTATAGATTTGTCATTGTTTTAATGGTTCACTGTTAAGCATATCATTATTCTCTAGGATTAGTAGTCTCCTATATTTGACTAAATAAAACCTGATAATGTTTCTCCTAGTCTCCCAGCAAGATAAAAGTAGAATAAATGCTAAGACTTTATTGAGGTTACTTAAATCATTTACTAATCCTAACCTTTTCGCTTGCATGTGAAAAACCATTCGAGTCCATTGAACTCTTTCCCCCGTATCTCTTGCATAGCGTTGACGGGCCAAAGAGGCCCAAGCCATCGAGTCAAAACCTCAAGGCCCAAAAATGGGTAAAAATTGAAGTTGAGGAAAACTTGTAGCGAAAATGCTACATAAGGAAGCTAGTGGACGGGGTCGAAGACGAAAAAATAAAAATGGACTAGAAAGTTCATGAAAAATAGGGTAGGTTCAAATTCGTTTTCCTCGACTTTCTTTATGTATTCATTTATTTGTTTATTTGTCTTCTTGTAATCCATATTTGTAAATTATTACTTGTTTGTAATTAAACACTTAAATTTGGTTAAATTTGAATAAATCTTCCTTCGATTAGTCATTTTTGTTTTATCTTTGTATTCTATTTCTTTATTATTCGTCACGTAGCACATTTTGTAATTAATAGAAAAAAAAATTCTCCATGTCTTCTCTTAGAATGAATCTTAGAAATCAAAGATGACATTTTATTTCATTCATGTGTTAAATTGATTTATTTAAGAGTACGTAAATTCTCATCAACCTAGAAATTAATTTTTCTTGCAAAAATCAAAATATTTTCATCAATTAGTCAAATTTCATAACTTGTTCAAATTGGCGTTTTCCTCTAAAAATTCCTTTCCTTAAAAAATTATTTATTTATAATAAAAATCTTTCTCCTTTCATTTTTATGAAAATAGTTTGTTTTGCCCTTAAATTGACAAAAAATCGAATATAGTTCAACTTTCTTATTAAGAAAATCGTTTAAGTAAAATGAATCATTTTTCACTTGAACAAAATGAATGTCATATTTTGCAAAAGAATTTTTAGATTTTACAAAGTTAGTCACATTTTTCAAAACTAATCATTTTTCATAAATCGGTCAAATTGTCTTTGGGTCAACCGTTTTTAAACGAACGCTCTTGAGTGCCTTAAAAATCTTCTCAAGGCGTTACTTAAATTCTTACCCATTTTCTCTAATTTTAAGGATTTGTTTTTGTTTTCAAATCTTTAAAATACTTTTAGTTTTTCTTGATATTCTTAAAAAATCAAGCGGCGACTCTGTATCTCTTAAATTGTTTCGAAATTTTCTTCAAGTTTTGAAAGTTTAAAAGGTCAAAATTAATGTTTTTTAACCTTGTGAGTCAAAAAGGGATAAAACAGAAGTGGCAACTCTATTGAGGAATTTATTATGATTCTAACCAAATTTTAGGCTGTTTGACTGATTATTTGACTTTGCTTGATTAAATATGGTGTTTTTATATTATCTTGTGATAATATCTATTGTTTGCATTCATGGCAAATTATTTCTCATTTGATATATAAATTATTTGGGATTTCGCGGATGTCCCGAGCTTTATTGTTCAATTTTAAATCAAGTGTTAGGAATACGATGATTTATTAACACATTAAGAGTCTAATGGATGTTCGTATTTTCAAACTCAAGTCGTCCGCTTAGGAATTGGGTTCAAACCCACTCTAGACACCAAGGATAGAGCAAAATCAAATCCCTCTTTTTAGGGATGAGCCTAGGATGGCCCAATATCCGAGGGGGTATTGGGCCCATTAGAAAACCTACCCTGCGTCTATCGACCAAGGGTCAAGTATAAATGAATTATACTTATGTGTTGAAAGAAATTTATGCTAAATAATATAAATTCATTATCATTTGAGGCGGGGCGAAGGATCACCTTGTTTGCTTTGTGTAGGTGTAGATCGATCAATCTCTAAGAAAATTCAAGATCATATGAATACTCCAAAAATTTGATGAAAACATATGAAGTGCGAAAGTCAAAAAAATCCTCAAGAAGCATGTAGGATATTTGTCTACCCTAATCGATATGAAAGCCGCAATTATGCAAAAAGTTACTTGATCACAAATAGATATCTCATGTGACAGAGGTGGACAAAGCCAAGAAGGCGAAGACCGACGAAGGATCATCTAGATTCTAGTATTTTCTGTTTTATCCCTTGCACGGGATTGTTTTTTTCTTCATATTATTTTTCCTTTCCCAAAAGTTGTATCCCTCATTTTCTACTTTGTAGGCATTTATGAGTGTTTTTATTTTATCCCCTACGTGGGACTATTTTTCTCGCATTTTATTTTTCAACCATTGTATTCCTCGCTTTTTATGTTGTATGCATCTATATCCTCTTGGATATTATATTTATGAAAGTGATTTTCTGGGATAATGAATTAATGTTTAAACTCATATACTTCCTTCAAACTCGATAGGTCAATCCTTGGATCAAAACGGGTCCTTAATTAGGATGCGCGTTTATTTATATGCTTGTGTGATATTACTATTTTATATGCTTATTATGTCATATTGCTTTGAATCAAAGGCGAATTGATCCAATCCTATTTTTCATCGAGTACCTCTAAGCAAAAATATGCATCCACTATACAAACGTCCGACCAAACATACTCCAAGTCTCTCAGAAAAACCCACAATTATTCCATTCCTAAAATTTCCTACAAATTATTCCTACCATTTCATGAGGCTGACTATGGACTTAGAAGAAGCCATTATAGTAAGGATTGAAAAGAGTAATAGGAGAATTGCTCAAGTCAAGAGGCAATTGGTAAAGTTAAACCAAATAGATGATATGTTAAAGGTGGAAAGTGAGAAAGTGGCTAAGAAGATTGTCATGGTCAAAAGAAAGACTATCAAAGTCAAATTAATGATTGAACAAGAAGAGGATGGTGCCATGGCAAAGAAGAGGGAATTAGAGGAACAAATTTCCTAACCAAAGCCAAGATCGTTATGTTCGATCAAATATTGAGAAAAAGGAAGAAAATGCCAAAAAGAGACCTTGCTAGGGAGATCAAACAACTAGCCATAAAATTTGAAATAGCTACTGGGATGATTAGAAAGATGATAGGAAAAAACACAATTAAAAAATCAGAAGATGCCAGCCTCGGGCAAGAGGAAATACTAATGACACTTGAAGAACTCATGAATGAAATGAAAGAATGGGTAGAAGATGCGGATAAGACATTTTTTCCTTAAGGTTCAGGAAAGGAGACGAACAGATCGCATTCAAAACAAGTGCAAGTAACTACAAGAGAGGATTAAAAATTGCGGAAGTCTAAAAAATTTACCAAATGTTGCAAGCTATGGGAACTTTGTGCCCAATTAAGACTCAAGGGCCTCAATATAGCATTGAAGATAGGCACAAGAAATGTGCATACCATTTGTTCCAAAAAGGATATATCATAGATGAATGTAGTGTGTTCAAGGCCAAAATATATGATTTGATCAATAGCGGTAAAAATTTTTATTTGTATGGACCTCACACTATGTTGAAGTGTGATAGGATTGAACCAGGAGTGTCCATTACTAGTGATCCCGCAATTCATTATTTGTACTTCACAACTTTTAACGATAGCTATGAGGATATTTACTCTAAGTTGGTCCAAGTGAAGATCCCCTATCCAGTCGAGATAAAGGAAAGGAAAGGGTCAACCAAATGGAGGGAGGGTGATGACATTTGTCTTTATCATGATGGAACCACGAGTCATACAATTGAAAGGTGTCATGATTTTCGCTTTGATTTGGAGCACTTGATCAAAATTGGAAAGATTCAATTAGAGTTCGTGCCGAACCATCCATGAAGCAGAAGAAAACTAGGAAAAATCGAAGAAATTTCTACTATCCAGTACCAAGCTATAAATATAGCAAGCTTTATTTTACTTGTATTTACTTTTCCCTAATGTAATGAAGTTTAGTGAATTAAATAAAATAAAAACAATCCTTTCTACAACTGTTTGAACTACGTTGGGCCTGATTTCTCCTCCGTGAGATGCTTAGGTAGTCTTTCGACCTGACCCCTATCTTCAAAAACTCTGTTTCTTGAAAGAAGAAATAACGCCGGAAAGAAAAAGAATTGAACTTTCTTGATAAATTTCACTTATCCATATCAATGAGCAAAATCTTGTTCATTGAAATTCTCGATTCATCACTACTCCATGGATCATTTCGCATGAGATGAGAAACAACTTTATATGTTTACTTCCCGCCCTCTCATCTTCCGTTGCTTATTACTAACGGAATCTAACACGTCAGCCTTTGAATTATTTTTACTTGTAGGTAATAGAAACTACTCCATGTTGGCATAAACCGACCCTACTTCACTAGGTCAAAGTGAATAAGAGATTTTCCTCTTTACTATAGTTTTCTTATAGGAAAGAAAAAATGACTAGTAGTAAAACTGAACTCTACCAGTCATTTTTCAAAATCTATAAGTGATGGTCTCAAGGATGGAATAGGAAATATATGATGCTATCATGGAAGAATTTTCTAAGACGTAAGGAATCACGGAAGATAAATTGGAGGAAACGTTGTTGAGTTGGACTTCCACTCCACTTATTACTCCCCCATCAATAGGATAAATGGAAAAATAAAATTTAATTTTTCACAAAGTCGGTGCTAACACGGATGAAGCCTGATACCTACCCTTTAAGTTTATTTACTTATGTTTTGCTTTTATGCTTTTCAAAAGGCATAGACTCACACTTGCATGGGTTATAGCCAGTGTTCGGAAATATTTTCTCAAAATTAAACAAAGGCCTCTTCTATTGCAAAAATCATTATAGTTTATTTGTGTTATCTACTTGATATTGTCAAATCTGCCTTAATTTTGAAAAAAAGGACAAGCATCTAAAACCTGTTAATGTCATGTCATATCAAAAGAAAAATGAACAAATTAAGAAAGATAATGACAAATGGGACAAAATAAACCTAGAAAAATTCACAAAAGAACCAAAGAGTTCGAGAATCAAGAAAGCCTAACCTAGAAGAAACTGAGGTGGTCAACCAAGGAGATAATGACCAAGTTAAAAGAAACAGGGTTGATGTCTACTTAGAAAAATCAAGGAAGAAGGAATCTTATTAATTACCTCAAAGGGAGGTGGATAGTTGATCCTTCATTCAATCAAGACAAACACCATGAAAGTGTCACGACATCCATAAAGTGTTATCGATAGAAGCCTAAATTCTTTCCTAGTGGGATAGATAAGAGTATTAGGGGCCACTCAACCATGAAGATGGGTATGGTACGAACTACGTTTGACCTAAATTCTTAAGAATGAGATGAATAGGCGGTCTATGTTGGCTTTGGTTAACCCCTTAGGAGAAAATTCTCTTTCCTTTTATGTATGAACTACGTTTGACCTGAATTCCCAAGAAGAGGATATGTAGTGGTCGATGTGGGCTTCGTTCAAACCCTTAGAAAACTCTATTGATATTCTTTTGAACTACCTGATGATCTGAATTCTCTAGAATGGGATACGTAGGCGACTTTTGTCGGCGTCGGTCACCATTTTAATTATATTTTTTTCTCTTTTATGTGGTGAGAACTACATTTGACCTGATTCCTGTTCAACGAAATACGTAGGTGCCATAATGTCTCGGTCATATCCCCCTAGAAAATGGAAACTGGGGCTGAATTTTTTAGAAAGAATCTCAAAAATTCAAAAAAATTGATCACCCTCTCGCAATCCAAATGAAATTTCGAGGGAAATATTAGTAAGTGGGGAAATTTTTTTGCGTATGACCTCAAAATTTCCACTATACCATACTAAGAGTTCAAAGACATGACATCTAAGATTTATCAACATCGAAAGAGCAGAGTCAACTTCATGGTCCTTCAGCTAAAAAGGCTCACTGCTAAAACTCTTCAGCAACAATGCAAAAGATCTCCAGAGGTCACTGATAGAATGACAGATGTCTCAATACCTCGAGCCAAAAGTGTTCGTTAAAGCTAGTACATGACATGAATTAATTGATAGAGACCCCTCCCAATCTTATAAAAAGATTTTAAAAATTTGACTATGTGTAAAAATACTTACTTTAAAATAATTTATGCTATGATTTAGCGTTTCACCCACTAACTCGGGGAGTCAAAAGATGAAAAACACCAGAAGGATAGGAGAAATTCGTGATGATGATAACAGGAGCTAAAGACTAAGGAGGTCAACACAGATCAGTTTTACCAAAAAACTAACAACTTTTCTGTAGATGTAGGTTATCCTAAAGCTAAAAAAACCAACAAAGACACTGGTTATTCAACATATTCCTTTGATTTAAAGGAATACAACAAAGCCAAATATTAAAAGGCCAATAAGAAAGTGCCAGGGTGGTCGGGGAGCTGAAAATAGTTTAATTTCCCAAAACTAACAAGTTTTCTATGGTTGCAGGTATCATCAAATAGAGAAATAAAAATGATAACTTACTCACATCCCCAGCAAATGAAGGATGCGATGTTTGAAATGGTATATGTAGAAGGTCCAACATGCTAGTGGAATGGTCAAGGTGATATTTTCTACAATCACTGCACGGTTATTTGCATTCCTCCTCATATTTTGCATCATGTCATGCTGAGAGGGCCATGCTAAAAGAGACACACCAAGAGGGATATGTCGAGAGGACCATGCCAAAAGGGCCATGCCAAGAGACCTTTCCGTAAGGGCCATGCAAAAAGGGTCATGCTAAGAAGGACACACCAAAAGGGCCATGCTGAGAAGGCCATATCGCCCTATTCAACCAGTTTTGAAGAGACAACAATACAAGGGCATCTCTAAATTACATTTGATGCCCATGATTGATTTAAAGTCTTCTATATCCGTTAATCACACAAAGGCAAAAAAGTATAGTGTTGAAGGGTATTTTAAAGCGTTAATCACGCAAAGGCGAAAGAGTCTGGCATTGAAAGATATTCTGAAGTATTCATATCTAAGAAAATCATGAAAAGGCAAAACAGTTCGGCGTTGAAAGATATTCATCAGCTTCAAATGCATCAATTGCTGAATATCTAATGGCATTCACTATTGGATCTCAAAAAGTATATGGTCCAAAAGATGTCTATAAGCCTCTGTCCAAAGACGTTCGACCTACTAGATTTTTCAAGAATTGACAATCCAAGGGTCCTCAATAGGTCATATTATTTGAGATAAGTGTGTAAGATTATCCACGAGTTTATAGTCCATTGATCATCCATAAGCCGCAACAATATCCAAATTGAATAGTGTGTAAGGTTACCCGAAGATCGGCAGTTTGAAGGTTATTCGTAAGTCACAACTAAATCCTTATCGAAAAATATGCAAGATTAACGAAATTGATGGATCCAAAGGTTCTCTATAAGTCACGTCATATCCAAGATTGATTATGCGCAAGATTAGCCAAAGACTATCCATTTGAGAGATATCTATAAGTCATATTGTATCCAAGATCGAATAATGTGTAGGAATACTTGAGAGCCAGCAATTCGAAGGATGACTATAAGTCATCTCTTATCCAAGGTCGGATAATGTGCAGGATTACCCAAAAGCTGGAAACTCAAAGGATATTCGTAAGTTGCCTCATATCCAATATCAAATGATGCACAATATTACCAAAAGATTGACAATTTAAGGTATATCTATAAGGGGTATGGATACAAAAGATACGCAAGAATTACCCGAGACCACATTCAAAATATTATTATCGATAGATGAAGATGTTATCGTTCCACATACGAGAAGTATTATAGGTGACCAAAAGGGTTGCTTCATCGACATAGAATTGTGCGGTTGTAGGGACCGTTCTAAGCAAAGTATCATGACGCTCAAGAGGGCCACCCCACTTTGAAGAAATTATTCAATCATCAAGAAAACTATTTTTTCCAATGACTAAGAGGGTTGTTGTATCGGCTATCTCAAAAATTCCCGTCCTCCAAACACATACATGAGAGGATATCATTTTCTTAGGTAGCAACTCACGCGGAGATATGATAAAAAGCTATAAACCCCTTAGTGAATTATGTTTATCATTACAGTTTTATTTGAGATGTTGTCGAGAGCATATGAAAGGATGAAAATCTCAAACCAAAATAACAGGTGCGAAGGACTCCTAAAGGACACAACACAACATGAAATTTTGTCGTAGCAGTGAACTGGGACATAGTCCAAAGAGAAATATCAAACTCTCTGGACGCGAGCTAAATGATGACTTTCACCACAATCAAATCACATCCCTATCATAAGGTATTTGGGTGTTTTAAATTTTTGGTTTTAGTTTCACTTTTGGAGTATTTCTAAACTCACATCGAAAGTAACTTTTCTTTTCCTTCAAATCCGGGTGACGTACACCTAGAGCTTTGAGAATTAGGTGAGGGCCCCATATTTTGTACTTAAGATAATTATAAGCCTCTAGTTCCTAAGCTCAATTTTCCGTTGTCCATCCTGAGCCAAAGGTCGTCTTAGCATAAAAGATTACATTTTCCACCATTTGAGTCGAACTATAGGCAGTCTGATTCCCTGAGTCTCAGGGATATGTAGGCTGAGCTCCATGTGAAAACCTTAACTGTATTCCAACCTCCACCAATCTACTTATTCCTCAGCTTTTCGATTTCACTAGTATTTCAAAACTAGAATAGCTTGTGAATTCTTTAAAAATCATGCTTAAAAGCAAGCGTTATGAGCTACAAGTGACCTGAGTTCTCATGTAACCTGAGATATGTAGGAAACTCGATACCTGGGTCCATCCAAAACTCCCTAAAAAATCATGCGAAAACCGCCCTATTTAGAAATGAATTTATGGTCGGACAACTATTAGGAACGTCAAACTCCCTTTGCCCAGGATTACTTGTATCCACCCTACCAAAAGGGATGAGACAGTTGCTGACACCTAATTTTTTTCCTCCACACCTAAGTTTAATTTCGAGTGTCTTCGATTTTAAATAAAAATACAATATTTATTTTATTTGAATAAAAGATTTTCAAAGTATTTGTCTAGGTAATTTTTCCATTTCAAGTAACAATTATATATTTTCGTATTCATATACACGAAAATTGTATAATTTCATTACTGAAATAATTATTTTGGGAAAAATTAAAATTTAATCTAGGGTTATCTGGATCAAATGATTAAAATCGTCATTTAAATATAATTTATTCTCAAAAATAATTTATTTGAAAAAATATTTGTTTGATTTTATTTAGACAAGAAACTCGGAATTAAAATAATTTTTACTTTGTTTCAAATTTTAATTAAATTTAGTCAATTTATTAAATATGACCTTAATTGAAATCAACTTTGTCATAATTGCAATGCAATTGACCAATTAATTTTCAATTAGGTTAATATTTAAACCCCATCTACTAAAACCCTAATAATTAGACTATTTAATAAATAGCCTAAACTAATCTACCCAACCCATTCACTAACAACATAGCAGCCCAATAACAATGAGCCACCCCGGACCACCTCTCGTCACCTTAACAGCATTGGGCACAACACAAAACAACAACAACCATAAACCCAGCGACAACAAAGTACATCAACACCCAATTTCAGCAAAACCCGACATCAACAACAATTCTGACCCGACAATGAGCCGATATCCATGAGTAGCAATCCAATAATCGCGACAACAATAGCAAACAACAACAACACGTCATACAGTCAACAAAAACCAACAAAACAATGGCAAAACCTAACTACGTCCAGCTCCGACCCGACGTTGCTCTCAATTTGTTTGAACTTTTCAAATTTGAAATTACAGAATTGTCCATTACATCTCACAACCTTATCCTCAATGAAATCTGCAAAACGCCCTCGAAAATCCTTTAGTCCTACATTGATTATTTCTCAAAATTGATAGCAAAACTTTTAAGTGTATCGAGTTTCCTACATATCTCAGGTTACATGAGAACTCATTAGTAAACTTATTAGATTAGTTATTACAAGTTATAGCAAAACTTTTAAGTTTTCAAGTTATAACAACTTTCATTTTAAAAAAATACATAAAAAAGGTTTTTTCATTTTGTTGAAAATATAAAAAAAGTAACAACAACAACAACAAACCCAGTGTATTCCCACCTAGTGGGGTCTGGGGGGGTTAAGATGTACGCAGTCCATACCTCTACCTCTAAAGAGGTAGAAAGACTATTTTCGATAGACCCCCGGCTCAAGACACGAGATACCGCACAAATACATAGTAAAGCACAGAACAAGATTTCATAACATAAATACGACACCCATAAGTAATAAAAATTGAGAAAAGCACACAGATTCGTAATAAAACATGGAACAAGGTACCATAACAAGATTAATACCCCCACCAAGTAGTTCCCGACACTAGCGACCCAAACTCACCCTAGCCTTCTGCCCTAATTCGCGTCCTCCAGATCTTCCTATCTAGGGTCATGTCCTCGGTGAGCTGTAACTGCTCTATGTCCGGCCTAATCACCTCACCCAGTACTTCTTTGGCCTACCCCTACCCCGCCTAAAACCATCCAACGCTAGCCTCTCACACCTACGAACCGGGGAATCCATGCCCCTCCTCATCACGTGTCCGAACCATGTCAATCGGACCTCCCGCATCTTATACTCCACTGGGGTCACACCAATCTTCTCCCTGATAATCTCATTCCGAACTCTATCCCCTCTAGTCAGCCCACACATCCAACGCAACATCCGTATTTCTGCCACCTTCATTTTTTGGATGTGGGAGTTCTTAACTGGCCAACACTCCGCTCCATACAACATGGCCGGACGGATTACCGCCCTGTAGAATTTGCCTTTAAGCTTGGGCGGCACCTTCTTATCACACAACACCCCCGACGCGAGCTTCCACTTTATCCATCCCACCCCAATACGGTGTGAGACATCCTCGTCAATCTCGTCGTTACCCTGGATCACGGACCCGATATACTTGAAACTATCCCTCTTACATACCTCCTGTGATTCCAACTTCACTACCACCTTATTCTCCAGCCTCACATCATTAAACTTGCATTCCAAGTACTCTGTCTTGCTTCTGTTCAACCTGAACCCTTTAGACTCAAGCGTTTGTCTCCACACCTCTAATTTGTCATTCACACCCCCTCGCGTCTCATCAATCAAAACTACATCATCTGCAAAAAGCATACACCAAGGCACCTCCCCTTGAATATGCTGCGTCAACACATCCATCACCAAAGCAAACAAAAAGGGACTAAGAGTAGATCCCTGATGCAATCCTGTCAAGACAGTGAAATGCTCTGAGTCTCCTCCCGCCGTCCTCACCTGAGTTTTTGCTCCATCATACATGTCCTTAATTGATTTGTTATACGCCAATGAGACTCCACTCACCTCCAAGTATATCCAAAGCACCTCCCTGGGGACTTTGTCGTATGCCTTCTCCAGGTTGATAAACACCATGTCCAGGTCCTTCTTCCTTTCCCTATACTGTTCCACCAGCCTCCATACCAGGTGAATTGCCTCCTTCGTCGAGCGGCCAAACATAAATCCAAATTGGTTTTCCGAAATAGACACTATCCGTCTCATTCTCACCTCGACCACTCTCTCCCAAATCTTCATAGAGTGACTCAATAACTTAATCCCCCTATAGTTATTGCAACTCTGGATGTCACCCTTATTCTAATAGAGAGGGATCATGGTACTCCACCTCCAAGCCTTGGGCATTTTTACCGTCTTAAAGATTTTGTTAAACAATCCAGTCAACCACCTTACACCAGCCTCTCCAGCGAACTTCCAAAACACCACCGGTATCTCATCCGGCCCCGTCGCCCTACCCCTTCGCATCCTACAAACAACCTCTCTAACCTCTTTTACCTTAAAATGTCTACAATAACTAAAATCCCGACACTCCTCTGAGTGCTCCGGCACCCCTAACATAATAGCTCTATCCCCTTTGTCATTCAAGAGCCTATGAAAGTACGACTGCCATCTATTCTTAATGTGGCCGTCCTCCACCAGCACTGTACCATCCTCCCCCTTAATGCACCTCACCTGGTCGAGGTCACGACCCTTCCTCTCCCTAGCCTAAGCGAGTCTAAACAACTTTTTCTCCCCTCCTTTCCCATGTAACCCTGCATACAAGCTCTCAAAAGCGGCCGTCTTAGCCGCCGTAACTGCTAACTTAGCCTCCTTCTTAGCTAGCTTGTATCTTTCCTATTCACCCACTTCTCTTCTTCGTCCTTACTCTCAACCAACTTATCATACGCCTCTTTCTTGGTCCCCACTTTCTTCTTAACCTCTTCATTCCACCACCAATCCCCCCAATGATGCCCAGCCCGGCCCCTAGAAACACCCAACACCTCACTAGCATTCTCCCTGATGCACCTAGCCACCCTATCCCACATACTATCCACGTCCCCCCTACACTCCCACACCCCCATTCCTGCCAACTTCTCCCCTATCTCCCACGCATTCACTGGCGTCAAGCCGCCCCACTTAATGAAAAAGAAAAATTAAGATGTAATACAATTAATATACAATTTACCTTCCTTAAAGATAGTTAACATTAATTACTGATATTTATCCACCCCAAATTTCTCCAACCATTTTTCTTTTCTCCTATTTTAATGCTTCCATTAAGTGTTTCCACTTTCATACACTACTTCTTTAGAAGTATTATTTTATACAAATCAAAACAAAAGAGGCATTGCTATGCTTTATTGTTTTCCTCTTTCCAACGTCCAAATGATTTTTGTATATTTTCTCTTTCAATTAGGTATATAGCATACAACATTTGATATTGTATATTATAAAATCAATTAGATCCTATAATCATAATTGAATGTTGACTAAGCTTGTAAAAAACATATATATTCTATTCTATAGAAAAACTGGTTTCGACATGGGATAGAAATAGCATAAGAAATTTATGTGAGGGTAATTTTGTCATTTTATTTCAAAAGCTGATAAGCATCTGTTAACATTACCTACGTGTATCCATCATAATTTTTCTATCAAATACGTGGCCTTTTCTCCATCTTTCTTCTCGAATCTTTCCAGCTCCTCTTCTTAACTTGAACGCTTCTCTGTTTACCAGAAAAAAAAGCTTAACTCTTTCTTCACTGTAAAAAAAAAACTTATTTACTATGCTAAAGGATAGGAAATCAACAATCTGTTAGATATTTGATTTAATTAATTTATTGTTTGTGGTTATTGTTTCTTTGTTTGCTTTCTGATTTAGGTTTTTTTATTTTTAATTGGGGCTTTTCCATTCTAATAGTAGAAGAATGAAAGTTTCTTGCCTGGAGTTTTTTTTGGAATTTCTTGACTCTCATGCAAGAACAAGACCCAATTCGATTAGATTGAAATTTGCTGAAAGAAAGATGTAAGTCCCCTATGATTTTATAGTAGACCATTTGGTCATTGCTATGTGAAATCTGAGTGTGTGAAATTCAAGTACTCTGACCATTTAGTTATTATACTATGAACAAATGATGTTGATAATTGAGCAATTACATGGTGCTTGAGGGAAGATGGATCCTTAATTGGAGTCTTGACCACAGAGAATTTCAAAAGTGAAAAAAACTTCTACAAATATCCCCTTACGTGAGATATTATTGGTAAGTTACTAGCCTTGTGTTTTGATTATTTTAATGAGAAAACTTATTTATTTGAAAATAAAAAAACTTTATTTTATTGTTGTGTTATTAAGACGTGTAGGTTTGGATTTAATCAATAGTGTTCCGTACAAATCTCAAAGTAGTAGTCGTAGTATTATTCTTTTAATTTCTTGTTCTCTGATTTCTATGGCTATCTGTTGTTTCTTGTACTTCAACTGTTATATTATTTTATTATAGTACTATTCCGTTACCATCTTTTGTTTCTTACACTTTCACTATTTCTTTCATTCTTTACCAGCTACCAAACGACCCATGTTCAAGTGCAAATGGCAACAGGAAGAATATATGCTCAATTATGGGAACCTATTGGCCATTTTGTGTTCCTCATGCTTATGAACAAGGGATTTCTAATTTTTAGCAACTCTGATTTGTAAATTCATTTCGTTCTATTTTATTCATACCTACTTCTAGCACTGGAGGATATTACTGAAATCTTTTGTCTTAATGTTTCAGTGTGTATGAAATTTTCATTTGATAATTTGAAAGATTCAGATTATCAAATGAGGGATAAAACAATTAATGATATTGGGCGCTTTGATAGTGTTGAATCAGCAGTATTACTTTGCAATGATGAGTTCATCCGCAAACTTAATAAGAATTGGAGAGATGAGGATATACCTACTGATTCCCTTAAATATCTCAACATATACCTGAACTTGAGCTTCCAGTTGTAAGAAAATGCTTTAATATTTGCATGTCACACCTCATGTAACATAGATGACTAAGACCCTGTCCAACAGATAATATTGGGAGACATTGTGATTTCAGTAGAGATAACATCAAGGCAAGCAGAGGAAAGGAATCATAGTTTACTGGACGAGATGCCCATCTTACCGGTAAGTTTTTGACATACTTCTGAACAATCTCTGTATGCTGCTTTAAATCCAAGTTGTCTTGTAGTTGATGACCCATTTCTATGCCTAATTTATGGCGTAATCTGTGATCATTTATGAATATTGTCTCCCTAAAAGAAAAGTTGATACTCACTCTAAATGTCAATATATTTTTCACGACAAATACCCTTGATTTTATATTAAGTAGTCCATCCATTGGTGTTCATTAAATATGGACATGCATAGTTACTTTCGCTCCTTTATTTTGGTTGTTTGTTTAATATGGAGTTGCTTTCATGTAGTCATGTGGTTATAGATTTAAAGCCTTTTGGGTTGTCATGGTCCTGAAGTAGGAAGGACGCCAATATAGTTTGAACTGATTGCACTAAAATTTGATGTTATCTTACTAATGAGACAATTATTGTTCGTCTCCTCTGCAGGTTCATGGTTTGCTACATCTTTTGGGGTTCGATCATGAGTTTAGTGATGAAGCTGAAGCTGAAATGGAGAAAAAAGAGGAGCTTCTTCTAAAAAGTCTTGGGTGAAAGGGAAAAGTATTAATTCAGAGCGCATATGATACCGAGGTTGTTGGAAGTCCTCCTTTGGAGAACATTGGTGATGTGCCTAATAACAACTAAAAGATTATGGCCTTCTATATTTTGTTTTTTTGAGAATTGGTAATTTGTATTCTTCAGCATTAAGAAAATGTTGGTACCCTAAAAAAAGAATTACAATCATATGAAAACAGACTACAAGTTTCCTTAAATATGTCGTCATTATTTCACCAAATTACCTTATGAATGGCTTGGTGGAACAGCCTCAGGTTGAAATTTTAATGACGATGAAATAAATAAACTTTTAGTGTTCTTAGAATTAGAGTCTATTTGATTCTGACAAAACATAATTGCTATGTGAATCCCATGTGTAAAAAGAACAAGAATAATCTCATAGACTTCTCAAGTAGTAAACTTGCTGAAAAATTTCAAAGATTCCTAATCATAATATGTACACTTTATGTGATTAATCATCCGACATTTCTTAAGAATATTTGCTCTCTACAGTTGTGAAGTGTGAAATGATACAACAGTGGCATACCAAAAGCATGTAGCAACTCGAGCTGAATTAGGTTGGCTCATTTTATTCTTCGTCTTCTAATTCTAATAATTGATAACTACTTAACACGATTTCTTTGAGCCAGGTGAATTCACAATGCTTGAACTTGCTGAGAATATGAAGGCGATAATCTACTAAACTTCCTCTCTAATTTTAGTTTCTCTTTTTTTGAAAGATATGTTCTATAGTAGATATCTTAGTTCATGTTTTGATACCTTGTTACTGTTTGTTTTGATTTGGCAAAATGTTCTTTAGATGATGGTATTAGCATCCAGAAATAAACCATAGAAGAGTGAGAGGTGTCTACTTTCGTGTCTAAGTTAGAGTTATTCTTGGAGCTCAGAACGATTATCATCGGTTTCATTTTTGTGTGATCTGATTTATATATTCATCAGAAAATTTGTTCCTACATGTGTTTCTTATTACACAACAACAGTCTTTTGCTAATGTAAGTTTATTGTGCATAATTCGTGTTCAGATCTTTTGAAATCTGTTGCTTATGCATTTTATTTTCATTTGTTTGAATTACAAGAATTATCTATCGTCTTAGAAGAAACTTCTCTCTTATCTTTACACATACTTATTTTAATAGTCTTGAAAGTAAAAAAATTGCAATGTTTACTTATATTCATGTACTTTTAAATAGTTGTATACTCGTATCTTTTATATGTGTATGCACGTATCATTTCAACTAACTGCAATTCAATCTCTTTTCTAATCAATACTAATCCTTCCTCATCCTTTCCCTTTCGTGACATGACTGGATCATATCGTCTTAGTACTCATTTGGATGATCATTACTTCAGCTTCCATTGCATTATTTCACCTAAAAGTGTTGCCTATGAAGGTAAAGATTAAAACTTTACTATACCCTTAACATGCATTTCTTGTTTTCTCATGAAAAATTCCAACTTTGAAGCTCATGTTTATTAGTTTAGTGTGGTAAAAACTAGAACAAAACAAGGTTTTTCTGATGAGCATCTTTTGGGACATTCAGGACAGAAAGTTCCTACAATTCTAAAAAAAGGAAAGCTAAAGGATGGTATAGCAATGAACATAGGGATGATACTACGAAATATGGTCCGAAGAATCTCGATAGTAGTTACATGAACAATCCTTTGCGGGATTGAATTTTTTTATAGTGGAAATGCCATAGCTACAGACGGTCTAACGAGAGGAATGGAATAAAAGATTTATAGAATTTATTGTGGTGTAAACAGTGGCAGGATTGATCTCCATAAGATCAAAATGAGAGATGAAAATCATGTATTGAATGGATGGGATATAAATTCTGATTGCTTTTTTTATTTTAATTTGTACTATCTTATGAGAGAAAATGTATGCCTACATGCGTGCAACTTGAGCAAAAAGTGACAGTTTACTTATATTTGTGCCTTTCTCTTGAGTAGTTACACACAAGACAACTATGATTTAGTTCTTTTTTCAATCACATAATCCTATGAGTACTAATCCTACATCTCTATCTTTTGTAACAGGTCTCAATGTTATCATCAACAATCAAAATAACGGACTACAGGACAACACCAGTATTTTTTTATCCTGTGGAAAAAATTATACATAACTATCTTATACAATTTGGCTCTTTAGCAAGTACTGTCAAATAGTTATTATCTAAAAAATTATCGTTTTAAGTCTGTAAATTTATATTTATATTTTGTGTCTTATGCATGTTAAATTTTAGTGCTCAAAAGTGTCTATATTGTTGGGCCCGTGTTGACACGGGCCATGCACCTCTAGTAACAATATATATACATAAGATACAGATAATATGTACGTGGGGCAAATGTGATATATGCTTTAACAAATTAAATGGATCTATAAATTAATAATTTTAAAAGAAGATGGAATTGTAGGATAATATATATTATTTAATTTATAATTTTATTAGTATAATATGTTAGGAAAAAATAATTAAATTTTAGTTTTGTTCCAGTGTTGTCCATCCTACGATTATAAGATAATATATATTAGAAAAAAAACAATCAAAAAGAAGAATAAAATAGAGATCTGAATAAAAGTAGTTGAGTCATCTTGTTCTTCTTTGTCACTGATACTTATTTTTTTGTTCTTTAAAAAAAAAATGCTTTCAGAGCTCATCCTCAAAGTTACTAATTGCCAATTAGTGTAATGATGTTAACTACGTTTTGATGAACACATTTTTCTAGGATAATCCCACTTTTAATAAATAAGTTGAAATTAATTTATATACTCATTTCATACTAAAGTAATACTTTTATTTTGAGTTCTCAATGTATTAAACTAATATTAAAATTGATATCAATGAAGTTTCGCATATACAACATTTGTATTGAATGAATTTTATGAATGTGACAATCGATGAGAAAAATTATGTTTTATGTTACATAACCTTTTTAGTGTATGTAATGGATATTACATGAAAAACAATCAACGTAAATGTTGAAAACAAATTAATTGATAGTGTTTGATATCAAATAATTTTTCATTGTAATAAAAAAATAATCAGTATTAATCATAATTGATATTAGTGTTTGTTTTCTGGCAGAAGAACATGAAGAACATTATATAAATCCTATGTTAAATATAAAAAATAAACTTTGTTCATACCAACAATCTTATACAAAGAGTAATGAGCACCGATAAAAAATCAAGATATAATATTCATGTCAAATATTACTAATTGCAGAATCAAAAAATGTATAATTTGATGTAGTTGATATCAAATTTAATACCCATCTAATGCGACTTATTTCATATCAATTTCATTCAATGATGTAAAATATGAAATAAACGTTAAAGTAGCATAACATTATATAAATACTATATATAAATACAAAAAATAAATTTTGTTCATATCAACAATACTAAAAAAATAAACAGTAATGATCAAGCACCAAAAAGTTAATTTAAATTATTAACTATATTAGAAAAAAAACAGTAAATAAAAAGATGACTCATTATTAATTTTGTACTAATTTAATACAGAAAAAAATTAAATATTTGCAAGTTTGTATGTACTGTTGTAGTCCATGAATACAACCTTGTTACCACCACATCATGTACATGCTTACTAGAAAAAATAAAAAGAAATAAAGATGGGGGATGACAGACATGATCACTAAGTGAGAAAATAACATATAAATGGCCAATCATTCGACAATAAGTACTAAGAATTCATTGATATGCATGTTGAAATGTGAATTTATCAGAAGAAGGCCACTTTTTTCAATGAAGAAGATGAATATTAACTATGAAACCCACTTTTTTCAATGAAGAAGATGAATATAATATGAAACCCACGTTTTTTCAATCTTGTATTTTCAAGGAAAGAATATGAATATTATATGGAGACTCAAATTTCAATAAAGTTTTGAAATATTGAGTATTACAATGAGAAAGAGAGAGGCGAGGTTAAGTATTAGAGAATTTGAATGGAGAGAGAGAGGTGATTCAAATACTTTTTTGGAACATGAATTTGATTTAGACATAATCTTCTTTCAATAAAGTTATCTGATAAAAGTGTATAATCTTTTAAATAAAAAATAACATATATTTACCATGATTATCAATACACAATTTAAGAAAAATATTGATTACAATCCTATAAATATGAAACTGATTTTAAATTATATAATTAAAAATGAATTTTGAAAATATATTAAAATAATATATCTTTTAATAAATTATTATAACTTGTAACTAAATTGCTATTAACGCAATTATCTAAAAGTGTTGCTAAAATTTGTGATTTTAGATCTAATAATAATATAGGGGATAATTTTCTCTATTTTTATCCATGTGTTAAATTGATTTACTTAAGACTACGTGAATCCTCATCAACCTAAAAATTATTTTCCTAGCAAAAATCAAAACATTTTCATCAATTAGTCAAATTTCATAATTTATCCAAATTGGTTCCTCTAAAAATTCCTTTCATTAAAAAATTGTTTATTTATAATATAAATCTTTCCTTTCATTTTATGAATATAGTTTGTTTTGCCCTCAAATTGATAAAAAAAATTAAATTTAGTTCAATTTTATTATCTAAGAAAATCGTTTAAGTTAAATGAATCATTTTTCACTTGAATAAAATGAGTGTCATATTTTGCAAATGAATATTAATATTTTATAAAGTTAGCCATATTTTTCAAAACTGCCATATTTTTCAAAACTAATCATTTTTCATAAATCGGTCAAATTGCCTTTTGGTCAATAATTTTTTAACGGACGCTCTTGAGTGATTTAAAAAACCTTCTCAAGGTGTTACTTGAATCCTTACCCATTTTCTCTAATTTTAAGGATTTATTTATGTTTTCACATTTTTAAAATATTTTTAGTTTTTTTTTATATTCTTAAAAAATCATGTGTCGACTCTGTATTTCTTAAATTGTTTTAAAATTTTCTCTAAATTTTGAAATAGTTTAAAAGGTGAAAATCAATATTTTTCAACCCTATAAGCCAAAAAGGGATAAAACACTCTTCAGACTCATCTTCTCACTAAAAAGAAAATGCAGCACCATTTTTTGGGTAGTACACAGTCGAAAAAGAAAACTGTTTTTTGGCACATAGTTTTTATATACATGGTTTCAAACAAATTTCAGGATGATCACCATATATATGACAATATGAATGAAAAATTTATATTGGAGAGTGAAGTAGCATTCTTGGAAAAACAGAAAAGGTATGCATCATCTCCTACTTTAAGTTGAATAAAATGAAATACGTATTAATTATTTGAGACGATTATATATGGAATGACGACTAATTCATTGATTACTTTCTGCTTCACATCTTATGAATGTAGGTACATGTTGAGTACCAAATAGTCTTCTCCTAATGTTGAAGGTGAGTACTTTTTGGTCCCAAAGAAATTGAGCTTCTTAAGAAGGAAAAATCTATTAATTAACTTTTGTTTCTTATATGATTTTTATTGACTGTTCAAAGTCTCTTTTAGCACTTGATAAGTTGGTACCATAGTTTACCGTCTCTTTAGTACTTTGGGAGCGTTCAACTTCATATTTCTTTTTTTTTTTTCTCATTTATTTTCTTATCCAAAATTCTATTACTCATTTTCGCCATTTAAAACTCCATGTTTAACAATAGTTTGTGGTTTACTCATTATATTTTGTTTAGATCATGAAATAAAATTTTAAATGTCTTTTACACAGTTATATGAAACCGATTAAATTTGTTGGTGCACATTTTAGTATTGAATGATTATGCTAGAGTGCACTTTTCTAAAATGTCAAAATGTGGTTGTTGTACATGGGAGGCATCATATTATGTGCCATTTATTCCTAAAAGTTGCATGGACATATTGTGTCGCTTTATTTCTCAATAAGTTAGTGGGCAGAATGTGTTCAACATTCTTGCAATTCATTTAGCCATTAGTTAGAATAGCTTAGGGGCAGGGCGGCGCATGCAAACGAAACCCTAGCCAACGCATGCAAACGACAACCAATCTTTCAACACTTTTCCAATCAATATGGCCACTTCATCAAGTGGGAATATCCCACCGGAGGATTCTTTGAAACATATTATAGATGGGGAAACAAAAAATAAAGTTATTGGTCCAAATTATGTTGACTTATTGAAACCAAAATCTTACATGCATGAGAATATTAGGGTTAATCCTAAACCGGTGGTAAAGCTGCATGGTGAACCAAGCATCACATGGAAAGCTTCTGAGATTCAAAACATGATTATACAGGAGAATCTTCAACATGCAATTGTTGGGAAATTCTCATATGGTAACAGATGTGAATGAGCTACGGAAAATAATTCCGAATCAATGTGGAATCAAAGGGGAATGCATAATGGGAGTACTTGATGCAAGACACATTTCGATACGATTGAATCAGATGGAGGATTATGTGCGATTGTTATCAACCACTGCATATCATACTAAAGCAAAGGATGGGATGTGGTAGATGAGAACTCTTAAGTGGGATCCTTGGTTTGAACCAGTTATTGAAATCACTATTGGAGTTCCTTGGATCTCATTACCGGATCTACCCCCAAATTTTTTTGCAAAAGAGGCTATTTTCTCCATTGCTTCTGCAGTAGAAACCTTTAACTGTAGATATGGCTACATCAAATCATACAAGACCAAGTTGTGCTAGAATCAAGGTGGAAGTTGATTTGATAGCTAAATTACCTCATAGGGTTAAGATTAATGAGGAAGATGATAGTACTGGATCTATAAAGTCAAAGTGGATACACAAATAGTATGATCATAAATCAAAATACTGTAAGGAGTGTTGTTTATAGGGACATGATGAGGCTACTTATTGAAATGTGCATCCAAAATTGTATGAGCAGGAAAAAACAAACAAAGAAGATAGGGAACAAGGAAGTAGCAAAGCAAAATGATGAAACAACTGAAGGATTGAATACCAATAATTATTAATTGTTGCTTAGAAGAAATAAGTATAAAAAGGACAAATATGGTCACATATTGGGAGAGGCATCAAACAAGGAGGCAAAAATTCAAACATCAAATGCATTTGATGCTTTGAAAGAAGTAGAAACAGAGGGGCACAGCAATACCATCAAGAAAAAAATGCAGGAAAGTATAAAAGACTGGGTTACTAAAAGCTTTGGGAATACAGGAAAAGATACAGAAGCAGGGAATCAAAGTAGAAGCAAAGGTGATAAAGAGCAACATCAGGTGAATCATGTGGACAATAATAACAAGCAAAGGGAATCACAGGTACAAGAAGAGAAAGCAGCAGATAACACAATTCTGAAAAAACAAAGGTATAGTGTTATACAGGATAATGTAGATGTAACGCCCTAAAATAGGGTCCCGAGACGTCACACGGTGCTTAGGATCATAACTGACCCCAAGCTAACCCTTCTACTGCATAACTCATAAGCAACTAAATAAAAAGTACAAATCTATACAAATTTGAGGAAAATAACTCTTTTCTTAATCTGATCGAATACAAAACTGAATTTACAAGATAACAATTCTGCCTTTACAACCAAAACTGAAATAGAATACATCAACTTCTACTGAATGTCTATGAAGCCTCTACTAGTACTGACTATAGGTAGCTGGGTCATGACTCCCGACTATCCCAACTCAATATGACTGGATAAATAAAATACAACACTTCTCAAACTGTATAACTAACTCAAGCCCTTGAATCAAAAGGACTCATCACCTGCTGACTGGATGCCACGAACTAACTAGATCTGAAGATGTACACTATACCTTGTACCTACATTCCGAGAAAATGTAGCCTACATACGAATATGTGGGTCAGTACCATGAAAATGTACCGAGCATATAGGGGTGAAATGCATATATAAAATAATATCTTAATATCATCACAGTTTATAACATTATGCATGCTGATATAAATGACTCACTTAGCTCGAATTAAAATCATCATAATCATAAGAGAGTAAAATATATCGGGTGAAACATGTGAGTCATCATAATAAATCTCAATTCACTTCCATCTCGATTCCAAATCATCAAAGCAATCAAATCTCATAACAATTCTCTTTGGAATATATGTTCATTAAATCTTTAAAAAATAATGACTTTCTCAAACTCAGTCTTTCAAACAAATATGTTTTCATCTCAAATAAAAGAATAAGACTTTTCATATTAGATTGGAGAATACAGACACACACATTAGGAGTCTCTTACAACTGACATAAACCATGTAAGCTATATAGAGTCCAATGTCTAATCCACATTGGGGAGAGTTATCCTATACTTGCCATCGGAGTAGGACCTTAAATCATCAATCCAAACACTAGTGATCACTATATAAATCAGGCTCAGGCTCACAACCTACGGGGGCACATAGTTCTAGGGAAGTACCAATCCTGCTATATCTCTCGCTCAGTGCTAAAGACTACTCCCAGACTTGGCTCAAATCTTTTCAAAAGAAAATCCACAAATAAATAATTCAACAATTCACAACGAGAGCCATCATGCTACCTTTTTTGTAATAATCAATAAAAGTGGATTTCTTTTCTCATCTCAGGTTCAAATTAACCCCTTTTTACGACCAAAAGGTCAAAGCTTCATTATCATCTCAATTCACTCAAACACAAAGTGTTTATAACACATGATTTCTAAAAAAAAAACGACAATCTCAATTAGAGTTCAAAACTCAAGTCTCAACATCATATGAAAATTTGTCAAGGTTCAAGCTTTACATCATAAACATATATAAATTCCTTCAAAATCTGGAAATTTAGCCTTAAGGCACAAAATATCATCATTCTCATATAATTTCACTTCTAAAATATCAAAAACATCATAATCTAATGATAATCAATATAGGATATAAATTCATGCTTCAAAATCATAGTAAAACATATAAAATCTATAACTTCGTAAAAGAAAGTATTTTTAGGCACAAGAATGAAAGGGTGTTCTTGTTGAAAAACCTCATATACCTTAAACTTGAAACTTTGAATAAACGCTTGACCTTGGGACTCTATTTGTGAAAATAATGAGTGTTTCTTGTAGCCCTCGGAATGGGGATTCCAAATATTGAAGAATTATTGAAAACTCATGGTTGAATCTTGAGATATTTGAATTTTTAGGTTGAAACCATAATGAATGTTCTTGGTGATTTTGAGAGAAAGTAAACTTATTTTGGTGTTATGGGAGTTTAATCCCGTGTTATAGACATATATAGGGGTGTTTTTGGCACTTGGAAATAAGGTATGCAGCGCACAACCCATGGCAGACCTTAAGGTGTGCGTCCTACACCTTATGGTAGACATTTAAGTATGCCTCACACTCCCAATAGCACACATTTAATTGGGCTGCGCATTGCCCATCGCACACCCTTACCGCCTCTCACAAAAATGGGCATAACTCTTTGCTCGGGTATCAGATTTTTGCAAAATTGGTATCATTGGAAATCTAATTCAATTATATAAAATTTGATAGGTCTTGGGATGAAAATTCCATGTATATTAAGATATATACATGTTTAAAGTTGACCCTTATAGAATCGAATGTCAAACTTTGGATAAATCAATTGGTCTTAGCTCAACTTTGTTCTAGGTCATTGCTATGAACATTTTTAACCTCTAAACTACTCCATAGACTAGGATAATGATCATGAAACTTTTATTCACGTGAGAATCACTTGGATTAGAGCTTAGACAAGCAGGAACGATGGTTAAAATTCTAGCATAAAAATACGGGGTATTACAGTAGATCACCAGGATGATGTAGAGAAACAAATGGTAATAATGGAGGAAAAAAAGAATAAAAATCAAGCAGTGTTGGAGGATATTATTCCATTGGTAATTGAAGCAGGGAACATGATGGAGGGGGTGAACAACAAGAAAGATGATATGTATGATGAAGATATAAGGGATGATATTGAAAATGCAGCAACAGAAGGAAATTTATCCCCAAAGCAAGTTAATGTTCTAAATACAAAGGAGGGAAAACACATCAAAAAAAGAAGAAATAAAGCTGGTACTGCAGTAGTAAGCTCAATAAGGACAAGGAGTAATATTGACAAATCTATGTCCAAATGAATGCATTAATTTGGAACACTAGATCTGTTAATACACAAAAAGCTTTTACAAGGTTGATAACAATGCACAAGAAGTTTCAATTTGGGTTCATAGGTCATATGGATCCATTTCAAAAAAGTCACAATTTAGAAGAGTATAAAAAAGACTTGGAATACAACATGCTATTTCAAATATTTCAGGAAAAATATGGGTCTTTATGGACTCAACAATGACTTTTAGTGTTGTTAGAGATGAAGAGAAGTAAATCACACTTAAGTTGGAGAATCAACAAGCAGGAGTTAAAGTAAAGGCGACTTTAGTGTATGCTAAATGCAGTTAGAATGGGAGGATGTAATTGTGGGAATCATTAGAAGATATTGCAATGACAAATCAGGATTCTTAGCTGATAGAAGAAGAATTCAATATTATAAGGAATGAAGAAGAGAAGTTAGGAAATTTACCAGTCACAGTAGAGGAGACAGAGAATTTTAACCATTGTATTAATATATGTAATTTAGAAGAGGCAACTTTCAAAGGCAGTAAATTTACCTGGTGAAATGGCATAATTGATGGAGACTGCATTTTCAAAAAACTGGATAGGGTATTGGTGAATGATAGAATGCATAAATTGTTTCCAGTTATAGAGGTGGAGAATTTGATCAGAAATGGTTCAAATCATGCACTAATATTGATGCAGTTTAGTACTCAATAGGTTAATTTGACTAAAACTTTTAGATGCCTTAATTTTTGGCTGCAAGAGAAATCTTGTTTAGAAGTGATTAGACAGAATTTGAGTATTGATATAGGAGGCAATCTCTCTATCATAATCCATCAAAAATTAAAGAAAACCAAAGCTGCATTAACTTTTTAGAGTAAGCAAACTTTTAGAATATTTTTCAAGAGAGTAGCGAGGAAGTAATAAGGGCAAGGGAAAAGCGGTTTGAAGAAGATCCTTCTGGGATGAATAGATCTAATTTGTTCAAAGCTCAAGCTGATCTAGCTGTGCAATTGAAAAGAGAGGAGGAATTCTGGAGACAGAAGGCTAGTTTTGAGTGGTTCAAAGATGGGGATAGAAACACAAAAAAATTTCATGTTGTAGTCAAAGAAAGAAGAACAAGACTTAAGATCCATAGAATTTAGAATGGTGAAGGGGATTGGCTAGATAATAAAGATGAAATAACTAAGGATGCAACTCAATTTTATCATAATCAGCTCAAGAAGCAAGAGGATTTTGAGGATTTTTCAATGTTGGATGTGTTGCTAAGTGTAGTGATAAATGATCAGAATTGGGAATTTAAAATAATTCCAACATTTAATGAAGTAAAGAAGATAGTAATGGGATTGAATAGGAATAATACAGCTGGTCCTGATGGTATGATAGGTGCTTTCTTTCAGGATGCTTGAGAAATACTATCTTTTGATTTATATCAGATGGTGATAGCTTTTTTCTGTGCGGGAGAGGTTCCCCGGTTTATCACTCATACTATTCTAGTACTGTTGCCAAAGAAACTAGTGGTGGATAATTTTTCAGATTTGAGACCTATATCCCTTAGAAATTTTTTGAACAAGATATTATCCAAAATTATTCATGAGATGATCAAGAGTATTCTGCCAGAAATTATTTCTAAAGAGCAGGCTGGTTTTGTTCAAGGCAGAAGCATAGCAGAGAATATCTTATTTGTACAAGAAATATTGGCTAAAATCAGAAAAAGAGGTAAAACTCCAAATATAGTGATAAAATTGGATATGATAAAGGCATATGACAGAGTTGAATGGTTGTTTTTGACAAAGGTCTTAAGAAAGATAGGTTTTGTTAAAATATTATTGACATGGTGTTCATATTATTGACTAATAATTGGTAGTCTATACTGATGAATGGGCAACCTAAGGGTTTCTTTAAATCCTCAAGAGGTATCAAGCAAGGGGATCCATTGTCTCCTACACTATTCATCATTGCAGCTGAAGTGTTATCTAGAAGTTTGAAAGAGTTGATGACAAGAAAAGAGTTCAAACTCTTTGGGATGCCTAGAGGTAGTCCAAAAATTAATCATCTTGCTTTTGCAAATGATATGATTATTATGTGCAAAGCTAAGTTAGTAACTATGCAGTTAGTGGCTAACATATTGGAAAAGTATAAGAGGGTTTCTGGACAGAAGATTAATAAGGACAAGAGTGCCTTATATTTGCATGGATCTGTATCCAATGGAGTAAGAGTTATGGATGAAGTGTCCACAGGTATTTTAAGGAAGAAATTCCCTTTTAATTATCTAGGTTGTCCTATATTCTACAAGAGGAAGCAAAAGGTGTACTATCAGCAATTAATGAATAGAATTAGTAGTAAGTTACAAGCATAGAAAGGTAAACTCCTATCTTTTAGGGGAAGGGCTGTTTTGATAAAACATGTTTTACAAAGCACACCGATTCATTGTCTACTAGTCATGAATCCTCCAAAGAATTTCCTATATACTATTCAAAAAATTTTGGCTAAGTTTTTCTGGAGTAGTATAATAGGAGATCGGGGTAGACATTGGGTTGCTTGGTCAAAATTGTGCTTACCAGAAGAGAAAGAGGGATTGGGGTTCAAACTATTGTAGGATGTATCCACAACCTTGTTTTGTAAATTATGGTAGAATTTTAGGACTAAGAAATCAATTTGGAGTGAGTACACAATGAAAAAGTATTGCAGGAAAGCCTGTCCCAAGGAAGTTATGTGGAAAAGCGAAGGGGGGTCCCAAGTTTGGAAAAAGATATTGCAGGTAAGAGATCTCATGACCATCTTATAACTTCGAATATTAAAGGGGGGGATGCTCATATCTGGCATGAAAATTGGACTGGTATTGGATATTTATATATTGTCATACAGGATAGTAAGTAATGGGATGTTAGACAAGAGGAGGTCAGGGATTTGATGCTTGATGGACAGTGGAATGTAGATTTACTAAAAGAGTTGTTTCCATCAGAGATAGTAGAGCACATTTAGTAGATAGTAACACCTCCTCAGCAGCTACAATAGTATGATAAAGTAATATGGATCATTGACTCAAAAGGGAAATTTAGTGTAAGCACAGCTTGGCAATATATGAGATACAGAGAGCGGCCTAATGAGATCTATAAGCAGATATGGATAAAAGGTGTTCCCTTCAAGATTTGTTTCTTCATGTAGAGAAAAGGTAAAATCTAAGTTGATACTACTATTAGAAGATGAGGAATAGAGGGACCATCCAAATATTGGTGTTATCAGAATCCAACTCAGAAGACTATGTCTCATGTGCTACTGAGATTTTATACTGCCAATAGGACTTGGTCCTATTTTTCTTATTTTGTAGGTATTAATATAAAAGAGTTGAGTTTAAGAAATACAATTCTAGCTTGGTGGGAGGCACAAGTGAAAGCAAGAGAGAAAGTATATTTCAGAGCAATTCCTGGGATGATTATGTGGGAACTGTGAAAAAGAAGGAACTCTTTAAAACATGATGGCAAAGAAGTAATAGTACAGAGGCTAATTTTAAATGTTACTAGGCATATAAGAATGCTATTAAAAGTGAGAAAACCAGCTATAAACTTTCCATTGGAATGGCCAGACATTTTGAAGTAGCTCAATCAGATGAATCCTAGACTAAAAACAATTCCAGTGTTATGGAAACTACTAGAGATAAATTGGGAGAAGTATAATTTTGATGGTGTTTCTAAATGGAATGGTGGTATTAGTTCTTGGGCTTTTTGTCTTAAGGACACACAGGGTGATTTGATGCATGCCGAAGGAGCATTAATGGAAGACACCAATAGTTCAATCAATATCAACATAATATTAATTACATCAACAGGCAGAAAACCATCTAGATGCAGTGCTTGGCAGTGCATTAAACACATTTGGCATTCATCAATTTAATGACAATGTCATGAAACTAAAAAAAAAATAAAAAATTAAGACAAAGTGAACAAAATTTGACAGAAGGAATCTCATTAAGCAAACACATGTTTAACTTTTCATATTTTCAAGTAATCAAAATCAAGTTTAATCTTTTACTAATCTAATATACTACTCAAAGTGTTTCATAGCTCAACAAGGGGTTTTCAGAAAATTGAAAAGAAGAAGTATAGGAAGAGAGCAAGAGATGAAGCTAGACATGAAAGTTATCAGTAATAATTCATCATAAACCATCAAAACACAATTTGTGAATCAAATCATTTTTCACAGGAGATTGAGCATGAATCTTAGCATTTGACTTGAAATACAATATTTAATATTGAAATAGTATGAAAGCACCTCACAAATTCATTAAAATTTCACAATCAAAGTAGTCCTCCTAGGAAACTACAAACTAGAAGATTAAAAAAAAAAGCAGCTTCAACAAATCAACTTCAGATGGCCTATTAGTAATCATCTACCGTCGCCTTTAAGCAATTTTGTCAACACCTAAAACTAATCTAGTGAAAGCTACGAACGTTAATAAATTTTAAAAGCACCTGATATTAGCAGATCGAATAGGGTAAGAGATACAGAATGTATCAAAAGAAGAGATACGGAATATATCAAAAGATATAAATAAAAATACAAATGACAGTTCAAGATGATGAGATAGTAACACATGAGAAAACTGTTAAGAACTTATTTTGACAAGCAGCAGTTCCCCAAGTCGAACAAAATATACCCACAATGATTGTCAACTAATAAGCGACAACCTTTTTGAGTTCATTTGCTTTACCACCATTCAAAAGGGAAACACAACAAGACATGTTAAAGATAGGATTTTGGCAATTTGAAAATTTAGACAAAATACATTGTTAACATATTTCAACTAAAGAGCAGAAGTATTTTTCAAGATCGACAGGCAACAAAGAACACAACATGGTTAATATCCTTTTATTTAAAGAGGACAGACCCGAAATGAGTGAAACCAGAACCGTTCATCTACTAGTTGTAAATTTAATTGATAAAACAACCACTTACAAAAAAAAAGAAACGACAACAACACCACACTTTGACCTAATAAGCAAATTAATCAAATCTCTACAACATAAACACAACACTCAACATCATAAATAAATTAATCAAATCTTTATAGCAGCAGTATCACACTTAACATCATAAACAAATTAATCCAATTTCTACAGCAACAATAGCGAAGATGAAAAGAAATAGCAAAGAGGATAAGGCATTCTATAGCGAACAAAGCAATAATTAAAATTACTACATACTACCATTATCGCGACACCGATAACAACAAAAATAATACAAGAAAACAACGGCTAATTAGATGTTGGGCAGCAAAATGAGACTCGAGCTTCCGTTGGAATCGCCACCACCCAAAAATGACGTCATCATTAACTTGGAAACTCTAACTAGCCGACGAAATTTACGAAAAAAATTTAATTTTAAAAATAGACTGTGGTTTGCTCAAAAGATCTTTTTCAATCCTTCAAGGATTGATCCCTTCATGCTCCTATGATCCTTTTATAGAGAATCAAATGAGTCTTCAATTCTCATTCCACCGATGTGGGAGAGAATTTTTCAGGGGCATTTTTTGAATTTTCCATTGGGAAAATAATTAAATTAGTTGGCTCTAATTAAATCTCGATGATGATGAATGGTGATGAGAGAAGTATCGTCCTTTCTCGTACCATCAGAAAATGGGAGCACATTGGATGTCAACTTCTAGAATAATCTATGATTTTTGGGAACTTTTAGAGAAGAACATGACTAGCACATGGGATCATACGAAGGAGATGGTCCCGGGTTGAAATGGATCAAAACTGGGTCGGTTAGTTATTTTGTTATTGCCAGGTTTTTCTGGAAATTATTGTTGTTAATCGATGTTGTTGACTATTTCGAGTATTGGCGTTGGGTCGCTGGGATGATATCAGGTTGGTTGAGTCAAGGTCGGCCATTATAGTGCTGTTAATGTTGATGTTGTTTGTCTTTGTTGATGGTTGTTGAAGTTGTATGTGTATTATTGCTATTGATTTGTTTTGCAGCTGAAGAGGAAAAGAAAAATAGGGCGGGTTGGGGGTTTCTGTGTTGGGACAGTGGAAAATGTTGGGTTGTTAGTGGAAATAAAAAAATCGGCTGCTACTGACTTTAATTGGGTTGTGGGTATTGGAATATTTGGATTGGCTTATTTTTAGGTAGATTATGTAATTTTTGGGGTTATTTATGAAATAACCCAAAATAAATTAGGGATTAGCAATTTCATTTAATTTTTGGTCAAATTAAAGATTAATTGACCAATTGTATTACAATTGTGGCCAATTTAATTTCAATTATGGCCAAAATTAAATTGAAATCCTCTACGAATCAATACCTCATTCAATCGCGAGCTTCTTGATTTGATAAATTTGAATAAATATTTCTCCAAATAAATTATGTTTTGGAATAAATCATATTTAAATCAAGATTTTATCCGTTCGAATTAATTTTCCAGATAAGCTTTGATTAAAATTCGATATTCCATAAAATAGTTATTTAAGTACTAAAATTATATAATCTTGTATAATTGAATACGATAATGTATAATTGCTACTTAAAATGACAAAATTACGTACATAAATATTTTGAAAAACATTTTATTCGGATAAAATAAATATTGTAATTTTATTTAAAATTAAAAAAAGTCAAAATTAAACTTGGTTGTAGGGCAAAAACTAGGTGTCAACAATTGACCCCTCCCTTTGGGTAGGATGGGTGCAAGTAATCTTGGGCAAAGGGAGGTTGAAGTTCGTAATTTTTATCCGACCATAAATTCAAAACTGACAGAAGTTGTTTTTTCACACGAGTTTTGTGGATTTATGGCCGAACCTCGATATCAGATTTCCTACATATCTTAGGTCACCTGAGAATTCAAGCCACTTGTAGTTCATAAAACTTGATTTAAAGCATGATTTTCAAAAAATTCACAAGTTATCTTGGTTTTGGAGTTTTTGATAAAACCAAAAAGACAGAGAATAAAGGGATTTGGGGGGAGGTTGTAATATAGTCAAGTTTTCTACATAGATCCCGGCCTACATATCCCCAAAACTCAGAAAATTAGACTGCTTATAGTTCGACTTGATCAGTAGAAAATATAGTCTTTTATTTTAGATGATCTTTGTCTTAGGACGAGTGACGAGTTATTCGAGTTATGACAAAAAGGTTTGTAAACTCTTAACCATGAATGTGGATCTCTTCTCATCCATATAGAAGAATTTACCTTGACATAATTTCCAAAACTCTAGGTGTACTATCACTCGGATTTGAAAGAAAAAGAAGTTTACCCTCGGTATGAGCTTAGAAATATCCCGAAGGTGAAGATGAAACCAGAATATCCAAAAATTCCCACATTCCTTCTAACAGGGGTGTGGTTGGATGGTGTTGGCGCTCATCCTTTAGCTCGCGTCCAAAGATTTTGACATTCCTATTTAGACTATGTCCCGTTTTGCTTCTAACAAAGAGTTCCATGTTGTGCTGCGTCCTATCTGGATTCATCCACACCTGTGGTTTTGATTTGAGATTTTCATCCTCTCGGATGATCTCTACAATGTTTCAAACAAAAGTGTTAGTGCTAAATATAATTCACGAAAGAGGTATGTAGTTTTTTACCATACCTTTACGTGGGTTATCACCTAAAAATATAGTCATCCTTTCGTGTACCTATTTGGAAGAAAATAACTTACAACAACAGACACAACAACCCTCTTGGTTATTTCATAATTATCTCATTTGTTGGTTGAATATGTCTTTAAAATGGGGTGGCCCTTTTGGATACCGATCATACTTTTTGCAAAATGGTCCCTGCAAATGTGTAATTTTATGCTGAGGTGAACAATTTTGGTTGCCTATGATAACCTTTCTAGTTATTGAAAATAATTCTTTGCATGTGACTTTGGGTAAGTCCTGCGTATCTTTTGTATGGATACGACTTATAGATTCTCTTTGAATTATCAATCTTTGGATAATCTTGCACATTTTTTTATGCTGGATATGAGGTGACTTACAAATATCCTTTGAATTGCTAGCCTTTTAGGTAATCCTGCACATTATTCGACCTTGGATAAGATATGGCTTACAGATATCTCTCCAACCGATAGTTCTCAGGTATTCCTGCACATCATCCGACCTTGGATAGAATATGAATTATAGATATGTCTCAAATTGCTAGTCTTTGGATAATCCTGCACATAATCAATCTTTGATATGACTCGGCTTATAGATAATTCTTGGACTTATCAATTTGACAATCTCGCATATTCTTTGGTACAGATTTAGTTGTGACTTACGAATAACCTTCAGATTATCAATTTTTGGGTAACCTTGCACACTATCCGGTTAGGATATTGTTACGGCTTACGAATGACCTATGGGATATCAACTCATAGATAATCTTGCACACTATCCTATTTCAAATAATATGACTTATAGATGACACTCAAATTGTCAATTTCTAGGAAGTCTCATATGTCGTTCGCTTTCAGATAACGACTTAGAGACGTCTCTTTGAATCATATGCTTTTTATGCATTCAGATGTTGATTCATGAATGATGAGATATCCTTGATGCCAGAGTATTTTATCTTCGCGTATCAACATATATTAAATGATGATGATATCCTCAACGCTAATATTTGTGTCTCGCGTGTCAACAGATATTAGATGTTGATGATATTATCGATGCCAATATTTATTTATTGCGTGTCAACAAATATTGAATGCTAATGATATCGTCGATGCTAGCGTATTCTATCTCGTGTGTCAACAGATATTGATGATGATGATATCCTTGACACCAACGTATGCTATCTCGCATGTCAATAAATATTGATGATGATGATATCCTCGATGCCAGTATATACTATCTTATATGTCAATAAATATTGATGATGATGATATCCTTGACGCCAGCGTATGCTATCTCGCGTGTCAATAGATATTGATAATGATGATATCCTCGACGCCAGTGTATGCTATCTCGTATATCAATAGATATTGATTATTGATGATATCCTCGATGACAATGTATGTTATCTCGCGTGCCAATAGATATTGATTGTTGATGATATCCTTTATGCCAGTGTATGCTATCTCGCGTGTCAACAGATATTAATAATGATGATATCCTCGATGCTAGTGTATGCTATCTCGCGTGCCAATAAATATTAAACGTTGAAGATATCCTCGATGCTAACGTATGCTATCTCGCATGTCAATAGATATTGAATGTTGATGATGTCCTCGATACTAGTGTATGCTATCTTGAATGTCAACAGATTTTAAATAATGATGATATCCTCGACGCCAGTATATACTATCTCGCGTGTCAATAAATATTGAATGTTTATGATATCCTCGATGCCAGCATTTGTTATCTCACGTTTAAATAGATATTGATGATGATGATATCCTCAATGCCAGTGTATACTATCTCGCATGTCAACAAATATTGAATGTTGATGATATCATCAACTCTAGCGTATGCTATCTCGCGTGTCTACAGATATTGAATGTTGATGATATCTTCGACGCCAATGTATGCTATCTCGCGTGCCAACAAATATTGATAATGATGATATCCTCGACACCAGCATATGCTATCTCGTATTTCAACATATATTGATTGTTGTTGATATCCTCGACGCCAGCATATGCTATCTCATGTGTCAACAGATATCGATGATAATGGTATCCTCGATGCCAACTTATACTATCTCGCATGTCAACAGATATTGAATATTGATGATATCCTCGACGCCAGCGTATTCTATCTCGCATGTCAACAGATATTGAATGTTAATGATATCCTCGTGCCAGTGTATGTTATCTCGCATACCAACATATATTAATAATGATGATATCCTTTATGCCAGCATATGTTATCTAACTTATCAATAGATATTAAATGCAACGGCCTTCTCGACAATGAAATAAGATGGAATGTCCCTCTTGGCAATGACATAAAATTGCCCTTGGGGAAATGAGATAATATGAAATGGCCCTCTTGGCAATGATATAAAATGACCTTCTCGGCAGTAAGATAGTATGAAATAGTTCTTTTGGTGATTTGATAACAGTTCCACCTGAGTTCGTTTATCTGCATTTTGCTATCTACATATACCTATACTCAAGGTAGACAGTTAGTAGACACAATGTTGCTTCCGCTGTTAATCTTTATGACAAATACTGAACATCATAATTTAAATGACTTATCCTGCTATTAATCTTCTCTTTTTGAAGAAAAAATTAAATAACATATCCACTGGATACAAGTAAATTGGGCAAAACCCTTGTTTAGGGATTACTCAAATATTGTTTGCTTCACTTTAAGGCAAATTTTAAGGATGACTTTCTGCTCTTCCTCCTATTGAGTGATACTTTTGATTGTTGCATTTATTATGTCGACTCCCTTGAATGTACCTGTACTTAAGGTAAATATTTAGTAGACACAAAGTCTCTTTTGCTAGCGACTATTTTTAGGAAAATTCTAAATACAATATTTATAAAGACGATAAGACGCCTTTGTTTGTCCTTCATGGTCTCAAGAAATGAGATAGACAATTCACAAGGTCCTCGATAAATGGGTATTAAACCTGTATTTGGGGTTACCTTAAAATACCGTTCTTGAGCATTATATGCTTTGGCGTGGTTCGCAACTCACTTGGGATATTTTGAAAAAGATTCCCATTTTTGGGTACTTATCCCTGCATCCACAGAAAAATGATTAGTTTTGAGTGAATCTACTCTGTGTTGACCTCCTTCGATCCTTGGTTTACTCCTCGTCATCTTTTGGGTACTCTGTCATGTTGGTACTTTCACCCCTGACTCCCCATCCCAATTGATGCCAAGGCAATCACTAAAAAGATTTGTATAGATTTTCAAAAATAGTCTTAATTTTTCGAAACTAGTTTTAAATTTTTTTGTAAAAGCTTTGGGAAATCTCCGCCAGTCATTTCATATGCTAGCTCAATGAACGTCCTCCGCTTGATTCTAAATATATCTTACATTTGACAAAGGATCATTAGGGATTCATCGTCTTTGAGGCTCTTTATCAGAAGTTTTGTCATAGTCGGAGATTTAGTCTATCTAGACTCTGTCGCAGCTGGTGATTTCCAAAACTTTGACCTATGATGCTGGGAGATTTGAAATATATTTTAATATATTAGTGAAAATTTTGAGGACCTCCTCAAAATTTCTGCCCCAGTTTAAAGTTGTTTGAGACGATCCCAACTCGAATGGATTCGGAGTCTTTGTTGGTTTTTATTCTCTTTGTTGGATGGTGATCTTCCTCTTGTGAATTTTTGAGATTCCTTCTCTAAAATTCTGCCCCAGTTTCTATTTTCTGGGGTTATATGACCGAGCCATTGGGGCACCTATGTATCCCGTTGAAGCAGAAATCAGGTCAAACGTAGTTCAAGCCTACGCTAGTGGTATATAGAATTAATCTACAGAGTTGACCGAATCCAACATAGGCCACCTACGTATCTCATTATTGAGAATTCAGGTTATCTCATAGTTCATACATAAAAGGAAAGGATACATTCTCCTAAGGGATTGACCAAAGCTAAATAGGCCGCCTACATATCCCTTTCTTGGAAATTCAGGTCAAACATAGTTCATACATAAAAGAAAGGGATAAATTATCCTAAGGGGTTGACCAAAGCTAAATAGGTCGCCTACGTATCTCATTCTTGAGAATTTAGGTCAAACGTAGTTCGTATATAAAATGAAAGGATGAATTATCTTAAGGGGTTGACCGAAGCTGAATAAGCCGCCTACGTATCTCTTTTTTGGGAGTTCAGGTCAAACGTAGTTTATACATAAAAGGAAAGGGATAAATTTTCCTAAGGGGTTGACGGAAGCCAACATAGGCCGCCTACGTATCCTTTTCTAGGGAATTTAGGTCAAATGTAGTTCGTACATAAAAAGAATTTTCAGGGTTAAATGGGCCTGAATACTATTATCCATCTTACTAGGATAGAAATAAGCACTTCTATGGATGACATGGCATTTTCATTGCCTTTGTCTTGATAGAACGAATGATCAATTGTCCAATTCTCTTAGTCTTTTCCCTCTTAGTTAACCACCTCAGTTTCATCTATATTAGGCTTCTTTGATTCTAGAACTCTTTGACTCTTCTGTTGACTGTTCTAAGGATATTGTCTCTCATTAATAATTATCTTGTTTCTTGACATGACATAACAATGGAAGGTTTTAAGTTATTGTTGTATGACGGGCGACGAGTCATGGGTGGAGTGGAGGTCCAATTCAATAATGTTTCCTCCAATTAATCTTCCATGATCCCGGTTGTCTTGGAAAATTCTTCCCTCGCATTTTCCTTATCCCATCCTCGAGACCATCGTTTACAGGTTTGAAAAATGATTGGTAGAGTCTAGTTTCACTACTAGTCGTTTTTCTTTTCCTGTAACAAAGCTATAGTCAAGAAGGGGATCTCTTATTCGTTTTGATCTAGTGAAGTAGGGCCATTTTGTGCCAACACAGAGTAGTTTCTATTACCTACAAAGTAAAAATAACTCAAAGGTTGACGTGTTAGATTTCGTTAGTAATAAGCAAAGCAAGATGATAAGGTAGGAAGTAAACACATAGAGTTGTTTCTCATATCATGCGAATTGATCCATAAAATAATAATGACTAAAGAATTTCAATGAACAGGATTTTGCTCAATGATATTGATAGGTGGAATTCATCAGGAAGGCTCTACTTTTTGGCCTTATTACTTCTTTCAAGAAAGTGGAGGACAACAGAGCTTTTGGAGATACGAGAGGGGCAGAAAGGTTGCCTACGTATCTCACAGTGGAGAAATCAGGCCCTACGTAGTTCAAAACTATAATGGCTTTTCTGATTCTAAAGTCAACTTTCCTAAAATAATAGTGATCATTTTGAAAGTTTTAAGAATAACTGCGGACTTTTCTGAGAAACTAGGGAGACTTGGAGTATGTTTGGTCGGGTTTTTGTATAGTGGGGTATATTTCTACATAGAGATGCTCTATGGAAAATTAGATCAATTCGCCTTTGATTCGAATCAAGATAGCACGTATAAGCACATAAACAGTTATATAACTCAAGCATATTGTAATAAACGTACATCCTAATTGGGTGACCCTTTTGAGCAAAGGGTAGGCCTAACGTATTTGAAGGAAGTATATACTTTTTCAAACCAATCCATTATCCCTCAAAAACCTTCATAGGTGTACATAAATGGAATAAATGCCTATAAAAGTTGCACAAAATGGATACAATATTTTGGGAAAGGGAAAATAACATGAGAAAAAGAACAATGTGCCGCACCGGGGATTGGAAATACTAGTTCCTGAATGCTCTTCTATCGGCCTTCATCCTCTTAGTTTTGTCTACTTTTTGTCTACTTTTTGTCATTGGCAACATCCATTGATAATCAATAGATTCCCGTATACCAGTGCTTTAGATGCAACCGTCGAAATCTATCAATTTCTTGCTTGACTTGATTTAATTCCTTCCTCAATTAGTGTACGATTGAGGAATCCTTATACGAAAGTAAGCAACGCAAGCCTTCTCCCAAACCCCAAAGGATATTGGATTAGATTAAACAAACATATATTTCTTCAAAACATAATATGATTCGTCTTTAATTGACTAGTGACCAATAGATATAGGGTAGGTTTTCTAATAGGCCCAATACCCCCTTGGGTATTGGGTCATCCTAGGCTCATGCCTAAAATAGGGTTTTGGTTTTGCTCTATCCTAGGTGTATAGAGTGGGTTTGAACCAGATTCCCAAGCGGACGACTTGGGTTTGAAAATACGAACAACCATCAGACGCCTTACGTGCTTATAAATTGTCGTATTTTCAATACTTTCTTTGGAGTTGAACAACAGGGGCCGGACATCCACAAAATCCCAAAGTAATTTAATAACCAATGTGGGATTATGCTATGAGATGCAATAATTTAAATTCCATAAAATCAAAACATATAAACACGTAAGCAATTTAAAAAGTTAGTCAAAAGATGAAATCAAACATTTGGTTAGAACCTAGTTAGAATCTCTAACAGAGTTGCCATTTCTGTTTTGCAAAAATTTTGAATTTTGAGAGTCGCCACTTAATTTATTTGAAAAGGAATTAACAAAACCTTTATAAAGTACTTAGATGATTCAAAACAGAAAAATTATTTAGGTTGAAATTCTAGGTAAACGGTTCCTATTAATGTTTTAGGAAGTTTTTAAAGCACCTAAAACGTCCGCTAACTTGCGGTTATCCGTACTGTTTGAAAATATCTTTTGACTACCTTCAATAAGACTGATTGTTGAAAAGTGATTGATTTTAGGTAATAATTTGTGTAAAATAGATTTGGATGACTTAGTAGGGATTTTAACTGAGTCTAAACAAATGAAAGGCAAATAAGAACATAAGAGGGGAAGGGGAGAAAATAAAAGACTTAGGCCATTGGGCCCAAATCAATAGACCCTGTCCTAATCCAATTGGGATTTTGGCCCACATGCACATGTCCTAATCTAAATATTGGGTTTTCGTCTGTAGTCTTCCCTAAACTAATTTTGTAAGGCTCGTTGGCCCAAAATCTACTCCACCTGTATTAAGTTTACAACTTTGGATTCAACGCCTAAATGAATAAATAATGAAATGAAGAAATAAGTAAATAATAATAAAAAGACAACAATCAATGAATAAATAAAAATGAGACTCTCGAGTTTCTTTACCGCTTCAAATATGGGACTTTAACCCATTTTTCTTCTTTTGAATTCTTGTATCCATACTATGTAATCGGCGTTCAAAGTTTTCTAAAAGGAGCGAGCCTCAATGGCCCATTGCGTAATGCAGGGAAAAAGAGGCCAATTGGACTCCCAAGCGAGTTCATGCAAATAAAAAGTGAAGATAAGGATTAGAAATTAATTCAATTATAAATAATTTAGAAAAGATTTTTAATCGATACATGAACACAGCAACATAGCAACCAATAGTTCAATCAATATCAACATAATGTTTATTACATTCAACAGGCAGAAAACCATCTAGATGCAGTGTTTGGCAGAGCATTAAACACATTTAGCATTCATCAATCTAATGACAATATCACGAAACCAAAAAAGAAAAAGAAAAAAATTAAGACAAAGTGAACAAAATTTGACAGAAGGAATCTTATTAAGCAAACACATGTTTAACTTTTCATATTTTCAAGTAATCAAAACCAAGTTTAATCTTTTACTAATCTACTATACTGCTCTAAGTATTTCATAGCTCAACAAGGGGTTTTCAGGAAATTGAAAAGAAGAAATATAGGAAGAGAGCAAGAGATGAAGCTAGACATGAAAGTAAACGAAAATAATTTATCGTAAACCATAAAAACACAATTTGTGAATCAACTCATTTTTCACAGGAGATTGAGCATGAATCTTAGCATTTGACTTGAAATACAATATTTAATATTGAAATAGTATGAAAGCACCTCACAAATTCATTAAAATTTCACAATCAAAGTAGTCCTCCTAGGAAACTACAAACTAGAAGATTAAAAAGAAAGTAACTTTAACAAATCAACTTCAGATTGCCTATTAGTAATCATCTACCATCGCCTTTAAGTAATTTTGTCAACACCCAAACTAATCTAGTGAAATCTACGAACTTTAATAAATTTTAAAAGCACCCGATATTAGCAGATCGAATAGGGTAAGAGATACAGAACGTATCAAAAGAAGAGATACAGAACATATCAAAAGATATAAATAAACATACAAATGGCAGTTCAACATGATGAGATAGTAACACATGAGAAGACTATTAGGAGCTTATTTTGACAAACAACACTTCCCCAAGTCAAACAAAATATACCCACAATGATTGTCAACTAATAGCGACAACCTTTTTGAGTTCATTTGCTTTAACACCAATTAAAAGGGAAATACAACTAGACAAGTTAAAGACAGGATTTTTCCAATTTGAAAATTTAGACAAAATACATTGTTAACATATTTCAACTAAAGAGAAGAAGAGTTTTTCAAGATTGACGGGCAGCAAAGATCACAACATGGTTAATATATTTTTGTTTAAAGAGGACAGACCCGAAATGAGCGAAACCAGACCCGTTCACTTACTAGTTGTAAATTTAATTGATAAAACAACCACTTAAAAAGAGGAAACGGCAGCAGCACCACACTTAAACCTAATAAGAAAATCAATCAATTCTCTACAGTAGCAGCACAACACTTAACATCATAAATAAATTAATCAAATCTCTATAGCAGCAGTTGATGATAGGCGTATTTACACGCCTAAAGTGCTTTAATTTACCCATATTTTAGCTAAGTTTTGAGGACAAAATATATATACTCATGCACTTTTAGTCCTTTTTCCTGTAAGTGAGCTAACAAACATGATTAGCAAGTTTTCAGGTATAAATGATGCAAATTTCAGCATTTTATGGATAACTTGACGCCAAAGGAAGCTTCACGAAAGAAGGAAAGGAGAGCTTAGACGCCAAGGACTAAAAGTGACGCATGGAAAACCTGTCCCAGGCAAAAACAACATTTCTCAAGACTTTGGGGATCAGCAGTAACTTATTAGGATTAGGATAATGATGCAGTAATTTATTAGGATTAGGATAAGTACGCAGTAGCCTAGTAGGAATAGGATATGGGTATTATAAATACCCTATTTTGCTGAAGCTTTTATTCATTCTGATGCACATCATTATTCTCATCATTTACTACTACTTCTAATTCTTCCATTAATTCTACTTTTTATTCTTCTTCTATTCATCTATTCAATTCTTAAATTCCACAACAAGAGAAATGCTACTTTGAAAGGGAGTTCACGCCTAAAGCCATACCACACCATACTACACCTGATTTCTTTATTGTGGTATAATAATAATGTCTATTGTGAGTTCCATCGCACTCATGAGTAGCTAAACTTCTCTGTTGGGGTTATGGAAGCCGTATGAGATACTATCTATTGCTATGAGTTTGTGAATTCGCGACACGTATGCTGCTTATATCATTATTCTCTTCATCTTAATGCAAATTCTTATGGTTGCAAACGCATAGAATACGCCAGTATAGCATTAACTTGTTCAAAAGAAAAGTTATATGTCTGGAAAAGAGATAATGTCAAGGTAATAGGGCACCAACCCCTGTTAGAAAGTTAGTGCCGTAACTGGATTAACCTCTTGGAGAATTTGTACCGTTAGATACGCTTTAAGCTCGAAAGAGTTAAAGTGAAATAGTCCTTGTTAGGTCGAAAGACGCTTGGATTTACCATAGAATACAATTCTCTATAAGCACATGCATGTCTGAATTCCGCATAACTCATAGCCAATAGAGACGTATAACTCATAAGGTGGACATAACCCCAACTTTCAATTCTCATTGGTTAACATCGTCCCAAACATTCTTTCTTCTTACTTTGCTAATTTCCATTTTTACTCTATTATTTTGGTTACACGTTACAATCCCCCCTTTTTACGAGACTTTCACCAAAATTCTAATAATCTTTGCTTACTTATTGATCGGATATTCCCTGTGGGATTGATGCCCAACCCAGTTGGGTTATATATTTGACAACGATCGCTTTACACTCTTACAAGAGCTGTAGATTGAGCGTTATCAAAAATTGGCGCCGTTGCCGGGGAATACGGTTGTCAACTAAGTTTGTGATAATTACTAGACCCTTTGGTCAAAGTTTCTCGTACTTTTACTTTTAGTTTTTGTTTTTATTTTCTGAAGGTTTTTATTCAGTGCATGCCCCATACTCGAAGTTCTGGTCAACCGTTATTACCTATCAATCCTGAACCACAACGTATTGGCAGAATGGAGGCACAACACGAAATTGAAAGGATGGCTGCTCAACAAGAACAGGCGAGACTAGCTGCTCTAGCAGCCGCTCAAGTGCATTAACAGAATATTGATAACCCTGGGCGAGCGACAAATCGTGACGATGAGGACCTAGGTGATGACGAGTTACTAAACCCAAGGCGTGATGCTGAGATAGCAACACCTGCTAACAGAAAAGATCGTCAAGCTAGGTTTAGGCATGAACGCCGACCTGTACAACCAGCTTTCGACGATGATGATGATGATCTTGATGGAGCCGGAGCCACAGGAGCTATTATTCCTCCACCATTGGCACCCGGAGCCAAGTTCAACATCACAAGCACCATGATTCAGTTATTGTAACTCAAGGGATTATTCGGTGGACTAGAAGGCAATGATCCGAATATGCATCTGATCAACTTTATTTCTACATGCAAGTCATTCGACAATCCTGGCGTTGGACAGAATGCAATTCGGTTGCGCCTATTTCCATTGTCTCTATCTGGGGAGGCAACTCTATGGTTGAACGGGCTGACTCCTGATTCTATCACTAATTGGAGACAGTTGAAAGACGCTTTTCTAGAAAGATTCTTTTCGCCATCCAAAAGAGCACAATTGAGAGATGAAATCAGCAACTTTCGGCAGCTTCCAACCGAAGCTCTTCATGAAACATGGGAGAGGTTCAAGACGAAGCTAATGCGTTGCCCAAACCACCATATGACCAATGTTCACCTAATGGATATACTATACAGATCCTTGAATTCAATAACTAAACCAGTGGAGGATAATGCAGCTGGAGGATCTTTTATGGACCTCACCTTTGGTCAGGCAAGCAATATGCTAGACCGGATGACAAAGCAAAGTAGAGCTTGGCATACCAGGTAATCTGAGGTAGCAAGCCCCACTTTATCTATTGGCATGACTGCAGACCAAAGGAGAAGAGAAGAAGAACGCGATCAAGATATGGCGCACATGAAAACACAAGTGGATCTTCTTACAAAGCATCTCTTATCAGGGAAGACCGAAAAAGTCAAAGCTATTGCGTCAAAAAGAAGAGACAAATCTGATTCGGAAGAAGAGGCCAACTACTTAAACAATCAGGGGGGTTTCCGAGGCAATACCCAAGGAAACTAAGGTCTGAACTATTATGATAAATCTGGAAACAAGGACCAAGGTAGTTGGAAGAACAAGAATGACAAGAGTGGTTTGTATGTTCCCCCAGGCAGATGTGATGCCACTGCATCTAGTTCTGCAAATATGGAAGACATGATGGTTAAACTGTTAAAAGGAGTAGAGGCAACCAGTGCGGGAGTAACTGAGGTAATAAATGATTTATCCTCGATGAAGAAATTGGTTGACTCACATTCCACTTCAATAAAACAAATAGAGCAGCATTTGAGCCAACTTTCGGCAACACTCAATCAAAGAAAGGCTGGCACGCTACCTAGCGACACTGTGCAAAATCCAAGGAACAACGGATCATGCATGGCTATTACCACCAGAAGTGGTAACGTGCTGGAAAATTCATCCCAAAGCAAGTAAGTGGCCGAAAATAACGGAGATAAAGACGCCATAGAAGCTGACCAAGACGTCCATGACGTCACACCTAGTAGTCTGCAGCCTAAAAAGACCGAAATTCGGAAGCAAGAGGAGAAGAAAGCCGTGGAGAAAACAATTCCACTTCCACCACCACCTTTTCCTCAAAGATTAAAGAAGAAAGTTGATGATACCAAGTTCAATAAATTCATGGCTATGTTGAAACAGTTGACCATTAATGTTCCGTTGGTAGAGGCACTAGAACAAATGCCAGGGTATGTAAAATTTATGAAGGATCTGTTGACAAAGAAGCGAGCAGCAAGCTATGAGTTGACAGACACTGTTCATCATTGCAGTGCAATTGCCACCCGATCACTAGTTCAGAAGAAGGCTGACCCCGGTGCATTCACTATTCCTTGCACCGTTGGATCTTTGAATTTCGCCAAGGCATTATGTGATTTAGGAGCCAGCATCAATTTGATGCCATTATCTATTTACAAAAAGTTGGGGTTGGGTGATCCTACTCCAACCAATATGAGGCTCGTAATGGCAGATAGGTCGGTAAAATGACCTGTTGATATTTTATGTGATGTATTGGTGAAGGTTTTTTCATTCATCTTTCCGGCAGAATTCATTATTTTGGATTGTGAGGCAGACTCAAAAGTTCCCATAATCTTGGGGTGCCCTTTCCTTGCAACAAGAAGTGTGCTTATCGACTTGAGAGCTAATGAGCTTTTATTCCGAATAAATGACGAAGTAGTTCACTTTGATGTGTGTAAATCAATGAAGCAACCCAAAGATCTGAACGTATTCTCGGTAGTTGATGTTTATTTCGATGATGTGAAAGAATTACTTGAAGAGGAGCAGATTATTGATGACCCATTGGCGGTTGTACTTATGAATGTTGAGCGTAAGGAAGCTGAAAATTATGAAGAAACTATTGGTGCTCTAACAGGGTTAGGGTCATATCCTCATGCTCCCAAGAAGTTGGACCTTGATCTCAAAAACCGACCTACACCACCAGCTAAACCATCTATTGAAGAGCCACCCACGTTAGAATTGAAGGAGCTGCCTAGTCATTTAAAGTACGCATTCTTAGGAAACGAAAATACACTCCCAGTCATTATGGCGGCAGACTTGGGTGAGCAGCAAGTTGCAGCTCTCATCACTATTCTACGGAAGTATATAAGAGCCATTGGTTGGACCATCGCTGATATTATTGGTATTCCACCTGGGATTTGTACACACAAAATTCAGCTAGAAAAAAATTGCACACCCACTATTGAGCATCAAAGGAATCTAAATCCACCTATGCAAGAAGTGGTGAAGAAAGAAATTATTAAGTGGTTAGATGTGGGGGTAGTGTATCCAATCTCTGACAGTACATGGGTAAGCCCGATACAATGTGTTCCCAAGAAAGGAGGCATGACGGTAGTAGCGAATAAGAAGAATGAGCTTATTCCACTCAGACCCGTTACCGGATGGAGAGTATGCATGGACTACCGAAAGCTGAATTCATGGACGCTCAAAGATCACTTTCCAATGCCATTCATGGACCAAATGCTTAATCGATTAGCGGGAAAAGGCTGGTTTTGTTTCTTAGACGGTTATTCTGGCTATAATCAGATTTGTATTGCCCCCAAAGACCTAGAGAAGACAACGTTCACATGCCTATATGGTACGTTTGCCTTTAAATGTATGTCATTCGGGCTATGTAACGCACCAGCCACCTTTCAGCGTTGTATGATGTCCATCTTTTCTGATATGGTTGAAGATACTTTGGAGGTATTCATGGACTATTTTTTAGTTGTGGGCGAGTCGTTTGAATCGTGTTTGGTAAACCTGAGTATGACATTGCAAAGATGTGTAGAATTCAACCTAGTGCTAAATTGGGAGAAGTGCCACTTTATGGTTAAGGAAGGCATCGTTATTGGGCACAAAATCTCCGAAAAAGGAATTGAGGTTGATCAAGCTAAAATTGAAGTCATCGAGAAGCTACCACCTCCAATTTTCGTAAAGGGAGTTCGTAGTTTCCTCGGGCACGCAGGTTTCTATCGGCGGTTCATCAAAGACTTCTCCAAAGTGGCTAGTCCATTATGCAAACTTCTGGAGAAAGATGCAAAGTTTGACTTCAATTAAGATTGTTTGAAGGCATTCGAATGCCTCAAAGGGAAGCTAATTGAAGCTCCTATCATGGTAGCTCCAGATTGGTCCCTACCGTTTGAAGTCATGTGTGACGCCAGTGGGGTAGCTTTGGGCGCTGTACTTGGCCAGAGAAGGGAAAAGTTATTCCATCCTATCTATTATGCGAGCAAGGTCCTGAACGAAGCCCAAAAGAACTATACTGTCACAGAACAAGAGCTCCTAGCGGTTGTGTATGCTTTTGAGAAGTTTCATGCTTACTTGTTGTGAACCAAAGTGATCGTTCATATAGACTATGCAGCTCTAAGTTACCTAATGACGAAGAAGGATGCAAAGCCGAGGATAATTCGATGGGTATTGTTGCTGCATGAATTTGATTTCGAGGTAAAAGATAGAAGGGGTTGCGAGAACCAAGTGGCTGACCATCTATCTAGACTTGAGAACGAGCATATGGCGCAGCCTGAAATCGAAATTGATGATGCATTCCCTGACGAGGAGATCTTAGCCACGATAATGGAAAAGTTACCATGGTATGCCGACTTTGCAAATTTTGTGGTAAGTAATTTCATACCTGCAAATTTATCTTTCCATCAAAAGAGGAAGTTTATGCATGATGTAAAACACTACTTTTGGGATGAGCCATATTTGTTTCGACGATGCGCGGATGGTGTTATCCGGTGATGCATATCCCATGTAGAGGTGCCTAATATATTGGAAGCATGTCACACTTCCCAAGTTGGAGGACATTATGCAGGTAATCGGACAGCAAGAAAGGTATTGCAAAGTGGATATTATTGGCCGTCGATATTTAGAGATGCCTACGAATTTGTGATAAGATGCGACCAATGTCAGAGACAAGGTGCGATTTCAAAACACCATGAGATGCCCATGTCGAAAATTCTTGAAGTCGAGCTCTTTGATGTATGGGGTATTGATTTCACGAGTCCATTCGTAAATTCGTTCGGAATGAAATACATCCTAGTCGCTGTAGATTATGTTTCAAAATGGGTTGAAGCAGTAGCGTTGGCCGACAATGAGGGAAAGTGTGTTGTAGAATTCTTGAAGAAGAATATCTTCTCCCTCTTTGGAGTACCACGTACTATCATAAGCGACGGAGGATCTCACTTTTGCAACAAGCTATTCAAATTCGTGTTGGCAAAATATGGTATCAAGCAACATAAGGTAGCCACACCTTATCACCCACAAACTAGTGGGCAGGTAGAGGTTTCCAATCGAGAGATCAAGCAAATCTTTGCAAAGACGGTAAATGCTAATAGGAAAGATTGGTCTCGGAAGCTGGACGATGCACTGGGCTTATAGGACTGTATTCAAAATGCCAATTGGCATGTCCCCGTACCAACTAGTTTATGGGAAGGCCTGTCACTTACCCATTGAGCTCGAGCATAAAGCATTATGGGTGTTGAAGCGATTGAATTTGAATTGGGATGATGCAATGAATCTGAGATTGGAGCAGCTGAACGAGATGGATGAATTTCGTCTGCATGCTTATGAAAGATCAGACCTATACAAGGAGCGGATGAAAAAGTATCATGATCAGCGGATTGTTCAACGAAAATTTCAAAAGGATGATATGGTACTCCTCTTCAATTCCAGATTGAAGCTATTCCCAGGTAAGTTGAAGTCCAAGTGGTCTGGTCCGTACAAAGTTAACCAAGTCTACTCGTCTGGAGTAGTTGAGTTGAAAGACAATGATGGTGTTGTCTTCAAGGTGAATGACCAACAAGTAAAACCTTATATCGGTCCTCTCGACTCAATAAATTATATGGCCATCACTTATCTCGACGAAGTCTAAGTACTCGAGGTCACTATGTCGTGCCGCGATAATAAATCAAGCGCTAGATGGGAGGCAACCCATCGTTTTACATTTTTTTTCCTTTCTTTCGTTCTATTTCATGTTTGCCTTTGATAAATAAAAATCCAAAAAGAAGAGTCGTGCCACGACCAAAACTAAGGCGCTTGATTGGAGGCAACCCATCGTTCTAATCGTGTTTGTTGTCTTTGAGCAAGTGTAGGTACAAGAGGCGTAAACAAGAAGATTGGTTCCAAATTTTGATTTGGTCGTATTGCATGTTGAAGGTGGTAAGTTAGTAATGAAGAAGCAAAAGGCTATGGATTAGGCATTGCTTATGAAAATATAGGCAACAAACAAGGCTAGCCCTATGTAAAACTAGGCCACGAACAAGGCAAGGCCTATGCTATGGCCTAAGCTCTAGGAATCTAGTGTGCCATAGCATAGGCGCCGCCCATGCCCAAGTATGCCATAGCATAGGCGCCGCCTATGCCAATGCCTTTTGTCTATGAATCTCATATGCTATGCAAAAGGTGCCGCCTATGCCTCACAATGCCATGGCATAGGCGCCGCCTATGCTCAACAAGGTTTTGCAAAAGGCGCCGCCTATGCCAAGTATAGGCAAAGCTTTAGGAGCCGCCTATGGTCACTTCTTGTCTCCAAATTCGATTTTAAATGGGTCAAAACCCGACCCACGTCTCTCCTATAAATAAGGGACTTAGTCTTTGACCAAAAACACATTGCAAACCTAGCATAAGCGCCGCCTATAGTCTCCAAATCCTCTCAAAAATTTTCCTTTTGCTCTTTCAACTTTGCAAGAACATCATCCAAAGGCATCAACCAAGTAAGTACTTCTTTGTTCTTCATTTATATTCTGTAATTACTACACTACTATGCCTATTATGAATTGTTAAATCTTGAAGTAGTATTGGTGAGTTGAATGTGATTAATTTGTTGTGATACAACTAAGTGAGGGAAAGAATATGTAAGAATGATCTTGTCTTGTATCCAACTTGTATTTAATTTTGATGCACTGTCATACTTTTGCGGAATTGACATGGTCAAGAACATTGCATAATCTTGTCAATAGAACTCTTACATGTTGGAATAACTTGTGTATAAAGGTGAAAACCATGGTTGACTACAAACATACGAAATTTTGATTATTCCTAAAACTTGATTCAATCTATATGGAGTAGTCTTGCTCAAAAGATTTATCAAACATGAAAGTATTGCCCAGATTTCATGAAGTATGACTGCGCTGATTATATTGTTGGAATATAGCGCCTAAAACGTATATCGATGAAGTCTAAATAATCGATAACTTTCATTTCACTAGTTTGTACCAACAAAATAAGTGTGGGGTAGTGCCATTACTTCTTGTTTATCGATTATATCCACCGAGAGGAAGCTCACATGACTATTGTTTTAATCTCAGGTACAATGGCACCAAAAGCAAGACAAGGAAAAGACAAAGCAACCACTTCACAAAAAGGCAAGAAAAGAGGACGAAAGAAGCAAGGAGAATCCTCCTCGCTGCAAATACCTCACCCTATGTTCGGAATAAAATGGGTCCTCGAGGAGGAAGGAAAGGAATGGTATAGGAACAATAAAGAGAAAAAATATGTTCATGTGGAGTTGATAAACAAGGAGAGCCTAGCAAAGAAAGAACCTCGTATGTTGGCCAAGATAATGGTGTTACATCTTGATTTCATTTTCCGAGATATGGGAGAGTGCAATCTCGATTTAACACGAGAATTCTATGCCAACTGGTCACCGAAAACTACAGGGACGGAAGTAAAGATTTGGGGTCAAGTTCTGCAACTAAATGCGGAGTTCTTCAACTCCTTTCTAGGTTTGCCATCTGTTGACCCATCACCATTCAAGGATCTGTATAACAGACCTCCGTACAGGGCTATTAGACACATATTATGCAGACCACGATCCATGGCAAGATGGAGTAGACACAAGGACACCGGTCGGCACAACACCTTCCCATATGCTCCTTTGAACAGGGAAGCTAGGATATGGCTGCGAATAGTCAACTCTTGCTTGATTCCAGGGACCCAGTACACAAAGATAACATGAGATAGAGTGTGCTTGGTGTACGCATTGATGACGAATATCCCTATCAACATTGGAGCAATTATTCGATCTACAATGCGTAAAGCTCGGCTACACAAGAGGTCCCACTTCAGTTTTAGCAATCTGTTGACTGTAATATTGAGGAAGGAGGACATCGAAGAGGAACCTGCTGATCATAAACTCCCACACAACCCGAAGAAGGTTGACCTCACAAAGGTTAAAGATGCTGAAACCACGCATGGCGTCAACCTTACCACTGCAGAAAGGCATGCTCGGGATGAGAGTTTCTTTGGCCATCTTTATGGCATGACTCAGTTTACAATGATGAGCGGAGGTCGTGTTCCAACTGCTGCAGAGCTCCAACAGCTGGATTATGACTACCCAAAGAATGAGCATGCAAGGGCGATGTGTGGAGTAGGTGTGTACTTTGAGAAACCTCTTGAGGATGATGTGCCAACCGATGATGATCGCAGAATGCCAGACTCCGACGTGGAGGAGAATTCTGATAACGACGACTCCAATGATGATTCCAATGAAGGGGGTATGACCCCAGACATAGAGGAGGAGTCCGACTAACTAGGTTCTTCTTATTTATTTTCCACTGAGGGCAGTGTGTCCCGTCTAAGTGTGGGGTGCTGGTATTTGCATGTTATACTTCCTTATCTGCATTTGCTTATTTATGTGTGTTTTGCTTATTTATGTTTGTTTGTTTTAATTGTTTTAGGAATTCTTTTTTTTACAAACTTTGCATAAAATTATTCTGATAGGCAGCATGGTATTGTGACAAGAGTCTGTGATAAAATCATTACTATCGAGATGTTTAGGCTCTAAGTGTGACTCACTGTGATAATTGTGTGATTTAATTCCTTCATACGTTGGGTCAAAAGTCTATACTGTTGCCAATAAAGTCAACCATGTGCCTTGTGTGTGTGAGATGATAGTATATTCTATGTTTGTGGCTGATGCTAGAACTTGCCTGGTATGTATGTAAAGCAAAATAAAGAGTGTGAGTTTAGGAGATGATTTAGGCATTTCTTTGGCAACCTATGATTGTTTACCTTCATTTTACCTACCCATGGACATCATCCTAGATAAACCCCTTTGAGCCTTTAGCCTATTTTCTTTGACAGCCTCATATGTAAGCCTAATCCATTTTTTTTCAAGACCATAATTTGATCCAAATTCCAAAGTTCTTTAAATTGTAAAGTCATGTGACAAAATAAGAGGAAATTGGGTAAGAGTGATGCCTAAGAGTGTATTGGTACTTGAAATTGTTACGAAAAAGAGTGGTTATCATAGAGGTGTGTTATAAAAAAAAGAGAAGAAAAGAAAAAGAAATAGAAAAACAAAAAGATAAATTCTGTTCAAAATTGAATAACAAAAGAGGTGTGAAGGGGTGGTAGATTAAAAGAAAGTAGAAAGGTTGTTTGAAAGAAAGAGTTAATGGCATAATGTGATGTATTAAAGTGCTTAGGAACATAGTCACTATTTCTGGCCAAAATAGTCCTACCCGTCCCTTAGCCTACATTACAACCAGTAAAAGACCTATTTGATCCTAAGCTTAGCATTCTGATATTTAGTGGAGCATTACACTAAGGGCAAGCCTATGGTCATCAGTTGCAGCATATGAATTCTTTGTGAGAGCGAGAGCAAGGATACTCGTATACCCATGTTTCAATAAATATATTATACTTGTGAGTGATTATGGGTAATATATTGTGAGACACACATGGTTGATGAGTTTTGGATAGTTGTGTATGATTCTTTGTACCTTAACTTTTGAATACGAATTAACCATCATCACGAGTCTATATTAGAGGTTGAATTGTTTCTAAAAGTGATCAGAAAACTACTCTTTCTAATAAGTGTCGTGCCTGTCTTGATGAATATTTTGTGTTGTTACTGTGAAACCCTAAGTGGATATTTAGAAGGACATGATATTTTGTTCGAGGACGAACAAAGCTTTAAGTGTGGGGTGTTGATGATAGACGTATTTACACGCCTAAAGTGCTTTAATTTACCCATATTTTAGCTAAGTTTTGAGGACAAAATATATACTCATGCACTTTTAGTCCTTTTTCCTGTAAGTGAGCTAACAAACATGATTAGCAAGTTTTCAGGTATAAATGATGCAAATTTCAGCATTTTATGGATAACTTGACGCCAAAGGAAGCTTCACGAAAGAAGGAAATGAGAGATTAGACGCCAAGGACTAAAAGTGACGCATGGAAAACCTGTCCCAGGCAAAAACAGCATTTCTCAAGACTTTGGGGATCAGCAGTAACTTATTAGGATTAGGATAATGATGCAGTAATTTATTAGGATTAGGATAAGTACGCAGTAGCCTAGTAGGAATAGGATATGTGTATTATAAATACCCTATTTTGCTGAAGCTTTTATTCATTCTGATGCACATCATTATTCTCATCATTTACTACTACTTCTAATTCTTCCATTAATTCTACTTTTTATTCTTCTTCTATTCATCTATTCAATTCTTAAATTCCACAACAAGAGAAATGCTACTTTGAAAGGGAGTTCACGCCTAAAGCCATACCACACCATACTACACCTGATTTCTTTATTGTGGTATAATAATAATGTCTATTGTGAGTTCCATCGCACTCATGAGTAGCTAAACTTCTCTGTTGGGGTTATGGAAGCCGTATGAGATACTATCTATTGCTATGAGTTTGTGAATTCGCGACACGTATGCTGCTTATATCATTATTCTCTTCATCTTAATGCAAATTCTTATGGTTGCAAACGCATAGAATACGCCAGTATAGCATTAACTTGTTCAAAAGAAAAGTTATATGTCTGGAAAAGAGATAATGTCAAGGTAATAGGGCACCAACCCCTGTTAAAAAGTTAGTGCCGTAACTGGATTAACCTCTTGGAGAATTTGTACCGTTAGATACGCTTTAAGCTCGAAAGAGTTAAAGTGAAATAGTCCTTGTTAGGTCGAAAGACGCTTGGATTTACCATAGAATACAATTCTCTATAAGTACATGCATGTCTGAATTCCGCATAACTCATAGCCAATAGAGACGTATAACTCATAAGGTGGACATAACCCCAACTCTCAATTCTCATTGGTTAACATCGTACCAAACATTCTTTCTTCTTACTTTGCTAATTTCCGTTTTTACTCTATTATTTTGGTTACACGTTACAATCCCCCCTTTTTATGAGACTTTCACCAAAAGTCTAATAATCTTTGCTTACTTATTGACCGGCTATTCCCTGTGGGATTGATACCCAACCCAGTTGGGTTATATATTTGACAACGACCGCTTTACACTCTTACAAGAGCTGTAGATTGAGAGTTATCAGCAGTACCACACTTAACATCATAAACAAATTAATCTAATCTCTACAGCAGCAGCAGCGAAGATGAAAAGAAAATAGCAAAGAGGATAAGGCATTCTACAGCGCACAAAGCAATAATCAAAATTACTACATATTGTCATACTGCAACACTGAAAACAACAAAAATAATAAAAGAAATGGATGACTAACCAGATGTTGGGCAGCAAAGCGGGACTTGGGCTTCTGTCGGAATCGCCACCACCCAAAACCAACGTCGTCGTCAACTTGAAAACTCCAACTAGCTGGCAAACTTTATGAAAAAAAATTTACTTTTAAAAATAGACTGTGGTTTACTCAAAAGTTATTTTTCAATCCTTCAAGGCTTGATCCATTTATGCTCCACTATGAGCCTTTTATAAGGAATCAAATGGGGCTTCAATTCTCATTCCACCGATGTGGGAGAGAATTTTTCAGGAGCATTTTTGGAATTTTCCAAAGTGAAAGTGATTGAATCAGTTGGCTCTAATTAAATCTCGAAGATGATGAACGGTGATGAGAGGAGTGTCATCCTTTCTCATACCATCGACAAATGAGAGAAAGTTGGGTGTCAACTTCTAGAATAATCCACAATTTTTGGGGACTTTTAGAGAAGAACATGACTAGCACGCGGGATCGTATGAAGGAAACGGTCGCGGGTCAAAATGGATCGAAACCGAGTCGGTTTGTTGTTTTGTTATTGTTGTGTTTTGATAGAAATTGTTGTTATTAATCGATGTTGTTGACTGTTTCGAGGTCGGTCATTGTCGTGCTGTTAACGTTGATGTTGTTTGGCTTTGTCGATGGTTTCTGAAGTTGTATGCACATTATTATTGTTGATTTGTTTTGGAGCTGAAGAGGAAAAGATAAATGAGTCGGGTTGGGGGGTTTTGGTGCTGGGCCATTGGTAATTATTAGGTTGTTAGTGGAAATAAAAAAATGGTCTACTACTAAATTTTATTGGGTTTTGGTTATTGAAATTTTTGGATTGGCTTATTTTTGGGTAGATTATGTAATTTTTGGGGTTATTTATGAAATAACCCCAAATAGATTAGAGATTAGCAATTTCATTTATTTTTTTATCAAATTAAAGATTAATTGACCAATTGTAATGCAATCGTGGCCAATTTAATTTTAATTATGGCCAAAATGAAATTGAAATCCTATACGAATCAATACCTCATTCAATCTCAAGCTTCTTGATTCGATAAAATTGAATAAATATTTCTCCAAATAAATTATTTTTTGGAATAAGTCATATTTGAATCAAGATTTTACCCATTTAAATTATTTTTCAAGATAAGCTTTGATTAAAATCTGATATTTCGTAAAATAGTTATTTAAGTAACAAAATTATATAATCTCGTATAATTGAATACAATAATGTATTGCTACTTAAAATGACAAAATTACGTACATAAATATTTGGAAAAACTTTTTATTCGGATAAAATAAATATTGTAATTTTATTTAAAATGGTAGAAACTCAAAATTAAACTTGGTTGTGGAGGACAAAATTAGGTGTCAACATGTATCAACCTTGGTTTCATCAGTCAGGTGATCCATGTCCAAAATTTCTTTGGTATACTTCCGTAGGCAGAGAAAATAGCCACCAACATTATGAGAGATTTCGAGACCAAGAAATAAGATGCATGCCCCAAATCCTTCATTTGAAATAAAGATTGTAACATACCTTTAAGTTGCAAAATACTTTTTGCATCATCCCCAACAATCAAGAGATCATCGACATATATTAGCACAAAAACCATCCCTCATGATAAAGGGGAGATAAATAGAGAACAATCATTATAACTCTGTCGATAGCCACCTTAAAAAGAACATACTTCAACTTGGAGAACCAAGCATGCGGAGCTTGCTTTAAGACATATATAGCCTTCTGCAACTTGTATACCATGGATGGAGAGGTAGAGAAGCCAACAGGAGGCTTCATTTATACAGTCTTAGATAGCTCACCATTAATAAAGGCATTAGTGACGTCCATCTGTGAGATGTCCCCTCGTCGAACTACAGCAATAACCAGTAATATATGAACAATAGTCATTTTAGCCACGGGAATGAGTTTTCTCATAATCGATCCCATACTCTTGCGTGAAGCCTTGCACCACCAAGCGAGATTTATATTGATCTAATGTGCTGTCATACTTTTGGTTCAGAGTATAGACTCATTTACATCCAACCATAGTTTGATTTGATGGTGTCGGAATGAGATCCTATGTAGGATTTTAGCTAGTGCATCGAGTCCAGTTTGCATAACGGGTCCATTCTTTATTGTCAATAGCCTGTTGATAAGATCTAGAAATAGAGATCTGATCAATTATGGTCAAGTGGCAATAAAAAAGATAGTCTGAAAAGGAGTTTACTAACTCAACCAAATTATGCAGTGAATACACTATTTAGTAGTTCAAAAAGGGGGAAAATATGAGAAGAGAAAGGAATATCTGAATTCGAAGATGGTGTAGGACGAGAAGTGATAACGCTCAATCTACAGCTCTCGTAGGAGTGTAAAGCGGTCGTTAGCGAATATAGAACCCAACCTGGGTTGGGTGTCGATCCCACAGGGAATAGCTTGGCCAACAAGTAAGCAAAATTACTAAACTTTTGGTGCAAGTCTCGTAAAAGGGGGGATTGTAATGTGTAACGAAAACAATAAAGTAAAAGCTGAAAATAGCAAAGTAAAGAGAGAAAGATTGTTACGTAAGTTGTAAACAATGAGAATTGAAGCGTTGGGGTTATGTCCACCTTCTGAGGTATACGTCTCTATTGGCTATGAGTGTGTAGAGTCTTGACATGTAATTGCTTATACAGAATTGTAGTCGATGGTAAATCCAAGCGTCTCTCGACCTAAACAAGGACTATTTCACTTTAACTCTCGCGAGCTTAAAGCGTGTCTAACGGTAAGAATTCTCCAAGAGGTTAGTCCAGTTACGGCACTAGCTTTTTAATAGGAAAGGGTGTCCTACTACCTTGACATTATCTTTTTTCCAGACAAATAACCTTTCTCTCGAACAAGTTAAATGTTAGACTAGCGTTATTCTATGCGTCTGCAGCCACAAGAATTTGCATTAAGATGAAGAGAATAATGATATAAGCAATATACGTGTCTCGAACTCACAAACTCACAGCAATAGATAGTATCTCATTCGGCTTCCATAACCCCAACAGAGAAGTTTAGTTACCCATGAGTGCGAAGGAGATCACGATTTGCATTGTTATTGTTGAGTAATGGCGTGTGGATTAGGTGATAGTCGTGTGGCGTGATTCCTTAGCAAGTAACGATTCTCTTGTTGTGGAATTTAAGAATAGAAGAGTAGATTAGACGTGTTTGTGGTGGAAGATGAGAGGGATGGAAGAAAATTAATTGTTGAATTAAGTGAAGAATTAATGTATCTCTCCACTAAGGGAGGAGTTCCTTCTCCACTAAGGGAGGACTTAATTAAAAATCTCTAGCATGATAGGGTATTTATAATATTCCTATCCTACTCCTACTATGCTAATGAAATAAATAACCAAATCCTACTAAACTAAGGAAATACTTAACCCATTTGTACTAGGTTAATATAACATTCTCCTAATCCAAATAAACTAATGAAATACATAACCTAATTGTACTAGGTTAATGTATCATTGTCAAAATCCATCTTTGTGTCTGTAAGTCCCCAAAGTCTTCAGAAATGTTGTTTTAGCCCGGGACAGATTTTCCATGCAGCAGTTTTGGTCCTTAGGCGTGTAGACTTTCTTCCCTTCCTTTGTGAGATTTCTTTTGCGTCAAGTAAGCCATAAAATGCTGTATTTTGCATAATTTATACCTGAAACTTTCCTAATCATGTTCGTTAGCTCATTTACAGGAAAAAGGACTAAAAGTGCATGGAATATATAATTTGTTCTCAAAACTAGGCTAAAATATGGGCAAAATATATTGATATAGGCGTGTAAATTCGCCTATCATCAACACCCCATACTTAGAGCTTTGTTCGTCCTCGAACAACATATCATGTCCTTCTAAACATCAACTTAGGGTTTTTACAGCAACAACACAAAACATTCTTCAAGACAAGCACAACAATTATCAACAAATAGTAGCTTTCCGATTATAAGTAGAAACAATTTAACCTCTAGCATAGACTAGTGATGGTGATCAACTCGCATGCAAACGTTAAGGTACATAGAATCATATACAACTATCCAAAGCTCATCAACCATGTGTGTCTCACAATATAGTACCCATAATTACTCACAAATATAGCATATTTTTCAAACATGGGTATCAAAATGTCCTTGCTCTCACTCTCACAAAGAATTCATATGTAGCAACTGATGACCATAGGCTTGCCCTTAATGTAGTACTCTACTAAATGTCAGAATGCTAAGCTTAGGATCAAGTAGGTCTTTTGATGGTTATAATGTAGGCTAAGGGACGGGTAGGATCAGCTATTTTGGACAGAAATAGTGACTAAGTTCCTAAGCACTTTAATACATCACATTGTATCATTGACACTTTTTTCTTTCAAACTTTCTTTATTTTATTCTTCCACCCTTGTTCTCATCTTTTGTTTTTCAATTTTAAGCACAACCCACTTTTCAGCTTTTTTTTCCTTTTTCTTTTCACAACATACCTCTTATGATAGCACTTTCTTTTTCATAACACATTCAAGCACCATTACAATTTAAAGCATCATACTCACCCAATTTCCTCTTATGTTGTCACATGACTTTTTCACTTTAAAGCACTTAGGAATTTGGATCAAATTACGGTCTTGAAAAAAAATGGATTAGGCTTACATACAAGGTTGTCAAAGAAATAGGCTAAAGGCTCAAAAGGGTTTAACTAGGATGATGTCCATGGGTAGGTAAAACTGAAGGTAAACAAATATAGGTTGCCAAAGAAATGCCTAAATCATCTCCCAAACTTACACTCCTTATTTTCACTTTGCATACATACCAGGCAAGTTCTAGCATCAGCCACATACATAGAAGATACTATTAATCTCACACACACAAGGCACATGGTCGACTTTATTGGAAGTAATATAGACTCTCGACCCAACAAGTGAAAGAATTGAACCACTCAATATCACATAATGAGTCACAACTAGAGCCTAAACGTCTCAATAGTCATAATTGTAGCACATACTCTTGTTATAATCTCACGCTGCCTATTAGAATTATTTAATGCCAAGCTAAAAAAAATTTACTACTAAAAAAACTAAGCAAACAAATATGAATAAATGCAAATGCGGATCGATAAGTATAGCATGCAAATACCATCACCCCATACTTAGACGGGGCACACTGTCCTCAGTGGAAAATAAATAAGAAGAACCTGGTTAGTCGGACTCATTCTCTATGTCTGGGGTCATACCCCTTGCATCGGAATCATCATCAGAGTCATCATCCTTAGAAGTTCCTCATAAGTATCCCACTTAATTCCAAGAGTGAGTTGAGGTGTTTGCATCAAGGAGGGTTCTCCTTGCTCTCTTTGGCCTCTTTTCTTACCTTTTTGTGAAGTGGTAGCCTTTTCTTTGCCTTGTCTGGCTTTGGGTGCCATTGTACCTGAGACTAGAAATAGTGTTAATGGTAGCACAATCTCAATGGTTACAATCTATACACAAGCAGTAGGGGTACCACCCCACACTTAGTTTTGTTGATATAAATCAGTGAAGTGAAAGTGGTCGATTACTTAGACTTCATCAACATGCGTTTTAGGAGCTACATTCCAACAAGAAAATCAGAGATATATCACTTCTTGCAACCTTTGCAATACTTTCATGTTAGGTATAACAAGACTACTATATAGGGATTACATCATGGTATAGTTTCTATCAATAAACTCAACCTCCTATGTCGGTAGGTAGTTATAAGTCTTATTCCGATGAATGGGATATTCTAACATGTAAGTATTCAAGTGACAAGATTATGCAATGTTCATTACTATAGCAATTCCGCAAGTAGTATAACAATGCATCAAAATCAAATTCAAGTCGGAAATAAGTTAAGAGCATCCTAACGTACATGTTCACTCACTTGGTTTTGTATCAACAATTCAAACACGTTCACATCACCAATACTTTTTCAAGATTTAGCAATTCATAATAGGTGTAGTAAAGTAGTACTTACAAAATTTAAATGAAGAACAAAGTAGTACTTACTTGGTTGAAGCCTTTGGATGATGTTCTTGTGAAGAAAAAGAGCAAAAGGAAACTTTTTGATAGGATTTGGAGACTATAGGTGGTGCATGAGCTAGGTTTCCAATGTGTTTTTGGTTCAAGAGTAAGTCTCATATTTGTAAGAAAAGGTTGGGTTGAGTTTTGACCCATTAAAATCGGATTTGGAGACCAAAAGTGACCATAGGCGGTGCCTAATGCTTTGCCTAGTTGAGCAGAATCCCATAGCATATGTCATGCATTTACTTAAGAATGCCATACACTATGCCATGCATTTATTTAAGAATGCCATACACTATGCGGCGCATTGTCTATGGCATTTAGAGACATATGCGCCGCATAGTCTATGGCATATGAGATCCTGAGACCTAATGCTATAGCATAGGCGGCGCAAAGTCAAAAGCACACTTAGGAATGGGCGGCGCATAGTGTATAGCACACTAGATTCCGAGACCTTAGGCTATAGGATAGGTTTTGCATTGTTCGTGGCCTAGTTTTACCTAGTCCTAGCCTTCCTCGATGCCTATTTAAGCATGAGTAATGCTCAATCCATACCCTTATGCATCCTTATACCTAACTTACCACCTTTACCATTCAATACATCCAAATCGTCATTTGAAACCAATCTCCTCGTTGAATACCTCTTGCACCTATATTTGCTCAAAACAATAAAAACGATTAGTACGATGGGTTGCCTCCCACCAAGCGCCTTAGTTTTGGTCGTGGCACGACTCTTATTTTTGGATTTTCATTAATTAAAAACAAGACAAGTACTAGAATGAAAGAAAACAATAAACGATAAATGAAAAACGATAAACAATGGGTTGCCTCCCATCTAGCGTCTTATTTATTGTCGTGGCACGACATGGTTACCTCAAGTACTCAGACTTCGTCGAGGTAAATGGTGGATCGTTTTCTAAAAGGATTTAGACGGCAATGAGGCTTACCTGTGGGCATGCGATCTTCTTCGAGTTGGCTCCTACGTTTCTCCGGAGAGTCACCAATTATATCATCAATAGTCCAACCCATAGCTCTCTTATACCTCATCAGAGCAGAGATGAAAGCCTCCACGTGCTGTTCACTTAAATCATCCACCACACTTATCGGAAGTATACTTCCACTTTCCAAGAACACATACCTTAGATAATCGGAAAGCTCTTGCGATTCTAGCATTGGTGGCTCGTCAATGGGAGTCTTCGTTGTTGGTTGATTCGAGATCACAATCTGGTTGCTTAGGAGTATAAGGCTCTATTTCTATTAGAGCACTCATAAGTTCTTCATAACCTTCATTATCTTCATGCTCAACTTTCAGTGGCACAGCAGACAATGGCTCAACAGTAGGTTGTTTCTCTATAGATAATTCTTTCGTATCCTCATGATGAACATATAACTCATTCATATCGCTGGGCTGCTTCATTGTTTTGCATATATCAAACCGTACCACTTCGTCATTAATTCAAAACAAAAGCTCATTATCTTTCATGTCAATAAGCACACTTCCAGTTGCAAGGAAGGGACGTCCCAAGATAATGGGAACTTCAGAATCCTCCTTACAATCCAGAATAACGAAGTCTGCAGGAAAGATGAATGAAGAAACCTTCACCAACACATCATTGAAGATACCCACAGGTCATTTTACCGACCTATCAGCCATCACGAGCCTCATATTGGTTGGTGTAGGGTCTCCCAACCCCAACTTTCTGTAGATAGATAGTGGCATCAAATTGATGCTAGCTCCCAAATCGCACAATGCCTTAGCAAAATCCAACGATCCAATTATGCAAGGAATAGTGAAAGCTCCAGGATCTGCCTTCTTTTGAACTAGCGATCTTGTAGCGATTGCACTACAATGATGAACATTATCCGCCAACTCATAACTTGCTGCCCGCTTCTTTGTCAATAGGTCCTTCATAAACTTCGCATATCCAGGCATTGTTCAAGTGCCTCCACCAATGGAACATTAATGGTTAGCTGCTTGAGCATAGTCATAAATTTGCTGAACTTAGTGTCATCCGCCACCTTCTTCAATCTTTGGGGAAAAGGTGGTGGTGGGTATGGAAGTGTTCTCTCCACGTTTTTTTTCTCCTCTTGCTTCTGTTTTTCCACTTTTTCAGGCTGCACGTCACTAGGTGAAACGTCCCTGACGTTGGGAGTAGTTGTTGCGGCTTCTTCTCCTTTTGTAACGTCACTAGGTGTAATGTCCATGTCCACAACTTCGTAAACCACTTGCTTGACTTTTGCTGAAGTTTCCAGCACCTTACCACTTTTGGTAGTGATGGCCATGCATGACCCATCATTCTTTGGGTTTTGCACAGTATCGCTTGGTAAGGTGCCAGCCTTTCTTTGATTGAATGCTGCTGAAAGTTGGCTCAATTGCTGCTCTATTTGCCTGATAGAAGTGGAATGAGAATCAACTAGTTGCTTCATGGAGGACAAATCATCAATCACCTCCTTAACTCCTGCGCTCGTTGCTTCCACTCTTTTCAATAACTTAGCCATCATGTCTTCCATACTCCCAGAATTAGATGTGGTGGTATCACGTCTACCAGGGGGAACGTACAAACCATTCTTTTCATTATTTTTCTTCCAACTACCTTGGTCTTTGCTTCCTGATTTATCATAATAGTTTCGACCATGGTTTCCTTGGGCATTCCCACGGAAACCCCCCTGATTGTTCAAGTAGTTGGCCTCCTCTTCAGAATCAGATTCGTCTCTTCCTTTTAGCGCTACAGCTTTCACTTTTTCAGTCTTCCCTGATAATAAGTGCTTTGTCAGAAGATCTAATTGTGTTTTCATGTGCGCCATGTCTTGCTCACGTTCTTCTTCTCTTCTTATTTGGTCTGTAGACATGCCAATAGATAAAGTGGGGCTTGCTACCTCAGAATCCCTGGTATGCCAAGCTCTACTTTGCTTTGTCATGCGATCTAGCATATTGCTTGCTTGACCAAAGGTGAGGTTCATGAAAGAACCTCCAGCTGCGTTGTCCACCACTGGTTTAGTTATTGAATTCAAGGCTCTATACAAGATCTCCATGAGGTGAACATTAGTCATGTGATGGTTTGGGCATCTCGCTAGCTTTGTCTTGAACCTCTCCCATGTTTCATGAAGAGCTTCAGAGGGAAGCTGACGAAAGTTGCTGATTTCATCTCTCAACTGTGCTCTTTTGGATGGCGGAAAGAATCTTTCTAGGAAAGCGTCTTTTAATTGCCTCCAATTAGTAATCGAATCAGGAGTCAGCCCATTCAACCATAGAGTTGCCTCCCCAGACAGAGACAATGGAAATAAGCGTAGTCGAATTGCATTCTGTCCAACGCCAGGATTGTCGAATGACTTGCATATAGAAATAAAGTTGATCAGATGCATATTCGGATCATCGCCTGCTAGTCCACCAAATAATCCCTTGAGTTGCAAAAGCTGAATCATGGCGCTAGTGATATTGAACTTTGCTCCAGGTGCCAAGGGCGGAAGAATAATAGCTCCGGTGGCACCAGGTCCGTCCAGATCGTCCTCATCGTCATCAAAAGGGATTTGCATAGCTCGGCGATCATGCCTCAATCTCGCTTGACGATCTCTCCTCTGCATGGGTTCCGCCATCTCAGCAGTATGCCGTGGGTTTAGTAGTCTTCATCACCTAGATCCTCATCGTCAGGATTTGTTGCTCGCCTACGGTTATCAATATTCTGTTGATGCACTTGAGCAGCCATCCTATCAATTTCACGTTGTGCATCCATTCTGTCAATAGAACCTGAATAAAACAAAAACAACAACTAAAAGTAAAAGTACGAGAATCTTTGACCAAAGGGTCTAGCAACTATCACAAACTTAATTGACACTCGTATTCCCCGGCAACGGCGCCAATATTTGATAACGCTCAATCTACAGCTCTCGTAGGAGTGTAAAGCGGTCGTTAGCGAATATAGAACCCAACCTGGGTTGGGTGTCGATCCCACAGGGAATAGCTTGGCCAACAAGTAAGCAAAATTACTAAACTTTTTGTGCAAGTCTCATAAAAGGGGGGATTGTAATGTGTAACGAAAACAATAAAGTAAAAGATGAAAATAGCAAAGTAAAGAGAGAAAGATTGTTACGTAAGTGGTAAACAATGAGAATTGAAGCGTTGGGGTTATGTCCACCTTCTGAGGTATACGTCTCTATTGGCTATGAGTGTGTAGAGTCTTGACATGTAATTGCTTATAGAGAATTGTAGTCGATGGTAAATCCAAGCGTCTCTCGACCTAAACAAGGACTATTTCACTTTAACTCTCGCGAGCTTAAAGCGTGTCTAACGGTAAGAATTCTCCAAGAGGTTAGTCCAGTTACGGCACTAGCTTTTTAATAGGAAAGGGTGTCCTACTACCTTGACATTATCTCTTTTCCTGACAAATAACCTTTCTCTTGAACAAGTTAAATGTTAGACTAGCGTTATTCTATGCGTCTGCAGCCACAAGAATTTGCATTAAGATGAAGAGAATAATGATATAAGCAATATACGTGTCTCGAACTCACAAACTCACAGCAATAGATAGTATCTCATTCGGCTTCCATAACCCCAACAGAGAAGTTTAGTTACCCATGAGTGCGAAGGAGATCACGATTTGCATTGTTATTGTTGAGTAATGGCGTGTGGATTAGGTGATAGTCGTGTGGCGTGATTCCTTAGCAAGTAACGATTCTCTTGTTGTGGAATTTAAGAATAAAAGAGTAGATTAGACGTGTTTGTGGTGGAAGATGAGAGGGATGGAAGAAAATTAATTGTTGAATTAAGTGAAGAATTAATGTATCTCTCCACTAAGGGAGGAGTTCCTTCTCCACTAAGGGAGGACTTAATTAAAAATCTCTAGCATGATAGGGTATTTATAATACTCCTATCCTACTCCTACTATGCTAATGAAATAAATAACCAAATCCTACTAAACTAAGGAAATACTTAACCCATTTGTACTAGGTTAATATAACATTCTCCTAATCCAAATAAACTAATGAAATACATAACCTAATTGTACTAGGTTAATGTATCATTGTCAAAATCCATCTTTGTGTCTGTAAGTCCCCAAAGTCTTCAGAAATGTTGTTTTAGCCCGGGACAGATTTTCCATGCAGCAGTTTTGGTCCTTAGGCGTGTAGACTTTCTTCCCTTCCTTTGTGAGCTTTCTTTTGCGTCAAGTAAGCCATAAAATGCTGTATTTTGCATCATTTATACCTGAAACTTTCCTAATCATGTTCGTTAGCTCATTTACAGGAAAAAGGACTAAAAGTGCATGAAATATATAATTTGTTCTCAAAACTAGGCTAAAATATGGGCAAAATATATTGATATAGGCGTGTAAATTTACCTATCATCAAGAAGCATCTAGGGGAACTCCTATATTAGGATCAGGTTTATCATTAAAGTAGAACAATAAGGGAGTCGAGTGAACAATGGAATCTGTTGATTCTGCAGTTAAGCAAAAAGAAAATGAGTCCTCAAAGAATAGAACATTACATGAGATCCTCACTCGCTTAGCATCCAAGTCATGACACCGATAGATTTTTTGAATGTATGAATATCCAAAAAAAATACATCTAGTAGACTTGGCATCAATTTAGAGTACTCAAATTTTAGAAGAAGCACATAACACATATATCCAAAAAAATGCGAAAATCGTCACACAAAGGCTTAGTATTTAAAAACTTCTATAAAGGGGACTGATTTTTTTAGCATCATAGTGGGCATCTGATTAATGAGGTACAATACCATGTGGATACTTTAAGCCCAATATAATCATGAAAAATTGACATGAAGTCAAAAAGCACGACCTGTTTCAATAATATGGCAATGCTTTTGCTCAGCAACACCATTTTGCTGAGACTCTAAGGACAAGTTTTCTGATGAATAACACTTTTAAAAGCCAAGAAATGCTTAAAATCTTTAGAGATGTATTCACTACCTGAGTCCATGTGAAGAATCTTTATATTTTTCTCAAATTAAGTACGAACCATGGCACAAAAATACTTAAAGACCCTAAATACCTCAGATTTGTGTTTAAGAAAGTAAATCCATGTAAATCGAGATACATCATCCACAAATATAACATAATAAGAATTGCCAGAGATTAACTTAGAGCTCACAGGACCCCAAACATCAGAGGGAATAATTTTAAATGGAGAGGTAATACGATGAATACTTTTATTAAATGGTAACAAATGTGATTTTGCAAGAGTACAAGATTCACAATCAATAGTGACATTATTCTTAAAATCTACCTTAGACACCAAATCACCAGAAAAAAACAAAGACTTGAGATTCTGAGTATGAGGATGTCCCAAGCACCTATATCACAGTTTTCAAAGAACATTGGCTGAGTTGACCTCCTGAGAAGAGAGAGCAAGAAAACACTTATAAGAGTTGGAGGATGAGCCCAAATACAAGATAAAGATTTCCCCTTATCTACGGTCTCGACCAATCACCTTCTCAGTTCACAGATCCTGAATAAGATAATAATAAGGTGAGAAAAAAAACTAAGAATGTTTATCAACAAGCTAATTAACAGAAATCAAATTAGCAAATAAGTTAGGGGCATAAAGAACATCAGATAAGACTAGAGGAAGGGAATTAGGAAAGATAAACTTTAAAAAAGTATCACTTCTCTGAATGTTGAGATTTATTTCATTGGCAATAGTGATAGTGGAAAGAGACCGAAAAGGGATTTGAGAAAGCAAAGGTTATCAAGTTAACAGTCATATGATGAGTGGCACCCAAATCTATAATCCAAGGAGTAGTGGACTTGGTCTTACCAAAACCTACAGCATGAAGACCTTTGATAAGATTTTGGACGATATCAACAGGTAAATAAGAAGAGGAACCATCAAGAGGATCAACAATAGATGTAAAGACTATAGAAGTGGTTGAATGGCTGGACTGTGGTGGATGAATTAAATAATTTTCTATCAGATGACCATCTTTCTTGCAATATCGATAAAATAATTTGGAGGTAGAACTTCTCTGGTTGCGGCAATAAGAAGCATAATGGCCCTTCTCATGATAGTTGAAGCACTCAATAGTAGACAAGTTACGGTATTTCTCTTTGCAAGCAATAAAAAAATAAAGAGAGAACTCAAAAAAGAGAGAGGCCAGGCGAGTCTCTTCGGTATAAAGATCAGCACTGATACTATCAAGCAAAAAGGGTGAGTTGCAGTTGAGAATAGAGGCTCGAATATGCTCAAACTATGGTTGTAGCTTCATAGGAAATGGTCAACAATGAGATTTTTATCGTAGTTTAAGGACCATTTTATGTGATGCTTCTGGAATACTAGAGTCATCAGTTATATCCATCTCATTTCAAATTAATATTATGAAATAATAAAATTATTGAATGCTAGCGGTCTCTTGAGAAGGAGATGTAAGAAACTGTTTTAATTGATAAATTCGTGCATCATTAAAATGCTAATAGATTCATTGGAGGTAGTCCCACATCATACAAGTAGAGGTTATAAAAGTGAGATTAAACGCAATTGTACTGTCAACGGATTCCATAATCCATGTGTGTACATTTGCATAAAAAACACACCATTTGGAGATGACTTCGGCATTCTTAACCATGGTTTTTGGTTTGGGTGAAGTAACATGAATCCAAAGCTCTTTTTCCTCGAGAAAATTTCAAAAATTTAAATCCCATAAGATATAATTATTTCCATCAAGGTTCATTACTAGACATTAATGATGGAAATATACTGAAATGGACTGGAAAAAAAATCACACACAGAACGACAGGAAAAAAAAAGAGACGAATGAAAAAAATAGTTAAAGCACTGGTACCATATGAACAAAGGAAAAACCTTGATTTTCTATATCATTGGAATGAAGGAGGTCATCTCCTTATAAGGTTACAAGAAAAACTATACATGAAAAATGCTATACATGATAAGAACTATACATGATAAATATAATTATAATTTATTCCAGACTAATTATGTATAATCTACTTTTTATTATATAAAAGATAATTAAGCTAAATATGGTAGATAAATATTGTAATTGATGTTGATTAACAGAGTTAGTGTAGTGAAAGAGAGAGTTAGGATAAAAGAAAATATTCTAAGTCTACAACTATATTCACTATATAAAAGAGAGTAATTATATTAGTGAAAGAGAGAGTTGAGACAAAGAAAATATTCTAAGTCTCCAACTATATTCACTATAAAAAAGAGAATTTTATATGTTGAAGAAAGGTGTTTTTACGGTGGAGCTTTGGACTCTTCAACTAATTCGGAGTTTCTTGAGTTGTACATCGTTGATGGATTGTTGTATTTTGGAGTGGACAAGTCAAGCAATATACTGCTGGATCGGTGTAGATTATGCCGCAGTGAGCGTGAATCTCCTTAAAGAGAGTGAGATATTTGTGCCTCAGTCAAGAAGAAGATTATCTTATTTTCTTTATTTTTTATTTATTTTATTATTTCAACTACAATTATTGTAATTTGTAGTATATTTCACTAACAATTTTAAGGAGATTCATATTGTGTTGCAGTTTGAAAAAATACAAATATCAAGATTGGAGATCACAACATCTCAACGTCATTAGTCTCTTCAAGAGATGCAAGGGAAGAGATGAGGAGTAAAGTATTTTTCTACTTGCTCAACTCAAGCAAAGAAAAGGTAAAAGAACTTTTCAACTTCTTGCGAAAAAAGTTAAAAAACTTTCTATCTAATATTTTTATTGAATAAAGTGATACTAACTTTTGTGAACATAAAGTAGTATTCGAATTCTTAAAATAGTGGGGCTAATGAAATGAGAAGAAAATATCATCATGAAAAATGTGTTGTTTACACTTTTGAGAATGTGTTAAAAAAAGTGTTACAAGTGCATAATTAGTCTTGAAATAAATCACATTTTTGCTATTTGCATGTGACTTGATGTCCTTAAATTTGACTCTAACATGTAATCAAAGAACGATAAAAAGGTTGAGTAGCCTTTTGACAATAAATATTTGGGTGAGATAAATTCATTCTAGGAATGAAAAATACCTAATTCATGTGATGAACTTTTCTTTGATATTTCATATTATGGTAAAAAAAAATTGTGAAATACATTTTGTTGATTGTATGACTCGTGCAATTCCTTTTAATTCTAATATGTGAAAGTGGTGTGTCAAATAAAAAATACAGTTTGCTAATCTAATTAAAAAAATATATGTGGCTAATTGCACTTAGCTTGATAATGTGTACCTAGAAAAAGTCCTTAGCAAGTACAAGCAAATCATGTATTATATTTACTTGGTACTAAAGTTGAGTCTTGTTTCATAAAAAAAAAAATCTACTATACTTATAGTACTTAGTGATGCAAATGAGAATACTTGGTGCTATTTGTTGAAGTGAAGAAATATCACTTGCTAATTCTATAATGAAGGTTGAACTAATTATTTTAACTTCAACTAGTAAAAATGAATATATCAATCACTTAATTTCTCTAGTTCTGAGTTACTGTGATAGCACTAACACTTTTTTAGAGTTTGAAGTTATTATTATAATAGTAAATTTGGACCCATAAAGAGAAAATAATATTGTGATTATATTTGACATATGGCACCAAAAATGATTATGTCAAATCTTGAGATAATTTTGCAGATGAACTAACCAAGGTCTTAGCAAGTTAAAGGGTCTGAAGCATGTTGAAGGGAAGGAATGAAGCCTATAAAAAATCATGAGTCATATATGAGGAAACCCAACCTGCGGACTAGAGATCCTATAAGCGAGTTCAATCAGAAGAAGAAATCATGTGATGACTTGGTGTGAAATGCACTATTGTTTAATCCCTTCCTATGATGTGAGTGCATTTTGTTCCTGTAATGATTTGTGAAGGTTGAGTCTAAGAACTCTTAATAGAATTTTGTATCTCGTATCAGTGGGGTGCCAAAATTACAGGACTACCCTTGACAGATTTCACCTATGTGAGTGTGAAAGTAGACCACTTTCTATGAAAATTGGGCTTATTCTCAAAAGCACTCATAAAAATTTGAGAAAGCATAGCCATAATGTCCTGGCTATTAAAGTTTATGCCAACACCTCAATTATTGTACATAGACAGTAATATTTTATGTCCCTTAACTGGTTAGAGTTTAAGTCTGACCACTACTGACTTTGGAGTAAACTTTAAGGTTCAATGCAGAACACATTTTTATTATGCATAATAGTCTTTCTTCAGCTTAGTTGGTGCAATAGTCTCTTATTTAGTACTAGTGAAATTTGTCGTGCTTCGCGCGATTTTAAAATAAATTAGTTAATCTTTTAGAAAACACCCTTTATGATTTTAGTTCTATTGGTTGACTGAATTCTTTTTTTTTTTTTTGAGTTAGTTGAAAGAAAACAATGTGAGCTCAACAGACATTATTTGATTCTAGTTTAAGTGTTTATTTAATAGATATTATAACTTTTAATTTGGGGATCTAAATAAAAAATTCAAACAAATTTAAAAAGTTGTTTATGCATTCGGCCTAAATGAAAGTCATTGTTGATCTTCATCTTCAGTGTCATTATCACTTTTGATCAGAAATAAATTAGTTTCTAAAAAATGAAACGAAATAAAATCAAGATATTTAGTTCCTTTTCACCAATTTGCTCTAGAAACATTTCTAATTCAATCTTCAAGTTTATGATGTATACAACATTTAACTAAGGATATTTTAGATAAAAGACCTTAATTTTCAAAATAAAATTCATTAATTCAAGTACACAAACATAAAACATAAGGGAGTATCATAAAAAACTTTAAATACGTAGAGACATCATCAAAAAATGTATAACTGTTGCTTGACATGCATGAAGTCTATAAAGACAACTACATGAGATTGGTCAACTTCACAATTAAAGATTAGGGTGGAGTGGTAAATTTCTCCATCTTTTTTTCAGAAATTTTAGGTTCGAGCCTTGAGTATGAGGTCGCTTTTGGTAGGGAGAGTTTTATCTCCATAATAAAACTTTTCAACGCGAATCAAGATTAATTGTCTCCAATATGCTTGTTGAACACCGAATAGGATTAAAAAAATATCAAAGACAAATCATTTTCTTGCTACCTTTAAATGATAATTTTTAGTTAACAAACACGTAAAGATTAAGATGTCAACTTGCAAAAACTAACAGATAAAAAATAAATAAATAAAAAATAAAAAAATAAAACATCACACACTAACTGTAGAAACTAACAGGTAGAAGAAGAAATAGAGAAAAAAATCTGCACATAAAGTTATGTTAATGAAAAATAAAAAGAAAAAAAATAAACAGAGAAAAATTTGAAGATAATTATAAAATAATAAAGTATTCAAATTAAAAAAATTAAATATATCATTTTTTTTAGAATTGGAGAGAATACAACTTAATATGAGGATTCAAGACTTCAATATATAATATATAATATATAACCAATATACCCACAAACAGAAAAACTTGAGTACAAAAACAAAACATGAACACCTAAGACCCATTATATACATGCAGTTTTCAAGTGTCATTCTTCTTATTTATTATAAAACAAGTAAAAATTTTATTTGATGATCTAAATTTACTATTTACATAAATATTTTCGTATTTTATGTAATTGCAAAATAATCTATAGATTCATAAAAAGAAATTGCTATAAATTTATTTGAGATAAAAGAATAAATTTGATAAATATACATTCAAAGAAGAAATAACCACTTAAATAAAATTTGACTTACTGCATAAATTTTTATCACCACAATATATTCTCTGAAAATATTAATCATAGTTTAAAAGAATACAAAAATGATAAAATTTAAATAGAAAAGATAGAGTTCAGTCATGTTTCATGTAAACGATTCAAAGAAAACCTTATATAGTGATAAATTGATCATCAAAGAGCCAATTGAGGACCTTATTTAGCAACAAATGTTAATACTTGAAGTCTTTAATAATTTGATAAATGAAACGTAAATAATTCATGACTCTTTAATATCTTCTTTGAAGGCCAGAAAATAAAATGTTTTAACCGTATTAGTAATTCATATATTCAATGCATTAAATTTCATTAATAAACATAATCTTTCAAAAGAACTAAAAATATTGTACTATATTGTGGTTTCATGTGTATGAGTTAAGCGGAGGAAACTCAAAAGTTTTAAAGTAATTAGTAGAATTCAAAAAGTTGTTAATTTTATCTTTATTGTAATTATATGATAATAATTTAATCTGTACTTAATTAGATATTTTATAATAATAAAGAAGAAATTATCAAAAACGAGAAAAACAAATGGTGACCTTAAAAATAGGTCACATCATCAAATGTTTAATTTTCCTTTATATAGAGAGAGAGATATTTAGATAGAAAAGTAAAAATTTAATAGAAATCAAAAGTACGAGTTTACTTAAATGCATCATCCTCAATAGTTTTCATCAAAATATTTGATATGTTCATCTTAAAAAAAGAGATACTTTCATCTTTCAATTTTTTATTTAACACCTTTCGACTTCTAGAATTTAGTATAATATGGTATGATTATTATTTATTATTTAATCGATTAGACGTTTAATGACATTTTTGTTTAGTATAGGGATAAAATGATGATTCAACTTCACCAAATACTTAATTCAAATATTATATTGAACTTTATAGGTGTTATGAAACAAAAATCAATTCAAATTCGTAAGTTGAGATTAAAAAATCTTGTCCATTTGATGCTACTTTAATGACGTATTTAATTTGAATAAAAAATACTCAAGCTTTTATGTAATTCAACAGAAAGTTAATGAAAAATAAAAGATACAAGAAAAAGTCACCATAACCTAGTTCAATCAATAGCGATATCTACATGTTTCATTCAAACAATTTATTTTATTCAAGCACTAAGCAACCTAAATAATTAAAAAAAAATAGATTTTGATGGCCTAAAAGAAAAAATTTCTCAATATTGAGTATTTCGCGTTAGATAAAGAAAATATAAAAGGTTTGGAATCTCATTCACACCTTCAAAATATATATAGAAATCACAAATTTACAACAAAAGAAATTTATACTTAGACCAAAAATAAAAGAAATGGTTCCACTAAAAAAACTCTAGAATAATTGACTTTGACGTGAACTTGATTTCTTACTCTTCTACATATCATTTGCTTTGACACAGCTCCTACAATAAGAAATGTAAAAGAAAAAATTGTAGTTGTTCTTAGAATTATATTATAGTAAATTATAGTAGTAGTAAAATAAAAAAAGAAGAGTGAACCTTTGGTGGCAGCAAAGACAATGGAGCATATATGCGCTCAGTCTAGTGGAGATACGAACCGGCACAGTAATATGAGTAATTAGGACACCTCTGGTTTGATCGACGAAGAAATTCAAGTTACTCTTAACTCCATCTTAGAAGATTCATTAGAATGCAGAGGTTCATCTTGCTCAAATAATGTCATGAACAATTTTGATATTTCACACGATGATCGTATTGTTAAAAATAAGAAAAAGGATAGTGGTTTTTCCCCTGACCTCGCGCTTTCATTGAGCAATAGGAGAAAAGGAGTTCCTCAAAGATCTCCACTTTCTTGAAAATAAAACAATAATATATATTAGTCAAATATCCTCAAATGGCTTTTGCACTTCTAAAACCGAAAAAAAAAAGATCCCAAAAAAAATTGAAAAAGATATGAGTAGTTAAGAGGATATAATTATGAAATAAATATTCAATTTCATTACATTAAATTATGAAAATAAACTCAAAAAAAAAAAAAAAAAAGAGAATAAAATATAAATGTCAATGGAGACCATAAAGGGGAGTCTCATCACCTCTTCTATGTTTCTCCTTTATATATATATATATATATATATATATATATATATATATATATATATATTAAAATGAATGGGGGAATATTGATGCACATAAAATATTAAATGATTATACTAAAGTGTACTTTTCTAAAATGTCAAAATATGATTGTTGTATACATGGGAGGCATCGTATTATGTGCCATTTATTCCTATACGTTGTATGCACATATTGTGTTGCTTCATTTCTCAATAAGTTAGTGGGCAGAATGTGTTCAACAACCTGAGTAAATTCCCTAAATGATTATCATGTTTGGAAAATTGCCTACAAATATTATTTTTATTTTATTTAGGATAAGAATATCATTTAATTTTTTTTATTTTCTTTAAAATATATTTAACACCTCAAAATCTTTCTCTCTCCTACTTAAAATATCATGTCATTAAATATTTTTATTTTTTTAATGACTCTATATTTGTAGGTAATATAATATCCTTGGATTATATTAATCCAAAAATTCTTTTGTATAATTTAAAAAAGTGAATTTTATTCTTTTTTTCTCATATAAATAAAAAATTTAATTTCTAAAATATAAATCTGTCATTTTTATTTCTTTTTATATTTTAAGAATCTTTAATATATAAAATAAATAACAATAAAAAATTAAATGAGTACCATTTTGATAAGTACTTGAGTTTTAAATATTATTAATTGTTGAAATAAATAAGTAAATAAAAAAAACTTTGAAAAGTACATATCAAATAAAATAATTCAAGTTTCTGTGTTATTAAATTAATCTTCAATAATTAATATATCATGTGTAATTTTTTTAAGGAAAGAATTAGGCTAAAACTTTAGTTAAATAGATCTATTTATCTAAACAAGGAAATTTTTTTAATGACATGGCATTTCAAGTAGGAGAGAGAAGGTTTTTGAGGTGTTAAGTATATTTTAAGGAAAATAGAAAGAGTTAGGTGATATTCTTGTCCTAAATGAAACAAACGTGATATTTGTAGGCAATTTCTTAAATATGGGTGACCATCTAGGAAATTTACTCGGTTGTTGTAACTTATTTAGACATTACTTGGCTTAAATATCTTCTAACTTATATGGCCTTTAGTTCCTTATAACTCATGATATTTATAGGTCATTTATCTACCCACGTAATATTTCATTACTTTCTTATTTACTATATAAAAGAAATATTACACCTATATAAAGGATATTTTGTTCTTTGTGTAGATAAGAGGAGAAGAAGTATTTTGGGGATATGTGAGATGTTGTATTTTGAGTTAGTGTAGCGAAAGAGAAAGTTGAGATAACGAAAATATTTTAAGTCTATAATTATATTCACTATACGAAAGTGAGTAATTATATCAGTGAAAAATGGAGTTGAGACAAAGAAAATGCTCTAAGTCTCCAACTATATTCCTTATAAAAAAGAGAGTTTTATATGTTGCAGAAACGAAGGTGTTTTTGTGGTGGAGCTTTGAACTCTTCAACTAATTCAGACTTGCTTGAGAAGTATATCATTGATGGATTATTGTATCTTGGAAGGGACAATAGAAAATGGACTTGAATCTCCTTGAAGAGAACGAGATATCTGCACCTCAGCCAAGAAAAAAATCATCTTATTTCTTTTTATTTTTTGTTCATTTTATTATTTCAACTGTAATTATTATAATTTGTATATTAGACCAATAAAATCAAACATAACTTGAACCTAAGGATGAATGACTCAAATGTATTGGTACTTTGAGAAGCAACATCCAATTCATATTGAATTGTTGAGATATGTATTATCTCAATAATACTTTTCATTCTTAATTATCTGGGTGAAAACTTCTTTTTATTACTTTACATATTTTATTATGCTATTTCCCATTTGTATAATGCAAGTTACCGGGCAACTAATTAAATACAAATCATACATTATATCACTATAAAATTAAATGTAATTTTAAATTATCCTTGAAGGTTTAATTATGAGAAATGGATATATTATACTTTTAACGATAAACACGTTTCGGACACTAATGACGTTTATGGGAAAAAGTTAACATCTTATTATTGGCCACAAAATTAAGTTTGTATTTATGATAATTATTGTAGTCCCTAATCATGGCAATTTGTAGTGACAAAGTTATTATATCGGTAAAAACAACATTTTTAGCGACGATACGATCGTTTTGGCTACAAAATTGTAATTCAGATTTATAAAAGTAAAATTGTCACTAATTTATATATTTAGGGATGGAACTTTTTTGTATATAAAAGGCATCTTTAGTGACGAAATTGGAATTGTTCAACTACGAAATATACATAATTTTAGAGACTACAAATGTTGTTACTAATCTATATCTATATCTATATGTATAAGGGTCAAAATTATTTTCCCTCCCCAACTTTGTCTTAAAAATCACCCCCCCCCCCCCCTTCAACTTTGGACAATAATCATACTCCCCCTTTGTCTTAATTGACTTTTTAAAATTTCTATTTTACCCTTTATCATCAATTTTTTTATTCTTTTTTTTTTTAACTTCTTTAAAATCATCATATTTTCATTTTAAAAAAAATTCATATAACAAATTTTTCATAAAAACATAAACATTATTCATATAACAAAATTTTCATAAAAACATAAACATTATCTTCTAGAAAAAAAAAAGTAAGAAATATATAAGCTAATGATGATCTTCATGAAGTAAATTAGCATAATAAGAAAATTAGTTTTATTAATAATAATCAAAACTATAATATTTATTTTAACAAGTAAAAATAATAAGTACTACTAATTGTATAAACATATTTCAATGCAGAAAATACAAATAAAAAATGAAAGAGATAAGTCTCTAGTACCACGCCGAACTATGGTCAAAGTTGTTACGACACACTCCAACTTCACAGGGGTCCTATTATCCCTTGAACTCAATTTAGCATATTTTTATCATTTTTTTGTGCTAATGTGACACCTTTATTACATAAAATGGAGCTCATATCAAAAGTATCACGCCATCTAAAACGATTAACAAAAGGTATCACGTTAGCTAAAAAGGATAAAAATACGCTAAAATTTAGTTTAAGGGGTAATAGGACCCCCGTGAAGTTGACGTGTGTCGTAGCAAATTTGGTCATAGTTCGGGGATACTAGATGTTTTTTTCAAATAAAAATAAGGTCAAATTTTAAAGATTATATTAATTTATATAAATTATATGGGGTCAAAATCATTTTCCCTCCCCAACTTTGTCTTAAAAAGCAAACTCCCCCCTCAACTTTGAACAATAATCATACTCCCCCCTTTATCCTAATTGACTTTTTTAAATTCCTATTTTACCCTTTATCATCAATTTTTTTTATTCTTTTTTTTTAACTTCTTTAAAATCATCATATTTTCATTTAAAAAAAAATTCATATAACAATTTTTTCATAAAAACATAAACATTATTCATATAACAAAATTTTCATAAAAACATAAACATTATCTTCTAGGAAAAAAAAGTAAGAAATATATAAGCTAATGATGATCCTTATGAAGTAAATTAGCATAATAAGAAGATTAGTTTTATTAATAATAATCAAAACTATGATATTTATTTTAACAAGTGAAAATAATAAGTACTACTAATTTTATAAACATATTTCAATGCAGAAAATACAAATAAAAAATGAAAGAGATAAGCCTCTAGTACCACCCCGAACTATGATCAAAGTTGTTACGACACACTCCAACTTCACAGGGGTCCTATTATCCCCTGAACTAAAAGATTGATAAAAATATGCTAAATTTTAGTTTAAGGGGTAATAGGACCCCCGTGAAGTTGATGTGTGTCGTAGCAAATTTGGTCATAGTTCGGGGATACTAGATGTTTTTCTCAAATAAAAATAAGGTCAAATTTTAAAGATTATATTAATTTATATAAATTATAAAATGTGTAATACTCTATTAATGACAATCACAACTTATTTACGGATATAGACAATAGATAATATCGTTTCTTATCACTTGATCCTTATGCTAAAAATAAATGTTTTAGTTTATCTGCTCAATTTGTGAAATCAAGAGAATTGTATTATATTTTTTTCTACCCTTTAGTGTTAAATAACTCTATAAAGTAACAGTATAGACAAATTTAAAGTTTCAAATTATCATTAATAAGGTTAAGTTAGGAAAATATATCTCTAAGTAAAACTTTCTAAAGGATTGTGTCATATCAACAAAAAGTTAAGTAATACGAAACGAATTTAGTAAGAGAGTGATAAAACACGAAAATATACGCACATGCATGTACATACATATGTATATATACACACTTAGAGGTGGGTTGTTTGGAAATATGTTATTTCGGGATTAGTTATTACAAAATAAGTTGTACTAACATGTATGTGTGATAACTTATCTCATGACTGTGGTATAAATAGTGCGACAAATAATTTTGAGATTCCCTAATACACCTAATTAAATGTAGGATAAATAATCATGAACTTTATCTTTGATTTATTATAATTATACCACACACCAAACGTCTCTTTAATACATATAATACTAAAATACCGATCTTAAAAAATAACATTGAATTTTGTGATAAATTTATAAAACGTATTAATTTGCGTATAAAGTTAATAAACTTAAAAAAATATAACAAATATCCATGTTAAAAAAATATTCATTAAATATAATATAAAAAGATATTACATAAATATAGAACTAAAATTATAAGGATAAAATGGACATTGCATGGGATAAAGGGGGGAGTATGATTATTGTTCAATGTTGAGGGGGGAGTTTAATTTTTTAATCAAAGTTGGGGGGTGAAAATAATTTTCATCCATATGTATAATATATAATCTATATATATATATCTATATCTATAATTTATAATTTACTTAAAGTGTGAAGGCCCTAGAAAAGTGATTTGAACTTTTTGACCTTCCTTAAAATCTCCACAATAGATAAATGATTATTTTACTATTTTTGTAAAATTATTATTTAATTATATTTATAATATTTTAAACAAGAAGTCCTAAAATATATGGTATGTTTTAAAAATTAAGGAGTATTAAAATATATGGTACAATACAATATATGGTAAGAATTATTAGAAAATTAAAAATTATTAAGTACTAAAATATATGGAAAAAAAAAAAGAAGAAAAACTTGAAAAAGAAGTACACGTTATTTTTTGGGGCCAAAGAAGTACACCTTAATACAAATATCCTAGGATAAGTTCAAAAGGAAAAACGAATAACTAAAATAAGTAGATAACTTACTACTATTATTCTAAAATTGTTATTGTAATTCTTTAATTTAATTGTCATTATTATTATTTGATAATATATTTTTCTTAAATTATTAAATTAATTATTCTTACAAGATTTTAAATTAAAGAATTCTACAATATGTAATAGACTACATATATAATTATTAAATACATCTGGGTTATTCTGTAATTAGTTATTCTTCAGTTCTCTATATATACAGCTGTAACCCCTTCAATATCAATAAGATCAATTATTATTAAATTATATCATGGTATCAAAGCTAGGGTTTCTTCTTCCGCCCAAACCCTAATCTCTCCTCTTTTCCGACGTGTGTGCGCCGCCGCCACCGTCTACACCACGCCGCACGGCCTCCCTCCTCCGCCGTAGGTCGGCGCCATGGACAAGGTTGTTGATCCTCTGTCAAATTTACCGTCTGGAGTAAAATTACTGCTCAGGAATCTCCACAATCTCATCCCCGAAAAATTATCTGACAACAACTACCCGGCCTGGGCACTTAACGTCCGCACCGCCCTCGCAGCCAACTTGCTGCTCGGATGGATTGACGGTGCGGAGAAGCCGCCGCCCGAGACAGCCGAGGAGGACGGCGTCATGCTCCCAAATCCCGACTACCTTCCGTGGATAATTGTAGACACTCAGATCCGAGCCTGTCTTCTCGCAGTTATTAGCCCCTCTGTGCACAAACACGCCCGGGGTTTTCTCACATCGGCTTCACTTTGGGACGCACTAGCCACAAGGTACAACTCTGTGTCCACGGCTCATATTTTTCAGTTGCGTGACAGATTGCATACTCTTCGGAAGGGAACGAAGACGATGACTCAATACCTTGATGATGTGGCCTCTATTCTGTCTGACCTAGATGTTGTGAACGAGATTATTCCTGAACGAGACGTGGTGAATGTCGTGCTACGTGGTCTTCCGTCTGGCTATTCCTCTCTCAAACAGCATATTCGCCTCTCACCTGTCGAAATCACTCTGAATCAACTGTCTGGATGGCTTAATGCAGAAGAATTGAATCTAGACATGGAACACAAATTACTGCTCCGAGAAGCCAGTTCCACCCCTGGCGTCACGGCTCTCTACTCGGCTGGCAGCGGGGGCTCGGCCAGGGGTCGCGGTGACGATCGCCGTAACCAAGGGCGAGGCAGCGGCGGTGGTGACCGTCGGAACGCCGGGCAGCAAGGCAGAGGCGGGCCTCCACCGAGGGATGGCTTCCAGTCAGGCCGCGGACAGGGACGAGGAAACCAGCGGGGGCCCACACGAGATCTTCCGACGTGCCAAATTTGTGCTAAACGGGTCCATTCTGCGGCTAATTGCTGGTATCGTTATGATGACTCGCAGAATGTAAATAGCCAGTCCGGCGGATCAAGGGCGATGCATGCGTCCACAAACGCTCAATCTGGCGATTGGTATCTAGACACAGGTGCTAACACTCATGTGACGTCGGATTATTCACAACTTCAAGCTCCTCATCCGTATCATGGCTCAGAAACTATTACAGTAGGCAATGGTCAATATCTTCCCATCACAAACACCGGCTCTGGGTATGTCTATACCCTAAATGGTAAATTTCATCTCTCAACCCTTCACCACGTCACTTCCCTCACATCCAATCTTTTATCTGTTTATCGCTTTACTAAAGATAATAACTGCACCCTCCTTTTTAATGACACCAATTTCCAGATAGTGGACAATACCACGAACCGGGTGCGGTACACGGGCCGCTGTGAGCATGGGCTATACACTCTTCCATCCGGGTCTCCGTCTGTTGTGAGTCAAGCCATTCTCTCGTCCACCTGGCATCGCCGGCTTGGGCACCCATCATCCGCCATCACCAAATCCATTTTATCTTCCTTAGGTTTTAATTTTTCAGAGAAATTACATTGCGAGTCCTGTTCAGTGTCTAAATCTTGTCGTTTACCTTTCTCACTGTCTGAACACAAGGCCACTGCGCCATTTCATTTAATTCATTCTGATGTTTGGGGTCCAACCTCAGTTCCTTCTGTTCAAGGTTTTCGTTATTATATCTGTTTTGTTGATGATTACAGTAAATTCACTTGGCTTTATCCTCTGAAATTTAAATCCGAAGCTTATACTGTTTTTGTCAACTTTGACCGAATGGTTCAAAATCAATTTAATGCCAAAATCAAAATTTTTCGAAGTGACAATGGCAAAGAATTTGTCAACAATGCATTTGGTGTTTTTCTTCAAAGTCTAGGGGCTCTTCATCACACTTCATGTCCATATACCCCTGAACAAAATGGCGTTGCTGAGCGCAAACACCGTCACCTAATAGAAACAGTTGTTGCGCTCCTCCATGATTCCACCTTACCCGTTTCCTTTTGGGTTGATGCCCTTGCTACTGCCAACTACCTCATAAATCGCATGCCTACTCACACTCTCTCCAACTCCACTTCATATGCCCGTCTCTACAATCATCCACCCGACTACATCCATCTCCGCCCGTTTGGGTGTCTGGTTTATCCCTGGTTGCGTCCACACACTCAACATAAACTTCAACCTCGGTCCACCCCTTGTGTCTTTCTAGGCTATCATCCCACTATCAAAGGTTACAAATGTTTCGATCCTGTATCTCAAAAAACATATGTTTCCAGTCATGTTCGTTTTGTGGAGGAACAATTTCCTTACACAAGTCTTTCCTCTACTCCATACTCCCCCAATCCACTTGGCATTGTGCCATTATTTCCGTTCTTTTCACACGCTCATGCTCCGGCTCACTCGGCACCTAACCCGGTACCCCACTACACCACTACCCACTCGCACCAACCACCCACCCACCCGAACCCCCAAACCTCCCACCCGAACACCCAGCCGACTGCCACACAACCCACCACTTCCCTACATCATGCTCCTAACACACATATAGCCACCCCATCCACCGCTGCACATCCCAGCTCCCACGGCAGCCCCACCCAACCCCCGTCCACCCATCATACAACTCCTCCACCCCTTCCTAATCACCCTCCACTCAACACTCACCCTATGACAACCCGAGCCAAGGCCGGTACCTTCAAACCCAAAGTCTACCACACTCAAATACCCTTTGATGCACATCCCATAACTGAGCCTACTACCTACAACCAAGCCTCCAAAAATAGTTTCTGGTGCCAAGCTATGGATGAGGAATTTCAGGCTCTGAATGAACAACGTACATGGGATTTGGTACCTCTGCCTAGTAACCGAAAGTCTATTGGGTGCAAATGGGTGTTTCGCATCAAACGAAATTCAGATGGATCTCTTTCTCGCTATAAAGCACGTCTGGTTGCAAAAGGGTATCATCAGGAGTATGGTGTGCATTATAAGGAGACCTTCAGCCCTGTTGTTAAGCAACAGACTATTCGTCTGGTCTTGTCTCTTGCTCTTCACTATGATTGGCCGCTTCATCAGTTAGACGTCAGCAATGCCTTTCTTCATGGTCATCTTGAGGAAGACATCTATATGGTTCAGCCACTGGGATATGTTAATCCCAACCGTCCTCACTATGTTTGCAAGCTTCGCAAATCACTGTATGGCCTGAAACAGGCCCCACGTGCCTGGTACACACGCCTCTCTACTTTTCTGCAGGGTCTTGGTTTTCGCACCTACCATCATGACAACAGCCTCTTCACCCTTCACTGTTCTCGAGGGACAGTCATCATTCTTATCTATGTGGATGATATTGTTATTACAGGAAGCTCGTCATCACTCATCACTGAAATTACTGAGGCTATGCATCGTGACTTCAAACTTAAGGACCTCGGTCCTCTGGAGTTCTTTCTTGGCCTCGAACTCATCCGTAAATCGGGAGCCATATTGATGCATCAGACAAAATATACCCTTGAACTTCTAAATCGAGCTGGAATGACAGACTGCAAACCCGCGGTCACTCCCATGGCAGTCCGCCAATCCCCATGGCCGACTACTCCCTTTGCCGATCCTACACTATATCGGAGCCTCGTCGGTGGACTTCATTATCTTGATGTTACTCGTCCGGACATCCAATATGCAGTCAATCGAGTCTCCCAATCAATGCATGCTCCCACAGAACAACACTTTTAGGCCTTGAAACACATTCTGCGCTATCTTAAAGGTACTCTTCAATGTGGAATTTTATTTCAAAAGGGCTCGTTTGATATATCTGTTTTTTCTGATTCGGATTGGGCTAACGACAAAGATGATCGGAAGTCCACTACTGGATATATTGTTATGATGGGACCGAATCTGATTTCCTGGTGCACCAAGAAGCAAACGCGAGTGTCCCGTTCCTCCACAGAAGCAGAATATCGTGCCATGGCTGCGGGTGTTGCTGAAGCCATGTGGTTACGATACCTTACAGATGCACTTGGCATTCCCCCGACGAAACCACAGATTTATTGTGACAATCAGTCCACTATTTGTGTTACCAAAAATCTAGTCCTTCATGATCGTATGAAGCATGTTGGGTCCGACTGTCACTTTGTTCGCGATGAGGTACTTGCAGGAACGATGGCCACGCACTATGTCCCATCTACTGACCAGCTTGCTGATATTCTCACCAAGCCTCTTCCGTTACAGCCTTTTCAGTATCTCTGCTCCAAGCTGCCCCTCGTTACCGCTGATCAGCTTGCGAGGGGATAATAGACTACATATATAATTATTAAATACATCTGGGTTATTCTGTAATTAGTTATTCTTCAGTTCTCTATATATACAGCTGTAACCCCTTCAATATCAATAAGATCAATTATTATTAAATTATATCAATATGGGATGAGATATTAAGTGAATTAATAATTAAAAGAATTAATATTGATAAATATATGAGACTCCTAAGTATAAGAAAAATTTGTATGTGAAGGTGACTACTAAATATATGGAAAGTTTATGTGAAAAGTTTATGTGAAAGTTGACTTCTAAATATATGTAAAGAATCCTAAAGTTTATGAATTCACCACTTCTATAAAATATTTTATAATAAACAAAAATCTTAATTGGACATTGCCAACGCAAAAAAGTATTATGTTTTGTTGCTTCTCTTCATCGAAGCTATATTTTTGTTCGTTAGGACTTAAGATCCACCAACTATTGTTTTGATTGCAAGGATGTTATGGGCAAGGAAGAACACTGAACACGGAATAGTGTACTTAAATTTTTTTGCAATTCTTATTATTAATTTATTATAATGTGTGTGTGAGAATTTTTTATTTTTGCAATTTTTATTGTTGAGTTTTTATGGTGCTTGTTGTTTATGCTCACGTGAAATAGTTCCCATGAAATCCTTTTTGTTAGTTTGTTAGGAAGAGCATACAATAGTCACAACTATACATAGTGATATTATTATTTAAGCATACAAAAAGTCATCGAACACAATTGTGACATCTAATTAGAAGTCCTTTATTTTTTTCTAAGCATGATATTCTTAATGTTTATAGTGATTTGTGATGAGAAGTACTTTTTTAGCTAATAAAAATATAATTCTTAGTTTTCACTTAATTTTTTTCGTTGTAACATTTGATAGTTGTGCACTTCTACTATGTGATACGTAATAACTTATATTTATATATTCACGATCTTCAAATCCTAAATTCGTGATTTTCATCAAAGAATTTGTTTAAATATTTAGTTTAATTTTTGTTTCATTATTTTAATCGTAAGTGCTCAGTAATTTTTTATTTTTTTTAATAATAACTAATGAATGAAAAAGTAAATAGAAGGAAAAAGTATTTGACATATAAATTTGATGAATTCGAGATAATATAGGAAATATATATCCTACAAGAAATTAGCTTTGTATTAGTTTATGCACAAGGTACTAGAAAATTACTTTGTGGAATGACAATGTATCGTTAGTGTGCATGCATAGATATCTAAAGGAGGAGAATTCATATTATTATTATTTTTAGGGAAATGGGCCTAAAATGCCCTTCAGCTATATAAAATAGTGTAAAAATGTCCTCCGTCTACCTATTGAGCCTAAATATCTTTTCTATCTACCTATTGACCTAAAATGTCCTTCTCACCTATCTATTGGGTCTAAAATGTCTTTCTCATCTACCTATTCTCACCTATCTATTGGGTCTAAATAATAATAATTTTTCAATATTAAAAAAATAAAAGTTCTTTTCTTCATATATAGTCATTTTAAGAAATAAAAAAAAATAAATTATAATTATTAATTTAATGCAATAACTAATTATCAATTCACCTTAATTTAAGAGATATATTTTCAATCTTCAATTAAGTAGAAAAGATAATCCTTGCTTTCAAATATTTTTCTCTCTTATATTCGAAATTCATATATTTTTAAACAAACCAAGTATTCCATTATTTGCTTGTGTATGTTTCATTTTATTTTCATGTATGTTAATCATCTAGTATTATTTCATTATTGTGTATTTTTAATCCTAATATAATGGAGTAACCATAATTTTTTATGAATAAATATTTACGGAATAAAAATTATTATGTTGGAAGTACAGATATATCATATATTTTTGTTGTATAAATATAATTAATTAATATCAAAGTCAGATTATTATTATATTTTTGATATAATTTTTGCACCATTTGATATAATATCAAATGGTGCTTGATATTATATCAAATGGTGCAAATGGTGTTTGATATTATATCAAATGGTGCAAAAATTATATAAAAAATATCATGAATATTTATCTCATAAATTATATAAAAAAATATAATCATAATCTTACTTTTACATTAATTATATTTATACAACAAAAATATGTGATATATTTCTACTTTCAACAAAATAATTTTTATTCCATAAATATTAATCCATAAAAAATTAGTTATTGCATTAAATTAAGAATTATAATTATCTTTTTTGATTTCTTAAAATGGCTATATTTGAAGATTTTTTTTTTTTTGATATCGAAAAAATAATATTATTTATGTAATTAAGTTTTATGAATGGTCTTTCCATATAATTTGCCTAAGTAAAAGGACAAAATAGGCCCAATAGGTAGATGAGAAGGGCATTTTGCACTCAATAGATAGGTGAGAAGGACATTTTAGGTATAATAGGTAGACAAAAAGGGCACTTTAGGCCCAATAGGTAGACGAAGGACATTTTTACACCATTTAACATAGTTGAAGGGCATTTTAGGCCCTTTTTCGATATTTTTATATAGAAATGTGAATTGGAGGACAACCAAGGGCATATATGTCATTTTTTACATTTAAATGGTAAATATATATATTTTTTTATATAGAAATGTGAGTTGGAGGACAACCAAGGACATATATGTCATTTTTTCACATTTAAATGGTAAAATCAATAATCAATTAGTCATATCAATAAAAAATTTCATTTGTCATTTTTTTTCTAGCTAAGGTGTCTACATTTTCTTAGTGGAATCATTACGTGGCTAACAATATTTTTACTTTTAAGTCTCAACTTATTCAATCATATTATTACAACATAATATTTTAAATATATTTAAATTCATAATCTGAATCTTCTTTCACAAAATATTAGATTGTTTATATAGAATTAGAATTATTTTTTATTTTTATGTGGTAAATGTTGAATTTTTTTCTTCTTATATTTATTTTCTTTTATTTTAAAGTTTTCAAGTGAAAATTTAGACTCTGTTGAAATTTTCAATACTCCAAGTTTCTAATATTATTAGTATTTTGCTCAACAAATACTGTTACACAAGAACATGGTGGGTTAAAATTTAAAGTTATTAACTTATTTCAAGATATTTTTTTTTGTTAGTCATCAAATAATTTTATAGAAAATATCATAAAATCAGTCTATCAACGTTTTACTAGAAACAAAAAAAGAACTACATATGTTATATTCATATAAGGCTTCAAACATACAATTTTTGTATTCACTTAAGGATTGTAGGTGTAATCACAATTGACATGCATGTCAACTCGCAAAAAAGATATTTAAAAGGTAAATTTTTGAGAAAGATTGAAGTATATTAAATGGTTGGTGCAAAGAACTTTTTTTATAAAAATATATTATATGTAAGCTTTCATAAAAATTGAGATTTGTTATCTTAAAAAATAAGAGTATATAATACTCCATCCATTCCTTTTTATTTATTTCATTTGGGTTGTACTTATATTCTTAACTATTTGTTCCTTTAATCTTTTAAGAATAGTTTGAACAAAATCTTTCTATTATGCCTTATTCAATAAATGTAATCATTATTGATTTGGAAAGAGGTATAAAATTTAATTAGGATTATATTAGTAAATTTAATTTTATCAAAGTAAGAAATTTATTAAGGTATGTATCTAACCCAAATAAAGCAAATAACTAGGAATGAAGGAAGCACAAAGTAATAGATAAATCAACAGGTATGTAAAATTTCTTTGAACTTAAATGTAGATAACATAATTTTTTTATCCCTTAAATAAAAATTTTAACTGCACCACTATTAATTTAATTTATGCTCTATTTTTTATGGATAATTGTCAACTATCAGTAATGTATCTTTAGTAATTTTATATTATTTTATTATGAAAATAAATTTATAATATATTTATATGGGTTAAAACAATCTCTTATTTCCTTAATATAATTATGTTATTTACTTTTATCTATATGGTATATTAGATAAAAAAAAAACATATTCTAAGAAAATATTGCTTGTAAGATGTTATAAAAAATATTAATATACTGACACTTAGAATTTTAGTTTATCCTGTTGTATACTTTTTAAATAAACCTAAAAAATATAAACATTAAATTAGCTATTTAATTCAAAAAAATGTGTTTGACCTGGTGTTAAAAATAAGTATTGAAGCATATTATACTTTAATTTGGGCATAAGTATAAGCATTTAAAACTGTAATATTGGGCCCGTAACGACCCCTTCATTATCTAGTATTTGTTATAGGTGAGCATGATTGATTGTCACCAAGAACATTTTAATTAAGAAATTCAATAAATATCTAATTTATTGTTTGAGTAATATTTGAAAATTGTTGGTGACAATATACACATATCAAATAATCCCAAATATGAACATCAATCGATATCTTTCTTCGCTCAATTGTTATCTTTCAAGAACTTGAACATTCCAATTAAATTTATTAATGTGTGCGCATTTGAGTTCTAAATATAAAATTATGATTGGTGGGGTATACTTTTTTATTTCTAAGGAATCAAGATGGCTCGGATTTAAATTCTCAAAGCCAATGTTGGAGAATTTGAGAGCTTTTGCGGAACTTTTAATTATGAATTAGGTTGTTCATACTTATGATTTTATTTGGTATGCATATAATTAGTTGGGGTGTTCAATAGCCCCTAGTAAAATGGAGGTCAAAAGTGACTAATAAATAAAAATAGAGGAATATTTTTGACTAAATTTTATGTGATTGTCTTTAGTTTATTGGACTACCATGTATAAACACAAGCATTCTGAAAGCTTCTCAGTAATTAAGGTTTTTTTGTTATTTGGTATAAATAAAATTTATTAACAAATTTATAAGCTAATATTTAGCACTTTGAAACTATTTAAAGTTATATTTATTAAATAAAATTTGTTGTCAAATTTATAAACTAATATTTAGCACTTTGAACTTATTTAAAAATACATCTATTAAATCTCTACATATTTGTAAAATGTTAGAATTCATGATATTAAGTACTTTGAAATTGATTAAAATCTTAATCATGCTTATTTAGGAGTCTTGGCTCCAATGTTTAACATATATTAGATTCAATTATTGTGTCACAGTCTTTATTTTTGATGAGTTAAACAAATGTGACATATGTTTTAACGCTAATCGCTAATATTTATTTATTTATTTATTGTGTACTTTTTAAGTAAATAACGTGATCCACACGTGCAAAGCATGTACACAAAATTAGTTAAACTAAATAGTTAGTGAGAAGGTAATTTCATCGGTATTAATAATCTTTATAGTGACAAAAACATATAATCGACTACAAAATTTTATACTTTTTATGAAAAACATGTTAGTCACAAATACTATTTATTTGAGGACGCAAAAAAGATTTTGTAGTTAATAAACCTTATTTAGCGACAAAACACTACTTTGTCATTATAAACTTTTAGGGACCCACTATTTGAGACGAATGATTGACAAATTTTTTTTCGAATTTATTTTTTTGACGAAATATAAAGTTTAAATGACAAAATAATTTGTCAGTTATAATCAAATTTATTACAGGACCCTATCTCATGAAGTAAAAATACCAACCAAGCTAGCTTAGACACAATTGTGGGAAGTGCATGATACTCTGTCAGAGAACCAAAATGTGAACTGCTTGTTGCTTTTAGGAGCCCTAGGTATTAAATGAGAACCAAGAAAGATAGCAAAACCAGTAGTTGACTTATGATCATCTATCAAACCACTCTGGTCCGTATCACTATAACCATGGAGAAGTCAGATATTTTGGCGAGTAAAGAATAAACCATGGAAAAAAGTGGACAGTATATACAACAATATGTGTTTTACAGCAACTTAGTGGGACTCCCTCGGACTATGCATGAATTGTGAAACCTTATTCACCGCAAATGCTATATCAGGGCAAGTGAATGTTAAATATTTTGGGGCTCGTATAGTGCTGCAATACAAGGTTTCATCATGGAATGGAGAACCTTCAAACCTTGAGAGTTTAGAAGAAGGTGCAACATGTTTGAAAATATGATTGCAACCATCTATTTGTACTTTTTGCAACAAATCAGTAGCATATCTATGCTGTGATAGATGCAAACTAGTAAGGGTCCATGATGCTTAAATCCCCAAAAAATAAGAGGGTGACCAAGGTTTTCTACAGTGAACTGTGACTTCAAATGAGATATAAGGGAGCCAACTAGAACCCAAAATAAGAAGGTCATCGACATATACCACACAAAATAAGTTATCACTGTTAGAGGAAAATAAAATAACAAATAATCAGTTTTCGAGCTTGTAAATCCATAAGAAATCAAAGCATCCATTAAATACTTATTCCACATCCATGGAGCTTGTTTAAGTATATTAAGAGAATGCTTTAGCAAGAAACCATGTTTAGGATGATCTGGATAAACAAACCCCGATGGTTGAGACATGTACACCACTTCATCAAGGTTACTGTGAAGAAAAGAATTAAAGATATCCAATTGGGTAATATGCTAGTTGTTCGAAATCGCCATGAAAGAAAAAGGCAAATGGTAGCAGGTTCACTATCGGACTAAAAGTATCAACATTGTCCATACTTAGTCTTTGGTCATACCCTTTAACAAAAAGTATAGCCTTGTAACACCAATGGATCCACCAACTTAACCTTTCTTTTAAAAACTCATTTACTCTCAATAATATTTTGAGATAGAGATGGTGGAACTAATTGAAAGTCCCATTTTGTAGGAGAGCAATGATTCCTCTTTCATCGCCCAAGGCCAATGCTCGTACATTGTAGCTTGAGAGTAACAAGAAGGCTCAACAATATCAATTGACATAGCTAAGTAAGAAGTAGGCCACTTTGGTTTTAGTAACCTATTTGTGATCTAGTGTTCATTGTATGAGACTTAGATGAAGAGAAATACAATTTTTTTGGATGATGCACATTGCTCAAAGGATCAGATTGGTCAAAATCAACCATTTGGTTTTTACCTTCAATAGGCAATGTATTAGAGGGAGTCTCTGAAGATAGAAAGGACGTATTTGTAGGGATAACATGTGATTGTAGAGTTGGCTGGGGTTTAACAACCCTCATTGTGATTTTTAGCTTTTTATGTATTTTGACTATTTAGCTCTTTTCTATAGTTGCTTTATATTATTTATGAGTTGTGGGAATAGTTGGCACTGTCTTCAAAACATTCGGAAGTGATTTATATAAGTTTGAGGTTTTGAGTAGCCTTCAAGGGTCGTTTGGTTAGAAATAAGTTACCTTAAAATTAATTATTCGAGGATTAGATATCCCAGAATTAGTTATCCCATCTTCAAGGTGAGATAAAAATAACACTACAATCTCGGAATAACTAATTTCCGAATGAGTTATCCCGTGCATTTTATCCCAAACATATATGGGATAAGTTTATCCTAAGGTTAATTTTGAAATTAGTTATCCCTTATTCCTTCTACCTAATGACCCCTTAAAGTGTTAAATTTGACTTGGATCGACATTTATGATTTGAGTGTTGGATGATAATTCTGTTAGTCCCATTAGACTCGAAATATTGATTTTAGGTTAGTAACGTGGTTGGTTTGACTTTTGAGTCTTTATTTTGCATTTTGAGTATTTAGATGAAAAACTAGTTAAATTAGCCTAAAGAGGCCCCAGGAGGGGGGGGGGGGAGGGTTAACTTGTTGAAATAAATTTTATAGTTCCATTGAGTTTGAAATATCAAAATTAACCAATATCATTATTGGTTTATTTTTGTAGGATACCAAACAAATTTCGAGGATCCATTTGAAAGATTTTAATCATTTTCCTCAATAGAAGTTTTGATAGCTAGTGCAAGAAATCCTCCTTCTTCGTATTCATGGGGGTCCTGTCACATTAGTGGAGAAGGAATTCTCTTAGTAATTGCGAAGGGGAGATGGTGGCCGCGTTCACAAAGAGTAATTGAGGTCAGGTCGATTCATTTATTTACCACGTTCGTGACTGGACCACCGCGATCGCGGTAGGTCCAATTTAGTAGACTTAACAGACGTGAGGGATCGACTACATTCACGATGAAAGTACAGTTCATCCTAATAGTAGTTAAACTTTATTTTTATGCTTTTCTCCATTATTGGACCTTGAGACCTCTATTTTGGGTAGTTTTAAGAGGGTTATTCTTCAAACTTGCCTTTCTCCATTGTTGGACCTTGAGACATAGATTTTGGATAATTTTATGAGGGTTATTCTTCAAACTTTCTTGGCTAAACTTTTGAATCTTGTTTCTATCATTACCCATTGATTTTATCTCAAAAACGACTTCAAAACTTGAATTATTGGGGTTTTACCTGGTAAATGAGAAAATGAATTTTTTAAAATGATTTCAAGCTCGATTTTAACTTAATTCTCAATGAATTTTTATATTTAAAACTCTTAAAGTATGGGTAACGTGATTCTTTAATAATTTTTTTGATTTTATCCCTTTATTTTAGAGTCAATTTTTGAACTCAGAACAAAATTGGCTAATATGAGTATTATTAGACTCCTAATGATGTATAGATTATATTTTTGGTAGATTGAGTTTATTTTGAGGTTGCACAAAAAGAAAAGGCATCTTGTTGAGGGGTTCAAGCTTGAGTTTTGGCCTTCGAGGCAGGTTATAATTTAACTTTCTTCAAATTGGGCTGACTAGTTAATCATTTATGTAAAATATGCTATGGGTTTAGGATTTTATAATGCGATTTATCTAAGATCAATATTTTATTATGTTACCCGGTATGAGGATTATGTGAATCCTATTATTGACTTGAAAGATTATTATTATTGTGATGCCCGTGGAGGGGGGTATTAATCTTTTTTGATCATTATTTGTTTTTATTATTTTTGTGATACCTGAGTGAGGGATTAGATTGATATTATAGATGTCTTACATGTGATGGATTATTTCATTATCTATCGAGATATGAGGTGACTTAAGCTCATTTATACCATTATTGATTCAATTAATTATATTATGTTGAATTGGTTATGAGTATGAATTCTTACTCATTTATTCATACTTATGAAACTGGTACCACCGACAGACACTGATTGAAATAAAATGGGACACTTTAAAATACCTTAGCCGAGGGATGTGTGACAAGATTGATTGATGAGATTGTGATAGTATATGGATTGCAACCCACCATGGTTCATTTCCTCGAAGATTATGCTTGAAAGCTGTATATGAGGGGATATTGAGAAATTTCATCCTTATCATATCATTGCATTGCATCATTTTTATGTGAAATAAGAAAATAGAATAAAGATAGTAATTAAAGATAAAAATTAAATAAATATAGACACAATTAGATTCAAGAAACTAAAAGATGTAATGATGAAACTAACCAAAACATCCCTTAATTGGGAACTAAAAGCACCTAATCTATTGTAATCCTCAAGAAGGTAGCAGCCTTACCGGCAAAACCTAGGATAAGTGTTGAAAATCAACAAAGGGTTCTTAAGCTCTCAAAGGAGGCACAAATGTTCAATCTTTAAAAACTAGTGGTTCAACCCTAATAGCTAACTATTTATACTAAGGGTTAAAAGAAGTGAAGAAATATCAAATTGTCCTTCATTTGAATTTCAAACTAATTTAAATGGTAGACACTTAGTTTATTAACTATCTTTAAGTCATCCATATTGGAACCTTCCAAAGATTCCATCTTCATCCATAAAGCGTAAAATGCTTGAAGGTCCTTAGCTTGACTTCTTGTAAAGGCCTTCTTTAAGTAGCGTCATTATAGTGTACATCACTCTCTTCTTCTTCAAAAGAATTCATCGTCCAATTTGCTAATCCTACAACAAAAAGAGATAAATCACTAACATTGAAAATATTATGGACGAAATATTTACTTGGAAGTCCACTTTGTAAGCATTATCTATAATGTTTTCAAGCACTTGAAAAGGTCCATCTCCTCTTGACATAAGATTCTTCTTCCTTTTTCTTGGAAATCTCTCTTTTCTAAAGTGAACCCATACCCAATCACCAGGTACACATGTGAATTTTTTTCATTCTTTGTTGGCTATTTTGGTTGCATCTCTATTGACCTTCTCAATTTTCAATATTACTTTTTCATGGATGTTATTCATAGTTTTTGCCTTAGCTTTTGCATCTACACTCACAATGACATCTTTGGGAAAAAGAGTTAAATCCAATGGAGTCAAGGGATTAAAGTTATATACACACTCAAAAGGTGTTATATCAATAGATCTATGAATAGTTCTATTGTATGAAAACTCAATTAATGATAATTGATCCTCCCAAGAAGTTAACTTTCCTTTAACCATAGCCCTAGGCATGTTACCTAAAGTTCTATTAACCACCTCAGTTTGACCATCCATTTGAGGATGACAAGAAGTAGAAAATAGCAATTTGGTTCCCAAATTTTCTCATAAAACACCTCCAAAAATGACTAAGAAATGTTGAATCTCAATCACTAATATTTTTTTTGGAGACCACCATTCAATTTCATCACATTATGAACAAATAAAGTAGCAACATGATATGCATCATCTCTTTTATTACAAGCAATAAAGTGATTCATTTTTGAAAATCTATCTACAACAACAAATATGCTATTCTTACAATTCCTAGTCCTAGGGAGGCCAATAATAAAATCCATGAAAATATCTAGCCAAGGACCGATAGAAATAAATTAAGGGGTATATAAGCCCTAGGATTGAGTACAAGATTTAGCCTGCTTACAATCCAAACACCTATCACAAATTCTTTTCACATCTCTTATCATTTTAGCCAAAATAAATATTCACTAAGAATATGTAAGGTTTTTGACACTCCAAAATGACCCATCCAACCTCTGTTGTGTGCCTTTTTCACCAATAACTCTCTCCATGAAGACATAGGGACACACTATTTTTCATTTCTATACAAGTAGCCTCCTTCAATTCAAATCTAGAAGTTCTTACTTCATTTCCTCTTTAACAACTTGAACACACCTATTCAAGCACACTTGACACTCTCCAAAGACTTTTCTAAAATCATCATTATCAAAATATAACTCCTCCAGACTCTCAACCCATCAACCTAGAAGTCAAGGAATTCATCATTGCATATCTACTAGATAAAGCATCCACCACAATATTCTCTTTACTTTGCTTATAATTAATCACATATGAAAAAGACTAAATGAACTCTATCCATGAGGCATGCCTCTTATTAAACTTATTTTCAACCCTAATATTCTTTAAAGCCTCATGATCGGTTCTAATCACAAACTTCTTATGCCACAAATAATATTGCCAATTTTCTAAAGCTCTCACTAGGGTATAAAGTTCTTTGTCATAGGTATAATGTTGCAATGGAGCTCCTCTTAGATTCTTACTAAAGTAACCTATGAGTTTCCCTACATGCATCAAGACCAAACCACTGCCTACTCCGCTAGCATCACACTTAATTCAAACATCTTCTCAGAGTTGGGAAGTTTTAGTAATAGAGTGAAACTAAATTCCTCTTTCAAGATTCTAAAGGTTTTTTCTTGTTTTCTACCCTAAATAAAAGACCTATCCTTCTTAATGACCTCAGTTAGAGGAGTCATTAGAGAACTAAAACGCTTCTCAAATCTTCTTTAAAATCTTGCCAATGCATGAAAGCTTCTAACATCACTAATGGACTTAGGAATTGACCAACTTCTAATAGCCTTTATCTTTTCAGAATCTACCTCAACTCCTGTTGAACTTATAATAAAGCCAAGTAATACAATACAGTTCACACAAAAAGAACACTTTTTGAAATTCGCATACAATTTTTTATTTCTCAACACATCAAATATCATTCTTAATTATTGCACATAATCATCCAAAAACTTGCTATAGATGAAAATATCATCAAATAAACCACAATAAAATTATTAATAAATGACTTAGGCACATGGTTCATTAATTACATAAAAGTTCTTGGTGCATTGCTTAGCCCAAAAGGCATCACCATCCACTCATATAATCTAAACCTAGTTTTGAAAATGATTTTCCATTCATCTTTAAATTTTATTTGGATTTGATGGTATCCGTTTTTCAAATAAATTTTAGAGAATAAGGTAGAACTACACAATTCATCTAGCATGTCATCAAGTCTAGGAATAGGATGTCGATATTTTATCATAATTTTATTAATTCCATGACAATCTACATAAATCCTCCATGTCCCATCCTTCTTGGGTACTAAAATTATGGGCACCGCACATGAACTTACACTTTCTCTCGTAAAACTTTTATTCACAAGTTCCTACTCTTGTCTTTCTAATTTTTTGATCTCTTGAGTATTACTCCTATATGCCGCTTTGTTGGGTATTTGAGAACTCGATAAAAAGTCAATTTCATTCTCTATTCCTCTCAAAAGAGGCAACCCACTTGGTATTTCTTTTAGAAATAGATCTTCATAATCTTGCAACAATGAAAAAACATAACTTGGCAAAGATAAATAGGTTAGGTTGTGTTAGGAAGCAAAGAATAACCTTTAGATTTAATAAATATGACTTGAGTAGAATACTCAATGTTTAGCTCTTTTATGCTCTCTTGATTTTGCAAAATCATGCATATTTTTTTTTCTTGCTCACCTTTTTTTTTGTGATAACTCATTCTAACTTAAGATTTAAACCTATCCCTTTTCCTCTCCTGAGTTATCATTTTTTGATCCTTTACTCCTCTCTTTATTTTCTCTCTCAAGTTTTTCTTTCAACTCTCACATTTTCTATATTTCTCACTCTCTTGAAAAGAAGAAAGTGGGTTAAGAATGTGCTTTCTATCATCCTTAACAAGTGCAGATTTGATCTTTGATCATGTTAAGCCTCCACATCATATTTTCATGACCTTCCCAACATTAAATGACAAGCTTGCATTGGTACAACATCAAAAAATACTTTATCATGATATCTTTCAACCTTGAATTTTATCAACACTCTCTTTGTCACCATGAGTTCATTACATTCATTGAGCCATTGAAATTTATAATATTTTAGATACCTTCTTATTGGGAGTTTTAATTGTTCTACCATAGTTACAATAGCAACATTGATACAACTTCCACCATCAATGATAAAGAAACATAATTACTCTTGAACTCTACACCAATTATGAAACAACTTCTCTCTTTGATCGAGATCTTCCCTTACTAGAGAACTTATACTTCTTTTCCCAACAAGAACAAGTTTTACATCATCATTAATTTCTTATCCATCACAATCTTTCATAAACTTATCATTACTATCATTCTTCACATGGTCATCTTTAGATTTATCTTCGATTTGATAACCACCATCATTCAATGTTATGATAGTTCTTTTATTAGGACACTAATTAGATTTATGACCATATCCTGGACATTTAAAATATTTTATTTTAGAAAGAGTTTCAAGTTTAACTTTGTTACCTCCATCTCTGTAGTCTAACTTTGATTTGCCTTTGTCCAAGTTGGACTTTAATTCTTGATTTTCATCTTTGGATTTGTTCCTAGTGAGAGATGATTTCTAAACTTCCTTATTTTTAGCCCATGAAGAAGAAGAAGATTGCACCTTTGACTTGTTTTTCTTTTGATTACCCTCCACCTTGAGTGTTATTCGATACGTTTCATATAAAGTAGAAAGACGATGTGATTCCAATGGTACCTTATCTCCTTATTTAAGACTGACTTAAATCTTATCACAAGCTTTACCTCTTCATCATTGACATAGCTCTAATCCTGGTATGCTCTATCTCCTCATAATACTCTTCCACACTCTTACTTTCTTATTAAAGATTGTAATACTTCTTGAGTGAATTTTTCTCATAATATTAACCTACAAACCTTTCCCTCATATGCATTTTGATGTCATTCCACATTGTAACAAAGTCTCTATTCACCTAAACATGTCTTTCAATTTTCTCCCACCATTTAGAAGCAAAACCCTCTAGGTGACTTATAGCATGATTCATTTTTTTAACATCATACATATTATTGAGATTATGTTACCTTTCAAGTTTCACAATCCAATCAATATATTCATTCGGGCCACTACTTTCTTGGAAGAATGGAAAAAATCCTCGATCTTCATCATCATTCCTTTTATTATTTTCTCTAACATCAGCCAGATACCACCCTCTATTCCCTTCTTTTCTTTATCCCTCACCTAACCTCTCCTATTAAACGTAATCATTGACTCTATAATCATAATTATGACCATCAAAAGAATCATTCTTTCCAAGGTTACGTTGGGCTCTCATTGAGTTCTATTGGCTTGTGGTGAAAGATTTTCTTATTGATTTCCCCCTTTTGAAAGTGTTACTTGATTGTAAACTTTTGGTAAAATAGTATTATGAGAGAGGGTATCTTACACATCCATGTGGGATGAAATTGTATCAAGAGGAGTATTACTTGATCCCTCATAATGTTGACCAATGGGATTCAAAATCTCAAGTGGTTTGTTTGATATTTCTTAATTTCTCATCCTTCTATACACATCTTGCAATTTTCCCTCCATTTCTTTCATTTCTTCCAATAGTTTTTCAAACAAAATTTCCATTTTTCTAGAGGATTCTCCCACCAATCGAGATTTACCTACAAAATAAATGAAAAGTTAGTAGAAAGAGATCTTCACTACTCACTCACACCATGTTTCCTTATTTTTGTCACTCACACATGTGTATCACTCTAAGGCCAAAGGATTTTAAGGCCACCCTTAAATGAACTCACCCCCTCTTGGTTTTTACTACTCTTGAATAACCCAAGGTTGAGAGTCAACACCATCAAATAATTCACAAGTGGCACTACTTCTTTGGGATAGAGTGGAGTTTATGTTATCAAGAAAGGACAATTAAAACTAACAGACAAGGAAGCAAATAAGCATACAATGAAATAAAAGAAAAAATTACAAAAAGAATTTTGACACAAACAATTAAACTGACATAAACTAGTTTAACAATAAGTATGACTTAATACTCAAAGTAAACTAGCTAGAATTAACAAGAAAAAAAGAGAGAACAAGTTAGAAATATTTGGACTATTTTGTAATTCTCAAATTCATCTTATTCGATACTCAAACAAATGAGCTCAATCTTGAGATATAACTTCCCCACAACTCTATTAACAATTTTTAATGAACAATTTCTTTAACCAAACACCAAATCAACAAAAACCATTTTCAAGTTTCTTTTTCAACATGACTTTCAATTTTTTTTTGAGCCATGTATTCTTTAGTTTTTTTTTAACTAGGAAACAACAACATGTAACTCAAGGAATAATATCAAACAACCTTCAATCAAATTCATTTTTTTTGGATTTTTTTTTTGAAATATCAAAACTCCAAGACTTAGATTTGTGAAAATAAATCTAATCCAAACTCTGATACCAATTTGATATTAAACAAGAAAATAGAAGCAAGATAAAAATTAAAGAAATTTAGACACAATTAGATTCAAATAATTATAAGATGAAATGGTGAAACTAGCCAAAACACTCCTCCATTAGGAATGAAAAGCACCTAATCTATTAGAATCCTCAAGAAGGTAGTAACCTTCCTAGCAAATCCTAGGACAAATGTTGAAAATCAACAAAGGGTTCTCAAGCTCTCAAAGGAGGTACAAATGTTAAATATTCAAAAACTAGTGCTACAATCCTAATAGCTAACTATTTATACTGAGAGTTAAAAATATGAAGAAAGACCAAATTGCCCTTCATTTAACTTACAAGCTAATTTAAATGGTAGACACTTAATACATTAAATATCTTCAATTCATCCATATTGAAACCTTTCAAATATTCCATCTTCATCCACAAAGCTTGAAATACTTGAAGGTCCTTAGCTTGACCTCTTGTGAAAGACCTTCTTGAAGTAGCGTCACTTTGGTATACATCACATTTGCATTCTTCTTATGTGTTTTCTAGTCGTGTAATATTTTTTTTCATGTATTAGTGTTTATTATTATTATACCATTATTATAGTTGTAGTATTTATGCTGTTAGGAGAAATGGCTTGAGCCGTCGTTGAAAACATTTCCGTGTGCAGGTAGAAGCATGCCCATAGTATCTTTTATATGTTTAGTTTTCTATTTTTCTTGTCGGCCTATTACACCTACTGAGTACAAGTGAACTATATTCCCTCCTAATTTCTATATCCTCTTAATGTAGATATCAGTTCGAGTGCGATCCATGAAGCTCGAGTTTGTGCTGATTTAAGACTATTCAAAGTACTAGTGAGCGTCTCATCTGGAGCATTATTCAACACTTTCTCTTATCATTAAATTTATTTTATTTACATTAAAATACACGGTTTTATGTATTATTCATATACTTTATCAGTTTTTAGAGTGTTCGTACTCATGACACTAGATTTTAAGACTTTAGTTATATTTATTTCAAATTTTGGAGTTGTTTTATATTATTGGCCTGGGTTTATTCAAAAGAGGAGCACATTCACACATGAAATTCCTTTATTGTATGATATAAAATGAATTTCAATTTATTACATTAGCCTAAGAGAATAGTCTCACATTTAGGTATTGTTTATCTTTTATTTTTTGCATTTCTTATCTTTTGTGGTGTTAGGCTTACCTAACAAGTTTGGGTTGTGGTGTTTGTCGTCATAACCTCAGATTCTAGGTTGTAATATGAGGTGTTGGTGCCAAGCACTCTATTTAGAGAAGTAAAACATAGCAGTGGAGGATGGATTAGTAGGTAATGTGGCATTGACTATTGCAGGAGATGGACTTGACGAGTTCAATGAGGAAGAAATAGAAACGAATGGTTGTGGAAGTGATGAAGGTACTTAGACATTAAGCAGGGAAATTTTGGTTAATGTAGAATGCACCATAGAATTACCTCGACCAGCAAAGGGAAAAACTATTTTTTCAAAAACAACATGACGTGAGATAAAAGATTTAGAGGAAGTAGGATCAAACTACTTATAACCTTGGTGAATTTCGTTATATCTCAAAAACACACACTTCCTAGAACGACAAGATAATTTATCGTTTGTATAAGGGCAAAATCATGAGAGGAAAAAATATTCAAACGTACGCAATCAGTGGATTACGTATAATTTTCAGTAAGTAGTGTTAATCTTTATATAAAAAAAGATAAAAATTTAATAACCATCACTATGCACTTGGTATGTCTTTGTCTCAGTGGTGTAGACTAGTTTTAAGCTAAAATAGGTCTTGGTTTCAATGTTGCTTAACCACCATTTTAAGATTTGTTTTCAAAATATAAGAAATTTTGTAGAAAATAACAAAGGTTGAGGTACAAACCCCTAACCTCTAAGAAGCTAGGTGTTGAACCATCGCGCTACGAAGATTTATTTGGAAAGAAGAATTAGTTTAATTTAATACAAATCTTTATGCACAGTGTTAACATATGTATATTTAGTAAATTTTCTAACAAAGCGGTGTCTCTTGACAACCTTTGGCTCAATGTATGTCTGCCCCTACCCGCAACAAGGAGTAACCTGGGTCAAAATGAAACAAGACATGAAGGAGGGATGATTATTTATATAGAGAGTCGATCAGTAATCTATTTATGATATAGACTAAAGTATGAAATACATTTGTCAAAAATTTTGAAGAAACAATTGCATACGCTAATAAGGAACAACCCCTACTAATAATATGCCGATGTTTCCATTCAACATAATTATTTTGTTCTAGAGTATAAGGATGAGAAGAACATTGAGTGATGTCATTTTCTTGTAAATATAAAGTTAATGCCTAATACTCACCTCCAATTTTCTTGATAACTCTTAACTGGATGACTAAAGAATTTTTTCACAATTTTTCAAAATTGAATAAAGATAGAGAGAAATTCAAACTTAGATATAAGAAAGTAGATCCAGGTATATTTATTGTAATGATTAAAAAAAATAACATAATATTTATATCCATCATTTTGAATAACACATGCTGGACAAAGACATCCGAACAAATTAAATCTAGAGGGCTAGTGGCTTAAAACTAGACTCAACAAATGATTTTTTTTAGTCTTGCTAATTGCACAAATTGGACAAAAACTAGAAGAACCACAACCAGAAAGAATAAAGGTACTAGATGGCAAAGCCCAATGAACTGTATGATAGAATGCATGAACCAAATGTGCATGCCAAACACCTAGTTGAGCAACATATGAAGCTAGTGAAGAAACTAACTTCAATATTCAAAGGGAATATAGATCTCCATCATTTAGTTCTTTGTGAAGAGATGCGCTCCTTTCTAAGTACTTCATAAAAAAGTAGTTAGGAAAAAAATTCAATGAGACTTGATTAAATTTATAAAATAATTAATAGATAATAAATTTTGAATAGTAGTGGGAACATGAAAAAACTGTCAAGAACATACGACTTATCGTAAATAAAATTGAGATCTATTACCAATATGAGAGATGAGCAATTTGGAACCATTACCTAGGGTAACTTCTTCAAGACCATGCTATTCTAAATAAATCGTAAGGTTGTCAAGATCAGATGTCAGATAATGTATGGTGCCACTATCCATCAACCAATTCAGTATTGATTTGAAAGAAGTACTTGCTAGATTTGTAGTGGAGCATCCAGATACTATATTTCCTGTCATAGTCCTAGGTGATGAACAAACACATTCAATGTGACCCTTTCTTTCACAATTATGACAAATAATTTGATGGTAGGCTATCATGAGCTTTTAACTACTCTTTGTCTATTATTTATTATACTTTGATTGAGTTTGAACTAACATATGATGAATTTATATTTATTACATATGCTTTATTGTGTAGAATGTGTTTGTATGATAACAAGTGAATTTGGTGCTAAAATAAGTTATTTGGGACTTTGAAGTTTGAGTAGAAGTCAAAGAAAAATAATTACACTGATATGGAGATTCAAGGATCAATTGGAAATGAATAAAATGATGTGAAGATGACGAGATCTGAAGATAGAATAAAAATTAACCTGGGAAATTGCGCACCACAAAAGGCCGATTGTGTTGGCAGGTCAATAAGCAAGAGAAAGACTAGAATTGTTGCATGGTCATAGCTTCAGCTGCATGACCGCATGACATATGTGGGGCCTCATACTTTCAATTCATTTTAATTAAGGGTATTTTCATCTGGTCCCTTCGAAACATGTTATAAATGGATTCTAAACACTTTTAGAAGGGCCTTTGACCTAAAGAGCCTTGAGGGAGCATAGAGGATCAGTTCAAGGAACAAGGTTCATTACTTTCATGTTCATGTATTCTATTATATAGAAGCTTTCTTATAAGGTTTTGACAAATGTGGTGTATGGATGATTAATTATGGATTTTGATTTTAATTTTCATACTTGAATTCGTTTATGGACTTTACATTAAACTGAGATTTTATTCACTATTTTATTTTATCAAAAGAGGATTATTTCAGTAAAATTTTCATTGGCTTATTTGGTTTGAATTCAATTTGTGCTAGGTAATCAAAAAGAGCTTACTTAAATTATTGATTGAACCACGAGGAAAAATACTCAAAAATGTTCTTTCTCAACACTAACCCTAAGCAATTTTTTGTTGTATTTATTTTCACTGGGCTGTAATTCATTTATTCAATCAATCTTAGATTTAATCGAAAGAAGAATCTAAGCCTTATGAATATTCTAATTAACAATCAAATTTGTGAGAGCTGACAGGACTTAAGAAGTGAATAATAAAACTGAGTTATATTTGAATTATCATCTTGCATCTATTAAGTCTTTTCCCTTAACTTCTCATATTGGTAGTAACCTTGATCATATCGGTTGTCTTTATTTACGTTTTTAGTAGATAATCCTAGTTCATAATAACAATAAAATTAAATTTTAATCACCTGATCAATAATTAGCAAGTTTTATTTGATTTGATATTCGTACCAATCCTTATGGAGACAATTTTTACATTATAATATCTTTGATAAGTGATGCGCTTAATTTATAGTCTATTTTGCGCTCGTCAAGTTTTGGTGTCGTTAATGGAGATTGACAATGAATAGTTTTTGAAAGAGTTTTATGCATTAATTCACTTTTTTAATTATTATTTTATTTATTTTTTGTTAACATCTCATGTTCATTATTATCATAAACAATAGGTACTAAACCATAACTATGGTGTATGGTACTATCATCCTTAAAAGAAAAATTCGAATACAACCAGAGTTGGAAAAAAGTTTATGCTTGCTTAAGAAGGAATTGCAGAGAAGGTTTCAAAGTAAAAATGTAATGGCTGATGTTATTGGAAATATGGCTCTGAATTACCCACTCAACCTCGTTAATTTGAATTGCCTACCTGTGGTGGAGGATAGTGCTAAACACTAGAGGGTTGGTAATAGGAGAAAAAATCATCCACCTATTGAGATGAAGGACCAAATGGCCCAAAATAATGATTGGTCAAGGATATTGTTGAGAGATTATGCAAAGCCAAACTACAAAGAGATGCAGTCTTGTATTATCCTAAACTTTTCCTAGTCCCATTTAGCTACTGGTGTGTCAAGGGTCAACTTTAAAAGTAAATAACTCTTGATACATGTAGAATTTTCCATCTTTGGACCCATCAAAGTGTAGATAATTGAGTCAACTTTTCAACAATACCAATTTCGCCTAAATCCGATATTCGAGCGAGAAGTTATGACGATTTTTATGAAAAACAGTAGAGCACCGCGTCGCGGTAGAGTGCAGATCCTCAATTGTCTTTTTCCAGTGAAGCACCGCAATTAGGCCGCATCGCGGTGAACTCTAAAATATCGTTCATCTCTTTCCAGTAGCTCACCATGATTGGCCAGTGTCGCTTCAGAAATCACGGTGGAGTAGATGCCACGTCGTGTTAGAGTAAAAAATTACACTCATCCTTTTTCAGTGATGTAATGCGATAGCCCGCATCGCGCCAGAGCCCAAAATAGCACTCGTCCCTTTTCTTGTAAGCCACCACGATGGTGTCTCATTGTGCTGAGGCTCAAAATTGAGATTTAGGTTTCGAACTTAAAATTTCAAAGGGCAATTTAGTCTTTTCCCAAGCCTCCAAATCGTGAAAAATAGGGAATTAAATCTATTCTAAGCATTATACGCTCATTATTCATCAAATTACTCTCAAAGAAACCCTAGAACTTCAAATTTCAAACCTCATAAAATCCAAATTTTACCATTATTTTTCCAAGATAACCGAATATTCAAGATTTCCAATTCAAGATCTTCAAGAAACAATCTTCAAGAGCACAAATAGGAACTCAAAGTTCAAGCTTCTTTATCTATTCATTAATTAAGGTATGTGGGGTTATGAATAAGGATTCTCCTTTCATCCTTGTGCCCAAAATCAGTTTTTAAAGTTAATTTCACGTGAATTTACATGAACTTCAAATTAGGGTTCATATCCAAATATTATTATTTGAAGATTATGACATTACAAGTGTTTTAGATAATGATTTGCATGCCTATTGCAGCAGATTTATGTTTGTGAAGTAGTTTTATATACTACGAAGGTTGAATTTCATTATTTTAACTAGAATTATGCCAGAACTTCATGATTTTGATTATTGAGCATGATTTGAGATAATTTGACATGAATTTTGAAGCATGGGTTATTAAACCATAGTTTGAATATTGATATTCCAAGAATGATGTTGCTTTTAAGCATACTATGATTTCTTTATTATCAGCCTTTTAAAACCAAGATTTGATCTTTGATCCTCAACTAAGTTATGGAATCCACTTTACAGTATTGATTACAACTTTGATTACAGATTAATCTAATTTTAGATTTTAACAGATACATACATAATTGGTTTCATTATAAACCCTTATACTAGTTTTAAAGTAGATTTTCCATAGAATGAGCATACAGATTAAAGGAAGTAGTATTTAGCACTGAGTTGGGTATGTTCATATGCTCCAAAACTACAAGCCAATGTAGGTTATGATTATCAGAGTATTCCCATTTATATGAATGACAGATATAAATTGTGATCACTTAGCTTAGGTTATACTCCATGACAAGAGCATCACACCTCTCCTCAATATGAGGTTTTCCCATAAGTGAACTAGACGTTGGACACTATGATAGCCCACATAGTGTATATGGATTAGAAGAACCTTCCTACAAAAAAGAGTAATCCTAATAGAAAATCTTTAAGAAACTAAGTGTAAGGCTCACAATGCATTTAAGATATTATTTCACATATGATGTTGGTCATGAGATTTCAGCTTTCAGTTTATAGATACAAAAGTGAGTCCTTTCTACACTTAGGCTGCATGATTTAAAGATAAAATACAAGTACAACTTTTAGAATTAAGTGTTATGACTCATAAAATTATATAACATGCTGTACTACTTATGAATATGATTCTCAATTTTCAATTACTCAAGCTAATATGAGTCATCTACACTTAGCATGCATTCTTTTAAAAATTTATAATAATATTGAGATATTTTTTACTAGAGTATTCATGTCACGACCCGAACCGGGGCCCTGACCGTGACGAGCATTCCCAAACCCAAAAGCCCGGAATGCCCTCTGTCTATCTAGTAATCATGCACATAATTTATATGATCAAAGTAATACGTATTAGACACAATAATACGAAAACATGGTAAACAATTTAAAACAGTTAAAGGCCTGAAAACATGACCAATAATATTTAATAAACATCTGCAATAGTCTGCAAAATCTCTACTGACATACCATCTGAATAACTGGGACAAGGTCCTCAGCAGACCAAAAACCATACTGAAATAAATACCTAAATGGATAGGCCTTTCGAAGCAAAGAAGGCTCACCAACTGAACTCTGAGACAACCCTGTCTGTAGACTCTACTGAGGATCTGGACCCCTAGACTGTGCCTCAGTACCTGGGAGGAAGGGGGGGTCAGCACAATTGTACTGGCACGCGAAGCAATCCAAAATAGAGTAATTGAACACACACACACACACATATATATATATATATAATACGTGAGAGCAAATTTTCATCAAACATTATGCATAAAAAAGTTTCTGAAAACATATGGGCATCTTCTGAAAATATGTAACCTGTCTGTAAATCTCAAACTCTGATCTGTGTATTATTTCTAAGTAGGTGGTATCCCCTACAAGTTTGATATTCCACGGGCGATATGGAATCCGCCATTGAATCGGCGGGGAAGCCTCCAACCCGAGTATGCCGCAAGGGTTGGAGTTTCTGAATCTGATACGTCACACGACACTTAAGTCAGCGTATAATAATATATCCGGGTTGGAAAACCATAATTTTAGGCAATCAGTTGCTTGAACTCAAGCCCTCTTCTGGAAACCACCTAACATCTCTGTATGCCCATTTTTAACCTTTTCTGTACATACAACATTCTGAATGTCTAAAATCATGATAGTCTAAAATGTTTATTAGTCTGAGTCTGTATGGCATTGGTTTGAATTGGTATCATCATACCAAGACTTTCAAGTCATGATTTCTGAGCCATAATACATTAGGCTAAATCTTTCATTTAAAGCATAATTTAGACCACCAAAAATATGCAACTGATATAGAAGATTTTGCGTTTTGAAACTCAAGTCAAAATCATGCAAAAACTTCATCAACATATAGTGGTCTAGTGCCTTTAGCAAATCCGTGCACTCTTTCATTACATGCATTATGAACATTAAACATTCATGCTAGATTCTCTCTTTAGTGATTTAAAACCACCTTTAAATCATAACAAGAGTTTAATCATTTCATATAGTGCTTTTCAAGGATGCATTGCAAAATAATTCATATGCTATGACAAATCTAAAAGATTCATAATAAAAGGAAATTCACCAAAAATCATGCTCTCAACAAGAATTCATTCTTAAATACATGATTTTTTACATTCATATTCTCAAATCACTTTGGGGAAGGTCAAAAGACCAAAACAATGATGTTAAAACATTTAATACATGAATATATACATAGATTCAAAAACACCATTCTAAAACATGATTTTTCTATGCGTATGAGAATTTAGGAAATCACGCATACCTCTATTTCAAAAAATAATGGGTGCTTCTTGAAGCCTGTAGATTGGGAATTTCGAATCTCTAATCAATTTTGAAAACCCACGGTTGAATCTTGATTTATGTAAGTTTTTAGTTTGAAATCCTTGGGAGTATTATTGAGAATTTTTAGATGAATGTGGATGTATTTTGGAGAATTAGGGACTGAATTTCGTGTTTATGGCTGAATAAAGGTGGGAAAAGGACTATTTTACCCCCAAAATGGAGTGTTTAAGTCACTTGAAACCTTACATAGGCACCACATATGCTATCGCCTATATTTACATAGGCGCCACATATGCTATCGCCTATATTTACATAGGCACCGCATATGCTATCGCCTATATTTATATAGGCACCGCATATGATATCGCATATGCTTTCCAGTGGCCATGTGCGATTAGTTAGGTGACGCATTCTACTTTGAAAGGCCATAACTTCTTGCTCGGGTGCCAGATTTTAGCAAAATTGGTATTGTTGGAAAGCTAACTCAATAACCTATCATTTTACACATAGTAGGCTATCTAATTCGACATATACAAAGATTTATGGTCGATATAAATTGACACAAATTATAATGTCCACTTAAACTTAATCGATCGAAGTAGTTTTCAACTCCTCCTTGAGTTAAAGGACCTTTATGGTCTAAATTCAAGCTTGAATGGATTCACATACTATGCAAATAATTAACATGCCATATTGGCATAGGATTTATGGCTTTGGGAGTATCAACGCATCGAAATCATGGTCTATATTATATCCCAAAATGCGGGGTGTTACAATTCACCCCCACATGCTCAGTACATTCCAGAAGTACTGATCCACATATATGTTTATGTGTTACACTATTTCATAATGTAGGTTCAGGTGCTCAGTTTCAGCAGCATGAGTAGTTTTGAGCATCTCCATCTATATCCTGATAGTTGGTGAGTCCTCATAGTTCGGGCACCCAGTTATTCAGTTTTCTAGATTAGTGAAGTAGTTGATTCAGTATTTTCAGTCAGTTCGAATCAGCTGAGAGTTTGTCCCTGTAGCTCTCTAGTTGTTAGTAATAGAGGCTTTTTAGACTGCCGGTTATGATTCAGTTTTCCAATGTTGATTGTCCAGACTTTTAAGTCAAGTATTTTTAGATAATTTCATCTTAGCTCAGAAAAAATTCTATATTTTAGCTTTGATTATATATCTATATTTCTCTATTTTGAGTTTCAGGTTTAGTAAAAGGATTATAGGGTTAGATTAAGGCTACTCATAGTTTTGAGCACCATGTGACTTCTCGGGACTCATTTTTTGGGCGTTACAAACTTGGCATCAGAGACTAAGGTTATAAGAGTCCTACAGAGTTATAAAATCTATGTTACATAGAGTCTTGATCATGAGTGTAAAGCATACCCTATTTATGATCAAGAGGATACGAGACGTTTTAGGAAATCATCCTTTTCTTTCATGATCTATCATGCTTACAGTGTCTCTATGTACTTTTAACTTGTGATCTTACGTGACAGTTGAATATGCCTTCTCGCTGAGCTAATGCACGTAGAATTGATAACCAGCCACCCTAGCCTGGTGACCCTCTGAATGAAAATGTATCCCATGCTGAATTTCGGGTTGCCTTTTAGGCATTGGCCTAAGCTGTGACTGCCAATGTTCAGGGAAACCATTAGGAGGTAGTTCCACTTTAGCATAATGGTGATTTAGTAGCAACCAGAATTCGTGACTTTATGAGAATCAATCTGCATAAGTTCTTTGGGTCAAAAGCAGGTGAAGACCCACAACTTTGGTTAGATGAGGTAAGAAAGATCACCCATATTATGCATGTTACTAAGGAGGAGAGTTTATAGTTGGCATCCTATAGTCTGAAGGATGTGACGTATAATTGGGTAGTTATATGGAAGAATGGTAGGGGTGATAATGCAGCTTTTATGAGTTGGTAGGTATTTTAGGATGCATCTTTAGACAGGTCCTTTCTACATAAATTGAGGAAAGCTAAGGTAGTAAAGTTTGTGAACCTGAGGTAGGGTTCGATTATAGTGAAGGAGTACTGCCTTAAGGTCAACCAGTTGTCTAAGTATGCCCCTGATACGATGGTTGACCCTAGGTCGAGTATGAGTAAGTTTGTTACTGGAGTATCTAGTTTGGTAGTCAAAGAGTGTAGGACTAACATGCTTATTGGGGACATAGATCTTGCTAGGCTGATGATTCATGCTAAGTAGATTGAGGTAGAGAAGTTGAAGGGGAGAGAGAGGAGAAATAAGAAAGCTAGGATCAGGTAGTTTGAATATGGTCAGACAAGGTTTGGAGGGGGAAATCATTCTCAGTTTTAGAGTCACTCGTCTATGCCAGTGCCATCTTCAGCCGGTGCTCCTACCCCTAGAGCTAGGCAGGAGCAGTGAGGTAAGGCTTCTATGTCTAGATCTCTGGATAGTATGAGTGGAAAAACCAATTACCCTTCATGTTCTAAGTGTGGTAAGAATCATCTTATTGAGTGCTTGTTGGGACAGAAAAGTTGTTATAGTTACGGTAAGTTGGGTCATGGAATCAAAGAGTGTCTATATGCTAAGAAGGGAAACAAATATATTCATCCCTAGACTCAGGATACTAGCACACCAGCTCCTTTAGGTCGCCCATCCCCTTCTCAGGGTGCATCATTTAGTACCAGTGACGGACAGCGCTAGAATAGTCTTATACTTTACCATCCAATCATGAGAAGGAGAGTTCCTCAAATGTTATTACTGGTATGCTTCATGTCTTTCATCTTTATGTTTATGTGTTCTTAGACCCTGGGTCAAATCTCTCTTATGTGACCCCATTAGTTGCAGTGAATTTTGAAGTAGGTCCTGAAAAGCTTTTTAAGACTTTCTTAGTTTCCACCCTAGTGGGTGAGTCAGTTATTGCTAAACAGATCTATAGAAAGTGTTTTATCACTGTCCTTTATAAGATTATGTTAGCTTACTTAATAGAGTTAGATATGTTCGTCTTTGACCTTATTCGGGGCATGGATTGGCTTCATTCCTGTTATGTATCTATAGATTATCGCACCCAAGTGGTGAAGTTTTAGTTTCCAGATGATCCAGTCTTTGAGTGGGAAGGTAATTTAGTGTCTTCCAAGAGTCATTTCATATCCTATATTAGGGCCAAAAAGTTGATCTCAAAAGGGTGCATCTATCATCTAGTTTGAGTTAAAGACACTAAGTCTAAGGCTCCAATAGTTCAGTTATTCCATGTAGTCAATGAGTTTCCTAAAGTTTTTTTCTAAGATTTGCCAGGAATACCTCCCAATAGGGAAATAAATTCGGTATTGACCTTCTTCCAGATACTTAGTGCATTTCTATGCCTCTATATTGTATGGATCCATCCAAGCTTAAGGAGTTAAGATCAGCTTAAAGACCTCTTAGATAAAGGTTTCATAAGGCCCGATATCTCTCCATGGGGCATTCTTGTCCTATTTCTGGAAAAGAAAGATGGTTTTTTGTGAATGTGCATTAACTATAGTCAGTTGTATATAGTCATGATTAAAAACAAATATCCTCTTCCTAGTATTGATGCCTTATTCAATAAAATCCAAGGTGCAAGTTACTTCTCTAAGATAGACCTTAGATCCGGCTATCATCAGCTTAGAGTAAGGAAATGTGATATTCCAAAGACAGTTTTCAGAATTTGTTATGGTTATTTCGAGTTTGTAGTCATGTCCTTCGGGCTGACAAATACCCCAGCAACCTTCATGGACTTGATGAAAAAAGTTTTCAAATAGTATTTGGACATGTTTTTCACAGTCTTTATCAATGATATTCTCGTCTATTCTCGTAGTGAGGATGATCATGCAAACCATTTAGAATTGTATTACAAACTCTTAGAGATCACCAGTTGTTCGTCAAATTCAGCAAATGTGAATTTTTGATAAGGTCAGTAGCTTTTCTCGGTCATATTATTTCCAGTGATGACATTAGAGTTGATCCCCAAAAGATAGAAGTAGTAAGAAACTGGACTAGACCTATCTCTCCATCAGACATAAGGAGTTTCTTGGGTTTAGCTGGCTATTACAAATGTTTTGTTGAGGGTTTCTCATCTATTGTGTCCCCTATGTATAGAATGACCCAAAATAAAGTTAAGTTTTAGTGGTCAGATTCCTGTGAGAAGAGTTTTCAAGAGTTGAAGGCTCGACTCATTTCAGCCCCAGTTATAGCGCTACCCGATAGTACAGATGGATTTGTTATCTATTGTGATGCTTTTAGAATTGGTATGGGTTGTGTTTTGATGTAGAGAAGTAAGGTTATAGTCTACGCCTCTTGATAGCTTAAGCCTTACGAAAAGATCTACCCTACCCATGACCTTGAGCTAGCTGTTGTTGTTTTTGTATTGAAAATTTGAAGGCACTATCTTTATTGGGTGCATGTCGATGTAATCATAGACCGAAAAATCTTGCAATATGTGTTAAATCAGAGGGAGTTAAATCATCATCATAGAAGGTGGTTAGAATTATTGAAGAATTATGATATAAGTGTGTTATATCATTCAGGCAAGGCCAATGTAGTGCAGATGCCCTTAGTAGACTATCTATGGGCAGTGTTTCTCATGTGGAGAATGATAGGAAAGAATTAGTTCGAGAATTTCACCAATTAGCCAGATTGGGCATGAGGTTGGTTGACTCAGATGAGGGGAATGTTTGGGTTCAGAGTAGTTTGGAATCTTCTCTAGTTTCTGAAGTGAAAGAGAAGTAGGATAAGGACTCTAGTTTGGTCAAACTAAAGGGGTCAGTTAAAGATCAAAAGGCAGAGGTTTTCTCCCAAGAGAGAAATGGTGTGTTGAGATACCAGAGTAGATTGTGTGTGCCGTGCATTGATGATTTGAGGTAGCGGATTATGGAAGAAGCGCATGATGCGCGTATCTACATTCACCCAAGATCCACCAAGATATACCATGACTTACGAGAAGTCTATTGGTGGAGTGGTATGAAGAGAGATATAGCTATGGCCAAGTGTGACACTTATCAATAGGTTAAGGTAGAGCACTAAAGACCTGGTGGCACATTGCAGGAATTTGGTATTCCCACTTAGAAGTTGAAAGAGGTGAACATAGACTTTGTGATAGGATTACCCTATTTGCATCGGCAACATGATTCATTTGAGTTATTATAGGCAGATTTAACAAATCAGCCCATTTCTTGCTAGTTCACACGTTTTACACAACTAAAGATTATGCTAAGCTATATATCAAAGATTTGGTTAGATTACACGGAGTTCCCTTGTCCATCATTTCAAATAGGGGTACTCAGTTTACCTCTCAGTTTTGGAAAGCCTTTCAGAAGGGACTTGGTACCCAAGTTCATCTCAGTTCAGCTTTTCACCCACAAACAGATGGTCAAGCAAAGAGGACCATTCAGACCCTAGAGGATATGTTGAGGGCATGTGTTGTTGACTTCAAAGGCAATTAGGATGACCACTTGCTATTGATCGAGTTTTCCTACAATAATAGTTACTATTCTAGTATTCAGATGACCCTATTTGAGGCTCTTTATAGAGATGTAGGTCACCAGTCGGTTGATTCAAAGTAGGTGAGGCCTCTTTGATCGGGCTAGATACGGTGTTTGAAGCCATGGAGAAAGTTCAGTCGATTTGAGAGAGATTGAAGGAAGCTCAGAGTCGTCAAAAATATTATGCAGACGTAAGCAGGAGAGATCTTGAGTTTTAAGTCAATGATCTTATTTATTTGAAGGTTTCACCCATGAAGGGGTGAAGAGATTTGGAAAAAAGGGGAAGCTTAGTCCCCGATATATGGGTCCCTATAGGATTTTGAGTGGTGTGGGGAAGGTAGAGTATGAGCTTGAGCTACCTGCAAACTTGTCATCAGTTCACTAGTGTTTCATGTATCCTTATTGAAAAAGTGCATGGATGATTCAACTTTTGTAGTCGTTTTAAAAAGTACAGATATTCAGAATAGTCTTTCATACGAAGAACTTCTTGTAGAGATTATTGATCACCAGATCCGTAGACTAAGGAACAAAGAAGTTTCCTTGGTCAAAGTTCTGTGGCGTCAAAGTTCTGTGGAGAAACCAGTCTGTTGAGGGTGCTACTTGGGAAGCAGAAGAAGACATGCAACCAAGTATCCTCACCTCTTATCCACAAACTCAGATTCAGCCTAAGGTAACAGTATTCCTTAATTCAATTCTTTTCTAGTCTCAGTTTCAGCCATGTGATTATCTTCATGTCAATTCATGCATCCACTGGTTAGTTCAGTCTCTCATTATGTTTTAGATTCAGTCATATAGTTTTGGTTCAATGGTGCATCATAGTATATAGTCTCAGTTCCTCAATATCCTCAATTTAACTAGTCTCATTTGAGGATGAATGTTCCTAAGGGAGAGATATTGTAATACTCTGAACTTTTCCTAGTACCATTTAGATCCTAGAGTGTTAAGGGTCAACTTTAAAAGTGAATAACTAGACACACCTAAGTGTAGATAATTAAGTCAGCTTTTCAATGATACTAATTTCACCTATATTTGATACTCAGGTGAGAAGTTAGGCACTTTTAGTGAAAAATAGTAGAGCACCGCGTCATGGTGGAGTGAAGATTCACAATCATCTTTTTACAGTGAAGCACCACGATTAGGCCGCGTCACAGTGAACCCCAAAATTTTGTTCATCCCTTTCCAGTAGCTCACCGCGATTAGTCAGTGTCACGCTAGAAATTACGGTGGAGCAGACGCCGTGTCGCATTAGAGTGCAAAATTGCACTTATCCTTTTCCAGTGACGCAATGCGATAGCACCGCATCGTGCCAGAGCCCAAAATCACACTCTTTCCTTTTTCTAATAAGCCACCGCATCACGCTAAGGCTCAAAATCAAGATTCCAGTTCCGAACTTAAAATTCAAAGGGCAATTTAGTATTTTCCCAAGCGCTAACATAGTGAAAACAGAGGATTAAACCTATTCTAAGAATTATACACTTATTATTCATCAAACTAATCTCAAATAAACCTTAGAACTTTAAATTTCAAACCTTAAAAAATCCAAATTTCACCATTCTTTTTGCAAGATAACCCAACATTCAAAATTTCCAATTCAAGAACTTCAAGAAACAATATTCAAGAGCATAAATAGGAACTCAAAGTTCAAGCTTCTTCATCTATTCATCAATTAAGGTATGTGGGGTTATGAACAAGGATATTCCTTTCATCCTTGTGCCCAAAATCAGTTTTTAAAGTTAATTTTGCATAAATTTACATGAACTTCAAATTAGGCTTCATACCCAAATATTGTTATTTGAAGATCATGATATTACAAGTGTTTTAGATAATGATTTGCATGCCTATTGCTGCACATTTATGTTTGTGAAGTTGTTTTATAGATAATGAAGGTTGAATTTCATTATTTTAAGTAGAATTGTGCAAGAACTTCATGATGTTGATTATTGAGCATGATTTGAGATAATTTGACATGAATTTTGAAGAATGGGTTTTTAAGTCGTAGTTTGAATATTGATATTCCAAGAATGATATTGATTTTAAGCATCCTATGATTTGTTTATAATAGCCTTTTTAAACCAAGATTTGATATTTGATCCTCAGCTAAGTTATGGAATCCACTTTACAGTATTTATTATAGCTTTGATTACAGATTAGCCTAATTTTAAATTTAAATAGATAAATGCATAATTGGTTTCATTTAAACACTTATACTAGTTTTAAAGTGGGATTCCTACAGAATGAGCATATAGATTAAAGAGAGTAGTATTTAGCACTGAGTTGGATTCGCATGCCCCAGAACTACGAGCCAACGTAGGTTCAGATTATCAGATTATTCCTATTTATTTGGATGACAGATATAGATTGTGATCACTTAGCTTTGGTTATACTCCTTGGCAAGACTATGACACATCTCCCCAACGTGAGGTTTTCCCATAAAGAAACTAGACGTTGGACACTATTATAGCTCACATAGTGTATGTCGGCTAGAAGAGCCTCCCTACAAAAAAGAGTAATCCTAACAGAAAAGCTTTTAGAAACTAAGTGTAAGGCTCATAATTCATTTCAGATATTATTTCACATATGATGTTGGTAATGAGATTTCATCTTTTAGTTTACAGATACAAAAGTGAGTCCTTTCTACACTTAGGTCGTATGATTTAAAGATAGAATACAAGTACAACTTTTAGAATTAAGTGTTATGACTCATAAGATTATACAACATGCTTTACTACTCATGATTATGATTTTCAGTTTTTAGTTACTCAAGCTAATGTGAGTCATCTACACTTAGCATGCATTCTTTTACAAATTTATAATAATGTTGAAATATTATTTACTAGTGTATTCACCTCCACATGCTCAGTACATCTAGAAGTACTAATCCACATATATATTTATATGCTACATTGTTTAATAATGTAGGTTCAGGTGTTCAGTTTCAGTAGCATAATTGATTTCGAGCATCTCCATCTACATCCTGATAGTTGGTGAGTCCTCATAGTTTGGAGAACCAGTTATTCAGTTTTCCAGATTAGTAAAGTAGTTGATTCAGTATTTTCAGTCAGTTCAAGTCTGCTGGCGGTTTGTTCCAGTGGCTCTCTAGTTGTTAGTAATAGAGGCTTGTCAGACTACTTGTTATGATTCAGATTTCCAATGTTGATTGTCCAGAATTTTAAGTCAAGTATTTTTAGATATTATGTTTAGATAATTTCAGCTTAGCTCAGACAAAATTCCATATTTTAGCTTTGATTATATATCTATATTTCTCTATTATGAGTTTCATATTTAGTAAAAGGCTTACAGGGTTAGATTAAGGCTACTCATAGTATTGAGCACCGTGTGACGTCTCGAAACTCATTTTTGGGGCGTTACAAACTTGGTATCAGAGACTAAGGTTATAAGAGTCCTACGGAGTCATAAAAGCTACGTTACATAGAGTCTTGATCATGGGTGTGAAGCGTGCCCCATTTATGAGTTAGAGGCTACGAGACATTTTAGGGAATCATTCTTTTTATTCATGATCTATAATCCTTACAGTGTCTCTATGTACTTTTAACTCGTGCTCTTACGTGATAGTTGAATATGCCTTCTCGCTAAGATAATGCACATAAACATAATAACCAGCCACCCTAGCCTGCTGACCCTCTGAATGAGAATCTATTCCATGCTGAATTTCAGGTTGCCTTTCAGGCGTTGGCCCAAGCTGTGATTGCCAATATTCAGGGAAACCATCAGGCTGCAGTCCAACTTCCGTATGATGGTGATTTAGCAACAGCCAGAATTCGTGACTTCATAATAATGAATCCACCTGAGTTCGTTGGGTCAAAAACAGGTGAGAATGAATCCGCCTGAGTTCTTTGGGATATATCGACACTAGCATAGTGAAGTTTTTTAAATAATTAGTTGGGGTTTCGATTATGAAAAAAGATAGTAGAAGAGGTTATTGAAATTCTGTATGAATTGGCTAAGGATGCTGATCAATATGCTGTAAACATTTTGAAAAGAAGGAAGACTACTGAAGTACACCAAGTTGATGACTACATCACTTTACAAGCCCATAAAATATTATTACCAAAGATGTGAAATAGTTGACCAAAACATAAGCTCAAATGGAATAAAATGTTTGATTTTTTTTGAGTTGGACATCCAACTTATAACAGTGACAAGTGAAGAGGTAACTGTTGTAGGTAACTTTAATTATATGGGAAATACTGATTTTTCGTGGAACTCTCCAAATGATAGTGAAAATTCTTGGCAAAATAAAAAAGCCTCATGGACTTTTAAAACCATCAAAGGCTACCATATCAGCCTCTGTAGCAAAATCAATCTAGTCTTGAGCAACTTATGAAAACTTTCATCACCAGGGTAGATGAGAGATTTCCTAATCATGATGTAGCTATACAGAATTTGGAGAAGAAAGTAGGGAAAATTGCTACCTCACTAATAGAGAGGCCTCAAGACACTTCTGCAAGTGGATCTAACAAGATTATATATGAAATTGTAAATATAATATCACTAAGAAGTGGAAATTAGCTACATATTGTGAAAATTCTAAGTTTGGGGTGGTCCCAGAGCAAGTCAAGCTAATCGAGGGGCAAGATTGGAAAAATATGATTATGCAAAAAGGCGATAAGATAAATGAGGTTGTGAATAGTTCAAAAAGTGAGTCAAAGAGAGCTAATTAATGCTTGCCTTGCTATTTCTTCAAAAAACTAAGAGAGAGAAATTAGTATATATAATATCCTCTTCTCGGAGATGTTAAAAGAATTGTATATGAATATTCCTTTCATAGAGGTACTCACTCAGAGGCCTTTATATGCCAAGTTTATAAAATAATTTTTTTTGGGTAAATGAAAGTTTGAGAAAACTTCAGTGGTCAACTTAAATGCTCAGTTCCATACTGCAAAATAAGATCCCTCAAAAGTGCAAAGATCTTGGGAGTTTCACTATCACTTTTTATGTGAGAAGTTCTAATTTTGATAAAGATCTATGTGACTCAAGGTCATCAATTAACCTTATGCCCTTTTATTTTTTTCAAAAGGATAGATGAAGAATTAGAAATAATCAAGACTATACTAATTTCACTGTATTTGGAAAATCAGACTACCATCATAACAAAAAGAATTATAAAGGATGCCAATATTTAAGTGAATAAAATTGTATTCCCTATATATTTCATTGTTGTGGAGAAAGCAAATAAGAAGATACATCTAATACTAGGGAGAGATCTTTTGTGCACTGACAGAGCTATCTTGAACATATATTAAGGGTGATTCACTTTTAGAATAGGAGAAACAAAAATGGTATTCCAGATAATAAAAATGCTAAAATACTCTAAGGAAGAGTCAACTACTTTCACATGTTGTAAGGTTAATGCGGAGCAAGGTGGTTCAAAGCCACCTGATGATGTTCGTAACTAGGCTTTACGCCTCAGAGAGTTTTTCTTACTTCTTATTTTATTTATATGTCATGTGGACATGACACAATCTAAAGTATAGGGTAGAAAATGTATGTATAGATATTTAATTTTTATTATGCATAGTTTTGGTTATATTTTTTTAGGTAATAAGCCCTTGGTTTTTCTTTTTGTGGCAATTATTTTTTGAGGGTTGTTATTATTTGAACCTGCGTCATTAGTTTTTATATTTTTAGGAGTCTAGTGACATGCTTTCTATTTTTTTTAATTTTTAGATGACAATGAGTTCATTGTTTGTGACATGTAGGCTCATATCGTGACTTACGTATATAAGTGCTAAAAATAATTATCTTGTCTCAACTTATTTCTAAAGAGAGAGTTAGGGAATTTGTCCTGAGTGAATTTGTGTCAACATGTGGGCCGGATTTTTGATATGTTCTGTGCATGTGTTTGTTGTCCTCCTCGAGTGTTTGCAAAGTGAAAGATTAGTCATGTCAATCTAAGAAGTGATATAGATGCTTTTTTGTTGAGCCATATATGCCTTTAACCAATCAAATTGCATATGTCCTAGTCGTCCCCTTTGAGCCTATAATCTTATTTCTTTGAGCAATCATACAAAGAGCCCAACCTTTTTGGTTTGAATGACCCATCTTAAAGAACCGATGACATTCTACGAGTATTTATTGTGTTATGAGTTTTGAAAGTTAAGTGATGAATTGTTGGGTGTTGAGTGGAACTGTAGAAGAGAAGAGAAAGGTGAACTAAAGAAATAAAATATGAACAACATACCCAGTGTATTCCTACCTAGTGGGGTCTGGGGGGGGTAGAGGGTACGCAATTCATACCACTACCTAAGGTGAAGTAGAGAGGCTGTTTTTGATAAACCCCCTGCTTAGAACCAATAACAATATAACAAACACAATACATAAATGTATATATACTTGTACAGTATGCAAAATAAACTAACAACGTTAGCCATAACATAGTACTAAAACTATAAATCTGAAACCATAGACAACACTCAACACCTACCAACAAGAAACTTCAGACACAAATATAGAACACTCCCCTGCTATTACCGATACCCTCCCACCCCCTAACCCTCTACCTTAATTTACATCCTCCACACCTATCAAGTATCATGTCCTCCGTAAGCTGTAACTACTCCATATCATTCCTAATCACCTCCCTACAATATTTCTTCGACCTACTTCTCCCCCGCCTAAAATCATCCATAGCCAGTGTCTCACACCTCCACACTGGCATAATAGAACCCCTTCTTATCACGTACCCGAACTAACGTTACCTCACATTTCATATCTTATCCTCCACCGAAGCCACTCCCACCTTTTCTCGAATAATCTCATTCCTCACCCTATCCTTCCTGGTCTGGCACACATCCACCACAACATCCTCATCTCCACAACTTTTAACTTTTGGATGTAGGATGTCTTAACTGGCCACACTCTGCTCCATACAACATAGCCGGTCGGACTGACACTCTGTAGAACTTACCTTAAGCTTTGGGGGCACCTTCTTATCACATAAAACTCCCAAAGCAAGCCTCCATTTCAACCACCCTTCCCCAATATGATGTGTGACATCCTCATCAATCTTACCATTGCCCTAAATCATAGACCCAAGATACTTGAAACTCTCCCTCTTTTAAATGGGATGAGAGTCCAACTTCACAACCATGTTATTATCCTACGACACATCACTAAACTTACACTCCAAGTACTCCGTCTTGGTCCTGCTCAACCAAAATCCTTTAGACTCAAGGGTTTGTCTCCAAATCTCTAACTTATTATTAACTCCTCCTTGAGTCTCATCAGTTAATACCACATCATCTATAAGTAACATACACCAAGGCACCCCTCTCTGAATATGTTTCATCAACACATCCATTACCAAGGAAAATAAAAAAAGGGCTAAGAGTCAATCCCTAGTGCAACCTTATCAAAATCGGAAAGTGCTCTGAATCTTCACCTACCATCCTCACACGAGTCTTTGCACCATCATACATGTCCTAAATTAACCTAATGTATGCCACAGGCACCCTTTTAGCCTCCAAGCACCTCCATAAAATCTCCCTGGGCACTCCGTCATATGCTTTCTTGAGATCAATAAACACCATATGCAAGTCTTTCTTCTTCTCCCGAAATTGCTCCACTAATCTCCTAACAAAGTGAACAGCCTCAATAGTCGAGCGACCTGGCATGAAACCAAATTGATTCTCAGAGATAGTCACATTCTTTCTTAGTCGCAACTCTACCACCCATTCCCAAACCTTATAGTATAACTTAACAACTTAATACCTCTATAGTTGTTGCAACTCTAGATATCTCCATTGTTCTTAGATAAAGGAATTATCATACTCCGCCTCCACACTTCAGGCATCTTATTCGCCCTAAAAATAATGTAGAATAACCTTATCAACCACTTTAAACCTGCATCGCCAGTGCTCTTCAAAAAATTCACCTGAATCTCATTTGGCCCCGTCGCCCCTACCCCGATGCATCTTGAGAATAGCCCCTTGACCTTCTCCAACTCAATATGCCTACAATGACTATAATCGTGATACTCTTCAGACTTCTCCAAATCCCCCAACACGAAACCTTTGGCCCCCTCGTCGTTCAAGATTTTATGAAAATAGGACTACCACCCCTTTTTTATGAGGGCATCCTCAACCAACACTGTACCATTCTCTCCCTTAATGCACTTCACTTGGTCAAGATAACGATCCCTCTGCTCCCTGGCCTTAGCAAGCCTATACAACTTCTTATCCCCGCCTTTTTCCTCTAAAGCCACATACACACTCTCAAAAGCTGTTGTCTTAGCTACCAGAACCGCAAGCTTAGACCTTAGACTAGTTACCTTATACTTCTCCTTATCTGCTGTCTCTCCTTATTATCCTTGATCTCAACTAACTTGGAATAATCCACCTTCTTAAACTCTACCTTCCTTTTAACCTCTTTGTTCCACCACCAATCCCCTTGATGCTTACCAGATCGACCTCTAAAGATACCCAATACTTCTCTAGTGGTCTCCCTAATGCAATTGGAAGTCATCTCCCATATACTATCCGCATCCCCTCTACTCTCCCAAGCCCCCCTCCTCTTTAACTTTTTCCCCATCTCCAAAGCACTAGCCAATGTCAAGCTTCCCTACTTAATTCTAGATCAAGCCTCCATACTCCTCTTTTTTCTTCCCTTGTTGATTACTAAGTCCATCACCACCAACCTATGTTGAGTCAAAATACTCTCGCTAGGTATGACTTTACAGTCTTCACATAATGCTCTATAACCTTTCCTAAGGAGAAAAAAGTCAATCTGAGTCTTGGCCACTAAACTGCGAAAAGTAATATGGTGCTTTTCCTTCAAAAAGCTCAAATTTGCTATCCACTACCCAAAAGCCCTAGAAAAATCCAAAAGAAAAGATTCACCTTCATTCCTCTGCCCAAAACCAAAGCCACCATGCTCATCATCATACCCTCTCAACAAAGACCCAATATGCCTATTGAAATCTCCTTCCATAAAAAGCTTCTCAGCGCTCAGTACACCCCTTACCACCTCATCCAAAACCTCCCCAAAGATCTTCTTCTCCTCCTCGTCCAAACCTACTTATAAAGCATAGGCACTAATTGCGTTCACCGAAGACCCTCCAATGACCAACTTAATAGACATCAACCTATAACTGAATCTCTTAACCTCCACCACCTACTCCCTAAGATCCTCATACACTAAGATACCTACCCTATTTCTATGTCCCACGCTACCCGAGTACCATAACTTATATCCATCCATATCTCTCACCTTAGTGCCTACCCATTTAGTTTCCTGGACACACGTTATACTAACTTTCCTCTTTCTAAGAATCTTCACCAGCTCTGAGTGCTATTAGTAAGAATTGAAAAAAAATTGGAAAGCTGTATTGCCAAGAAAAAAGAGAAAAAAAAACTTTCCTTGATAGTGGTATCTCTTAGTATGATTGTGTTTAAAGAAAAGAGAATAGGGTGTGAGCATCTAAATTAGAAAAGTTTGGTTCAACATAAGTGTGGGTTTGAGTTTTTAAATTATGTGTATTAAAGTGATTAGGGAGATGTAGTCACTATTATCCATATGCATCATATCCATCACCTAGCTTACATTACAACCAAACTAAGTCCTCCTTGATATTAGACAAAATAAGGTTGAATTAGTTGAGTATTACACTGAGGGAAAGACTATGTTGTATCTTTTATGGCTCATGAACTTTGTTTATGAGCGAGAGTGTAAATTCTTTCTATATGGAGTCCTGAATTATCTTTTTATGTGTGTGTGTCAATTCTCTATCATTTGTGTAAGGGGCTCATCATTTGCAGAAGGTATGGTATATTCCTTGGCTCCTCTTATGGAGAAAATGAGCAAGGTGGTTGAAAGTGCTTGTGAGTTGAATCATGAGGCTAGGTGACAATGGACCAGTGCTTTAATTATTTTAAATATTCTTGTCATGATAAGTTAGGAAGAGTTGTTTAAATGTTGTCTGTCCTTTAAAGTGTAGTTTGATTGCTCGAGGATGAGCAATGGTTTAAGTGTTGGATGTTAGGTTAGGCTACAAACACGAGTTTTTATCTACTTTTCGCCTATTATTTACTGTACTTTAATTAGGTTTGGACTAACATATGATAAATTTATATTCATTACATGTGTTTGTTGTGTTGGATGTACTTTTGAGATAACAAATAAGTTTGGAGCTAAAATAAGTGATTTAAAATTTTGAATGTTGAGTAGAAGTCCAAAAATAAATAATCATGACGGAGATGGAGATTCAAGGATTAATTGGATGTAAAGAAAATGATGTGAAGATGAAGAGATTCAAAGAAAGAATAAAAAATAACCTGCGCAATCACAAACCACAAAAGACCAATCCTGCAGGCACGACAGTAAGCGAGAGAAAGGATTGAATTACTGCGCGGTCATCCATACATTCATAGATATAACTGTACGATCATGCGACATATGTTGGGACTGATTTTTTTCACTTTGTTCTAATTAAGGGTATTTCATATAAGACTTTTACAACATGTTATACATAGATACAAACACATTTTAGAAGGACTTTTGACCTAGAGAGCTTTGGGGGAGAATAGAAGATTAGTTTAGAGTGCAAGATTTATTACTTTCTTCGTGATTTGTGTAAGTTTGAATCAATCGTCGTTAGTAATATTTCTTGTTCTTATCCGTTCATGTTTTTGTGTTCTATTATGGAGTAACTTTCCTGAAGTGTTTTGACAAATATGGTATATGGATGATTAGTTGTGGGTTTTGATTTTTGTTTTTACACATGAATTCATTTATGGAGTTAAAATTAAATTGAGAATTTTTTTCACTATTTTCTTTAATTGAAAGGGAATTATTTTAGGGATTAAATTTTCATTAGCTTGTTTGGTTTGAATCCTGATTTGTTCTAAGTAATTGGAAGAGCTTGTTCAAATTATTGATAGAACTAAGATGAAAAATATCTGAAAGATGTTCTTCCTCAAGACTAATCCTAAGTAATTGTATTATGTATTTACTTTCATGAGGTTCAATTAGTTTATCCAATTCTGCTTAGATTTAATCAAAAGAGAAATAAGCCTTATGAATATTCTAATTAACTATCAAATTTGTGAGAATCGATAGGGACTTAAGAAGTGAACAATAGAATATAGTCATATCCCAATTATCATCTTGCACCTATTTTGTCTATTCCCTTAACTTCTCATATTGGTACTAACCTTTTCTCATTATTAATTGTTTTTATTTATATTTTTTATTGATAATCGTGATTCATAACCAAAATAAAATTAAGTTTTAATCACAAGAATAATAACTAGCAAGTTTTTTTGAAATTATTATTTGATTTAATCCCCATGGAGACAATCTTTATACTACACTATCTTTGACTAGAGACATGCTTAATTCATAGTTTGTTTTTCGCTCATTATAATTCTAGAAAATCAGTGGAAGGTGGTGGATTTCTAGAGTAAGTTTCCGAATGATTCATGGCGGTATAATCACTACTCTAAGATTGCTGTAAACTTCTACAGCCAGCATAGCATCCACGTCCTTTACTAGGACGTCCCTACCGTATCTACGAAGTATAGAGATCGATCTTCATGTGTAATATGTTGTTAGGACAATAACAGTACTAGAATCATCACGTTTTAAATGTCTTTCTTTATTCAATAACATACCATAAAGTACATCAAAGGTGACGCCCTCCTAAGGAATCACGACCTTGTGAATGGGTGATAGGCAGGGCCTAATTCAGCAACAACAAACTTCACTAAGTAATATTCGTGACTAGGTGCTGCAAGGAAACAACCTTATTAGAAATTGCTTTTGACCCTTGTACGTAGCTTTCAATTGTAGTATTATTACGACACAATTTGTATAATTATGCCTTAAGTTCTTGAATCCATGGTTTAGACCTAGTGGCATAGGCTGTCATAATTTTGTTTCTTGCTACACGAGCTATTTTTGCTCCAACCAATTGCAGGAGAATGCTTTATGAAACTGAAGCAACTATCCAACTCAATATGTGTTGATCTTGATGTACATACATAGTATTTGGTTCATCACCATCCAAAACATGTGGTGGTACAGGTATTAGGGTTTTTGACTTGATCTTCTTACTAAATTTAAATTTTACCTTTTTAGAAGGAAAATAGAAGTAATGCCATAATTGCTTTTACTTTTCTTGAAAGGAAAATATAATTTTTTTCTATATTTGACTAACCTCTTTCTTGGAGAAATATTTTGTAACTCTATAAATTGAGGATCTCTCTTCTTATTTCACAACACAATAGCATCCACAATGTAGTCCTTAAAGAGTCTTGGTTAGAGAGGGATTTTTCTTTCAAAGTTTTAGTGTTTCTTTTATATATTATTTTATATGTAGGCCAATGGCTAAATTATATAATAATATTTTATTTAATATTTTATATTGTGTCATCTGAACTATCACCGCTTAATTTGCAACTTTAAGCTTCTGCATGTGATGTTGGGCGTATTTATACCCCTAAGAACCATAATTTACCCATATTTTAGGCTAAGTTTGGAGGATAAAATATATAATTCCTGCACTTTTAGTCCATTTTCCTGTAAGTGAGCTAACCTATGTGATTAGCATGTTTTCAGGTATTAATGATGAAGATTTCAGCACTTTGTGGACCTTTGGGAAGCAAAGGAAAACTTCACATAAGAGGGAAGGCAGCTTTTGGAAGCTTATGGACTGAATGTGACGCATGGAGAATTTGTCCCAGGCAAAAGCAGTATTTTTAAATACTTAGGGGTGCAACAGTAACTTAGTAGGACTAGGACAAGGATGTTATAAAAACCTTATTTGCTGAATTTTTCAGCATTCATTCAATCATTATTCATTCGACACTTTGGATAATTCATGTTACAGATTCTATAAGTTTAACACAGAGAAACACGCTACACTTGGGAACGGAAAGAGAAGAAAACGTCAATCTCCTCTTTGGCGTTAGAATTATCCCATCGCGAAGATTATTCTAGGTTGTGGTATGATGATTATGTCTATTAGGACTTCCGTTGTAATCATGAGTAGCTAAACTTCTCTGTTAGGGTTATGAAAACCTTGTGATATACTATCTATTACTATGAGTTTGTGAATTCTTGATGTGTACGCTACTTATATCATTACTCTCTTCGTTTTAATTAAATTCTTGTGGTTGCAAACATATAGAGTACGCCAGTATAGCATTAACTTGTTCGAGAGAAAAGTTACATGTTTGGAAAAGAGAGTGTGACAAGGAAATAGGGCTACCAACCCCTGTTTACACGTTAATGCCTTAACCGGATTAACCTCTTGGAGAGTTTGTACCGTTAGTTATACACTTTAAGCTTGAGAGAATTAAAGTGAAATAATCCTTGATGGTTGAGAAACACTAGGATTTACCATTAGAATACGAATCTCTATAAGTGCATGCATGTCTAAATTCCGCATTACTCATAGTTAATAGATACGTAGAACTCATAAGGTGGACATAACCCTAACTTATCAATCTCTGTAAATAAATCTTACTACGTATATTGTCTCATTCGTTACTTTGTTAACATTATTTCTCGTATAAATCAATCCCACCTTTTCTGTAGAATTTTCGACCAACAGTCTACTAATAATTGCAACACTTAGTGACCAAGTATTCCCTATGGGATTCGACACTCAACCCAGTTGGGTTCTATATTTGACAGCGACCGCTTACACTCTTACGAGAACTGTAGTTTGGGCGTTATCAAATTTTGGCGCCGTTGTCGGGGAATACAGTTGTCAACTAAGTTTGTGATAGTTACTAGACCCTTTGGTCAAAGATTCTCGAATTTTACTGTTTGCTTGTTGTTTTTGTTTTATTCAGGTTCTGTTCAGTGCTTGCCAAATACTCAAAGTTCGGGTCAGCCATTATTACCCATAAATCCTGAACCGTAACTTATTGGCAGAATGGAGGCACAAAGAGATATTGAAAGAAGGGCTGCTCAATAGGAGCAGGCTAGATTAGCTGCATTGGCAGCTGCTCAAGTACATCAACAGAATATTGATAACCCAGGGCGAGCAACAAATCCTGATGATGAGGACCTGGGTGATGATGAGTTACTAAATCCAAGGCGTACTGATGAGGTGGCGGCACCTGTGAACAGAAGAGATCGTCAAGCTAGATTGAAACCTGAACGCCGAGTTGTGCAGATTCCTTTTGATGATGATAATGATGATCTGGATGGGGCTGGTGCCACAGGGGCTATTATTCCTCCGCCCTTGGCTCCCGGAGCCAAGTTCAATATCACTAGCACCATGATTCAACTATTGCAGCTCAAGGGGTTGTTTGGTGGACTTGAAAGAGACGATTCGAATATGCATCTAATTAATTTTATCTCAATATGCAAGGCTTTTGACAATCTAGGGGTTGAACAGAATGCGATCCGGCTGTGCTTATTTCCATTGTCTCTATCTGGAGAGGCAACACTATGGTTGAACGGGCTAACTCCTGACTCTATCACTAATTGGAGGCAACTGAAAGACACTTTCCTAGAAAAATTCTATCCGCCATCCAAGAGAGCACAATTAAGAAATGAGATCAACAATTTTCGATAGCTTCCTACTGAAGCTCTCTACAAAACATGGGAGAGGTTCAAGAAGAAGCTTATGCGGTGCCCAAATCATCAGATGACCAATATCCACTTGATGAAAATATTAGATAGGGCTTTGAACTCGGTGACAATGCCTATGGTTGATAATGTTGCGGGTGGGTCATTCATGGACCTTACTTTTATTGAGGCAAGTGATATGCTAGATCATATGACAGAGCAGAGTAGAGCTTGGCATACCAGGGATTCTGAGGTAGCAAGCTCTACTGTATCTATTGGCATGATGGCAGAACAGAGATGAAGACAAGAGGAACGTGACTAGGATATGGCTATATGAAAATGCAGATGGATCTTCTTACCAAGCATTTACTATCAGGGAAGACCGAAAAAGTTAAGGCCGTTGTATAACAGGGAAGAGATGACTCCGATTCTGAGGAAGAAGCAAATTACTTGAATAATCAGGGGGTTTTTGAGGCAATGCCCAAGGAAACCAAGGTCAAAACTATTATGATAAATCAGGATACAAGGACCGTGATCAAGGTAGTTTAAAGAACAAGACTGACAGGAGTGGTTTGTATGTTCCTCCTGGAAATCGTGAGGCTGTGGAGTCTGGCTCTGGGAGGATGTCCATGGAAGATATGATGGCTAAGCTGTTGAAAGGAGTGGAGGAAACCAACACGGGTGTAACTGAGGTAATGAATGATTTGTCCTCAATAAATCAATTGGTTGACTCGCATTCTACTGCAATAAAATAGCTGGAACAACAACTGAGCCAACTTTCAGCGGCATTCAATCAAAGAAAGGCTGGCACTTTACCTAGTGACACTGTGCAAAATCCAAGGAATGATGGATTATGTATGGCTATTACTACCCGGAGTGGTAAAGTGTTGGAAAATCCGTCTAAAGGCAAGCAGGTGTTTGATAATATAGAGGAGAATGTTATTGTTGCAGATTATGATGAATCTGTAGAAGCTGAAAATCAGAATGAGAGCGTTCATGAGAAAACTATTCCCCTTTCACCAACACCTTTTCCTCAGAGACTGAAGAAGAAGGCTGATGACACTCCTGCCAAGATTGATAATCGGAAGCAAGGTAAAAAGGAAGTGGTGGAGAAAACTATTCCCCTTCCACCACCACCTTTTCTGCAGAGACCGAAGAAGAAAGCTGATGACACCAGGTTCAGTAAATTTATGACTATGTTGAAGCAGCTGACTATTAATGTTCCTTTGGTGGAGGCGCTGGAACAGATGCCTGGGTATGCTAAATTCATGAAGGACCTTTTGACAAAGAAGCGGGCAGTAAGCTATGAGCTGACAGATAATGTTCATCATTGTAGTGCAATTGCCACGAGGTCTTTAGTATAGAAGAAGGCAGATCCTGGTGCTTTCACTATTCCTTGCACGGTTGGATCTATGAATTTTGCTAAGGCATTGTATGATTTGGGAGCTAGAATCAATTTGATGCCGCTATCCATTTACAGAAAGTTGGGGTTGGGCGATCCTACACCAACCAATATGCGACTTGTGATGGCAGATAGGTCGGTAAAATGACCTGTTGGTATCTTATATGATGTATTGGTGAAGGTTTCTACATTCATTTTTCCTGCAGACTTTGTTATTATGGATTGTGAGGTGGATTCTGAAGTTCCCATAATCTTGGGACGCCCTTTCCTCGCAACAGGAAGTGTGCTTATTGATTTAAGAGCTAATGAGCTTTAATTTTGGCTGAATGACGAAGTGGTCCGTTTTGATGTATGTAAATCGATGAAGCAGCCCAAAGATATGAATGTGTTCTCTGTAGCTGATGTTCGTTATGAGGATGAGAAAGACTTATCTGTAGAGAAGCAGCTTAGTGTTGAGCCATTGGCTGCTGTGCTTATGAATGTTGAGCGTGAGGATGTTGAAGATTATGAAGAAACTATTTGTGCTCTTACAGGAATAGGGTCCTATTCTCATGCTCCTAAGAAGCTGGACCTTAATCTTAAGAATCGACCTTCACCAACAGCGAAGACTTCCATTGCAGAGCCATCATATCCGATTGGGACATACCCCCAACCATCTCAAAAAACCAATATCCATAAAATAACCAAAGTATGTAAAGATGTCCATGATATGAAATGGAGCCTTTCATAATATGGAAGCTCACCGCTTCAATCCAACCGAGATGATCCCGAGATTTGATCACTATGCGGGAAGAGTGGAATGTCCAGTTCCTGCATCATATGGGGATACAACCGCCTAAAGATAGGTTAGATAAAATAATACCATCTAGTAAAACCAAGTAAACCAACCATATGCATACAAACCATACACATATATTTAAATATTCATGCCAGAAATAAAGAAAATTGGGTTTAGCATGCATTTAAAACCATTAAACTGGGTATGTGCAGCTTAACCATCCTAGAACCATACTTGGGCTATATGGGTCTAGTGTAAACCCCTAAATGACCCTCGATGCATATAGCCACACGAACCAGAGATACCATAAGAGTAGGGGATTCTCGAGTACCCTTCGCTCTCTATGATAAATATGTACAGTGTACTTAGAGGATTCCCATATACCTCATAGTATCATATATGATCGCTATGACCAACCCTCATATCAGAAAATATGAGTTTCCAGTATATGTCTAATGAACTCGCACCTTCACGGTTAGCTATCCCACCCCACCATATTGCCCAATTAAAACCATTATATCCAACCAAACTATTATTCAATTATTATTAACCAAGGCTATAAGTAGTGCTATCTTCATATCGACTATAGCTTGCAAGCAATTGTAATGCCTCGAGATCCCATCCCGAGATGTCACACGGTACTTGTGACCCCGAAGGATTATAAGCTAACCCTTTTCTGATATCTGTACTTGTACACTGCATAATATCTGGAATAAATGCAGAAACTGTCCATAAGGTTCAATACATCTATAAATACTCAAAATATAAAACTGAATACTATACAATACATCTGTCTGAAAATCCTATAATCTGACTAAACTGTGGAGTTGATGGGACAGGTCCCAAACTAACTCCGTTAACTGAAAGTAAATAAGATTTTGATTACAATAATAGAAAAATGAAACTCATCCTCAAAAGAAGAGGACTCACTGCTATTGTTCCTGACTGGGACTGATCTACTGATGATACTCTGGGTCCTGTGCCTCTAAACCTATGGTGTCAAAGGAGACACCATAGCGCAAATGCGTCCGCACAAAATGTACTGGGTATGTAGATGGGGTAAGGCTAAATGCAAGGGCTCATACATGCAAAATATGTATAACCTAAATGATCATGAGAATACCGCACGAAAACAAGCACACATACAAGAATGCATAAATCATACTCATAATCATCACAACTCTAAATACATGACCTTGGATACCACTTTACTGTGAGCTAAATTCACTACCATCACTGAGATACTGAACCACTGACTCATCTACTACTGATAACTGAGGATCTGAGTATACTTATATCAAAGACTGAGTTCTGAGCTTACCGCTTTCAACCGATAGAATTAGAAATTCAACTTTTATAACAGATAACTTTGGAAGCTTTATCAATCATAAGAAAATAGGATTATATCCGAATCCAACAATAAGAATACTCAATAAATTCTGAGAAGGAGACCAAGCCTATCTGACGGGAGATCTTTAAATATGATAATAAGAATATTCAACATGATCTGAGACTGAGATCAATCCTCTATGATGGTTGATCTTTAAATATGGTAGTAAGCATCTGTATATGAGGCGAACCCTATCTGACGGGATGGTCCATGAGTCAATGGAACTATCTGAGTTCCTTACTGAGGTAGACGACTGTACCACATGGTCTTGACTTCTGAAGATTGATACTAAAACTGTAACTGTGGGAAGTAGTCACTTAACCGACATGCCCCGACCGACCACAGATGGGGTCCAACCTGTAACCCCAGCTGTAAGGGCGTCAATACTGTGCCATGGGTAAAGACTTACTCTCGGGTCAAGCCTCTCTGATGGGATGACCCTCGCAGGAAGTAGACCTAAGGCAATATAGTAGTCAACCTCTCTGACGGTGACAACCTCTACTGACGGGGACTCTTGTATCCTGCGCTGGCTATGCAATTTTGGAGTTCAGCGATTGCTACTAATGACTCCGGCCTCTCTCTCTGACAGGGGGAATCTCTATCCCTTCCCTCGCTCGGTGCTAGTTTATACTCCCAACTGAAAGACTGTCACTGAATCCTTAGAATGAACATAATAAAGCTAAATTTGTTTACATGATCATGTTTCTCAAATGATCTGGCTAAAATACGCTGAGATCACTTGGTTCCGTATCTGACAGAAACAATATCGAATAACAGTATCTGACTGACGATACATATCTTGATTAGATTATTCAAATCATTTTTGAGATTAGAATTGAATTACTTGAGTTCTATTAGGACTGGGCTGAGTACAGGTATGAGGCTAGATTACTAGCGATACAGAGATTATAGAGATAACTGAGATTACTGAGCTTTATTAAGCTTCATACTTGTCTGAGGATACAAATTTCTATAGTTCACTAAGTTCTGAAAATCATGGCTCGATTGAAATTATCGAGAAACTGACACGGGATCTAGACAACAACTCTATTTTTAGGTATAAATACCCCAAGGACTCGATAACATAGAAGTAAAGCATCATCATTCATTCAAGAATCACAAGCATTCATGTATCATTACCATCATTCAGGCATATTCACAAGAAACTCAAAATCATGCCATATATTCAATTTCACAATCATTAGAACATTACCTCAAGCCTCCAAGGATTCACAAACTTCTACTCATCATCACAACTACCAAGGGGTCACTCTAAGCGTTTCAGAATCATAACATACTTTCCCCCTCACAAACCTTACGGCATCGCATCTATCATTTAGGAAATATAAACTTCTATTCACTATTATGATTACCAAAGGATCGCTCTCCAGATTTAGGGGGTCATCAATATCGATTCATCATCACAAAATACCTTAAGGAAGACAAGCTATTAAATTATACCCCATTCAACGAAGTCTTGCATCAAGTACTTCACACCTATATCGGTCTCGAAATATATCTAGATATCACGAGATTTTGGGAAAACTTCACACTATCATGTCATTACTCTCTTGCTAATCACTTAGCATGTATCAAAACTTAAAGTAAATCAAAGAGAACTTACTTGGGAGATTTACCACTATTTCGTCTCAACTTACTCACTACGGTCTTTCGATAACCACCAGACATGTCCGGTTCTATGCCTACTCGGGGATTTCATATTATTATTATGGCTCATTCCGCTCACTAAGGCATTTTATCAAACACTAGGTGTGCATGGAATAGCCCACAACTTTGGGTTTTCCCCTTTAATATACTATAATGCCTCTTTATGCTTCACCTCAGCCTTTCATCCAACCTATGGGGTGCATACTCCGCTTATTCAACCATCTCTACACCCTAATATCATGAACACCTCACATAGACACCAAATTCAAAAGGGATCCTCACAACATCACATAAATTCCACACACTAGGGTCAAAGACCATAAATCTTGCAAACAATCATGAATCCAGACTCAACAACACAAGTAACATTAACTTCAACTCATACAAATCATGGAATATCACAAAACTTAAAATGCTTAAGTTTAAAAAGGGGTACTTGATCTTCTTGGATGAAAGGGACCCAAGAATCAACATCTACGTACCTGGAAATTTCTTTTCTTGAAGGCTCTTGAAAGGAGTTCTTGATTTCTCTAGTTCCTTCTTGATCTCTCTTGAATTTTATGAAAGGAGAATAGAGGATTTTGATTTTGGAAACCCTAATTTTTGGGTGGAAGAGAGAAAAAAATAAAGTTGAAGGCCCTTGGCTCGGTATTTATAGAGCTGGGGGAGGATGTGGAAAAGACCAAAATGCCCCTTTAAAATTTGTCTAGAAAATTCCGATCGGGATCTGTGATGGTCGACCTGACGGTTCGTCAGAGGGACTGACAATCCACCAAGTCATCCGTTACTCAAGTGCCAAAACTGGGATGTTCTGCCTCGGAGTGACGGTCGAAGTGACGGTCCGTCAGAAATCTGATGGTCCACCAGATCGTCCGTCACTCGGGGTCCAGGAATGGGACATTCTGCCTCGGTCTGACGGGCCCCTTGTGGTCCATCAACTTTCTGACGGTCCACCACCTTGGCCGTCACATGATGACCGAAAAAGGAAGCCACTGCTTTGGTCTGACGGGACACTTGACGGTCCACCAAGGACTTGGCGGTCTGTCAGATCGACCGTCAAACCTACAATTCCAACAACGCTCAGTAAAACGGCCATAACTTCTTCGTCCGGTGTCAGATTTTGATGAAATTGGTATCGATAGAAATTAGGGAAATTACACACGATTCAAAGTGTTTCATACTTGGGAAGATATTTTTGAAACTTTTAGACTCAGATTTTCCGCTTTGATGGATACGCTCTAAGGCTCAGACTAGAAGAGAACTTTGTGGGGTATTACAGCAATGTCCTTAGCCAACCTCTTTATGTAAAGGTATTCCTATGTACCCATATATTATGTTATCAAGTTAACTTTGGGGAATCCTGCGTACCCCACAATTGTTTCATTATTAAGTTGTCTTGGGGGAATCCCATGTACCCTACAAGAAAGTTTAGTTAAACATAATCATGACCACCAAACTATTCTATTTAACCATTCTAAACCATTTATACCATTTAGGGTTCTATTAGAAACCATACCAATTCCAATTACCAATTCCAATTCCAATTACCAATTAACCATTCTCATGAAGCAATTATCCTAACCACCATTAAAGAATGCAAATACATAGTTAAAACATGGGAAAATCATAACCTAGCATTTGATACAAAAACCCTATCATATATTAGGAAACCCCAAAGCTATACAAAAATCATACCTTTAAAATATTGTATAAAACATGCCTTTAGTTGGAAATAACAATGAGGGAGGAGTATTTTGACTTAGATTAAGAAGATAATGGAGAGAAATCACCCAAATAATCCCCAAATCGCTTCTGTAGATGAAACCTAGCCTTCCTTTACCCAAGAGCCATAGAGAGAACTAAAGAGTATTTTTAAGCGTTTAAGATTAGAATAATAGGGTAAATGATATCCCAATAGAGTTATAAGTAGTGGGGTCATGATAGGTTAAGAGGGGAAATATATAGATTACCCCCAACTTAACTGTATAAAATCGCCGCAGGTGGGTACGACTCCTCCATACCAGTCATACTACCTAATACGAGTGCTACTCGCCACTCATACACTAGACCCCCCTTACACCCCCAACACTAGTCAACATTTGACCTTGAAATCCAAACCGTATCAAAGGATACAACTAGTACCTTAACCCGTACCCATAACAAAACTAAGAGAAGTTGACACTGCCCAACACACGAGTGGGACAATATGAATCGTACCCTATCACACGACCCATGGTAAGCCGCTCGTACTTAGATCCAAGTTACTTTACTAAGTCTCAAATTAAGTGAAGGAATACCCAACCATACGACCCATACCCTCCAAGTCGTACCCATTCCAGAACCCAATTAAACCCACCAACCAATACTGTTTAGTGTACGACCAAGCCTTACCAACCATATGCCAGCATACGACCTATATCCCCAAGTCGTATCTTGACCAAAAACCAAAAATCTAAGAAATTTTCTAAGGTTCCAAAACCTAGGGTGTTTCTATCTTCTCCAGGATCATTCATCTCCGAATGACGAAAATGGTAGGTCAAACACATGCACAATTCATTTGCATTATCAAATATCAATCCGACCTTTAACCAAGTTAGAAAACAAAGATTCAAGGATCTATTCTAACTGTTAACTAAGTTAGAAAATAAAGATGTGATAAAGAACACATACCTTCGGTACGAATATTTAGAGCAGAAAACAAATGCATATATCTAGATTTTATGTTCACTTTCGCTTCCCAAGTAGCCTAGCCATAACCGAGGCCACATCCTTGGTCCATAACCGTTGAACCTGCTGATCTAAATATCAACCGAGACCTCTTCATAAGACATAGAATTCGAGATATCCAATCCTTCCAAAGGAACCACTGAAGAAGGATCACCAAGAAACTTTCTCTATATAGAGGCATGAAATACTGGATTAATGGAGCTCAAACTAGAAGGCAACTCCAATTCATACGCCTCATTACCAACCCTACGCAAAACCAATAAGGACCAACATATCAGGGATGAAGCTTCCCCTTTTTACTGAACTGCATTACTCCCTTCATGGGAGATACCTTTAGGAACACCTTATCCCTAACCTCAAACTCCAAATCTCTATGCCTTACATCTATATAGGACTTTTGGCCACTTTGGGCAGCCTTAAGATTATCCTGAATCACCTTTACCTTTTCAATAGCCTAATAAACCAAGTCCAGGCCAAACATATCTGCCTCACCAAGCTAAAACCACCCAATAGAAGATCTACACCTTCTACCGTACAATGCCTCAAAAGGGGCCATCCCAATGCTAGAATGATAGCTATTGTTGTAAGCAAACTCTAAAAATATAGATGCTCAACCCAATTGCTACCATAATCAATCACACAGGCATGAAGCATCTTCTCCAATGTCTGAATAGTCCTCTCTACTTGCCTATCCGTCTACGGATGAAAAATAGTACTCAGACTGACAAGTACCCAACCCCTTCTAAAAAGATCGCCACAAGTAAGATGAAAATTGTGTACCATGATAAAAAATAATCGAAATAGGTATCCCATACAGCTTTACAATCTCATAAAGATATTACTGTGTATAGTCCTTAGCTAAAAAGTTAGTTCGCACTAGCAAGAAGTGAACGAACTTTGTCATCTTCTCCACGATGACCAAAATCGAATCAAATTAATTTTGAGATCGACGAAGACCAGTAACAAAATCTATATTGATTACTGCCCATTTCCATTCAGGTAACTCAATTTTCTGATACAACACACCAGGCCTCATGTGATCAACTTTGACTGATGGGCATACTATGTATTTGGCCACAAATCAGCCACATCCCTTTACATGTCATTCCACCAATACATCTCCTAAAGATCATGATACATTTTTGTCAAACCAGGATAAACAACATAGCTCGATTCATGCACCTCATTAAAATCCTTTACCGCAAACCATCAACATCAGGAACAAATAACTATGCTTGTTACCACAAGGCACCATCACTACTAATCTCAAAAACCATCACTCTTTGCCCACCAACATCATTCTAGATTTTCATCTAGATAGGATCTAGCATTTGCTTCTCCTTGATCTTCCCACCAAATGACTACCGAACCACTTCCTGTACCATCACACCACCATCATAGGAGTCCAAGAGACAAACTCTAAGATTATCCGAGTGGTAAATATCCTTCACCAATTCCCATTTCTCCTTATCTACATGAGCTAAAATCCTCATGGACAACCTGCTAAGAGCATTAACAACTATGCTAGCTTTACCTAGGTGGTAGTAAAGAGTTATATCATAGTCCTTGATAAGCCCCAACTATCTTTTCTGCTTGAGATTTATCTCCTTCTGAGCGAACACATACTGTAGGCTCTTATGATCAGAAAAGATATCCACGTTCACTGCATAGAAATAATGCCATCAAATTTTCAAAGAAACAACCATCGCTAAAAGCTCCAAATCATGAGTAGGATAATTCCTCTCATGCACCTTCAACTCCCTAGAAGCATAGGCAGTCACCCTAGAAGCATAAACCATAAACCCCTCATTACCTTCAGGCAATGTCAAAACTGGAGCCAAAGTTAGTTTATCCTTCAGCTTCTCAAAACTCCCCTCACAAGCATTCAACTAAGAAAACTTTACCTTTTTCTGAGTTAACTTAGTCAATGGGGCAGCTATCATCGAGAAACTTTTCACGAACCGCCTATAATACCCAACCAAAATCAAGAAGCTCCAAATGTCAGTTGGAGTCGTGGGTCTAGTCCAACTTTTAACCACAACGACCTTTTGCAGATCCACTATGATCCTTTCACTAGATATAATACAATTAAGAAAAGTCATAATGTTTAATCAGAACTCATACATTGAGAATTTGGCATACAACTGTCGCTCCTTTAAGGTTTGCACACCATATAGAGATGATTAGCATGATCCACCTAATTATTAGATTAAACCAGAATGTCATCAATGAACACAATTATAAAAAGATCCAAAAACTGCTTGAAAACATATTCGTCAAATCCATAAATGCCATCGAGTCATTCATCAAACCAAATGACATCACTAAGAACTCAAAGTTCCTATACCAAGTACAAAAAGTCGTCTTAGGGATATCCTCCTCCCTAATCTTAAGCTAATGATACCCAGACAGAAGATCTATCTTAGAAAAGAATTTGGCACCTTGCAACTGATCAAACAAGTCATCTATCCTCGAAGAATACTTATTCTTAATTGTTACCTTATTTAATTATCGAGAGTCAATGCACATCCAAAGGGAATCACCTTTTTTGGATGAATAACATTGGTGCACCCCATGGGGGTACACTGGGATGGATGAAACACTTTTAAAAAAGATCCTTAAGTTGCTCCTTGAGTTCCCTCGACTCAGCTTGAGCCATTCTATAAGGAGGATTAAATATTGGACGGGTGTCCAGAACCAAATCAATACCAAACTCAATCTCCCAATCCGGAGGAACACCAGGAAGATCATTCGTAAAGACATCAGAAACTCATTCACCACTGGAACCAAATGTAAAGAAGGACCTTTCGAGTTAGAATCTTTAACCTAGACTAGATGATAGAGACACCTTTTAGAGATTAATCTTTGAGCTCTAAGATAAGAAATAAACCTCCCCCTAGGAGCTAGGGAACCACCCTCCCACTCAATAACCAGTTTACCAGGGAACCTAAAGACAACCTTGCGGGTCCGACAATCTAAGAATGCGTAATAAGAGTGTAACCAATCCATCCCCAGAATAACATCAAAATCCACCATATCAAGTTCAAATAATTCTACCAAAGTCTGCCTACTACCAACAGATACCAGACACCCCATATAGACTCTATTAGCAGCCACAGAGTCTCCTATCGGGTTAGAAATAGAAAAAGAATCTAAAATAACCTCAGGATCAAAACCAAAATACACAACCACAAATGGGGCACATAAGAGAGAGTGGATTAGGATCAAGCAAGCAATAAACGTAATGAGAAGAGAGTTGTAACATACCAGTAACAACATCAGGTGATGCCTCAGATTCCTGCCAAGTAGCAAGAGCATATAACCTATTACGACCAGTGACTGTACTAGAAGTAGAGATAGATGCAGAAGCAACACCCTTTGGTGCAGGAGCAGAAGATAAAGCAATCAGATCCTTACTCACTCCCGAAGAACCCTTACCAACCAAACAGTTTCTGAGCATATAGCTTGGCTGACCATATTTGAAATACCTGTCCCTCCCCTCATCACAGTAACCTCTATGCAACCTATCAAAGAACCAGCAAGAAGGGCATGATGAGGCCGACTGAGCCCTATTTTCCTGAGATTAGGCATTTGTACTAAAAAATTAGCACCACCCTACTGACGTCTATCACCCAACTATTTCGGGTAAGTAGCACTAGATCTAGTGAAAAAACTAAAACTCCCCCACTTCTTCTTTGGCCACTTACCACTATCCCGTATATCTTACTATTGCCCACCACTTTGTTCAGAAGATTTGAACTTCTTACCCTATCTTTCCCCAAACTCAGCCTGTTCCTCTTTTCTTTCTTCACCTGTTGTATATGAACCACCAACCTAGAAATATCCATATCCTTGATCAGCAATGCAGTGTTGCTTTCAAGGATCAAATACCGAGACAGTCCAGAAGGAAACTTTCTCATTTTCGCCCTCATATCAGACACTAATTCCAGAGCATACCTTGACAACTAATGAAATTTCAAGGCATATTCCTTGACAGACATTTTCCCTTACCTTAGATTGAAAAATTCCTCCACCTTCGCTTCCCTCAAATCCCGGGAAAGAATCAATCGAGAAAAGCATTAGAGAAAGCCTCCCACAAAGTAGACTCCTCAATATCACCTCTCACCCTATCCTACTTCTCATACTATTGGTACGCCATACCCTTAAGCATTAGAGGAAGTCACCCATTCCATATTCGTGGCCTGCATTACCCTAAAATTTTTCTCCATTTCATCCAAGAAATCCTGAGTCTCCTCCACTTTCACACCACTAAAAGCAAAATAATTCATCGTCATAAACTGGCCAACCCTTTGTCCTCGGTAGATGAAACACCAGATGCATCCCGCTCAGCCTTAGCAACAACCAACTGAGCAATAACATGAATCTATTAATGAAATTCTGTATTAGTCATCTCACCCTGAGGAGGACTAGTAGAAACTCGTGGAACTCCAAAAATATCAGGGAATGGACCCCTAGACCGAATATGGATCCCCTAAGCAGTGCGTATCTCTTTAATATTGTCCCTAGTTGGGATAGTAGAGTTACCTTATGTCTCAGATCATCGAGGAATGATCTAAAAAGCAAATAAATTAGGATTAGAGAAAATTCTAGGACTTAGACTCCAAGCTTGAAAATAGAATACTAAGAAAGTGAAATATTTCTAAATGTCTTGTAGCCTCTCCTCTATAAGTGTAATGCGCTACACACCCTTAAAAGAGACTCTAATTGACACGGCTTGTGGACTCCCAATTGACCATGAACCTAAAGCTCTGATACCAACTTGACATGATCTGACCCAAGGCCTTATTGTAATGGGCATCCCAAGTCTATCCAGGATAGGGGACCACCCCCGATACCTAACCCAACCATCCAAATGCGTACCCTGAGTTGGATGAATTTTAAACATATAACAAGATAGCATGTAAGCATAACCTAAGACTCAGGGATAGGTCTATAACCGTGACCAACCCAAACAAGTCCAACCAATAACCATTACCGAACCAAGCCATGAACCAAATGGATTCCAATATAATTAATAATCCAAAATAAAATAGGATGGAATAATCATAAATTTAGTCCAACGATATCAGCCCCAATACCAATACCAATACTAAGGATGATACCAATACCGATCTAGCCCATTCCAACCCATAATAGTAACACAAGCCTCTAACCAAAAGAGAAATAATATTCAGTTGGGACATGCCCCCAACCATAGCCAAAACCAATACCCATAAAATAACCAAAGTATGTAAATATGTCCATGATATGAAATAGAGCCTTTCAGAATATGAAAGCTCACCACTTTAATCTAACCAAGTTGATCCCGAGATTTAATCACTATGCATGAGGAGTAGAATGTTCGAATCCTGTATCACGTAGGGATACAACTGCCCAAAGATGAGTTAGCGGGTGAATGCTAGCAAGTACTCAAGATAAGGATAAAATAATGTCATCTAGTAAAACCAAATAAACCAAACATATGCATATAAACCATACACACACACACATATATATATATATCCATGTCAAAAAAAAAGAACCGAGTTTAGCATACACTTAAAACCATTAACCTGAGTATATGTAGCTTAACCACCCTAGAACCACCCATGGGATATATGGGTCCAGTGTAACCCCATGAACAGGCCCTGATGTGTGTAGCCGCACGAATCGGAGATAGCATAAAAGTAGGGGATTACTAAGTACCCTTCGCTCTCAATGATACATATGTATAGTGTATTTAGAGGATTCCCATGTACCTCATAGTATCATCTATGGTCACTAGGACCAACCCTCATATAGGAAAATATGAGTTTCCATTGTTCATCAATTGGACTCGCACCTTCACAGTTAGCTATCATACCTCGCCATTATTGCCCAATTAAAAACCATTACCATCTAACTAAACCATTATTCCATTATTGTTAACCAAGACTATAAGTAATGGTATCGTCATACCGAATATAGCTTGCAAGAAATGTCCTTAGCCAACCTCTTTATGTAAAAGGATTCTCATGTACATAGATTACATTATCAAGTTAACTTGGGGGAATCCCGTGTACCCCATAAGTGTTCCATTATTAAGTTTACTTGGGGGAATCCCATGTACCCCACAAGGAAGTTTAGTTTACCATAACCATGACCACCAAACCATTCCATTTAACCATTACAAACCATTTAAACCATTTATACCATTTAAGGTTCCATTACCAAACCATACTATGCAATTATTTCATTAAAAGTCCAATAATTTAGTAAAAGCATTATCAAAGGAATTTTATCAAACATGTTGAGGCATAGTGTTTCCAAACCAATTCTAATTTCCAATTAACCATTCCCATGCAACCAATTATCTAAACCACCATTAAAGCATGCAAATACATTATTAAAACATAGAAAAATCATAACGAAGCATTTAACACCAAAACCCCAACATATATTGGAAAACCCCAAAACCATACAAAAATAATGCAATGAAAACATTGTATAAAACATGCCTTTAGTTGGAACTAACAATGAGGGAGGAGTATTTTGCCTTAGATTAGGAAGATGATAGAGAGAAATCACCTAAACAAGCCCCAAATTGCTTCTCTAGATGAAACCCTAGCCTTTCTTTATCCAAGAGCCTTAGAGAGAATTAGAGAGTGTTTTTAAGTGTTTAAGATTAGAATAATAGGGTAAATAATGTCCCAATAGAGTTATAAGTCATGGGTTTATGATAGGTTTATAGGGAAAATGTCCAAATTACCCCAAATTTAACTACATAAAATCCCCACAGGTGGGTACGACTAAACCATACCATTTGTACCCTCCAATACGAGTGGTACCTACCACTCATACCCTAGAGTCCCCCACTGGTCAACATACAACCATGCAAGCCAAACCGTATCTAAGGATACGACTAGTACACTTAAATTGTACCCACAACAGAACCAAGAGGAGTTGACACTGCCCAACACACGAGTGGGATAATACAACTTGTACCCTATCTCACGACCTATGGTAAGCCACTCATACTCAGATCCAAGTTACTTTAATAAGTCTTAGATTAAGTGAAGGAAAACACAACTATACGAACCATATCCGATCATACGACCTGTACCCTCCAAGTTGTACCCATTCCAGAATCCTATCCAACCCACCAACCAACATTGGTTAGCGTATGACCAAGCCTTACCAACTGTACCCCAGCATACGACCTGTACCCCCAAGTCGTATCTTGACCAAAAATCAGAAATCTAGGAAATTTTCTAAGGTTCCAAATCCCAGGGTGTTTCATTCTCGGAGGTAAAGCAAGCCTATATGCCACCAATCCGATTCGGTCCAAAATCTCATAAGGACCAATGTATATAGGGCTTAGCTTACCTTTCCGGCCAAATCTCATAACTCCTTTTATGGGAGAAACTTTCAAAAACATATTTTCCTCTTTTGCAAACTCCAAAGCACGAACCCTCTTATTTGTATAAGATTTCTGCCTGCTTTATGCCGTCTTAAGTCGGTCCTATATCACTACAACCTTCTCCAATGCTTGCTGAACTATATCCGAGCCTAATAACTGTGCTTTGCCAAGCTCAAACCAGCCAACTGGTGAATGACACTTGCAACCATATAGAGCCTCATACGGCGCCATTTGAATGCTCAACCGGTAGCTATTATTATGAGTAAACTCTGATAAAGGCAACTGGTCTTCCCAATAGCCACTATAATCAATCGCATAAGTTCTAAGCATATTCTCCAAGATCAGAATAACTATTCAGACTACCCGTCGATCTGTGGATGAAAAGCTGTACTCAAATCAACTTGCGAACCCAATGATTTTTTTAAAATATCTCTAGAACTCAGCAGTGAACTGTGCATCTCGATCAAACTTGATTGAAATAGGCACACCATGAAGACGGACTATCTCCCAAAGGTAAATTTCTGCTAACTGCTTCGCGCTATAAGTAGCTCAAACTGGTATGAAATGGGCAAATTTTATAAGTCTATCCAGTATCACCCAAACTAAGTCGTGCTTCTTACAAGTATTTGGCAACCTTACAACGAAATCTATATTAATCCTTTACTACTTCCACTTTGGAATAATTAATTTTTTCATCGTTCCACCAGGTTTTTGATCTTCATTTTTGACCTGCTGACACTTTAAATAACTAGTCATATGTTTCATAATATCAACCTTCACACCTTTCCACTAGTATAATCCGTGCAGGTCTTGATACATTTTTGTTGCACCAGGATGGATAGAGTATCACGAGCTATGAGCCTCATCAAGAATTAGCTGTCTCACATTACCCACAGTGAGAACACATAATCTCCCGTGATGGCGTAGGATACCTTCATAATTGATAGTAAAAGAATTAAAACTGTCATCCTGCACTTGATCTCGAAGCCCAACAAGGTAGGGATCATCATATTGGCAAGTCATAACTTGGCCAATTAAAGGCGACCAAACCACCATAACTGCAAGTAACTTGCCAGGCACGGTATGATCAATTCACACTCCATGATTGGCTAAAGACTGAATATCTATAAAAGTGGGTCACCTTTCGATAATATCAGGATAAGATGCCTATAAAATTCCTACTCAAAGCATCTGCCACTACATTCGCTTTCCCAGGATGATACAAGATAGTGAGATCATAATCTTTAAGTAACTCTATTCACCTTTGTTGTCTTAGATTCACATCTCTTTGCTTGAATAAGTACTACAGACTCTTGTGATCAGTATATATTTCACACGACCCATGATAAAGATAATGACACCAGCTCTTGAGTTCAAATACAACTGTAGCTAATTCCAATTCATGAGTCGGATAATTCTTCTCATGGACCTTTAGCTGTCAAGAAACATATGCCACTACTTTACCATTCTACATTAGAACAGAACCAAATCCAATACGAGATGCATCATAAGAAATAGTGAAACCACCCTCAGCAGTAGGTAATATTAAAATTAGAGACGAAATCAATGTCGTCTTCAATTTCTAAAAACTTTCTTCACATTCATCTGACCATTGAAAAACCACACCCTTTTGAGTTAAGAGCATCAATGGAGCAGCTACCATTGAGAATCCCTCTACAAGCCTCCTATAATAATTATCTAGCCCCAAGAAGCTACGTATCTTGTCACAGTACTAGGTTGAGGCCAATCTCAAACTGCTTCAATCTTCTTTAAATCAACATGGATCCCATCTCTTGACACCACATGACCCAAAAAGGAAATCGTGCCCAACCAAAACTCTCACTTTAAGAACTTGGCATAAAGCCTGTGTTCTCTACGTGTCTGTAGCACAACTTTCAAGTGTTATCCATGCTCTGCCTCACCTCGAGAGTATATCAAAATATCATCAATGAACACAATCACAAAATGGTCTAAGAATGGCTTGAATACCCTGTTCATGAGGTCCATAAATTTGTAGGTGCATTAGTCAATCCAAAAGACATTACTAAGAATTCAAAATCCCCATACCTAGTCCAAAAAGCTGTCATAGTGATATCTTCAGCCTTGATTCTCAGTTGATGGTCACCTGATCTCAAGTTAATTTTAGAAAAGTGAGTAGCTCCCTGCAATTGATCGAATAGATCATCATTATGAGGCAAAGGATATTTATTCTTGATAGTTGCATTATTCAACTGCCTGTAGTCAATGCACATTCTCATCGTGCCATTTTTCTTTTTCACAAATAGCACAGGTGCACCTCAAGGTGATACAATAGGACTGATGAATCCCTTATCAAGTAACTCCTGGAGTTCAATTCTCTCAACTCAGCATGATCCATACGGTAAGGTGAAATAGAGATAGGTTGAGTCCTTAGCATTAAGTCAATACTGAACTCAATTTCTCTTTTTGGAGGTAGCCCGTGCAAATTATCTAGAAATACATCAACAAATTCTCGAATAATGGGAACACTATCACCAACAACATCTTCTACTCGAGTATCATGAACTGTAGCAATGAAATCCAAGAACCCATGATTAATCATTCGGTATGCTTTAACATAAGATATTATCTTTCCCTGAGTCACAAGAGTCATACCTTTCCACACAAAAGGTGTTTCTCCAGGAATATCAAAACATATCATCTTAGCATAACAATCAACCAAAGTGTAACATGACGCCAACCAATCCATACCCATAATCATATCAAAGTCAGTCATTGGTAACATAAATTGATCAACTATGGTGTCCTTACCCTGAACAGATATCACACAATCTCTATAGACTCTATCTATTAATAAGGTCTCCCCCACTAGGCTCACAATAATATATGTCATAACAAGAGTCTCAATCCTTCTTTTTAAAAATAAAGCAAAAGATGGAGACACATACGAGTATGTAGAACCAGGATCAATAAGAGAATATGCCCCATGAGAATTTACAGTGATATTACCTATGACTACTGTATTAGATGCCTCTATGTCTTGTCTAGCCACAACAAATAATCTTGGTGGTCCACCTGCTGTCTGAGAACCTTGAGCACCCTATCAACCCTGTCTACGAGCACCCTATAGAGTGATCCTAGATGGCTGAGTGCAAGCATGAGTACCTACAATATCTCTCTACACCTGAGGAGTAGCTTGACTAGACCCAGAATCTTTCTTAGGACAAAACTTAGCAATGTTCCCTCTTTCACTACAAGTATAACAAGGAACGCCAACTCCAAAACAACGTCCACTATGATTCCTGCCATAATTAGAACATTTTGAATATTGCCCAGACTGAAAGAAACTACTATTTTTTCTCTGTATCTGCTGCTGCTGACCCTATCTAGCTGGATAACAATTCCTTGAAGATTAGCGTACTGGTTCTGGCTGCGTAGGCCTAGACTGTCCATGATAAAAAACACTCTTGCTTCCAGACAGAGCACTACTAAACCCACCTGAGTTACACGTCTTTTTGTTTTCTCGATTAATCATTTCCATCTCATAATAGGACTCAGAACTGAGAGCAGTGTCAACCACCTCAACATATGATCCATTACTCATATCCTGTATCACTGAACCACGATAACAAGCCTCAAGTCTATCTACAAATCATCTTATTTTCTCCCTCTAGTCTGCAACAAAAGATGGAAAATACCTGGACAACTCAGTAAACTTAGTTTCATACTTAGTGACTGTCATAGATCCCTGTTGTAACTTATTAAACTGACGTCTCATGTTATCTTGTTTGCTTAATGGAGTAAATCTGTCCATAAACATGGCTAAAAACTCTGTCCAAGTGATCGGTGGTAGCCCTGCTTGTCTGCCCCTCAAAATAGAAGTTGACTAAGACTCAGAAGACCCTGAGAATAAGAAAGTGGTAAATTCTACACCACAAGTCTCCTTCAATCCCAAAGTAATCAGTATCTTCTTGCAGCGATCTAAAAATTTTTAGGGCTCAACAGAAGATGGTGTAGCACAAAACTCTGGTGGCTTAAGATCCATGAAATTCTTAAGATCCTTGGGTTACCCTACAGCTGCAACTGAATGATCAACTGGTTAAGGTGCCTGAGAAGTAGCAACAGTCAACTAACCTTCTACCTGTGTTTGAGGAGTAGCCTGAGGAGCTGGAGCTCGACCCTGATTAGGCACCAATGCTTTAAGTACATTCAACATTCTTACCATAATGTCTACAGACAATGCAACATTAGGTACAACAACTGGCACTACAGCTAAAGTATCCTGATCAACCTGGTCTTGTACCCGCTCAGGAGCCACAACTTGGGGCCGGCCTCTATTCCAAACTCCAGGCTGAGGACTGGTCTGTGTCCTAGTTCGAGGCCTAGTTGGATGAGACCCAACTCGACCACCACCATGGGTAGAATCCTGTTCAGCACCATATCCAACAAGTGCATTAGATCGATTACCAAAGGAAGAGCCACATTTCTTAACCATCTGTGAAACAATATTTAAAGGTTAGACTAAATTCAACTCAATCCACGAACAATGGATGAAAAAACAAACACTTCCTAGGTATTTCGTTGCCTCAAGTTCATAAGTATGAGAGTTTACATACCGTTGAAAAAGAATATACTAAACAATACTCCATGAACTGGGACCTAAAGCCTAGGCTCTGATACCAACTTTGTCACCTTCCAAATTAACCTCTAGGTGTGACTGGCTCCTGCTAACACCACTTTCTAGGAGAATCGATTGCCCATACATTCATAATGTCTATAAACACTGAGATTAAAACATATGCAAATCCAAGCGCATGAAATACCCATTAAATGAATAGTAAATATCCAACCAATTATCGTATAATGATTTATGGAAACAACAATACTTTAAATAATAAACCTCTAGCCCAAATTCCATACTAAGATCACAGAGCATCTCAACAGAGTTACATGGGTTCAATTTCCGGGCATGTAAACCCAATGAAAAGAAACATAATCTAAAAAGATCTAAAGTTGAATGACAACCTCCATGAACAATGGGAAGGCTCACCTCAGTAATGGACCTCACACGTACAAATCGTCAATCACTGGTCTCTCCCTCCACAACGGTATCTGTAGTCATTCAAGTAAGTAGTAAGCTATATGTAAATATAACCCAGTAAAATCCTCGACTCGTTACTTTAATACCTCTGAAACAAGTATTAGAAAATACAAAGAACAACAAAATACATAAATAATATGCACACAATATCTCTTATAAAGTAGTTCTCAATAAGATCCAAACGGAAGTTTTAAAAGTCACTCTATATCTCAACTCAATCAACTCTCATGGCTTGTCATAAACGGCAGTGAAGATAATCAGCCTAGCACTCCGACAAGTCCACAAAAACATATATAATGCCCCAAAAGTCTACTACGGCAGCATGTACAAGCCCCTAATATATTACGACAGCATAAGTATGCCCCTAACATATTACGGAAGCTATGTGTGCCCCTTGGGACTATAACGACAGTGAAGAAGATATATTCAGTGCCCCCATGTTACACCTCACATATTACCACCAAGAAATTTTTGCTATACTTCAAAATACATAACCACAGCTCATCAAAGACCACCGTTTCTACCAAGTGCACGATTGTCCCAACACATGGACTAGATAGAAAAATATAATTTTTTTATAAAGCAGGTTTGAAAAGTAAGCATTAAATCTTAAAGTCCCACTTAATTCGTTAATGAAAAATTCCCCAACTTTGCAATGTGTAGAACATCAACCAACAACGATCAATAGGATGAATCTAAAATAAAATATTAAATAACAACATCAATTATGCTATTCGGGTTCAATTCTCAACATCCCAAACTTTTAAATTTAGAGCTAAATCTTAATATCTCATACCTTAACCCATCAATTTAAGAATAATTTAACAAGGGAGTCTGCCAAAATAGGAAATTCAAAATACAAGCCAATGGTTTCATCACTATTAACCAATACCGCACCATGAATATTCCATATTGATGGTTTGTTTAAAGTAGTGGTAATAGCAAATTGAAACAACATCTAGGCAAAAGAAATTGGTTATGTACAATGCACTTAGTTTCTTGCCCTTTCTTTCTTTATTTTTTTTCCAATGCCTATTCAACGTTAACCAATATTAATTGGTTCACTTCAGTAGTAGCAGATAACTATCCATAGCATCTCCAATTTTTGAATGATCAACTGATTAGTAGAAAGAAATTATCACCTCTTATTACATAAACTTGACATAATACGTGAATATACCATCATAATGAATTTGTGAGGACATTACCTGAAGGCTAAAATCACTTGAAACTGTAGCAAAAGTACTCTGAAGCCACCCTTGAAGTTCACCCAAAATAACACAATACGTTCACCCTTTTTTTCCCACGCGTTAAGGGATCAATTGCCCTAATATATTGCTCCTCTTCTATTTCTTTTTAGTCGTGAAACTGAAACAAGACAGTGGGTGTGGCCCACTCCTTTTAAATTCTCTTAATTAATAATAACACAGGCAAAATTATGCATTTACCCTCATAAGAAAAAACTAAGTTATTACAACTTCAGCAATTATATAGTCACGCTTCAGGTGACCGGGAACTGCTGATTTACAAGGCAGCCGATGCATGCTACCTTTATGGACGAGAATTTACGTATGTCGTAAAGGTTAGAGAGCGTTTGGAAGAGGAAAAATTAAAGAAGCAACAAGAATGTCTTTCATTTTGCACATGCATGCCAACTGCGGTGCTGGATTTCAGATGAAGACGCTACTACACGCAGCAAGTAAAGCCCTTCTCCTTCAATCATAAACAATGTTCTTTTAATTGTTAATCTGACTCTGAGAAAGTCTATCAAAATCTTTCTTTGTATTCTTTGTTTTCTCTTCCCAATCTCATTCTCATATATAGAGCAACCTCCTTCAAATAATCATACAATTGTCATAAAAGTGTAAAATTTGGATCTACATTTCTAAAGTTGTTAACAAAATAAGCAGCTCAATAATGATTCTTTTCTACTTTCTTTAAATAAACAGCTTCCCTCCATTTTCAAGACAAGCTAACTTATATAGCAAAGTTCTATTCTTCTATATCCTTTTTTCTTAAAAAAAAAAACAAAAGAGGGTTGTGAATCCTTGATGTATGTGGGGGATAAGGCTGGAGTCTGGACCCCTACCATTCCTATTCATGTGAAAAAGTTACATAATTAGAGGCGACATGGACCAAGACCTCTTAACATAAAAGTTACCACAGGATCCAAAAACTGATAAAGAAAGGGTAAGACCTATACAATGCCCTTTCATACAAGAAAGAAGACAAGCCTTGAGTCCTTAACTAACGGAAAAATTGCATTTTTTGTATCTCCTCATAGAGGGGAATTTCCATTTGTCTAGTTAAATTAAACCTTTAACCTCTCTAGGAAGATGTTGTGAGGAGGTATAAAAGGTTTCAATTCCGCTAGATGAAGCCATTTTCGCAAAAAAATCTGCCACTTGATTTGCTTCTCTGAGGCAGTGAGATATAGTTACTTCAGCTCCTCTGATCATGCCAATTGTATCTGTGATAATCTTCTTCAGCTTCCTGTTCGTATTCTTCTATATCCAGTGTCTTCCTTAAATGCGTTTTCAGTTTTCATTCCGCTTGAACACTAGGATAGCATATTAATATATTAGAGGAAATTATCCCTTGCTTCTGATATGTATTTATACAAATGTGAATCTGAATGTGGTCGATATTGCTTTAGGTATCCTGTAAACATCTTGCAGAAGTTTCTCTTTTAGATTTTCCTTTCTATCTTCTTCTCCTTCCCAATCAGTAAAACAAAAACATATATAAGAGACACTGGTGTTTGTTTTTGGAATTGAAAAGATAAGCGCACATTGCATTAAGTCTATTTTACTACTTGACACATTCTATTTAGAGTTCAAAATCGTGTCCATATGTGTCTTTGTGTGTGGGCGTGGGGGGGGGGGGTGGGGGGTGTGAAGAGAAACAGTGTTATATCTCTTCTCAAGGTCCATGATACCACAATGTCTCATGCAAACACTCCAAACTTCGAATTTCTCAAACTAGCATTGATATAGTGGTACATATATCCACACTGAAGCCAACTTTCAACGTCTTGGACATTATTGTTTTCCTTGTTTAGTGATCTGTGATTATAAGCACATAGAAATGATCAAGTATTGGATCATCAAAATCCCTCCAAAAGCTCAGCGCTTTACCCTGAACTTATGCAACAGAACAAATTTAATGATTCAAATATAATTAAGTGCTGTAAACATGTTTTGCCATAGAAAGAAGCTGCAGAAAACTGTCTGTGATACATCCATACCACTATAAAACGATGCCATATATTGATCTATAAGCTTGTCCATTTTCTGTTTCTTATATGGAGGAAGGAAGTCAAGGAATGTTTAAAGATGCTTTCAAGCATTAAGTCTATGCATTATAGCAAACAGCAGATATGGACCTTGTTGAACAAAGGGTGCCCACAAGAAGAGATAGCTTGGTACTTGAGAATGCAGAGTCAATCTTCGTCCAAAACTATAGCAGAGGACAAGCACCTTTTCCCGACAGCCCTCAAATTGGTTGTTTCCCATCCTTGATCATCCTTATAGCATTCAATCTGCAATCATAAAAAGGGGTATTGATTAGCAGAACCACATATGTAATGGAAGCTACACATTGAAAAACAATGAAATAAATAATCTTATGTACCATGTCTACTATTTCATCATCAGATTGAACCCCTCCAATTACATAAATGGACTCCTTTAGAACAGCAGCAGTTGAATAACCCCTTGAGTACTTCATTGGTTCCCCAAGCATCCATGTTCCACGACAGGGATCAAATATCTCAATGCTTGGCACCATTTGAGACCCATCATCGCCACCAAGTGCATATCTAAAGAGCAACCATGAAGCTAAAAGTGAATAGCATGAAGAAAAATGGGACTGGTCATGGACCATGCTCAATCCCATTCCCCAACCTAGTGATTCTTCAGACAATACACATCTCCTACTCTTGAAGACGTAACACTCGACCAAAGATATAGAATCCAATGAAGCGAGAAGAGGTCAACATACAACTTTCCCCCAAAAGGAACCAATGCATGAGATCCTCTTTTTGTGCTCATACTCTCAATTTTTGTCCAAGCGTGTTTTCTGGGGTCAAATCTTTCAGTAGTCCTGAGGTAATAGCAAATAAGAAAGATGCTACAGGAGAACACAATAGAAAACTAGAAAAACAAACTCAACTGCTTTCGCATATGAAGATAATCTTCCTATTCAATCAAATAATAGAAGTTGCAGATATCTATCGGAACAACTTTAGCACTAAAAAGGACCACAGGTTGGAAAACAACAAGCAACTCTCATTTCTCAGGAAAGATCAAAGAGAATTATAATTCAATGATGGGAGAAAATGAGGCCCAAATGTCAGGCTCCCTTGGTGCATACATAATAAAGAAAACAGCAATTCAGCTATAACTTACGCCAAATAATTCTCTCCATCATATCCACCAACAGTATATAATGCACCATTGAGTTCTGCTGCTCCAAGAGCAAATCGCTGCATGAAGGGTAGACAATCATGACAGAGGAGATTATATTAACACTCGTAACAAGTAAATGGAAATATAAATGTATACTCCTTAAGAGTTAAGAAACAGTAAAAAAAGTAGAAGCAAATTGAAGCCTGGAATGCAGGCAAGGACAAAAAAAAAGGGCAGCACGGTGCACTAAAGTGACCGCTATGCACAATGTACGAGGAAGGGCCCCACCAAAAGGGTGTATTGTACGCAGCCTTACCTTGCATTTCTGCCAGAGGCTGTTTCCAAGGCTTGAACCCGTGACCTCCTGGTCACATGACAGCAACTTTACCAGTTACTCCAAGGACAAGAAAGAGACAAATATTGTCTTTGTTAGCTAGTAAGAGATGAGTTACTTCGACACAGAAGTAAAATATTGCTAAACAACACATCATTTCAATTTGCAGCTCTAACCAATTATTTTCCTCAACGCTTCAAGGTCTTCTCACTAGTTAGCTTCTTCATATTACCTGACTGCTACTAAAGGATTGAGCAAAGATGAGACAAAAGAAACTCCATGGAGAACATGAAGATAAACGACCCCATTAAATACCCGTCGCATTGCAATTTACTTTTACTGTGGCAAAACTAAGGTCCAATTTCAGCTTCTTCTTTTTTCACATGCTCTTTGCCCTTTAAACCTTCAAAATATCACCATTGAAATGTAAACAAGGAATAGATTTGACCTTCTGCCACATGGATCGTGAAGGAATCCATCGACCTATTTGAGGATCATACATTTGAACTGCTGAAAAAGATTCAGACCCATTTCCACCACCAATTGCAAAGATATTTCCCTTCCAAGTAGCTCCAGCTAAGCTACCATTTCTCTCATTCAAACAATGATGCACAGTCCACTTATTATCGGCTGGGTTATATGATTCTTCACAAGAATAGAGTGGCATCAGTATCAGCAACTTAAGAAGGGGGGCGCGGGGGGGAAGTATGTGAAGGGAGAGACTACTGGCATTACCTGTGTTGATCCACAAGGTTCCAGATTTGCCACCAAATACATAGAGTTCTCTACTCAGATTTGCAATTGCGAAAAGAGATCGAACTGAACTCATTGGCTTAAGTGAGCACAAAACATCATTTAAAGGCACGTACGAGTCCAAGGCTGATAGCCATGAATGACCATCATATCCTCCAGCTATGATGATTGCCTCATGATTCACTATATTTTCTGATTCAGCCACATTTTCAACATCATGTGTACGAGAAGGATTGTGGGATTCAAACATCAAACACCTACTTTTTAACATTTTAATATCTTCTCCAGCATTAACCTGAATTCCATGTGAAGACAAGGAAATAACAAGGGGGAAACACTACAGCTGTAAGATTTTCACTTCTGCCAACACAGCCTCTATTCAGGTAGGCATGGAGAAAATAAAAATCATTAAATCATTTAGATAGATAACAGACATAATATGACACATCAAATTGGACATTTATTGAAGTCCTTGAAATTGGCAAAAGGATTTTTAGTAGTTAAGTTCGTCTCTAAGAATAGCACTGGATACAATCATCAGCTATCGCTTATATATACATTTTTCAATTTGGATAAAGCCTTATGGACCAAGAACCTAAGTTCTTTCCCTTTTGTTCATTTTCAAAAGGTTATGCAATTGTCTTAAACATGGAAGGTCTGTATAGGCTGCAGAGACTTCTACCAAGTAACAAGTAGGATATAGATTAAGGAAATACTCTACTAAACAATAAGAAACAATACTTGCATAAGCAAACCTATACCCAATCCTGAAGAGTCTCCGAAAATAAAATGAATAATAACAGATTGCACAGACTTCTTGGGAGCATTCCATTTCCCCAACACCAATAAGAGTCTATTAAACATGGATCTCTATGAGTCTATATGAAGTTGACGCTTTCTTTACTGTATAAGATAAAAATCCATAATAATACTCCCCTCCCTGAACAAAAACAGAATGTTTAGAAAAGCCACCTCCACACAGAATTAGGCCTCCCTCGGATAAAGAGGATAATCTCTCCTATAAATGTTCAATTTCTATTAGTTTGTTCTGTCAAAATTATAGTTCCCTCTTTAAGAATTTAAAGTTGTTGAACCATACATCCATTTCTGACTGTAATACTCATGTAACATTTACCTTCTATCCCTCTTTGCACTAACAAACCCTTGAATTGGCTATTCAAAGCTCTAGCACAATACTATCTACAGCAGTCAAGCATGCACTGTTGTTTGTCCATTATTTACCAAATATCTGGCTATGTTTATAGCATCACAATTAACCAAACTAGTTTTCGTTCCTTTTTCACTCATTCCCCTTCTTAGTACAGTTTGCAACTAATGTTCAATTATACTTGTTCACTGTCAAGTTACATATCTGAAATTATATGATAATATTCTTAGTATTTCCTCTTTAGATATCATACTTGCATTTCTATGGTATATCATCCTAATATTGAAGTCACCAACTGCTATGGCTTATTATCGTGATTTCATCTACTTTAAAAGAAGAAACAGAATCTCAAACTCCTTTCTGAATTTGTTTATCCTGTTGGGATGACAACCTACTAATTAGCTGTGACAGTCCTGTTTGTTACATTTTTTTTTTCTTGTCACTTATTGGTCTCTTGGTAATAAAAGATTATTTTTTTGTTTGGATATCTTATTCCAATACCTTCCCACTCTCCTCTCCACTTCCCCTCCCAACTTAAATATAAAGAAGAGGAAAATCATTTAAAAAAATTGCCATTCTTTCAAGATGTCTGATATAGTCTCTGCCATAGACCAATGAGGAAGTGGTTTTAACATTGAATAGGTACGTCACCATAAGATTAAGATTATACAGCGATAAAGTTTACCAGCTTCTGCTCCAGGCTGGTCACTTTTCGGGTTAGCTCTTCCGTAATAGCTTTCAGTTCTTTCAGCTGCTGCAATAACAAAGATATTGAAATATAAAAATATCTAGACCAGAAATTCTGTCATGGTTGACAAAGATCGGAACATATTATAAGAAGATGAAGAAAGGAGGACAACCAACCAAGTCACAAGTGCCTTCTTCACTCTTCTCCTCTCCGGGAGGCTGTGGTTCCAGAAAAGCTGCTTGGCCGGTGCTTACATCATTGTTATCACTTATCCCTGCATTGATGCCTTCCTCTGCTTGCCCTCTTGCACGCTGAAGAGCTAATTCTTTAAGTTTCATGTATATAAAATCCTTCTCATCCAAGGCAGCTTGAAAATCAGCGGAACTGGATGACTTGTTTTTCAAGTCTCGTGGTTCAAAAGATCTACTTTCTGCTATCTTATCATTTGCAGGTGAACCTCGGATTATACTTCTCGGGTTTTCTGGATAATATGGTGTGCTACTCGGAACATATACTAGAAATGATAGTTGGGAAGTCAATTTACTAGATTGAGGTAAATCTAGCTCAAACCAGAAATGATGTGTGTTGTAGTAGTTATCAAAAATTATTTGTTTAAATGTATTCTCTGGCAGTGATTCACAATGCAGACGGACACGTATCTGAACCTTCAAAAGAAAAAGTGAAGTTTCAGGATAAGAATTCTTATAACCCCGCATGCATCAACAAAATTAGATAGAGCCAAAATAATACAATAATATATAACCTGTGCAGGATATAGTGTTTTTCCAGAACCACCAGATGTAAAAGCATATGGATTGATATTCATTTGGCCAGAGCTTGCAGCCTCAAAGATTCCATGGAGCTTCCTATCACTGTAGTTGAACAAGAACACTGGCAAACCAGGATTTACATTTTTCACATATGAAAAGTGTTGAGCAGGCAAACCTGTCAGGGATTTTAAAATGTATATAATTCAGTAAAGGGTGACAGAAGGAAATAAGTAAATAAAGTACTAACTAATTTCTGAAACATATATATGCCTCAAGCACCCAATTGTCCTAATTTTTTCTTTCTGAAGGCCAACATATTAGAGCCGAATAACTGACCAAATAGTTGCTTTTCGAGACACTCTCTGATTGTAGTTTCCGTGCAGCCAAATATAACACCACCTAGCTGATCTCTCGGCAAATTTCTAAAACCTCGAACATACTTTGCCTGGTATGGTGATGCCGGTGCTGAATTATGTGCATAGGTTTGTTTTCTTCTCCTTTCTCCCATCCTGAAAAGTCCATAAGGACAAATCTAAATCATCATGAACATTGAACAGTAAAAAAAAATTAGAGCTACTATCATCAAGCTAGACAAATTAAGCACAGGAATTAGTAAACAGCCAATATAATAAAGTACAAGCGGTGTACTTATTCATCTGAAGGAGAATCAAATGTCTACTCAAGACCTCAAATATGGCACTATATGACTCAACACAGTCATCTCTTCCTATTTTTCAAAAATGCCAAGAACAGAAAAGGTAAAGAAAATATGTTATATCATGATCTGTTCATTGGCTTGCCCATTTTAACCTATCGAATTTGCCCCAATCAACCCGCTCATTTGACACATTTGCCCATGAAAACATCATACACTAACCAATGTAATAGGATGACAATAGGTCCCGGTGATAGAAAATTAGCACTTCAGAACTCTAAGCCACCCACATTAGGAACTCTTAAACATAGTTTTTCTTTTACCAACATTACCCTTCCCTCACTCAGCTATCCAGAATACTAAATAAAGAAAAGTTAACAGCATCCACCATTTTTAACCATGCAAATGTGTTGATCTACAGTAATTTTCATTCAGTTTCTAAACTTATACTTTATTAACAACAGCACACTCAGTGTAATCCCACAAAGTGGGGTCTAGGGAGGGTAGGTGTAGGTAGAGGTAGAGAGGTTGTTTCTGATATAGATACTCGGTTCAGCGAACAATAGATCAAAGCAGTTCAGAAAAGGAAATAACATAAATGAAAAAGTCATGGAAAAATAATATAATAATGAACAGTAGCTACAACAATAAACATATACTCCTATTATACTTCAAAATCCAAGAAATCATTTCCAAATTCCACCAACAGCTAAAATGCATTTGAAACAGCCGATAAATGAATATCCGACGCCTTAAAACCCTAAACTCAAACAAGAAATACTTTTATAAAGACTAAAATCATTCTGCAAAAGTAGAGGAATCACATCGAATGCTTGATTAATTACAAGTGCGTAATTAAAGTGAGATGGTCACAGTAGCAAAAATCGCCAAAATCAAATTAAAAATGGAAGGAAATGAAAATTTTACTTGATCGACAAGACGTAATTTAGCTACCAATTCAATGATCAGCTGTTATCTAAATCAAATATACCGATAAAATAAAAATTGTTGTTGTATCAAAAACGAATTTACATGTACAGTGAGAACTGGAGAAAAAAAAAAAGAGTGAATTTTGAGAGTTGAGAAAATTGAGAATTTGAGAGAGTTTTCAGTTTTAAATAGAATATTACTGTAATAAGAGAAAGAGGCACAAAATTGCACTCCCAAATGCATATGGATAAGACTAAATCATAATCAAGCTAGACAAATTAAGCACAGGCAATAAACAGCCAAGATACAATAAGTACGCACTATGTACTCAATCATCTGAAGGAAAAACAAATGTTTACTGAAGACCTCAAGTATGGCACTATATGACTCAATGAACAATCATCACTTCCCCATTTTTCTAAAATGCCAAGAACAGAAAAAGAAAACATTAAAAAAAATGTTATATGATGACCTGTGCATTGACTTGCTCATTTGAACCCATCGAAACTGGCCCAACCAACCCACTCATTTGACACCTTTAGCCATGAAATTAAACATCATACACTAACCAAATGATTGACGGAAGTTGTACTAATGTAATAGGATGACAATATGTCCCGGTGATAGAAAATTAGCAATTCAGCACTCTAAGCCACCCACATTAGTAACCCTTAAACATAGAGCTTTTTCCTGCTCACCAACACTACACCTCCCATCCTCCCCCACTCAGCTACCCGTAAAACTAAATAAAGAAAAATTAGCTGCATACACTATTTTCAACAGTGCAAATGTGTTATCTACAGTAATTTCTTTCAGTTCCTAAGCATATACTCTATTAACAACAATAACATATTCAATGTAATCCCACAATGTGGATCTAGGGAGGGTAGAGCATATGCAAACCTTACCCCTCCAGAGGTAGAGAGATTGTTCCTGATAGACCCTAGGCTCAGCGAACAACAGATCAATAACAGCAATGAAAAGGTCATGGCAAAATACTAAAAAAGCATGATAAAGTATACTGAACAAACAACTGCAACAATAAACATATACTGCTTATACTTGAAAATCCAACAAAGTCATGTCTAAATTCACAACCAACAGCAAGATGCAGTAGATACAACAGATGAATCAATAATATGCAGCGATTTAAACCCTAAGGTCAGACAAAAATACTTGTACAGAGACTAAAATCGTGCGGCAAAAATACAGAGGGATCATGTCAAATGCTTGATTAACTAGAAGTCCGTAAACATTTTTAAATACATATAGCGAGACGATCACATCAGCAAAAATCAACGAAAAATTAACTGCAAGAACACTATTTTCAACTATGGAATTGTGTTGATTTATAGTAAATTCCATTCAGTTTCTAAACATATACTGTACTGTATTATAATTCAACAAATTCATGTCCGAATTCTCACCAACAGCTAAATGCATTTGATACAGAAGATGAATCAAACAAGAAATACTTGTACAGAGACTAGAATCTCTCTACAAAAATACAGAGGAATCACATCAAATGCTTGATTAATTAAAATCCTTGGTAAATACAGAGTTATATGATCACAAGTAGCAAAAATCAACAAAATGGGACCGAAATGGAGAATTATCTTGATCAACAAGAAAGTTATTTGCCAGCTAAATGATCACATGGTAATCTAAACTCAATATGTCTATAAAATTAGAAGCGAAATTGTATTGGAAACGAATTTACCGAGAACTAGAGAAAGAAAGGAGAAGGAACCTGGCAATGGAGAAAATTTTGAGAGTTGCGAGAATTGAGATTGAGAGTTTTCAGAAAGTGAATAAAAGAAAGAGGCGCGAAATGCACTTCCAAGTACTTTGATCAAACAAAGGCAACACACCCAACTGTCTAGCTGTACCTTTTTTTTTTTCCTTCTTTTTCTTAATTTGGCATGTTATATTTTATTTATCTTTAACATGTTCTAAAATATTCCACGATTTATATTTCATATATTGATATTATATGGAATTACTTTAAGAATTCGAATTTATTTGACGTTTATCTAACTAATTTGTTAATGGAAAATGGACAAACATATCACTAAAATGTTCTAATTTATTAGAAATAGTTCGAAATTGCTCAGCTTCCACTTATTAGATCAAATTAATCATTTGTTTTATTTTCCGTTTGGATTTTTATACTGTAGAAAATTACTAGTATTGTTTATTTATTGTTAGTAAGTAATTGGGAAAATCATATTGTTAACTTGAAAACTAATCACTCGATTTGAAGAGTTAAAGATACTAAACTTTTTTAATTAATCGATACAAACTGCAAGATGTTATAGTATGTGTCATCAAAATGTCGATGCAAAATATAATCGTTGTTCTAGGAGAGGTATTATAAGGATTGTCAAGCTATCAAGGAAATTAATATTGCAATAAAAAACTAAAAAAGAAGTTTCACACATTAATTGTTATCACTGGGTAAACAGTGTTCAAATTTGTTGTTGGGCTTTTATCAAGTTAAACTTGAGATTAAGTAGTCAAAATATTAACAGCTAACTATCAAAACCTTGTCAGAGTAGAACCATTAGTTATGATTAACCTTTTCAATTTGAAAATAAGCTGGAACTTTTATCAGTTAATGTAACTAGAATACCTAATTAACAGTATATTTGGTGTGATTTTTTCCGTTCTTACCTAGTATTGGAACTGAAGTACATACCACTCTTGTTCGTCAAAATGAACTTCTAGTTTGTACCTTTGATAGGGCTTTAATTAATTTTGGGTGAAAAACTTTCCTGTATAATATTCTATTATTCAAATGGTAAAGAGTTACGCTGGTACACAAGTTAATTGAAAATAGGAGGTGAAAATTAATTTTGGAAAACTTTTCAGTATCCTATTCTTTTATTCAAATGATAAAGAGTTAAGCTGGTACACAAGTCAATTGAAAATACGAGGTGAAAAAATAAAGAGTTAAGCTGGTACACAAGTCAATTGAAAATAGGAGGTGAAAACAAAATCTATCACTTAACTGTGTCAATTTAAAATGAGTTGTCTTGGGTTGTATCATGGTTTGAGGTGGACATTTGATATTTGGTTTAGTATTTTTAAATTTTCATTTTGACAATTCAGTAATTGAAGTACATAGCAATATCAAACTTTGAATGTTCGGTTCGTTACGATAAGTTAAGGGTGGCAACGGAACTGGAATTTTCTGTTCCGATCCGGTTACTTCGTTTCCGGCAACATTCCGGTAGCAATTTCAACCGGTATACCGGTACCCGATAGTCCAGAATACGGTACCGGTGCGTCTAGAATGATTTTTCTGATTATTCTCGTTCCGGTACCGGTTTACCGGTTCCAGTCCGGCGACGACCGGACAGTGTGTTTGACTGTTGGATTTTTTTAAAAAAATTGTTTTTAACCGTTGGCCGCCAATTTGGCAAAAAACGTTACTCCAACAGCTTCCGTGCAAACAATGGCTCTTTCAATTTTTTTCTCTTAATTGTTTTAGCCAACAATGGCTATGTTCCTAGGATGGTCGGCTCGGTTCGGTTTTAAGTATTATTGGTACGGTTTATCAGTTTTCGATTTTTAAATATGTAAAACCAATAACCAACCAAAAAGATTTTTTCTTATCGATTTGTGGTTCTTAACGGTTCGGTTTTCGATTTAACCAATAAGAAAATATTTATAAAATAGAAATAGTAACAATTAACATAAAAAATGAAATCTTAATTACCTCCAAAACCTATGCAATGCATTTTAGTTTACAAAAATCTTCAAACTTAAACTGAATGTTAGTTAGAAAAAAAATTGAATCCTAATTGTTGGAAGCTATAAATGCTTCAAGCTTTTTATTACGATAATAGCCGAACTTTATATTGTACCTTTATTGCCCTGAATAGGTTAATACTTGGTGAATCACTAAATTATGAATTAGTAGTGCATATAATTTATATACATACATACATACATACATACATATATATAGATAAATAGATAGATAGATAAAGAGAGAGATTTAAATATATAACATAAATAGGGATAAAACAATAAATTAGTGTATCCTTATTGGGTTATCGGTTTAACCGATAACTCAATAAGCTAAAACCGATACCGAACCGTTTACCCAATAAATTTTTTTATAAAATCAATAAAAAATAGTTAGCTTGATAACCCAATACCAATAACCCAATAACATTTTTATCGGTTTGGTTTATCGGTCGGTTCGATTTTTGCACAACACTATATGTTCCCCTCCCCTCCCCCTCCCCCCATTACCCTACTAAATTTCCACTATAAATACCCTTTTATATCTATTTTTTTTCCTCACAAATATTCTCAATTTCTCATACTTTCTCTTAATATTCTCATACTTTCTCTAAATATTTATAATTATTGTATTAGTTGGAGTTGAAGATTTTTTTGAAGATAATACAAGCTTCAATTATCATCTTTTAATTTCGACACTTGGTATACGTTTGCTTTTACGCAGACGTTCGGTATATTTGTTCCAACTTTAATCTCTTTTTATTTACTTTAATATCTATATTTTTATTTTTTAGTATCTACATTTGTTTACTTATATTAATTTTTTAATTTATAATATTTATATTGCTTGTTTTAATATTTTAATTTTATTTAAATTTAATTATGGATTCCCAAAAAAGTAGTTGTAGTAAAAAACTATTCTTTGGTAAGTTTTTTCATAGAAATAAAAAAAGTAAGGCTACTACTAGTTCATTACCGGCTAGATTTAGTGAAACTTCTTTATCACATTCTAATGGTTTCGAAATTAGTATCGGTATGGAATTAGATCATGGGACCCTAAGTAGGCGTTATGATAATTTTGAGGAAGACTTACCGGAAGAAGATGATATAAAAGAATAGGAGTTAGGTAATACTCCTACCCCCATTAGTCTGGTTACAGAATTATCGAAACACAGTGTAGAGCTTCTCCCTTTACCGAAATTTACTAGGGCCAAAGGTACCAAACGTACTAGAAGGTCTTTAGTTTGAAAATTTATGGAGCATGATAAGGTAAAAAGTACCGCTACTTACAATAAATGCCTGAGAGTTTTTAAACATTCGACCGGGGGAAAGAATGGCGGGACAAGGTTGCTAACTACGCATTTACTGAATGTAATAAATAATTTATTCGCCTAAAAAATGAGGCTAAGGCAAAAAAAGATGATACACCATTTACGCAAGAATCTATAGGAGGTAATATGGTTCAAACGCGTTTAGACATGTTTAACCTGGCTGGTCCAAGTTCATCGTCGACATATAGTGAAGATTTAGATAGCGAAGAACTAGCGAAAATGGTTGTTGTTATGGGTTTGTCTTTTAGTTTTTCTTCGAATCTCAATTTTATTCATTATATTCAACGAGTATATAATCCATAATTTAAAGGTTTTTCAGGAAATACAGTTAAAAATGATATTTTTAAATTTCAAGCTTAACATTGCCATTTTCTTCGTTGCTTATTTGATAAATGTGATGGTAGAATATCTATTACTTTTGATATGGGTCGTAGTGTTGTCGGTAATGATTATTTTACTGTCGCGGCTCATTGGATTGATCATGATTGGAACATGCAAAAAAAAATTATTGCTTATAAATGTGTTGACGAGACAAAAATTGTATCTTTATAGCTAATACAATAGTGAATAGCATGAAATATTTTAGATTTATTGATAAACCTATGACATGCACATTAGATAGTGCTTCTAATAATTTGAAAGCAGTTGAAGAGTTAAAAACTAGACTATGTCCTATGGATGAAGATCATTTTCATGTTAGATGTACTGCACATATTTTAAATTTGATAGTACATGATGGTGTTGTGTTGTTTGGAAATAGTTGTTGTAAAGTTTGAATTGCTTGTAGTTATATTTTTAAAAATAAAAAAAAGAGTGTAATAGATGATTTTAAATATAAATGTAGACAATATGACCTTCCATATAGAAAAGTTTCAAAAGAAGTTCCTACTAGATGGAATTCTTTGTTTCAAATTCTTGAAGTTGTTTTATATATCATAAACCTATACAATTAGTTTATAATACTTATAATTCGGATGTTAATTTAATGCTAGATGAAGATGATTGGATTGAAGTAGAAGAAATTTGTAAATTTTTGAAAACTTTTATCAAGCTACGAACACAGTATTTGCTCAATATACTCCAACTATTTCTTCTATTTTAATAACTATTACTGCTATTTCTAAAGTTCTTGCCGAATATAAAAAAATTGCCCTTCCAAAGAGGTAATTGAAGCTATGGTTGATAAATTTTAAAATTATTATTTTTCTATTCCAAAAATTTATTTGACAGCTACTTTATTGAACCCATTATACAAAGAACATGGTGTAATGATGTTGGTTAAAAAATTATACAATAATTTAGAAATTGGACCTCGTGAAAAGCCATCACTTCACACTTGTTGTGATAGCATAGTACCTAAATCTAGGAATTTATATAACTTGTATCAAGTTATGGAACAAAATATTGCACCGGTTGAACCTCCTACTTTTAGACGTAGATGTGATGATTTAGATGCCGAGATGGGTGAAGAACTTGGTCTTCAATGTTTAGGAGTAATGATTTTGATTCTTATATTTCTAAGGATCAGAAAAATATTAGAGATTAAACTGGAAAACAACAACTTTTATCATGGTGGAAGATCCGTATCAAATAATTTTCAAAACTTTCAAGGATAGTTCGAGACGTATTATCAAATCAAGCTTCTTCAATTGCTTTGGAGCAAGATTTTAACGTAGGAAGATTTATAATTAGAGATCATCAATATTCGTTAGCAAATGATAGTTTTGAGATTTTGATATTATTTAGAGATTGGATCAACGCCAAATGAAGAAATTTTGGGCTCCCAAAATTACCGTCCCAAATTGAAGACAAAATAAATGAAATTTTTGAGGAAAATAGTGATGATGGAATGGAAGCAATGGAGGAACAAGAAAAAATACAATTCCCGAAAATTTATCCGCCGAAAGAATTGAAAAGTTATGCCAAAAATATTATGGATACTTTAGATATTAATAAGATTCTACAATAGAGATCTAATTCAAACAGAACCCTTCCTAGAAGGTGGCTGCGCAGATTAGATTTTCTTTTAATATTTGTAATAAATGTACAACATACGAAATTTGAATAAATATAATGGTTATTCGCCTTAATTTTATTTTAAAATTTGTCTTTTGTTTGATGCCATTATCTTAGCTGAAATTACAAAGTTTATATTTGTAACTTTGAAGTTATGGGGAAAAAGTTCAATACTTTTAACTTTAGAAAGTTAGGAATTTTTTTAACTTTATAACTTAAAATTATATAAATATAATTTAACTTCTTAAACTTATTAAAACTGTCATATTAACTTAAATCTAAGGATAAATTTTTTAAGTTAAAGTTGTAAGCTTATTAAGATATATTAAACTTAAACTAATTAAAAAAAAGTTAATAAACAATGTTATATTAATATATTATATTAATAAAATATAAGTTATATAAATTATATAACTTAATATATATAATTTAAATTAAAAAGAAAAAAACGTGACAGATCACAAAAGTATAGCTGGATTCAGTTATTAATTCACGTTTAATTAAAAAAAAGGAGCAGTAAAGCACCGATCGTCTCTTCCGGTATAGCTTTGGCGATGGTCCGGTTCGATCCGATTCCACACCGATAACCAATGAACCGGTGCGGACCCGTAAAAATATTCGGTATTTTGATTTCGATAATATCGGTTCCGTCGACGAACTTCGGTATAGTTGTACCGGTACTGATTCTGGTTCCGGTCAGACTGGTCTGGTGGTACCGGTTCCGATTTGTTGCCACTCTTATGGTAAATGAAACTTTGGTATGGTGATTAAGTAATTATGTATCAAAAGAAATAGTCTATACTTTTTACCAAATATATTCATAATTTGTCCAACACTTTGACATGTTTGGTTTTAGAGCAATCACATATAGAGAGAGTTAAATCTCCACCCTCAAGCTTTAACACCATGAATGTAGAGTGACAAGTCAATTATGACTTTCCAAATCACTTGCTAAGGTTACCTGCATATATGCTTAACGATTCACATCCACATTCGATATGAAGGAAAACATGTTCTAGAAAATATTTTTTAATTTTCTCATGTTTGATTGGTCAATATTTTTGAAAAACATTTTTATGGGAAAATAAGTTATTTAAAGATGAAAAATGACTTTTCTAATGGAATTAGGAAAGAAAAGTTCCACAAGTTGCATTTCATATTGATTGTGTCTTTCCATCCTCCAACACCTCACCGTATGCCTATAGCCCCCATCCCCTCCACCACACTGTTCTATCCCTCCACCCCCACTTTTCCATATTGTATGTCTAGATTATTTACAAATTTGTTCAAGATAACACTTTGTACTATGAAAAAGAATAAGAAAATGAGTAAAAAAGACCCACTAATTCTTCTTAAAAATATTTTCTTTCATACTAAACACACCCTAAAAGTAAATAAATAATCAACTTTTCAAACTTGAGTTCTTGCTAAATTTGATTAAATCAGGAGGAGGAGGTAACAGTCAGGTTAGGCGCTCCAGTAGCTTTAGGATTATCGTTCTCACTTTTCTTGATCTTCCAGGCTTGAAGTTCACCTAGTTTAAGAGAGGGAAGACAAACATTTGATGCATGACCATGGAGAAAAATACAATATGCTCTATGTTTCATATGTAGCTACTATAACAAATAAGCTATGCGTGATGATATGTGATGCATGCTTTGACTTCTAAGGTTTGGGCAAGTCATTTTGGTTAATTATCAGTTGGTTGCCTCAACTTATCGTTGAGTGAGTTGGAAAAGAAAGCCTTAGAAGGCTACGACTCTATAAGTTTACCGCTTATTTGTTTACGTGTCTACTATCTTTTGGTGGGAGATGTTCTTTATTTTAGAAAAAGAAAGTATTCCATTACTACCAACTCAAAAAAGTATGAACTCTGTGAGATATACTGTTTATGTCGGAAAGTTATAAAGTTGGACTCAGTTGGAAACTTTGGGAAATTTACTTTATACCTACTATTTCATCTGGGTTTTGGTTTCTAGTCTTATTTTGTTGTAGCCATGATTGAGGCTATCCTACTGGCTATGCATAGGACTTCCAAGGTGAAAAGTCAGGATGTATTTTGATGAAACACTCTGGATTATAGGAGGACTATAATGAGGAGTACGAAAAATCTGCTCACGATAATAAGGAGAAGTACTGGTTTGAATTCCTATCGTGAGTTTTAGTGCATAGGTCATTGAATTCCTTAATATGCGAAAGGAGTCTCAACGAAGACAAGTCATGCCTGTAGTTGTTCATGCATATCTTAAGAGGCTTCCATACTTTAAGATTGAGGTTTTCACCAAAAATCACTATAAAAGAAAGAACGTTGTAACGAGATTGTATAGATCCAACATGATCTTCCTAACAGGCATCCAAATATGGGCGAGGATCAATTTGTTAACTAACAAAGTAGATGTTGAATTAGAAAGAAGGCTAATAAATAGGAATTGAGTCAGGAAATTCTATGCAACTACTCTACTTGCTTAGTACAAGTCTTATTTAGCCTTCAATGACCACTTCACTTCCGAGTAAGCTTTGACTCAAAAGCAAGAAACATGAGTACAATAACTATGCAAAATTCATTATGCCTTAGTACATATATTTTCATGCTCATTAGTGTTAATACTGCAGCTAGCGCTTTTGACTATGATTAATAAAATAGAAAAAAACTTTCTCGCTTTTCTAAAGACATATAAGGCTTTCTTTAATCGACAAACAAGGAAAAAGTCTTCCACACCAACCCTTTACAACATAGGGACTCTAGCATAATGGTAAGAAAGATTCACTCAGTGATTCTGTAGATCCCACACTTGGAGACAGGGATAGAGGCATGCCTGGCTCTTTAAAAAGTATACAAGTATTGAAAGACTAAGTCTTTGTCTACAAAAAATAGTAAATTGCATGGAAATATTTCTTGGAGAAATTTTTTGCAACAAATACATAGGGATTTTCTTGCAAAAAACATATATTCCTCAATATTGGAATATATCACCCGAGAAAAGTATATTCCTAACAGATTTTAAGGTAAACGTTGGAGCCATTTTACGCAATGAAAAATCACATTTCTCCTCTTCGAAAATATGCTGGATCATAGTAGCAGGAATAAACTTGTAGATTGGTTTTAATTTAAAGACACAGTCAGCTTGCCACAACTTGATAATATTACTCCTAAGTTGTATAAAAGGACCATGAATGCCAACTACACTTGCTAACTATAGCCATATCCACTTAGTATCAGAACATTCACAAAAAAAATGCTCATAGATCTCCATCTCTGAAGCATTACAACAATAACAAATACAGTATCCACCACATGAATTGTCATCAACACCTTCCCCAATAGGTATCCTTTTTCTTACATACTCCATAATAAGAAATCAATCTTGAAAGGTAACCCTTTCACTTATATGTTTCTAAAAAATTCATGTTTCTCCATTTTTTCTTCTGCCAAATTCCATGCACTAGAAATTGTGAATTTTTCAATACTATTTATTTTCCACCAGGCTTTATCCCATTCAATAGAGCCAATCTCTACTTTTATTTTATCAATAACATGGGATATTACTTTCTTAGCTAGTAATTGATGTATCAGAGGTGCATTCCAGTTGTTTTCTGTCATGACCCAAGAACTTAGGTCATGATGGTACTTGTCGTGGGTAAGCCTTGACGAGTAAGTCGATCACCCATACTGATATAAAATTGAAAATCACAAAAAAAATCCCAAGGAGAGACTTCTAGGACGGAGTTTAACCTTATTTAGATGATAATAGCAGAAGTTTGAATATCAATAATACTATAAACTATCCTAAAACCCAGTGACACAGTGTAAGAACAAATCTAAATACAACTCAAAATTTGAAAATACATTGAAAATCCAAAAAGACAGACAAGTCTATCTTTAAATTCAAAGTAAGACATACCTAGATAGGATGAGGTTGGAAGTCAACTCCAAAAATATAGAGTGACTACTACTTTGGATGTATCAAATCACTATCCAAACTCAGTTGTTGTGCTGTACACTTGTACTTAGATCTGCGGCGAAAGAGGATAGTAGGGATAAGTACGGTTCACTTGTACTCAGTAGGTATCATACACTGACTGCGCAAAGTATAAAATAAGGTATATAATTTCATAGTATGAACACATCACCTGCAAGCAGAAAATATTCCAAACATTAGCTCACATCATCTTCACTAATATTTCTAAGTATATCACATAAGCAGGAAATAGGTACATAAAGAAAATGAGATAGACATGCAAGAGATAAAATATAAATGCACAACACTAAATATGCATAAATGAATGAAATGCAATGATGATAATAATAATGATGATATGATATGATTGGGGTTTATCACATAACCTCCGTATACACCCATCGAGCATTAGTGCTTCCTGGTAGGACCCATGTGGGGTTCGCAACACATATAATATCTCAATACTCAGTCCCAATATCTATATCCATATCTCCTCTCTAACTCGTGGGCTACGATAGAGGGTTATGTAAGAATATCTCATTTCTGTCAAAAATTAGTGTCTCCACAATGGTACCAGCATATGATGAATGTATGTATGATATGAGGATGTAATTCTCACAACCAAATAATTTATGAATATCTCAAAATCTAAATAGTAAATGTATATGTGATCCTAGAGTTCACTCAATATATCAACCAACCATGAATACGTATAAGTCACAAACCAATAAAGTAAGAAATTCAAGTAAAACATTAATAATGTCGCATTAACCTCAATTTAGGAACTTCTATCATGAAAAGAGAAACCAATTGCACACACAAGGCCAATGATATCAAATTAGGTCCTCACACGGGCCATACATAGAAAAATATCATCTCAAATTACCAACAACAATAATATAGTCCCCACACAGGAAATGCAATAATTATAGTATTATTTTCTTGGTTATAACCCATACCCATAGCATGTTTTTACATAAATATTACCAAGCCTAGTCTGAAGAAAGTTAAGCTATAACCTACTTCGTGATGACGAAATTCAAACCTAAAGCCCTTCAAAAGGAGTTTTTTCCTTCTCAGACAGCCGCAAAATCAACCAACACATAAAAATATAGATCTACACATCAAAAGGAAGTCAACGATACTCATATTACCTATTTTCAAATCGGAGTAAAAAATGGACCCTCGAAATGAGTTTTGAAAAAAATGGTAAAATCAAAATTTTAGCTTGTAAACATCTTACCCATGGTTAAAGGAAGCCATAGAAGAAAAACCAAGTGAAAATGGGTTAAACAAGGTTTAAATTGAATAAAGACCAATTTTAGGTCTTCCAAGCCAAAATCCTCAAATTTCACTTTAAAATAACATTTAACGAGTTTTAAATAATGAGAATTGAAGTAAAATAATTGAAATGGTGATTTGGAGTTTACCTAAGATCGAATATGAAAGAAATCATCCAAGAAATCTAAAACCCAAAAATCAAAGACTAAAAAATTAGAGAAAAATAAAAAAAGAGTTTTTATACTACCAAGGCATGACCACTTAAGTGGCCAAGTTCCGCTTAACCCGTTCTGCGAGTACTGTGCGCTATGCCTAAATGGATAAGGTGTCACTTTAGAAGTTGCACCAACTGGTACTTTGAATATTTCCAAGTCTCCACCGATCCCTCGAAATTCATTTGAAATCTCGAGAACACAAATGAACTATGTTACCCTATCAATTCGACGTTTTGGACTCAATGGAGACATCAAATTTTTAAATAAAGGTTATTTTAACAAAATTGACCTCCAAGACCCAATTTCACAAATTTTTGAATCAAGGATTAAAATGATATTTAAATTCATAAAATCACACCAACTATGCTACCAACCCAAAAATCAACATTTTGAATCAGCTGGTGTAGTTTATTTTGCCATTCAATGCATTGAACAATAAATATTGACCAAAGTTAACTATAAGATCTTTTAAAACTCTAAAAACCATAAAATCATACAAATTGTTTCAAAACGTATTGAGAACCATGGCAATTATCCCCACACCCCAAAAACATCAATTAGTAACCACGAGGAGGGGTAAAATGGCCAAACCACATAAAAATAAAAAAATCCACTTACTCAAGTACTTTCAACATCCACCACAACAAATCTAGTTCATCCTCAAACTAAAGGTAAGAAAAAAAATACCTGAATCAGCGAAAAGCTGGGGATAACAGCTACAAATGTCAAACTTAACCTCCTAAGTAGCCTCATCTATAGGACGATGTCTCTACTGGATCTTAACCATCGAAATATCCCTAAAATTGTCACGACCCAAACCAGGGCCTGGCCGTGACAGGTATCTCAAGTCTGTCAAGGACCAGAGACCACCCCCTTTACATAGTCAAACAGAACACATCATACTAGCAGTGAATGAATTCTGAACATATAATAAGATAGAATAATCAATAATAAGGACATTTCTAAGAATTCACCGACATACCATTCCACGATAATCCACAAAGACTCTACTATTCAAAAATAATAAAAGTCGGGACATACCCTCGACGATAGCCAAAATAAACCATAAGAAAAAATCTATGACATGGAATAAACCAAGAAGTATCAGCCTTTCTAAAGAAGGAGGCTCACCACTTCAAGTTGACTCATGAATGGTACAAGATCACCTATCACCATGCAGGAAAAGTAGAAGTGTCCTTGGTTCCTACAGCGTGTGGGGATACAATATTCGGAGATGGTTAGTGGGTTGAATGCCAACATGTAACTTAAGAAAGGAATAAAATAATATCATCTCAAAACCACAGTAAAATCCACATACACAAAGTGTACATATATATTTATATATACATAGATAACATGTTGGGATAGGAAATAAGGTTTATCATGAAAGTAAAACATTAGCCTTTACTATGTAGCTTAACCATCATAAAAAGGTACCCACGAGCTATATGGGTTTAACTACCTCTATTGAAAGGGCCTCAGTGCGTGTTAGACGCACAATGCAGAGGTATCAAGAAAGACCAGGGAATGCCCCAACCCCACATCAACCTAAGATACAAATAGATATCAATAGTGTGAACTATGCACACAGTAATCATGACTAAACCTCACGTTGGCAAACATGAGTTTCCAGTATCAGCCCTTTAGGACCTCTATCTTTATGACTTAGCTACATAACCCCCACTAAGCCCATATTAAAACAAGTTTAACATAACCTATTAATTTAACCGGGAAATTGACCACCAAGGCACACCATGGTATCTATATACCCTTACACTTGCAAGCTTGTAATTTTTCAATTACAATTTTATTAGCTTGGGTAAATACCTCGACCCTCTTTGTTCACTAAGTCACTGTGGGGGAATTACATGACCTCTTTTGTTCTTTAAATAAAATTTTTGGAATGACTCGACCCCTTTTTAGCTTATTAAATAAAATTTGGAGAATGTCTCGACCCCTTTTAGTTTAGTAAATTAAATTTGGGGAATGCTTGAACCCCTTATAGTTTATCAGTTTAATCTTTTATGCAATACAATGATATAGGAAAGTAAGCCAAATCATGTGACAAACCATCTTTTAAACCAATTACACAAGTGGGTATAGGGAACACAATTTCCAAATAAATTTCCAACAACAAAATATCAATTTGGGGAAATACCTCTACCCCTTTTGCAGTTCCCATACCCATGCTCCCAATTTGTTCAAAAACCATTCATAAAGCACAAACAATGCATATTAAATCATGGGGATTCAATTCAAGTAATGTTTATTCCAAAACCCTCAAACCCACATTTATAAACCACAATTAAATCACATGATTAACAATTTCATTTTAGGATTACAACAAAATAACTTTTGTGGAAGAGTAACATGCCTGGGATATCAAGAATTATGTAGAGATATCAACCTTGGAAGCTCTATTTTACAATTCCTAGAGAAATCCTAGTATTCTTGACTTAGGGATTTGAGATATAAGAGAGTATGTTTTGATTTTCTAATTTTTGAGAATAGGGTTTGATATTGGGTGTATTTATGAATTCTAACCTTTTAGCCTTGTTTTGAGCTTGATTCATGTGCTATATGCGTTGATAATGAGATAAATGTGTATAAAAGGGATAAATCATGTGTTTATGATGTTCAAAGTAAGTTTCAAACAAGTTTGTACCTAAAAGATTCATTTAGAGTTCAACCCGAAAAACTAGCGTTACTAGCTTGAGCTAGGTGCTTGTCTAGTTGATTTCAGTGGATTCTAATATGTGGAAAGTGTTTCAAATGGTTTTAATGGGTGATTATTAGTGGAATAACTTGTTTGTAGTTATAAAAGTTCAATTTTAATGAGTGTACAGCTGGAACAATAAGCGAAGATCAACGTGAATTATCTTAGCTTAGCTTTTTTTTTATTCGTTGTTATGGGTATTGTGTTCTTCTCTTAATTGATGTGGTGTGATTGTGTAGGAATATTTTGGAGTTGAATATGATGATATTTTGATGTTAATAAGGCTTGGAATTCATGAAAAAAATGCCACATGATAAGGGACCAAGATGGGAGACTCAACACTTAACCAAAATTCGGAGAGCAATTTCTAGTAGCTCAAGGCTATATTAAGGCGCCGCCCCACCTGGAGCAGGGCTATGGGTAGGGCGAAGCCTTTACTAGAGCAGCACTCTAGCCAAGGTTTTATCATTAGAGGCTACCACAACTTCTTTTTAGGTTTTAGCATTCTTTAATTTAGTTTCTTTATAGTTTGTATCATATATCCAAGGGATTGGATGATGAATATTTCCATTAAAGTCTAAAACTCCTTTTCTAGGGTTAAGGCCAAGATCATGAATACTTTTATTTTGAATTAATTTTGTTTAATTACTTATCATTATGGTTGTTTGTTTATTCTTGATTTAACTATTTTGAGGATTGATCACCCTTAGAATACATCAATTATCTACCTTTTGATCTCGAGAGAGGGAATAGGGAGATAGAACATGGGAATAAATAAAGTATGATTCTTATTTATTTATAAAATAAAAAATTTGAATTAGCATCTAGGATAGGGATGTACTTTGAAGCCTTAGTTTATTCATGCGTAGCATGACAGTTTTAAAACACTTAATTGGATTATTACATCCCCGCTCAACGATGTAGTTGTAATATCCAAATTAGGTAAAATGTTAGAGGTCGGGAGACCTTAATCATACAATTAACCCAACAAACCAGCAACCAAGATAAACTATTTAATGAATGAAGTTCAATAACATAGTATGATTGTTCGTAAGACTTAATCCTGGGCTTTTATCCACTGATTATCCAAAGTCATTACTTTTCCGTATTAGTTTAGTTTATTTTTAATTTAAAATTCTAAAACACTATTTATTACTCTTCTCAATTGGTTAAACTAGAATTGTATAGTCGGCTAATGAAAGTACGTGAGAGATCGATACTTGGACTTTCTTGAAATCACTTTACTATTTGATAAGACCACATACACTTGCGTGTGCGCTGTCATGTTTTTGGCCCCGTTGCCGAGGTCTTGTAATAAAGAAACTATCTTATTTTTAGTTTTTCTATATTGAGTTGTAAATAGTTTTTGTTTAGTTTATTTTTATTTTCTTTTATTTCTCTTTTTATCACACGTCCTGATATGTCAGCCTGGGATAGATGGTTTTCGAGTGATGACGCTTCTTGTTGTTTTTGTGGGGGACCACATAAAGCGGATTTTTGTCTAGATTTTGATGGAAGTGCATGGATGGGACCTTTATAATATGATATGGATACTATTCTATCTGTGAAGCAGACTGCAACTTAGTGTTTGGTTTGTGGTCAAAGAGGTCAAACTGCAGCTATGTGTGCTGTCAATCCCAATTTAGAATTGTTTGTGGGCTTTTATAAAAGGAAAAATTATATAAACAACTACAATCAAACGGTGTAGAGTCATCCACAAATACAATCATGGAACAACGAGCAACAATTTCAGCAGCAACAACGAAATATGTAGGCCCCAACTAAAACTAGCAACTTAGAAGAGATGCTGAAACAACTTTTAGCATCTCAAGTACAATTTTTGGAAGACATGAAGCACTATCGAGAGGTTTTAGAGCAATTTGATAATAAGATGGAGGTAGATTCAGAGTTTACTCCCCAACTAGTTATAGAGAAAGTTATTGATAATTCGAGGAAGTCTGAGTACTCAGAAACTAAAGTTGTCGAACAGGTTGAGGAGATACCATTACCACCATGTATATAGATGCTAAGTAAAGAAACATATGTGGAGGATATTAGATAATTTGTTGAGAAAGCACAAGAATCACAGCCACTCAGTTGTCATCTTTCTCTTGAGACTAAAATTGAGAAGGTGAATAAAAGTGAGGGTGTTGAAGATAACGTAAATTTTAAAGTGGGATTGGTTGGTTCTCACTCAAAGAAGTTTTCTATATTATTCTTAGATGACGTTTTTTCTGAGGAATTATTTAAAATAGTGGAAGAATGTGAAGATGAGGAACAAGAATCCTATATTCTTAATTTTACACCGAACAAACAACATAAAAATACACCTCACTTTAAGGAAGAGTGTTTTAATATGCACATTAATCGATTCCATAATATTTATACCACCACCCTATGAGCAAGGAAAAAAGATGGAAGCTAAGTTGGGGGTGAAATTCATATCCTCAAGGTAGAGGACAAAGTTGAATTCAGTTGTGCTGCGATACTAAATTAGGCACTTCTTGGGAGAAAACCCAAGATAAGTTATATTTTCTTTTAAGTTTTTTGTTTTTTTTTACTTCACGTAGTTTTTGTTTTTGTTGAGTCACATGTTGATGGGAAGTATGAATACCAAAAACCTGAGCTAAGGAGCATGGAAAAAACTGAGTTTGGGGTCCCACAGATCTCTTTTATGTGTAAAGATGCTACTAGCTAGGCCTAGAGGCCTCAGGGAGTATTTCTATCTCTTACTTTTAAATTCACTTTGGAGATAAAGTAGATTTTTATGTGTAGGGTGGGGAAATTTCCAAATTTTGGCTCAATTTAAAAATTTTCTAGGTTAGGAATAAGTGAGATATTCTTGTTGGTACTATTTTTGATTGCATGGTGAAAGTGTCTTTTTTGGTAAAAGCATGTTGATTGAGGATATTGTTACTTTTTAAGACTCTTAGGCTCATTTTATTGACTCTTGTACTTTTTGTCTTAAATTTGAATTCATGCCATTGTTTGGTTGGGAGTCTATGGAGATACTATATGAGTTGAGCATATTCCATTTGAGTGTGATATTTTTGCATATTCCTTATTGTATGTGATGTCTAGAACTTACCCGGTGTGTGTGCAAAGCTAAATAAAGAGTGTGAGTTTAGGAGATGATATAAACATTTTTTTGATAGCCATTTTTATACTGTCTTTTTGACCTACCTTTGTGTATTATCCTAGTTAACCCCATTGAGTCTTTAGCCTTTTCTTTGGTAGACTCAGACTAACCCCCTTCTTCGATAGATCATAATTTGATCCAAAAAGCTCCTAAGTGCTTTAATTGAAAAAAAAAAAATTGGAAAAGGAGTTTGAGAAATTAAAGAATAAAAAGGTGAAATTGATACCCCAAGGTAATCGTTATTGGTTTTTATAATTGGTTTTTGATGGTTGAGATTGATATAAATGGTGTTAGAAATATCCTCATTGTTGTAGAAAATGAGAAAAATTATATCTTGAAGGAATAACCAATACGCCCACCTTGTGTTTGTGAAAATTCTTAAAAGAGATGGGGTAAGATAAAAGATATGGGTAGATGAAAAATTGTACTTTGGTTTTTGGAGATTGGTTCTAAATGTCTAATGTAGTGTATTAAAGCCCTTAGAGAGATTAGTCACTATTCCAAATAGTTCCTACCCGTACCTTAGCATATATTACAACCCAAAAAAGACCTATTTGATCCTATACTCATCTTTCTTATATTAGTGGAACATTACACTAAGGGAAAGCCTATGGGTCATTGAGTGTAACTTGTGAATTCTTTGTGAGAGTGAGTGTAATTTGATTCTTATACCTATCATATTATGAATTGCTTAATTGTGAGTGATTATGGATAACTTTCTTGTTGTGAGGGGCACATGTTTGATGAATGTGGGTGATTTGCATGATGTCCTTAATTGAGTAATAATCATGAATTTTCCTACTAGGTGAGTCAATTCTTGAGGCTAGGATGTTTTGGAGTAGTGTTCATACGCTTTCAATCGTGTATAACATGCTAAGCATTGTAAACTTGCATTCCATGTAGTCACTGTAGTACTAGCTTGAGTTTCTTAAATGTAGTAAAAGTGTGGAGTCTCTTTATCTTATGATTCTTATATTTAAGAATTGTTCGAGGACGTACAAGGCTTTAAGTGTGGGGTGGTGATGTTGGGTGTATTTATGCATTCTAGAGTCACTATTCTAGCCTTTTTTAGCCTTGATTTGATGATGATTCGTGTGCTATATGAGTTGATAATGATATAAATATGTATCAAAGTGTTAAATCATGTGTTTATGATGTTTAAAGTATGTTTCAAACAAGTTTGTACCTAAAAGATTCATTTTGAGTTCAACCCAGAAAACTAGCGTTACTCGCTTAAGTTAGGTATTTGTGCAGTTGATTCGGGCGGATTCTAATGTTTGAAAAGTGTAACAAATGGTTTTAATGGGTTATTATGAGTGTAATAACTTGTTGTGAGTGATAAAAGTTCAATTTCAATGAGTGTACAGTAGGAACAATAAGTGAAAGATCAACGTGAATTAGCTTAGCTTAGCTCTTGTTTCGATTCGTTGTTATGGGTATTGTGTTGTGTTTTTCTCTTAATTCGTGTGGTGTGATTATGTAGGAAGATTTTAGTGGTGAATATGATGATTTTTTTATGTTAATAAGGCTTGGAATTCATGGTAAAGATGCCACAAGACAAGGGATCAAGGGGGGAGACTCAACACTTAACCAAAATTTGGAGAGCAATTTCCAGTAGCTCAAGGCTTTATTGAGGCACCGCCCCACCTGGAGCAGGGCTTTGGGTAGGGCGCAACCTTTCCTAGAGAAAAAAATCTTTCCATGGATCAGCCTCACTTGGAGCAGGGCTCTACCCAACACGATGCCCCACCTAGTCCCGGGCTCAATAACTGGAAGTTTTCTTATCCAACACGGAATTGGCTTGCTCCTATACTATAAATACATGTTATATCACATTTTTTTTTACATAATTTTCAATATATTGGAGAATTGGAGGCTACCAAAACTTCATTTTAGGTTTTATCATTCTTTAATTTTCTTTATGGTTTGTATCATCTATCCAAGGGATTGGATGATGAATATTTCCACTAAAGGCTAAAACTCCTTTTTCAGGGTTAAGGCTAAGATCATGAATACTTTTGTTTTGAATTAATTTCATTTAATTACTTATCATTATGGTTTTTTTGTTTATTCTTGATTTAACTATTTTGAGGATTGATCACCCTTAGAATACATTAATTGTCTACCTTTTGATCATGGGAGAGGGAATAAGGTTATAGAACATGGGAATAAATAAAGTATGATTCTTATTTCTTTATAAAATAAGGAATTCAAATTAGCATCTAGGACAGGGATGTACTTGGAATCCTTACTTTATACACGCATAGCATGATAGCTTTAAAACACTTAATTGGATTATTACATCCCCGCTCAATAATATAGTTTTAATATCCAAGTTATGTAAAAGGTTAGAGGTCGGGAGACCATAACCTATAATTAACCCTACAAATCAACAACCAAGATAAGCGATTTAACGAATGAAGTTCAATAACGTAGTATGATTATTCGTAAGACTTAACCCTGGGCTTCTATCCACTGATTGTCCAAAGTCATTACTTTTCCGTATTAGTTTAGTTTATTTTTAATTTACAATTTTAAAAGTCTATTTTTTACTCTCCTTAATTGATTAAACTAGAATTGGATAGTCGGCAAATGCAAGTCCATGAGAGATCGATACCTGGGCTTTCTTAAAGCCGCTTTACTACTTGATAAAACCACATGCACTTGCGTGTGCGCTTTCAAGTTTTTAGCACCATTTTCGGGGACTTGTGATTAGGAAACTATCTTATTTTTAGTTTTTCTGTATTGAGTTGTAAATAGTTTTTGTTTATTTTATTTTATTTCTTTTTTTATCATACTTCTTGATATGTCATCCTTAGATTGATAGTTTTTGAGTGATGACGATTCTTATTGTTATTGTGGGGGACCCCATCAAAAGCGTTTTGTCCAGATTTTGATGGAAGTGCATGGACGTGACCTTTACTATATGGTACGGATACTGTTATATATGTAGAGCAGACTGCAACTTGGTGTTTGGTTTGTGTCCAAAGTGGTCATATTGCAGCTATGTGTGTTGTCAATTCTGATTCAGAATTATATATGGGCACAACTACAATCAAACAGTGCACAGTCAACCACAAATTTAATCATGGAACAACCTGCAGTGTTTTCAGTAGCAACAATGAAACTTGTAGGCCCCAACTCAAACTAGCAACTTGGAAGAGATGCTGAAACAAGTTTTAACATCTCAAGTATAGTTTTTGGCAGATATGAAGCACTATTGGGAGGCTGCAGAGCAATTTGATAATAAGCTGGAGGTAGATACAAAGTTGACTCCCTAACCAGTTGTAGAGAAAGTTATTGATAATTCAAGGAAGTCTGAGTACTCGAAAACTAAAGTTGTTGAACAGTTTGAGGATATACCACTACCACCATGTCTATAGATGCTAAGTAAAGAAAAATATGAGGAGGATATTAGTGAATTTGCCACTCAGTCGTCATCTTTCTCTTGAGACTGAAATTGAGAAGGAAAATAAAAGTGAGGGTGTATAAGATAGTGTAAATTTTGAAGTGGGATTTGTTGGTACTCACTCAAAGCACTTTTCTACATTATGTTTAGATGATGTCTTGTCTGTGTAATCATTTAAAATAGTTGAAAAATGTGAATATGAGGAACAAGAATCCTATATTCTTGATTTTACACCAGACAAGCAACATAAAAACACACCTCACTTTAAGGCCAAGTGTTTTACTATGTGCATTCCATTACTCAGTTCCTTAATTTTTGTACCACCACCCTATGAGTGAGGAAAAAAGATAGATGCTAAGTTAGGCATGAAATTCATATCCTCAAGGTGGAGGAAAAAGTTGAATTGGGTTGTGCCGTGATACTAAATTAGGCGTTTCTTGGGAGGAAACCCAAGCTAAGGTATGTTTTCTTTTTAATTTTAGTTATTTTTACTTCAGGTAGTTTTTATTTTTGTTGGGTCACAGGTTGATGGGAAGTCTGAGTATCGAAAACCTGAGCTAAGGAGCATGGCAAAAACTGAGTGTGGGGTCCCACAGATCTCCTTTATGTGTAAAGATGCTACTAGCTAGGCCTAGAGGCCTCAGGGACTATTTCTATGTCTTGCTTTTAAATTCCCTTTGGGGACAATGTAGATTTTTAAGTGTGGGGTAGGGAAATTCCCAACTTTTGGCTCAATTTAAAAATCTTCTAGGTTAGGAATAAGTGAGATATTCTTTTTGGTGCTATTTTTGATTACATGGTCCAAGTGTTTTATTTGGTAAAAGCATGTTGATTGAGGGAATTGCTACTTTTTAAGACTCTTAGGCTTATTTTAGTGACTCTTGTGCTTTTTGGCTTAAATTTGAATTCATGCTACTATTTGGTTGGGAGTCTATGATTATCCTATATGAGTTGAGAATGTGCTATGTGAGTGTGATAATTTTTTATATTTCTTGTTTCATGTGATGTCTAGAACTTTCCTGGTACTTGTGTAAAGCAAAATAAATAGTGTGAGTTTAGGTGATGATATAGGCATTTTTATACTTTCCTTTTGACCTACCTTTGTGCATTATCCTAGTTAACCCCATTGAGCCTTTAGCCTTTTCTTTGGTGGCCTCATAATTAGCCTAATCCCCTTCTTTAATGGACTATAATTTGATCCAAAAAGCTCATAAGTGCTTTAATTGAAAAAAAGTAATAATTGAAAAAGGAGTTTGAGAAATTGAAGAAGAAAAAAGTGAAATTGATGCCCCAAGGTAATCATTATTGGTTTTTATAATTGATGTTTGATGTTTGGGATTGATATAAATGGTGTTAGAAATATTTCAATGGTTGTAGAAAATGGAAAAAATTAAATCTTGAAGGAATAAGAAATACACCCACCTTGTGTTTGTAAAAATGCTTAACAGAGATGGGGTAAAATAAAAGATATGGGTAGATGAAAAATTGTACTTTGGTTTTTGGGGATTGATTCTAAATGTCTAATGTAGTGTATTAAAGCCCTTAGAGAGATTAGTCACTATTCCAAATAGTTCCTACCCGTACCTTAGCATATATTACAACCCAAAAAAGACCTATTTGATCCTATACTCATCTTTCTTATATTAGTGGAACATTACACTAAGGGAAAGCCTATGGGTCATTGAGTGTAACTTGTGAATTCTTTGTGAGAGTGAGTGTAATTTGATTCTTATACCTATCATGTTATGAATTGATTAATTGTGAGTGATTATGGATAACTTTCTTGTTGTGAGGGGCACATGTTTGATGAATGTGGGTGATTTGCATGATGTCCTTAATTGAGTAATAATCATGAATTTTCCTACTAGGTGAGTCAATTCTTGAGGCTAGGATGTTTTGGAGTAGTGTTCATACGCTTTCAATTGTGTATAACATGCTAAGTATTGTAAACTTGCATTCCATGTAGTCATTGTAGTACTAGCTTGAGTTTCTTAAATATAGTAAAAGTGTGGAGTCTCTTCAGCTCATGATGCTTATAGTTAAGAATTGTTTGAGGACGAATAAGGCTTTAAGTGTGGGGTGGTAATGTTGGGTGTATTTATGCATTCTAACATCACTATTCTAGCCTTTTTAGCCTTGTTTTGAGGATGATTCACGTGCTATATGAGTTTATAATGATATAAATGTGTATCAAGGTGTTAATCATGTGTTTATGATGTTCAAAGTAAGTTTCAAACAAGTTTGTACCTAAAAGATTCATTTAGAATTCAACCAGGAAAACAAGTGTTACTAGCTTGATCTAGGTGCTTGTCTAGTTGATTCCGGTGTATTCTAATGTGTGGAAAGTTTTCCAAATGGTTTCAATGGGTTATTATCAGTGTAATAACTTTTTGGGAGTGAGAAAAGTTCAATTTGAATGAGTGTACGGCAGGAACAATAAGTGACGGGAATTAGCTTAGCTTAGCTCTTGTTTTGATTCGTTATTATGGGTATTGTGTTGTGTTCTTCTCTTAATTCACGTGGTGTGATTATGTAGGAAGATTTTGTAGCTGAATATGATGATATTTTGATGTTAATAAGGCTTGAAATTCATGGGAAAGACGCTGCAAGACAAGGGGCCAAAAGGGCAGACTCAACACTTAACAAAAATTTGGAGAGCAATTTCCAGTAGCTCAAGGCTTTATTGAGTCGCCGCCCCACCTGGAGCAGGGCTATGGGCAGGTGCAGCCTTTAATGGAGCGGAGCTCTAGCTATGGCTCAGCCTCACCTGGATAGGGGCTCTACCCAGGGCGACGCCCCACCTAGTCCCGGGCTCAATAACTGAAGGTTTTCTTGTCCAACATGGAATTGGCTTGCTCCTATACTGTAAATACATGTTATATCTCGCTTTTTTTAGCATAATTTTGGACAGCTTAGAGCATTGGATGCTACCACAACTTCTTTTAGGTTTTATCATTCTTTAATTAAGTTTATTTATGGTTTGTATCATCTATCCAAGGGATTGGATGATGAATATTTCCATTAAAGGCTAAAACTCCTTTTCCGGGGTTAAGGCCAAGATCATGACTACTTTTGTTTTGAATTAATTTTGTTTAATTACTCATCATTATGGTTGTTTGTTTATTCTTGATTTAACTATTTTGAGGATTGATCACCCTTAGAATACATCAATTGTCTACCTTTTGATCTCAGAAGAGAAAATAGGGAGATAGAACATGGGAATAAATAAAGTATGGTTCTTATTTCTTTATAAAATCAGGAATTTCAATTAGCATCTAGGACATGGATGTACTTAGAAGCCTTACTTCATTCATGCGTAGGATGATAGCTTTAAAATACTTAATTGGACTATTGCATCCCGCTCAATGATGTAGTTTTAATATCTAAATTAGGTAAAAGGTTAGAGGCCGGGAAACCATAATAATGCAATTAGCCCTACGAATCAACAACCAAGATAAGCGATTTAACGAATGAAGTTCTATAACGTAGTATGATTGTTCGTAAGCCTTAACTCTGGGCTTCTATCCACTGATTATCCAAAGTCATTACTTTTACGCATTAGTTTAGCTTATTTTTAATTTACAATTCTAAAACTCTATTTCTTGAAGTCCTTAAAAGATCGATACCTGGTCTTTCTTGAAGCCACTTTACTACTTGATAAGACCACATACACTTGAATGTGCACTTGGACGCTGTCAGGGTCCCCATATGTTTTTAAGATGTGTGTCTTAAGTGGGGAGAGAGGGAAATGTCCAAAGTGCCCATAATTAAAGTACTAAAAATCATCGCCAGTGACCACGGGTCACCTTACGACTCGTTAGGACACTCTATGACTCGAATGGTCCGAATCGTACCCTGGGTAGAAGCTTTGAGCATCACACTAGTTTGGTCATGGGTTATACCCTACGGCTTATGACCTCACCATAATATTTGATGAGTCTAGTCATGATAAAGGCAGAGAGTTTGGCACCAACATTTGTTTGCTTACGAGTCATAACTTATGACTCGTAAAGAGTCCTTACGATTTATAACAATCAAATGTAACCAAGGAAGAAACAAAGACAACCTTCACTGGTCACCTTACGACTAGATCCCAACAACCAATAAGGATACCTTATGACTCATTTGGTGAGTCGTAGTCAGATCAGTGAGTTCAAAACTCAAGGATTTTTTTCAGTGCCAAAATATGGGGTGATACATTCTCACGCCCCTTCCCCCAAGATTATTCGTCCTTGAATGATGAGTCAAGGAATCCATTAGCACGATTTTAACATAGAACACAACCCCAATTTCCTTTAACAAAGACAAAAAACAAATATATTAAGGAATACACATACCTTAAGCACGATTATCCAAAGCGGGAAACAAGAATGGATATCTGGACTTAATGTCCTCTTCAATTTCCCAAGTAGCTTCTTCAACCTTATAATTCCTCCATAGGACCTTCACCGAAGCCACATCCTTAGTCCTCAAATGACAGACTTGCCTATCCAAAATCTTAACTGGGACTTCCTCATAAGACAAGGAATCCGAAATACCCACACTGTCCTAAGGAACAACTAACAACTCCAACATATAAGCAACGTCGCCCACTCTCCTTAAGATTAAGTATGTATCAATGTAAAGGGCACTAAGCTTCCCCTTCTTTCCATACCTCATCACCCCTTTCATGAGAAACACCTTCAAGAACACCAAATCAACAACATCAAACTCTAATTCCCTTCACCTCACATCTGCGTAGGACTTTTGGAAACTCTGAGCAGTCTTAAGTCTCTCTCGAATCATCTTCACCTTTTCCATGGCTTGGTGAACCAATTTCGGGCCGAACAATCTAATCTCACCAACTTCAAACCATCCAATAGGAGACCTACATCTCCTACCATACAAAGCCTCAAATGGAACCATTTAAATACTCGAGTAATAGCTGTTATTATATGCAATCACCAAAGTCAATCACACAGGCCCTTAGCATATCTTCTAGTGTCTGAATAGTCCTCTTCGTTTGTCCATCCGTCTGAGGGTTTCTAGCGGTGCTAAGGTTCACCATAGTTCCCAAACCTCTCTGAAATAACTGCCAACAGTGAGATAAGAACTGTGTACCTCAATCAGATATAATGGAAACTGAAGCACCATGCAACTTTACAATCTCCTGAATGAAAATCTTAGCATAATCCTCTGCAGAATAATTAGGCCTTACTGGCAATAAAATGAGTAGACTTGGTAATCCTAGCCACGATAACACAAATCAAATCAAACTGATGGATAGAACGTGAAAGAATGGTAATAAAATCCATATTAATCACTTCCCATTTCCACACAAGCAACTCAACCACTTGAGACAAACCGCCAAGCCTCAAGTTTTCCACCTTCACTTGTTGACAAACCATACACTTGGCCACAAAATTGGCCACATCCCCGTTCATGTTGTTCCACCAATAAATCTCTTTCAAATTATGGTACATCTTTGTCAAACCATGATAAATTGTGTTCCGCTACTGATGAGCCTCAACCAAAATCCTCTCTTGTAGCCCATCAACATCGGGAAAATACAATCTACCTTAGTACCTCAAGATACCATCACCACTAATCCCAAAAGCCATGACTTTCTGCTGACCCACATCATCCTTAACCTGCATTAAGATAGGATCCAAAACCTGCTTCTCCTTCACCTCAGTATTAAGAGAAGACCTCACCACCTCTTGAAATATCACCCCACTATCTTCGAAATCAAAAAAGATGAACTCTAAGATTTGATAAATGGTGAATATCCTTCACCAACCCTCGCTTCTCCTCCTCTATATGAGATAAGCTTCCCATAGATAACCTGCTAAGAGCATTGACAACCATATTAGCTTTACCTGGATGATAATGGAGGCTCATATCATAATCCTTGAGGAACTTAAGCCATCTCCTTTTCCTGAGATTTAACTCCTTCTGGGTGAACACAAACTGCAAGCTCTTGTGGTATGAATATATGTGTACATCAACCCCATACAAGTAATGGCGCCAAATCTTCAAAGAAAAAACCACAACCAACAACTTAAAATCACAAGTTAGATAATTCTTCTTATGCACCTTAAGCTGCCTAGAAGCATACGCCACCACCCTGTCATGTTGTATCAAAACACAATCCAGTCCTATATAGGACACATCATAATATACAAGGAAACCATCAGTACCCTTGGGTAGGGTCAAAATCAAAGCTGAAGTCAACTTATACTTCAACTTCTCAAAACTACCCTCACAAGCATCGGACCACAGAAACATTGCCTTCTTCTGAGTCAACTTAGTCAATAGAGTAATAATCGAAGAGAAACTCTCTACAAACCTCCTATAATATTCGGTTAAACTCAAGAAGCTTCAAATATCAGTTGGAGTTGTGGGTCTAGGCAACTTCTTAACTGCCTTTACTTTCTATGGATCCACCATATCCCCTGACTAGAAACAACATGAACAAAGAAGGTCATAACATTCAACCATAATTTGCACTTTGAGAACTTGACATACAAACATTGACCCTTAAGAGTCTGTAATGCTATACGGAGGTGATTGGCATGATCCTCCTCACTTCTAGAATATACAAAGATGTTATTAATAAACACAATGATAAATAAGTGCAACAACTGAAGGAATACCCAATTCATAAGATCCATGAACACTGCCGGAGCATTAGTCAACCCAAAAGGCATTACTAAGAACTTGTAGTGACCATACTAGGTACGAAATGTAGTTTTAAGGATATCCTCCTCCCTAATCTTTAACTATTGATAACCCGATCAAAAATCAATCTTAGAAAAATATCTAGTACCCTGAAGCTTGTCAAACAGGACATCAATCCTAGGAAGAGGATATTTATTCTTTGTAGTCACCTTATTCAACTACCCGTAGTCTATACATATTCAAAGGGACCCATTCTTCTTATGCACGAAAAGAACAGGGGAATCCTACGGAGAGACACTAAGGAGAATAAAACCCTTATAAAAAAGATCTTTTAATTACTCCTTAAGCTCTTTCAACTCAGCCAGAGCCATTCTGTAAGGAGCGATAGAGATAAGATAGGTATTCAAAAGAAGGTCAATCTCAAAGTCTATTTCCTTATCGGGAGGGATACCAAAAAGATCACCAAGAAATATTTTAGGGAACTTATTGAATACTGGGACAGATACCCTAGAGGGAATCTCAGAAATAAAATCCTTAACCCAAACTAGATAATATAGACACCTTTTGGAAATTGATTTCGGGCTTTAAGATAAGAAATGAATCTCCCTTTGGGTGCTATAGCTACCCTCCCACTCAATTAATGGTTCATTCAAGAATTGAAAACTGACCCTTTGGGTCGTATAGTCAAGAGACGAATAGAACGAATGGAGATAATCCATCCCTAAGATAACATTTAAGTCTGATATATCCAACTCTATCAGATCCACCAATGTCTCCCTACCACAGAATGATACCACACAACCCCTATAGACTTTTCTAGACATAACAGAGTCATCCACCAGGGTAGACACAAAAAAGGGATCATAAATACACTCAGGACGAAAACCAAAATGAATAGCCACATAAGGGGTCACATATGAAAGAGTAAATCCTGAATTAAGTAAGCAATACATGTCAAGAGAGAAGAGTTGTAACATAATAGTGACAATATCAGGAGAAACTTTAAATTCCTAATGGGTGGCAAGAGCATACAAATGATTCTGGCTAGTGTCGATACTAGAAGTAGCATCCTTTGGCATAGAAACTAAAGAAGTAGCAATCTGAACCTTGTTAGCCTAGTAGCGACATCGCCGATAGGATAGTTTCTCTGAATATGACCCTACTAGCCACATCTAAAACACTTATTCCTTCCTTCATAAAAAAAACATGGTGCAATTGTCCATAAAACTTTCAAGGAGGATATGATGGAGATGACAGGGCCCTACTGGCCTGACATTAGGCACCTAGCGCCTTAAACCCACCATTTCTATGGAAGCAACGATCACTGGATGACTTAGGATAGGGAGTACTAGTCGTAGAATAAGAACAAAAATTTCCCCACTTCTTCTTAGACCACTGTCTTCCATCTCTACCACTATTCTGGTGACCTCCACCTTGCTCAAAATACCTAGATTTCTTACTTTGCCTCTCTTCTATGTCTGCTTGTTCTTCTTCTACTCTTCAACCTATTTTATATACACCACAATCCTAGAAATATCTATATCCTTTCTCAACAAGGCGGCTTTGAACTCCAACACCGAGTCCTAAGATAAATCCAAAACAAACCTCCTAATCTTGGCCCTCATAGAGGACACCAACTCCAAAGCGTAATGAGATAACTGATAAAATTTCAAGGCATATGCTTTTATAGTCATTTTACTTTGCTTTAGATTCATGAACTCTTTAACCTTCTCATCCCTCAACTCCTGGGGAAAGAAGTGATTAAGTAAAGTACCGAAGAAGTCATCCCATATAGCTGGCTCAATATCATCTCCTCTCAACTATTCTTGCTTCTCATACCACGATATGCCATATCCTTCAACTGATATATGGCAAACTCCACATCTTTCGAGTCAAATGCATGCATCACTTGGAAGATCTTTTCCATCTCATCTATGCACCCTTAAGGATCCTCCTCAACCTTAGTTTCTTTGAAAGTTGGAGGACACAACCTCATTAACTGGCCAACCCTCATGTTCTCAAAAGAATAAGTAACAATAGTAACACACTCAGAATAGCAGGATTGAGAAGCCTTCAACTGAGTAAGTAAATGGATTGATTGGCGGAATTCAGCATTAGAAACATCACCCTAAGGCCACGAGCATGGGAATTATCAGCCAGAGGAGGACTAATAGGGATCAGTGGAACTCTACGGGGGAAATAAAAATCAAGGACCCTTGACCGAGTCTGTACCCCATAAACAGGATGAGTTCCGTCCAGGTTGTCTTCAGGTGGGACATGAGAGTTTCCACGAGAATAAGATCTTCTGGGAGGAATGATCTGAAATGCGGAAAAACGAGAATCAGACAAGATTTCAACATCCTAGACTCCATAACCAAAAAGTATAATAGAAGAAAGGGAAACATTACTAAATGCCTCATAGCCTCTCATTTATAAGTATGGCATGCTACACATCCATAAAAGAGACTCTACTTGACATGGATTTGTGGACACCTAATTGACTATGAAACTAGGGCTCTGATACAAATTTGTCACAACCCAAACCAGGGCCTGGCCTTGACAGGTATCTCAAGCCCTCCAAGAACAGAAGACCACCCCCATTACCTAGTAAAACAGAACACATCATACTAGCATCAAATTAATTTCGAACATATAACAAGATAGGATAATCAATAATAATGAAAGTTTTAAGAATTTACTAACATCCTAATCCACAATAGTCCAGAAATCCCTACTATCCGAAAATAATTCAAGTTGGGACATGCCCCCAACTATAGATAAAAAACCCATATAAAATAGTCTATGGCATGAAATAAACCAAGAAGGATCAATCTTCTTGATGAAGAAGGCTCACCACTTCAAACTAACTCACAAACGGTCCAAGACCACCTATCACTATAAAGGAGAAATAGATGTGTCCCCAGTTCCTGCATCTAGGGGTGCACATTTGATTGGTTCGGTATGATTATTTAATATCGGTTCAGTTTATCAGTTTTCGGATTGACAAAAATGACAACCATAACCAAACTGAAATAAAATCGGTTTGGTTCAGTTTCTATAAATTTGGTTAGGTTATTTCGGATTTTATTTCGGTTTGAAATATTAAAGAAGAGAGCCTCTTTTTTTCATAACTGAGCATTTAAACTTGATGATTTTTTTTAAGAAAAATGATTTTTTTCAAATCTATTTTTCATTTCCAAATATAAATAACTATAAGTAACTCAACATGAATAAAACGAAATGAAATAATTATAAGCTTAACATAATACAAAACATCATTGATCATTATATATAAATTTCCATAAACAATCCTATCCACAAAACAAAGACAAAACTCATAAATTTTTTGCGAATTGCTTTGTGAATTGTTAAAAAAGACCATAACTCATACATTTCCTCACGAATGGATGTACCAACAATTCTGCAGATTGCTTAAAGAGAACAAAGCCATATCACAAAGGCAACAAAGTTTTCCTATTACTGGCAACTAGAGTTATATTCCCCTAGACTGTGCTCTGACAGCTTAAATAATATTAAACTTCATTTTGTTGTAGAGTTTTCATAGACAGTGCACGGCCTAAACCTCTCAACGTAACAAACTAGCATTGGATTTAGCTTAGTAGATAGAACAAGAATTGTAAAGACCTACTCACCAGCAGAATAGAAAAGCAGTACTAACTTAAACCAACTAACACTGAAAGAGAACCTTAGTTTTGATTAAAACAAAACTTAAAAAGGAGAGTCATTGAGAATATATAAACCCAGAGTGTAAAATTGTACATCAATTCAACTAAAGTTACTGTTAAGTACCATTCTTCTAAAGAAAGGGAAAATGTACTGAAAAATAATAGTTATAAGTGGATCCATCTCGCAAAAGAATGATCAGCAGGCACAAAAGTGCTCTAGACATTGTTGAAGTCTATATCGACAAAAATATAGTGGCAAAAATCATGGATCTTATGTTCAGCCCTGCAAAAACAATGACGTTGCAGCATTAGAGCAAATTAAAGCGCCAAGAATTCTAGTAATCCTCATCTTGGGGAACGTATAGAACCAAGGAGTTCGTGTCAAATTCTAGTGTAGTTGCAACATGTGCATCAAGTTCTCTATGAGAAATATGATAAATGGGACTAACAGACTCCAGTGAACTTACTGCATATGCCTCAAGTTCTTTATGGTAACGAGCAATGTCATCATTGGGACTAATATACGGAGTTTCTTTGGTGATGCAGTACTCATTTACATTCCAAATGTAAAATAAAGAAAATGCAATTAACTACCATGTAAGCAGAAATTGCCATAAACTCACTTGAATGCTCCTCTTTAGACACAATCCATTTTCCATCGAACACTTCATCAAATGACTCGTAAAACTTCTACAGATCAGCAAAACACAACACAATACATTACAGATCATCCAAATAATAAAACAATCTAGTAAAAAACAAAAATATTAACCATATGATACATAATACTAATCTTCATTCTTACCACATCCTAAGAAGTGTACAACTGGGAGAAAAAATCCGTAGTCCAGAACTCATTAAATCAAGAAAATAGTAAAAGTAGTAGAAGAAGAACCCAAAAACAAACTTACCTACAATTCACATTTGCTTATTGACAACTACACATCAATAATACTAGACTCAGTACCACTACAAGCCATTTCTGAAAAAATATAATACACTTGTTAGTTGATGTGCAATATAAATAAGAATTTTTTTTAATATAATGAATACAAAATCATAAAATTCTAACCAACTTCAAGTTGCTCAAGATACACTAAATGTTCCTCGATATTAATTGGAGTAGATTCACTTCTAAGCCAATCTTGAAGACAAATAAGAGATTGCACTAGTTTAGGAGTTAATGAAATCCTAAAGGGATCAGTAACTCGACCTTCCATGCTAAATGCACATTCAGATGCAACACTGGAAATGGGAATGGCTAACACATCACGAGCCATCTCAGCGAGAATGGAAAATCTAGGCTCATTAACTGTCCACCAACCTAATATATCAAATTGTTCCAAATCTGGCTCAATTTCTTCAGCAAGATATTTTCCTAACTCAGCTTTATTGCTAGAACCTCCACTAATTTCTTTATGCTTCTCAAATTTTTGTTTTGTTCTCATTAGTTCTCTTCTTTGAAAGCTTCCATAACCACTTATGGATGAAGAATTCCCAGAATAAGAAGATGTGGATGAAGATGAAGAGTTTTTTGATTTCTTAACATAATGCTCAAACAAGGCTTTCATATATGACTTGACTGAATCAAAAAACTTTTCAGCAATTTCTTTTCCAAACATGTCCACAATTGCAAAAGGAACATATTCAAGTTTGTTGCGGGAATCCAACACAGATGAAATAAAGATCATTTTGTTCATTTTCTCTGGAGTACCTTAATACTTTCTAAACTTTTCCCTTATATTTGCTGCCATTTTTTTCAAATTAGAATCTTTATTTTCTATCATCTTTTTCAAAATCAGATCAAGCTCATCAATTTCCACAAAGTGTGCATTAGTAGTAACATACTTTGAATCAGAAATTTTCAAAGTAAGATCATAAAAAGTTTTCAAAAACTTTACCATTGTCCTCACATTTTTCCAGTCCTCACTTACAAAGGCACCTACCTTAGTTCCATCTTCACAAGAAAAGGTACAGAGATAATCCAAGAAATCATTATCATAGAAACTATATCTTTCAAATGCAAGTTCAAAATGTTGTGTTGTTTCAAGCATCAAGTATGTAGAGTTCCATCGAGTAGGAACATATAAACATACAGATTTCTTACAAGTTATCAATTGAGATTCACAACATTCTTTGAAATTTTTAACTCTCATGGCAGATTGTTTAACATACTTCACAACTTATCTCACTCGCTTGATAGACATATCAATTTCCTTCAGCCCATCTTGCACAATAAGATTAAGAATATGTGCCATACACCTCACATAAAGATGTTGACCCACCATTATGTTAGTTCCCCAATTACTTATTTGTTTAGACATTTCTATCATTGTAACATCGTTGGAACTAGCATTATCAACTATAATACTAAAAACAGTATCCAAACCCCATTCAAGCAAACAATTAGTAATGGATGCAGCCATATCAACAACTTTATGACTAGAAATTGGATAGAAATTTATAACTCTTTTATGTAATTTCCAATTTGTATCTATAAAGTGAACTGTTAGACACATTTAGTTAATCTTTTGTATAGACATCCAAGTATCTGTTGTAAGACAAACTTTTGGACGCACTTCTTTGAAAACCTCTTTCAAAACTTGTTTCTCTTCATTGTAGAACTAATAACAATCTCTTGTCAAGGTTCTACGAGAAGGAATATAAAACTGTGGGGCTGTGATTCTCATGAAATTTCTAATGCTTTCTTTCTTAACAAAACTAAACGACAACTCATCAACAACTATCATTTTAGCTAAAACTTTCGTACTTCATCCTTGATCAAATATCCAAGTACCTAATGCCCCTCCCTTTTCATTTGCAGAAGATTGTAGAAAACCTAATTTCATTTAATTGTCTTTCTCTTTCACACCAACATTAGGGCGGTAAGAATATAATTTTAACATGTGATTATTCATCGACAAAGTACCACTAGCACTTGAAGCAACAACATAAATTTTTCCATAATACTTACATTGTGCTTTCTTAGCTCCATTTTTTTCATCAATAATATTGTCGAACTATTGCCAACATCTTGCCCTCGGTTCTACAACCTTTTTTTTATAGTTCAACTTTATTTGGAGATGAAATTGAAATATTTTCATTCGATACTCCATCTTCACTTACCCTACTTCCAATCTGTGAAAATGAAATATTTTATTTATTAGTTCTCAACCTTTAAGTTTAAATTATCAAGTTAAATGAAAATCACAAGAAAAATACTGGATTAGACATATTTTGAAGGTTGACTAATCGACAATTGCTGGAAAAAATAAGTGGAAAACCAAAGTCTCCACCGATCGTCGGTCATCGCTCAACAAACAAAAATCACAGTCCACAGTCGCCGGTACAACCTCAAACACAGAGACCATAGTCATCGACGCAGGTCAACAAACATTAAACACCAAATTCGTGGGTCGTGGGTTGCGGTTGTGGGTCGCTGGTTGCAGTGTCGTTGTAAAGAAAGGGAGTAGATCGCTGGTCTTTCATCTATTTTGCCGAATCACCGGTGGAGTAAATAGAAAATGGCACCTTGGATTTACTGTTTACTGTTCGTGAGTGTTGAGACTTGATACTTGAGTGTGAATTGTAATATGTTTATTGTTTAGGGATTTAGGCGCCTTGGAGTTGGAATTAGGGTTACTAAAATGTATATATAATTAATATAATATAATATATTGATAATATATATATTATATATATAATAAATTAATAATATATATTATAATATTATTTATATAATTTTGGTTTTTGGTTTTTCGGTTTAACCAAATTTTTTTTTAAGAAAACCAAAAACCGAATCGTTTAACCAAAATTTAAAACTTGAAAGCCAAAATCAATTCGAAAAACCAAAAAAATGAAACCAAAATAAAATTTTGATTTGTTTTTTCGGTATTTATGCCCATCTCTACCTGCATCATGTGGGCATATAATGTTCGAAGATGGTTAGCGGATTGAGCATTAGCATGTAACTCAGGGAAGTGATAAAATAATGTCATGTCAAAACCACAAAAAAATCCACATACACACAATGTGCATACATATATATATATAACATGTTGGGATAGGGAACAAGGTTTAGCATGCAAGTAAAACATTAGCCTAAACTATGTAGCTTAACCATCATAAAAAGGCACCAACGAGCTATATGGATTCAACTCCCCCTACTAAAAGGCCTTAGTGCGTGTTAGGCACACGAACCATAGGTATCAAGGAAGAATAAGGAATTCCCCAACCCCACCTCAATCTAGGGTGCAAATAGATATCAACACTGTGAACCATGCACATAGTCATCAAGACCAACCCTTACACCGACAAATGTTATTTTCTAGCATCGACCCTTCAAGACCTCCACCTTCACAACTTAGCTGCATAACCCCTATTAAGCCAATATTAAAAAAAGTTTCACATAACTTATCCATGTAACAAAGAAATTGACCACTAAGGTACACCATAGGTATCGTCATACCCTTATGCTTGCAAACTTATAATTATGCCATTAAAATTCCATTAGCTTGGGGGAAAGCCTCAACCCCCTTTGTTCATTAAATAACTATAGGGGAATGCCACAACCTCCTTTGTTCATTAAATCAAATTTGGGGAATGCCTCGACCCTTTTTTGATTTATTAAATCAAATTCGGGGAATGCTTTGACCCCTATTTACTTAATAAATAAAATTTGGGGAATGCCTCAACCACTTTTAGTTTATCAATTTAACCTTTTATACAACACAATGGTATAGGTAAGCAAGACAAATTATGTGACAAACCATCTTTCAAATCAATTACAAAAGTGGGTCGAGGGAACACAATTTGCAAACTAATTTCCATCAACGAAACATCAATTTGGGTGGAATACCTTGACTCCTTTTCCAATTACCATACCCATGCACCAAATTTGTTCAAAAACTATTGATAAAACACAAACAATGCATATTAAATCAATAGGATTGAATTCAAGTAACATTCATTCCAAAACCCTTAATCCCACATTTATAAACCACAATTAAATCACATGTAATAATTTAATTACATGATTACAATAAAATACGTTTTGGGGAAGAGTAATATGCCTGAAATATCAAGGATTACGAGAAAAATCAACCCTTAGAAGCTCTATTTTTCAATTCCTTGAGAAACCCTACTGTTCTTGACTTAGGGGTTTGAGAGAGAAGAGGGTATATTTTGATTTGCTAAGTGTTGAGAATAGGGTCCCTAATATGTTTTTAAGCCATGGGTCTTATGTGGGGAAGGGGGAAAATGTCCAAAGTACCCATAATTAAAACACTGAAAATTATTTCTAGTGACCATGGGTCATGTTATGACTCGTGAGGACACTCTATGACTCATAGGTTCCTAATCATACCCTGAGTAGAAGCTTGGACCATCATACTGGTTTGTTTATGGGTCACATCCTATGACTCATGAGCTCACTATACGACTCATTGAGTCTAGTTATGATCAAGATAGAGAGTTTAGCACCAACACTGATTTGCCTACGAGTCTAACCTTATGACTCCTAATGAGTAATTACTACTTATAATGATCAAATCGTAACCAATGTAGAAAAAATCACAACCTTCACTAGTCACCCAACGAATTGATCCCAACAACCAGTAAGGAGACCTTACGACTCATTTGGTGAGTCATAGTCAAAGTGGTGAGCTCAAAACTCGGGGATTTTCTCAGGGCTAAAATTTGGGGTGTTACTAGAGAATGCAACCACCTCATATTTGGGACTAAAATGGAGACTGACTCCTCTATAAAAGAAAACCTTTCGTCTAACTGCACTGTGTCCCAACTAATAACATGAGATATTCAAAATATATCATCATAGCATGAAAACATGAAAAACTGGATGAATAGCTGATAAATCTGAGGGCAATGCTAACTTATAAGCTACATCCCCAATAGTCAAATGAATATCAAATTGCCTAATGTACTTTGTAAGCTTGACCTTCTTCCCAAACCTCATCACACCCTCCATGGGTGAAACATAAAGAGAGAAAAACAATAATACTAAACTTAATGCATGAAGTCTGTAATCCGTATATCACTTTTGCCTACTGTAATCCCGCTCGAAGTCTATCTTACATGAATTAGAACATATCTAAAAACTCACGTAGCAAGTCCATACCTTGAGGTCTAATCTTAGAAACCTTAAGACAACCAACCGAAGAGCAAAAATGCCTACCATATAAAGCCTCGAATGGTGCCATCTCAATACTGGAATGATAGCTAGTAATATACATAAACTCCACCAAGGCTAAATATTTCTCCCGCTAACCTCTAAAGTCCATAACACAAGTGTGGAGCATATCCTCTAATACTTGAATAGTCCTCTCTGACTGACCATTGATCTGGGGTTGAAAAGTTATGCTAAGATCAACTAGGGTACCCAACTCTTCCTGAATGCCTTTTAGAAGTGAGAAGTAAATATTGAACCTCTATTTAAGATAATAGACACTAGCATACTATGGAGATGAACTATCTTATGAAAACCTTAACAAGAATGAAAACCTCATAGATAGGGACAACCTTTTAGAACTGAAAAAACCTTAATAGGAATAAATGAGAATACTTGATCAATCGATCCACGATGACCCAAACACTGTCAGAACCATGGGGAACACGAGGCAACCCATTCATGAAGTCTATAGTGATTTGTACTCATTTCAACTCGAGAATTGGTAACCTTTGAAGCAAACCACCAAATCTTAAATGCTCATCATTCACCTATTGGTAACATAGACAATGAGCTACAAAGTTTGCTACATCCTTCTTCATACCCCCATTAGTAATGTTGTCTTAAATTATGATACATCTTAGTCACTTTCGAATGAATGGAATACCTAGAACTATTAGCCTTCTCTAAAATTATTCTCACCCAATCACTCACTCTCGATGCATAAACTCAAGTCCCAATTCTGAAATTACCATTAGAGTTAAGTAAGGCTTTCTTAGCCTTGCAATTCAACATCTTATCCCAAATCACTCTCAAACTAACATTATCAAAATGATAAGATGAAATCTCCTCAATCAAAGAAGCTCTATCATCCACAAATACCAAAACACACCCGGTGTCGAATATTAAGCTAACCATCTAGTTAGCCAAAGATTGAACCTCTAAGTCCAAGGGTCTCTCCTAGGTAAAATTATGCGCCAAGCTACCCATACTAGTCGACTTTTGACTTATGGTATCCACAACCATATTAGACTTGTAGGAATATAGAGAATAGTAATACATAATCCTTAAGAAACTCAAGCTAACGACACTGTCTTATATTAAGATCTTGCTAGGCAATGAAATGCTGAAGGCTATGGTGATTTGAGAATATCTCACAACAAACTCAATACAAATAATGCCTCCATAACTCAAAGAAAATACAATCATGCACAACTCTAAATTATGGGTATGGTAACTATTCTCATGGGGCTTCAGCTGGCAAGAAGTATACATAATTACCTTACCCTACTGCATCAACACAATACCTAAAGCAACACCAATAGTATTATAAAAGATAGTAAATCACATGCCTTTCTTAGTCAAAGTCAAGATATGAGTTGATCTTAATAATCCTTTAAGATTTTTGAAAACTCACCTCATAAGCATCAGACCATTGAAAGGAATTCTTCTTCTGAGTTAAATTTGTCAACAGAGTAGTAGTAGATGGAAACCCTCAATAAAGTACTGATAGTAGCCCACTAACCTAACAAAAGTCTGAATCTCAATTGGAGACATAGGCCTAGCCCAATTACAAACCACTGCAATCTCTATCAGATTGACCATGATACCATCTTTGATCATAATATGATATAAAAAAAAGACAAACTCCAACCAATACTCACACTTAGAGAACATAGCACACGACTTATCATCCCTCAATCTCTGATGTAAAGTCCACAAATTCTCCTCATGATCGACCTAACTCTTAGAGTAAATCAATATGTCATCTATAAATACAATGAAAAAGAAATTGAGATACAGTTGAAACACTTGGTTCATCAACTCCATGAATGTGGCTGGGGAATTAATCAATCTAAAGGACATAACCAATAACTCATAATGACCGTATCCTGTCCGAAAAAAAGTCTTTGGAATATCCTAAGCTTTGATGCAAAACTGGCAATACCTAAATCTCAAATCAATTTTTGAAAACACCAAAGAACCCTGAAGTTGATCAAACAAGTCATTAATACGAGAAAGAGGATACTTATTCTTAACTGTCACCTTGTTGAACTGCCAGTAATTAATATACATATGCATAGACCCATCTTTTTTCATCACAAGCAAGATATGCACACCCCAAGGTAATACACTATGTCAAATAGATCCCTTATCTAAAAATTCCTGCCACTAATCCTTTAATTTATTTAGCTTCACCATGGACATCCTAAAAGAAGGAATAGTAATGGGCTTAATTCCTGGCTTAACATCAATAGAAAAGTCAATGTCATGATCCAGAGTCATACCAGTTAAATCCATAGAAAAGACATTCATGAGCTCATGGATAATATTGACAAAATCCAAATAAGGCAGTGAATCAATACTAGTATCACAAATATAGGATGAATAAGACAAACATACTCACTTTACCATAGAAAAAACATTCACGAGCTCATGGATAATATTGACAAAATCCAGATAAGGCAGTGAATCAATACTAGTATCACGGATATAAGATGAATAAGACAAGAATACTCACTCTACCATATGATAAACATGAATAAAGGATATAGCTCTCTTGGGACCTGAATGAAATGTACCCTTCCAAGCTACCCTTGGCACACCTGACGAAGCTAAAGTCACCGTTTTAGTATAACAAATTAGAATATCATGATAGGGTGATAACCAATCCATAACCAAGATGACATAAAAATCTACTGTACCTAGGATAATAAGATCTGCCCAAGTCTCATGGCCAACAAAAGTCACAACACAAGATCAGTGCACCCGATCCACCACTAAAGAGTTTCCTACGGTGGTAGATACACAGATTGGTATGGCAAAAAGCTCATTAATAGAATCAAAACCCAAAATAAATATGTAGACACATAGGAGAAAGTTAATCTCAAATCAAATAACACAGATGTAAATCTGAAACAAACAGGGATGATACTTATGATAACATTGAAAGTCACCACCTCAGGATTAACGGGTATAGCATAGCACTGCCTACATCCTTTATCAAAATGGGTAGTGTCGTGACTTATTTTTTCTCGCAGAAAGTGAAATTTGACGTGACCACTCTTTTTGAGATTATTTTGAGGGTGAATGTGAAGAGTCGCCACCTAATAAATTATGGTGAGTTAGGGAACCGGTCTAGGCTAACTACGAACCTATTTTATTATTTTATCTTAGTTTACTAGAAATTTGGGTAAGGATACAAATTACCTCAAAAGGAAGGTGTTAGGCACCTTTCGAGGTCCACAAAGTTGGTTTCTGGCCGAATTTGTACTTTTCGTGGGGATTCTATGTGATAAATAAAGGTTATTTATTTTATAACTTAAATGTTACTAAGTGATGAAATTAATAAAGAAAACTTTCAACTAGTGCACATATCATACAAAGAATAAAAAATACAAGAGATATGAGACTGACCTTCTTGCGACATGTAAATGATAAATGAAAATGCCATAACTTTTGTAATCTTCATCTTCCTCAAATCACGGACTCTAGTGAGCTCCTTTGCTTTTTAAGGTGAGGACAAAATTTGAAGGTGATAAACTATAAATTGAACTTATGTCGCAAAGACTACAAATGATGCAAAACATGTTAGTAATACGAGTGTCACCTCAATTTTTGTGATGACTTAATGTAAGGAATTAATAAAAGTAAATAAGTAATTCAATAACACATACATAAAGTAAAAAAAAAAAAAAGAGAAAATGTGAGTGGGATCAGGTATGACAAGTCTAAAACGAGCCCAATGCAATGTTACTCCCTCTATTCCAATTTATATGTCGACTCTCTTAAATTCCTTAAGACAAGATGAAATAAATTCGTAAAGAAACTTATTTAAGATTACGATATAAAATGTTTTAGCATTTAAAAGTCATGTAAAGCAAAAAATATGTAGATATAATATATAAATTGTATCAACACATGTCGTTAAAGTGTAGTAATAAAGGTTGTCAAACTTTTGAGACTTTTAAAAGGTGACGTACAAAACTAGAAAAGACGGGAGTAACGAGTTTGCTTTATTTGTAATAAAGCTATGTATATGCTTCATACAAGAAGTCAACTACAGCCTGCCTTTGTCATCATATCCCATAACATACCCGATCCCCGCATGGGGGCGACTACTCCAATTGAGCGTTGCTTCACACTTTGACTCCTTCACTTTCTCGTGGTAGAACTCCAAGTGATATCGCTCCATTGTGATGTACAAATAAAAAAATATTCAAAAGGAGGTGAGAATATGTCTGTTCTTAAGGTTTAGTTAATCAAACAAAAGATAAAGTAATAAATATTCTTAATCAGACTAAGCACCTAAAAGGGAGGCAATTTAGCGAGGGAGCTTTTCGTCTCTTTTACCCTGCAACAAGATTAGAAATAAATTTGAATCTCATCTCGCTCTTTCTCACATGATTAAGTGTATTAGAAGCGATTTATCACTAATGTGAAGTAGTAAACATGCCGCCTGGTTAAAACTTGTATATCAAATCTTATATCTAGTTAAGACAAAATTTGTTATTTACTGATTAACAATAATACTATCCAGATGTAAGTAAAAGAGATGAAAAAAAAAGAGAGCAATTAAAATTTTCACCTAGTAGGCCTAAAAATAAAATGTTCACTATTTGGTATTTATATGATACTGAAAATGAACAAACAAGGGTAAAAAATATTGTGAGATATTCGCCTTTATATTTGAAAGACAAAATCAATAGCAAACTCTAATTAAACATATGGTCGTGCAAAACCGAAGCAGAAGAAAAAATAAAGAAAGGTTATAACTCTAACTCATAATAATCTAATATATTTAAAGTGTGATTAGAAATTGATTTAAACTTTTTGTCTTTCATTAAAAGATTGTACTTTAGGCAAAACTGTGTTTTCACTATTTTCTTTAATTTATTATTTAATTATTTTTATTATATTAACTAGACTCCTAAAATATATGAGATTCCTAAAATATATAAAAAGAAAATTAATTAATATTTTCCTTTGGTCAATTAAAAAACTACTCCTAAAATAAAATTCTATTAAGGAAATACTTCTATAAATATTGAGATGTATGTTAAATTGTTTATGGTAAAATCCTTAAAAGAAATTAAATTAATGTGCAAAATTTTTGGTTCGTTCTCCTACAACTTCTTAGGGATAAAGCTATCAAGGAAAGGAAAAAAATATTTAAGAATCAAAATTTTACATTTTTTATAAAAAGTACGCATGGTATAAAAAAAAGAGCCCTACCACTTTTTAAGGTAAAAATTTTAGGAAGCAAAAATATTTTCTTTTAGAAAAATATGCATGGAAAGAAAAAAAATTATTGGATTCAAGCAAAAAATGATAATATTTAACGTTGCTATATCAATTAGAATTTTATCTTATATAAAAAAGAATATCTACAATTCTATTTAAATACGTTTTTTGATAAATTTTGCTAGAAACATACGTATGATTATTCTACTTCTATGTTTTCTTTTGATTTTGATTGATGATTAATTAGATTTTGCTTCTTGCATTCATTAGGGTTTTTAGCCTTCTATTGCATGAAAAAAATTTATTTACAACTTAATAAAACAAAGGACGTATATTTCAAACTCATGTATTTAAAATAATGTGACATGCTCATCTAACTTGATTCAGTTGATGTCTAGATTGATGGATGCTTTACTTTTTTACCCCAACTTCTTTATTGTTTTTGTCAATATAATAGAATTCAATGTGTGTATATATATATCTTCTTTGTTTTCATTCAAGTCATTTTTTAGGGTCAAAATTTTCGCTTCGACAAGAATTATTTTCATCAAAATCGAAGCTTTGTGATCACTATTGTATTATTTTGTTGTAGTTTACAGGTCGTAGATGAATGTCGGTTAGCTTCGAGGAATTTCTTGTTTAAAGATTAGGTTTAATTGTACTATCTTAATATCTCTATTAGTTTATTATTTTTTGGTAGTTTACAGGTTGTAGATGAATGTCGATCGGCTTGAAGAAATTTTTGTGTAAAATTTGAGTTTAATTGTTTTATTTTGATATCTCCTTTATCATATTATTTTGTTGTAGTTTACAGGTGCTAGATAAATGTCGGTCGGCTTTGAAGAATTTTTTTAGGTAAAAGTTAGGTTTAATTGTATTGTTTTGATATGTTCGCTTTGAGAATTTTTTTGTGCAAAGGTTAGATTTAGTTGTATTATTTTGATATATTTATTATCATATTGTTTTATTAGAGTTTACAAGTATTAAATGAGTGTTGGATGGCCTTGAATTTTTTTTTTGTGTAAAGGTTAAATTTAATTGTATTGTTTTATTGTCTCTATCATCGTATTGTTTTGTTACAGTTTTTAGGTGGTAGATTTTTTGGTAAAAGTTAGGTTTATTTAAATAAATTTTTCACCTTTATATATTCAAAAATGTTTGAACCCATTAAAGTGAGGTACACACGAGGCGCCTACAACTAAACTAGTAGATTAAAATATTCAAAGGATCAACAAAGATATGGTCTCACGCTAAAGGAAAATATATTTGGTTAAAAGGACCACAGATTACATGGATCCAAGTTAATAAACATACATGTCTACTTGATTCAAATATTTTAAAAGAAATCCCATATTAATATATCTATATTTCTTTACATCTAAATGAGAACTGAGACGAAACTTTACATTCAGAAGCTAGTATTTGATATATCACGCTAAAGGAAATCCAACACATAAATACATTCTTGATGAAACTAAATCAAAGACTGATAGATGAGATACCTAGTCCGATTAATTATTGTGTTAACGCTACAAACACAGGTAATCAGTCCCTTGTCATAAGATAATTATAAGCTCAGGACTATATTCCAGTAAACCTATGAGAGCGGTGCTATTTACTAATAGATTCTATACTCCAACTAGCCCAAACCATAGTGGACAAGAAATGCATATTTGTAGTGAGTACATGAACAGTTTCATAGCAGCACACATTTAATATTGAATCAAAACATAATAAGTTTATAGCATGACTTGATAAAGAAAAGGATTGAAAGAAGATTGACCTCTTTGGAGGCGTAAGAAATTTGTTGTAACGTCTCAGTTGCTTCTCTATCACAACTCACTTTTTATCATCTCTAGAGAGTGAGTAAAAAATGAGATAATGTTTGTGTGCTGTCTGCTGGCCTCGTGACAATGAAAATTGTTTTTAGTATTGTGTCTATCTTGTAATCTCTTCTTTGAGAGGAAGAGAAGTGTATCACAAGAAAAGGCTGCCCACTATGGTTGATCTCCCGTCCGAAGAAAAAAGTCTCCCCTAAGGTGAATTAGTATAGAGTATATATAGACGAAGAGGAAAAGAAGATGTTAGGTAGAGGAAATTCAAAATGGGAAGGAAATATTTTCTCCATGTAAAAGAATGATAGGAGGGGTTATTTTGGAGGGAGTAATTTCCTTCCATCTTAAGAAAATATAATGATTTTGTAAAAGGATTTTATGGATATGGGAAGATTTGAATAAATTTGAATTTGAAATTTGAATTTTGAATTTGTTTAAGACTAAATAAATTTTTTTCAAAAATAATATTATAAAATTGGTAAATACTAAATTACAAAGTGAAGGAAAATAATATTAAATTATTAAATCAACCATTGTATTTATAGTAAAAAAAATAATACAATAAAAGAATAATAACTCTTAAATATTTGATCAAATACTTATAAAGAAAACCAAACAAGAAATGAAAAAAAATAATTAAACAAAACTTTGCAAATGAAGAATATTATATAATAAATATAAAAAAATAATAAAAAATAATAATAATAAATAATAATAATAATAATAATCATACTTAAATAATGTAAATAGTATCTAGATCGCAATCTGATAAAAAGAGGTTAAAAAAATAGCGATTTCGACCTCGCGAAAAAAATAGACGTTCGAGTGAGAAAAATGACGAATGGAAGGGTCAAAATTGGGTGTCAACAGGTAGCCCCAAGACCACCATCTTGGGCACCACTACCTCTGCCTCACTTACCTCTAGTAACACCTCTACCACCCAGAGGGTTACCTCTCACTTTTGATATAGGAGTAGGCCTGGAAACATGGTAGGGGCAATCCTTGGCCACATGGCCAAACTCATCACACGCAGAGAAATATCTATGGCCCAACTTAATCTGAAGAGGTACACATAAGCTAGAATAACCATCCTAGATGACGCCCGACTACCCAAAGCCGTTAAAGCAGTAGACCTACTACCAGAACTCTCTAAGGTTGCCTACACGAGTCTACTGTGGTACCCATGGGAAACCTCTGAAATCTTTCCCTCGAAGTGTGTGACCATTAAAATCATACAGACGGTGTACCCTCTTTACACCTCCCTGAGTAGATCAAAGAATAACCGCAGTCATCTTCACATGATACACCACACTCTAAAATGATGACCTTGACACAACTATATGGACAATAGCTAACTACAAAGTAATATCCAATTCCTTCACGAACTTCTGAATCTTCTTAGACTCAATAGAAATACTAGCAATAGAGTATCTGGACAAGGCATGAAAACATGCCTCATACTCGAAAATAGTCATAGAGCCCTACTCCAGGTGATTAAACTCATCTCTCATCTAATTATTTAAAATACATAGCACAACAGTATCCAAAGAAACATAAGGCATCGTGAAATTGGAAGGCTATGATCCTACGTCAGAACATAACATAGATGAAGGCCGAACCTTTAGACTTTAAATATCATGCTTGGATACTGTCACAAAAGAAAAAACAACACTCAGAGCCTATGGAATACCATAAGTAGATGCCAATACCAATGAAAGAATCACACATGAGATTGGAGGAACACCATAATCAGATTCTGGCACAAATAAAGGTACATAACTCAGAGCTAGAGGAATACCAGGTGCACCCAGTGGAACACCCTAAAGAGTCAACAAATGAATCAATAAACCCTCTAAGATTGGGTAGTAGTACTCTATGGAACTTGAGTAGGACCCACATCTCTAGCATGCTCAACTTTGGGCTCAAGGAAGACCCCTAAGTACAACCTCTAGAAGGGAAAATCCTTGTACCCATCTGCGACCTCCGCTTGTCTCCTAGGTTGGGCTCTCTCATCGAGTGCGATCTTAACATCCCTAGTGTTACTGGATCTAGTCCTCATCATCTACACAAAAAGAGTAAAACACAATTTAGAATTATGATGACTCTCTAGGTAATTTTTTGTATTTTCATGTATTTTCACTATTTAAAGCTTTCCTATAGCTTCTCTAAGTCAATATGAATTACTGGAGCTGATAGTTTAGTTATTGAGAAATTCATTTGGTTTTTAAAGAAATTCTCTGTTTTGAAGTTTTTGATGGTAAGAATTGACTACTAGGAAAAAGCTTTAGTAAAGTAAACTCGTATGCCAATTACGCCTATTCCATCATCTCTAAAACATTGACTTTAAGCAAGAAAGACCTTTGGTTTGGATCCTAAGGATTTTGGACACATTCCAGACTATTCACCAAAAATTTAAAAAAATGGAACTTGGGTATAGGACCCACTTTTCCATGAAACAACCTTGGATGGAACATTTGACTGCGCCATTGAGTCTAAAATATTGAATTTAATGGGATAACATAGCTGTTTTCTGTTGATTCAATTCCAAAGGAATCCCAAGGGGTCGGTGGAGAATTGGAAATTCCAAGTCTCAAGCGGAGCACTCAGCTAATGCATCTGCGAAAGTGCCCATTTGGCCGCTTTAGTGGAGGCTGCTTTTACAACCAGCTAGCTGCTTTGGTGACTTGGCTTGCCCCAGTAAGCTGATTTACCTGCAAGCTGATCGCTAAAGTGCACACTTCTTTAGCACTAATTTGTCTGCTTAAGCGACATGTTAGACATAGACGCGTACCACTTTAGCGGCACCTGGGCACTTTAGAGTGATTGCTAAAGCAACCTAGTTCCTACTTTAGTGGCACCAAGGATCCATTAAATTCCCTAATTAGCCCAATTTTTTCCTATTTTTCACATAAATTCAAGAATGAAAAACCTAAGAAAGTATTTAAACTTGGGAGAAACATTAATAAGTGATTTTAGGGTGATTATGAGCTTAGATTTCTCCTTTCTTCTCTGAATTCTTGGTAAGGCTTCATTAAATTCATGGATTAAAATCTCTATAATTTTCTTAAATCCCTAAATGATTGGTGGCTTTCTTTTAGCACCATTTGAGCTCAGAATTTACCCATTCTTGTGGGTAAATATTTTTTGAGCATAGGGAGATTTGTTGATAATTTAGAAGTGTAATTTTACAAGCGGGTCCCATATGGGATTTATACATAAATTTGGACTCTGAGCATGAAATTGCAATATGGGTACCATTTTTCTTGTATTGATGAGTATATTATGGTATTGATATCATGATATCATGCAGAATCTTCAAGAAATTGAAATTCATCAATTTACCAGATTTCACTAGGCTTTCTTTGACATCCAGGTAGACTAGGTTTAGCTTTCTCATAGATTGGGCTTAATCGTAGTATATTTATGATAATGTGCTAGATATGAGTTTGAAATTAGGTCTTGGAGGCATAATTAGTATAATTTGGATTGTTTAGCCTATTAAGGGACTATAATTAGGCGTAATTGACTTAATTATTCATGCTTAGGGTAAAATTGCTATCTTAGGAATAAACGTGGCTTGTTTAATATCTAGTAATAAAATTAGATACCTTAGCCTAATTTGGAAGAAATTTGCCTTAGAATGGATTTTTAGGGATTAGGAGTGGGCCTATCTGGCTCACCTTAGGTCAAGCTATCATTCGCTCCTTGTAGATTTTATAGGTGTGATTATCTTTTAAATATATATTTTAGAGTCTAAAGAAGCTAGATAGATTATGCTTATTATAGATTAGTACTTGGGAGTTGATACTAGTTCTGGTTCAAGTTCGACAATTTATGATCTTAAGAGCAATTTGATTTCAGCCTTATTTATTACATAAGTTCTGGTTTGAGTTCAGCAATGAGAGGTAATGTGCTATAGAATAGTAGTTTAGATACTTGAAATGATGAAAATATGCAAATTTCTTTGGTTATTTTGTTAGATATGATGTGTTTTGGGTATGTTTTATGGAAAACAAGGTTTTGGATGCAAATATGAAGATAAAAAAGAAATTTGAAGCTTTTGGGTACATACTAAGATATTTTTGAGCAGATGTGCCACTTACCTGGCATATGTGAGCAAAGTATGTTGCAGAATTGAAAGTCCATAGGCTAAGCTACATTAAAAAGTAAACTCTTCCACTTACTAAGACCATATATGGTCCGTACGTTGCCAACGCATGCTTCAGATGAAAATTCCAGAGAGTTGCAGGATCCCAACTGGAGGGTTTCCATATATGGTCTGTATGTACTAGATACGGTTCGTATGCGACCTAAGTAAGTGGACATCGACCTCGTTTTTCCTTTTTCATTTGGGATTTGACTTTTAGGGTTTCCTTGTTTACTATATATACCCTTTTGACATCTTGTAGTTAGTTTAAGCACTCCATATACTTACAAATAGATATTTGATTCTAAGATCTAAATTTGGTCTTGGAATTACTTTGCATTGACTTTGGGTTATTAATTCAGTTGAAGCTTTGGATTTTTACTTGTTGATTATTGTGTGATTGTTGAATTTTTTCAAATATGAATTCCTTTAATCACTACACAAATATAAGCGGCTAATCTCCCTTAGCTAGGGTTATGGGAATCCTGACTACATAACGAAGTAGGGGAAGTGTTCAATCCTTCTAGAGTATTTTCCTGCATGTATTGGGGTTTCCTTCGAGTTTATTGTTGTCCTATAACTGTTGCAAATATTAGGATCGAACCTTTATTCACTATGAACCCATGAGAGAGATAGAGATTGGGAGGAGATCGCAACAATGATTTGGGGTTAACCACCAAAATAAGCTTACTGGTATAATCTTCTTAACACGGTTAACTTCTATCTAATCAACTTTAGACGAGAGGATATAGTTAAAATTAGGGTCCAAGGCAAGGGTTAGGAAGGCGACACTCTAATATCGATAGGAGATGAGTAAAATTCACCAAATGGTGTCGAGAGGCAGTTGGTGATACCTATCTTACTAGATTCAATATGCACAAAAAATGTATAGTTGGATTAAGCACAAAAAACTTACTGAGTTACAGTTGGATTCAGCACTTACAAGTAGAATTAGATGTAATAGCTCATACCTCATTTGAAGCATTTTTCCACATTGTGTTTGGATAGTCAGATCTTGATCAAGCCATCTGAACCTGAAGAAAAGAGTGAGAAAGAGAAAACACATGTCTATATTCTTGAATTTGTTGATCCAGAATCATAGAATTACATTCCTCACATAAGGTCCAAGAAGTACAACATGCCACATCTATTTCCTGGATCCTTTATTCTTATTTCATTGCCCCATAAGCATAATAGGAAATCAAAAAACTAATTAGGGGTGTAATTTATAAGTTCAAAGTAGAAAAAGAAAATTTGGCCAACTCTTGAGCTACCTTGATGAAGTATGAGTAATCAAGGTACCCATGGGCTTTGTTAGTGAAGTCTGAGTAACCAACCAAGCCCTATCATGCAGCAATGTAAAATCAGGCACTGATTGGGAGGCAACCCAAAGTATTTTGATTTTTGTATCTTTGTTCATGATTTTCCATAGGTATGTTCCTAACTCTCTTGTTTTGTAGCGATTTGATGCATTGGGGATAATGGATGGTTTTTAAGTTGAGGGAGGGGCTATTTGTAGGTCTTGATGTCCTCTTGGGGTTTTTGTTGCTATTGCTCTGTGTAACGCCCTAAAAATGGGTCCCGAGACATCACACGGTGATCAAGACTACAAGTAGCCTTAAGCTAACCCTTTAAGCCTTCTACTAAATTTGAAGCTCATAATAAAGGAATATAGATATATAATCAAAGCTAAAATGCGAAACTCTGTCTGAGCTAATCTGAAATTATCTGAACATGATATCTAAAAATATTAGATTTAAAATTCTTGATATTCAACACTGGAAATATGAAACATAACTAGCAGTCTGACAAGCCTCTACTACAAATAACTAGAGAGCCACTGGGACAAGACCCCAACTGACTCAAACTGACAAAAAATTCTAAACCAACTACCATAATAAGCTAGAGAAAAACTAAATAACTGGGTCCTCAAACTACAAGGACTCACCAACTATCGGGATATAGATGAAGATATGCAAAATCACTCACGCTATTGAAATTGAGCACCTAAACCTACATTATGAGATAATGTAGCACATAGACGTATATATGGATCAGTATTTTTGGAATGTACTGAGTATATGGGGGTGAATTCATGAGTAAAAAAATATCTCAACCTTAATGTATATTTGCAAAAGAATGCATGCTAAGTGTAGATAACTCATAATATGTTGAATAACTGAAAACTGAGAATCATGATCATGAATAATAAAGAATGCTGTATAAATCTAGTTAGTCACAACAATTAGTTCTAAACGCTGTACTTATATTCTATCTATAAATCATACTGCCTAAGTGTAGAAAGGACTCACTTTTATATATGTTAAATGAAAGCTGAACTTATAGCCAATGTCTTATATAAAGCAATATCTGAACAAAACTGTGAGCCTTTACACTTAGTTTCTAAAAGTTGTTCTGTTATTCTTTTTTTAGTCTTTTCTATTAGGGAGGTTCTTCTAACCGACATACACTATGTGAGCTATTACAGTGTCCAACGTCTAGTTCCCTTATGGGAAAACCATATATTAAGGAAAGGTGTTATTCTCTTTCCAAGGAGTATAACCTAATCTAAGTGATCACATCCGTAACTATCATCCATATAGAAATGAGAATAATCTAATAATTTGTACCTACGTTGGCTTATAGTTCTGGGGCATGTAAACATACCCAACTCGGTGCTAAATACTGCTCCCTTTAATCTATGTGGTATTTCTGTAGAAAATCCACTTTTAAAACTAGTATAAGGGTTAACAATGAAAACATCTTCTGAATCTATTTATTGTAAACTGTAGTTAAATCTGTAAAGTGGATTTCATTTCTAAGCTGAGATCAAAAGATCAAATCTTTGTTCAAATCTGAATTTAACAAATCATGGGATGCTTAAAAGAATAATCTTCTTGAAATAACAACATTCAAACTAGGGCTAATAATCCGTTCATCTATTTTATGTCAAATCATCATAAGGTTTACGCTTGTTTATGAAAATTTGGATAATTGAATTCTAAATCTGGAAATTACTGCAATATGCATAAAAATATGAAACAAGACATGTAATTCAACACCTAAATCTCTCAATATCTTATAATTCTTCAAATAGTAATAAGTGGGTATAAACCCTAAACTGAAATTCATATAAGTTCTTATAAAATTCAACTTTAAAACTAATTTTTGGCACAAGGATGAAAGAATTATCCTTGTTTAAAACCCCACATACCTTAGTGGAATAATTGAATGTCAAAGCTTGAACTTTTGAATCTCTAATGGTGTTCTCGAAGCTTCTTCTTGAAGTTATTGAACTCAGAATATTGGATTATTGACTTTTTTGAAGACGGAGTAATGAGTTGTTCTTGATTTCTTAGAGCTAGGGTTTTTCTTGGAGATGAGGTAGATGAATAATAATGTATCTAGTCTATTTGGTGATGGAATTGTATGTTTATGACGGTTTTGATGTGGGATAAATGACCTTATTGTCCTCTAACACGTGGAGTCAAAAGCTAAAAAATTTAGGAGCGTGCTGTGGAGCGTGCGTCGCATGCTCTAGAATTACGAAATGGTGCGTGTGCTGCATGCTCTATCGCATGCTCCCTAGGGGTGGACTGGAGCGTGCGTCACATACTATTCGCACACAGCTACTATTTTAGACTTCCAGACATGGCCTTACGTTTGTCCAAAAGCTCCAAAACTTACCAGAGATGTACTACTTCCTACCCCGATCAACAATCAACTTTAAAATCAATCATATAATCTCGAAAAGGTCATAAATAAAATCATCAAAATTTAAGAGATCAAAATGAGACTAAGTCTCCAACAATTAGTTTTATTTCAGGTTCTAAGTGTCTTAAGCATGTACTATGGCTGAGTTGATTTACAAAAGCACGGGGTATTACAATATCTCTTCCATAGAAATATTCATCCTCGAATGAGACTAATTAACATGAGGATACTAAGGAACTGAAACTATGACTGGCACGTACAATTGAAGCATAACTAAACTGATTTGTAAATGCAAGAATTACCAAGAGAGTGACTATATAAACCTAAAACTTTGGATAAAAAGAGATGATCTGAAGAATCTTGTTACCTTGAACTGAATCTGAATTTGCGGAGAAAAGGTGGGGATACTTTGTACGCATGTCTGCTTCTGCTTCCCAAGTAGAACTCTTAACGGACTAATTTCCCCACAGAACTTTAACCAAGGGAACTTCTTTATTTCTTTGTCTACGGGTCTGATGATCAAGAATCTCTACTGGAACTTCTTTGTATGAAAGGCTATTCTAAATATCTATGCATTTTAGAGGGACTACAACAGCTGAATCGTCCATGCACTTCTTCAATAATGACACATGGAACACTGGGTGAACTAATGACAAGTCTGTAGGTAGCTCAAGTTTATACACTACCTTCCTCACGCGACTCAAAATCCTGTAGGGACCCATATATCGGAGACTAAGCTTCCCCTTTTTTTCAAATCTCTCTACCCCCTTCATGGGTGAAACCTTCAAATATACAAGATCATCTATTTCAAACTCAAGATTTCTCCTTCTTACGTATGCATATGATTTATGACAATTCTGAGCTGCTTTTAATATCTCTCGAATCAACTAAACTTTTTCCATGGATTCAAACACCAAATCTAGCCCAACCAAAGTGGCCTCGCCCACTTCGAACCAACCGACTGGTCATCTATATATCCACCCATACAGAGCCTTAAATGGGGCTATCTGAATGCTAGAATGGTAACTGTTATTGAAGGAAAATTCGATCAATGGAAAGTAGTCATCCTAACTAACTTTGAAATCAAGAACACATGCCCTCAACATATCTTCTAAGGTATGAATGGTCGTCTCTACCTGACCATCTATTTGCGAATGAAAAGTTAAACTAAGATGAACTTGGGTTCCAAGACCCTTCTAAAAGACTTTCCAAAACTGAGAGGTAAACTGAGTACCCCTATCTGAGATGATAGACAAAGAAACTCCATAAAATCTAACGGACTCTGTGATATATAATTTATCATAATCTTCAGCTGTGTAGGACATATGAACTAGCAAGAAATGAGCTGATTTGGTCAATCTATCTACAATAACCCAAATCGAATCATGCTGAGGATGCGAATGGGGTAATCAAGTCTCAAAGTCTATATTCACCACTACCTACTCCCAAGTGGGAATACCAAACTACTATAAAGTGCCACCAGGTCTTTGGTGATCTACCTTAACATGTTGACAAGTCGCACACTTGGCTATAAATTCTGCGGTATCTTTCTTCATACCACTCCACTAATAGACTTTCTGAAGATCGTGGTACATCTTGGTGGATCCAAAATGAATGGATTAATGCATACTATGTGCTTCTACCATAATATGCTACCTCAACTAGTCAACACATGGCACACACAATCTAAGATGATATCTCAACACACTATTTATCCCTTGGAAGAAAACCTCTACCTTTTGTTTTTTAACTGAACCCTTCAGTTTGACCAAACTAAAATCTTTATCATGCTTCTCTTTCACTTTAGAAACTAGAGAAGATTCTGAACTACTCTAAACCCAAATATTTCCTTTAGCTGAGTCAACCAGCCTCACACCCAATCTAGCTAACCGGTGAACTTCTAGAACTAGCTCTCTCTTATCATTCTCCATATGAGCAACACTGCCCATAGACAATCTACTGATGGCGTCTACCACTATATTGGCCTTGCCCAGATAATACAACACACTCATATCATAATCCTTCAATAATTCTAACCACCTTCTCTGATGAAGATTCAAATCCTTATAAGTAAACACATATTGTATGCTTTTATGTTCTGTAAACATATCAACATGCACCCCATAAATATTGTAAATCTAGATTTTCAATGCAAACACCACAATAGCTAGCTCAAGGTCATAGGTAGGGTAGTTCTTTTTGTGAGGCTTAAGTTGTTTAGAGGCATAGGCTATAACCATACCTCTCTGCATCAAAACACAACCTAGACCGATTCTAAAAACCCCACAATAGACAATGAATCCATCTGTACCTAAAATTAAGGCTGAAGTAAGTCGATTCTTTAACTCCTGAAAACTCTTCTCACAGGAATCTGACCACTAAAACTTAACTTTCTTCTGAGTTAATCTAGACATAGGGGATGCAATAGAAGAGAAACCTTTAACAAAACATTTATAATAGCCAGCTAAACCCAAGAAACTTCAGATGTCTGATGGAGAGATAGGTCTAGGCTAGTTTCTTACTGGTTCTGTCTTTTAGGGATCAACCTTAATATCATCGCAGGAAAAAATATGACCAAGGAAAGTTACTGATATTAGCCAAAATTCACATTTGCTAAATTTAGTGAATAACTGGTGATCTCTAAGAGTTTGCAACACAATTCTAAGATGGTCTGCATGGTCATCCTTATTATGAGAATAGACAAGAGTATTATCAATAAAGACTATGAAAAATATGTCCAAATACTGTTTGAACACTCGGTTCATCAAATCCATCAAGGCTGCTGGGGAATTTGTCAACTCGAAGGACATGACTAGAAACTCAAAATGACCATACCAGGTTCTGAAAGCTGTCTTTGGAATGTCATAGTTACTTACTCTAAGCTGATGATAGCTGAATCTAAGGTCTATCTTGGAGAAATAACTTGCACCTTAGAGCTGGTCGAATAAGTTATCAATCCTAGGAAGATGGTATTTTTTATTGACTTTGACTTTATTCAGCTGACAATAGTCAATGCACATTCGCAAAGAACCATCTTTCTTTTGCACGAATAGGACGGAAGCGCCCTATGAACAGATAATGGGCCTTATGAAACCATGATCTAAGAGGTATTTAAGCTGCTCTTTTAACTCTTTAAGCTTAGATGGATCCATTTGACATGGAGAAATGGAGATAGTTTGAGTATCTGGGAGAAGGTTAATATTAAATTCTCTTTCCATATCGGGAGGCACCTCTAGCAAATCTTTGGGAACAACTTCAGGAAACTCATTGACTACATGAACTGACTGAACTATTCGAGTCTTAGACTTAGTGTCTTTGACTCAAACTAGATGATAGATACAACCTTTTGATATCAACTTCCTGGCTTTAAGATAGGATATGAAATGACTCTTGGGAGACACTGAATTACCTTCCCACTCAAAGACTGGCTCATTTGAAAACTTAAACTTCACCACTCGGGTGCGACAATCTATGGATGCCTTACAAGAATGGAATGAATCCATGTCCAAAATAAGGTCAAAGTCAACCATATCTAACTCTATTAGATCTGCTAACATGATTTTATGAAGAACAGTGATAGGACACTTTCTATAGACTCGTTCAACAACAACTAACTTACCAACTAGTGTAGAAACCAAGAAAGGCTTAGGGATCTTTTCAGGACCTATTTTAAAATTTATTACAACTAGTGGGGTCACATAAGGGAAATTCAACCCAGGGTCTAACAACACATAAACATCAAGATGAAAGACACGAAGCATACTAGTGACAATATCTGGTGAACTCTCCTGCTTTTGATGGGATGGTAAAGCATAAAACTAATTTTGATACTGACCGCCACCGATACTGATGATGCACCTTGAGGAGGGACTGGGTGACCTAGAGGAGTTGGTGCACTAGTAGCCTGAGTATGGGGACAAACATCCTTATTTCCATGCCTAGCATGAGGACACTCTTTGATTCTATATCCCAATTTACTACAACCATAACAACCTTTCTATCCCAACAAACAGTCACCAAGATAATTCTTACCATATATAGCACATGGAGGATTACTGGGTTTTCCACTCACGCTATTCTGAGATTTACACATAGAAGTCTTACCCTACTAATCCTGTTTAGATTTAGGGGAGGGAGAACTAGAAAATGATGGTGCTGGCATAGGTGAACGATTCAAAAACTTCAAATGATTTCTCTCTCCAAACTTTGTCTGTCTATACTCAAACTGCTCGGTCCTAGCCTTATTATTTCCCCTCTTTCCCTTCTTTAACTTTTCTGCCTTAAACTATTGAGCATGAATTATCAAACTAGCAAGATCTATCTCCCCAATAAGCATGACAGTCCTATACTCCTTAACTATTAAACCAGATACTTCAGTAACAAACTTACTTATACTCGCCCTAGGGTCAGCTATTGTATCAGGGGCATATTTAGACAACTGGTTAAATTTAAGGCAGTACTCTTTCACTATCATTAAGACCTGCCTCAGTTTCATAAACTTATCTACCTTAGTTTTTCTTAATTCACGCGAAAAATCTTTCTAGAAATGCATCCTGAAACACCTGCCAACTCATAGGAGCTGCATTCTCACCTCTACCATTTTTTCACATAACCACCCAATCATTCATTATATCCTTAAGCCTATAGGATGCCAAATCTACACTCTCCACCTTAGTAACATGCATAATTTGGGTGATCTTTCTTATCTTATATAAGTAAAGCTATGGTCCTCACCTACTTTTGACCTAAAGAACTCAGGCGAATTCATTCTTATGAATTCATAAATTCTGGCTACTGCTAAATCCCTATTCTGCTGAAGTGGGACTACCGTCTGATGGTTTCCCTGAACATTGGCAGTCACAGCTTGGGATAATGCCTGAAAGGCAACCCAAAACTCAACATGGGATATATTCTAATTTAGAGGAGCTGGTTATTATTTCTGCGTGTATTAGCTCAGTGAGGAGGCATATTTAACTATCACATAAGAGTATGAGTTAAAAGAAAATAAAGACATTGTAAGCATGATAGACCATGAAAGAATGAGTTAGTTTCCTAAAAATGTCTCATATCCTCTTGCTCATAAGTGTGGCGTGCTTCACACCCATGATCAAGACTCTATGTAATGCGGCTTGTCTGTCTCTCTAGGACTCTTTGAACCTTAGGCTTTGATACCAAGTTTGTAATGCCCCAAAAATAGGTCCCGAGATGTCAAATAATGCTTAAAACCACAAGTAGCCTTAGTATAACTCTATAAGCCTTCTACTAAATCTGTAGCTCATAATAAAAGAATATAGATATATAATAAAAGCTAAAATATGGAACTCTATTTGAGCAAAGCTGAAATTATCAGAACATGATATCTAAAAATATTAGACTTTAAAGTTTGGACATTCAACACTGGAAATCTAAAACATAACTAGTAACTAGAGAGCCACTAGGACAATCCCCCAACTGACTTGAACTGACTGAAAATTTTGAATTAACTACTATAATAAGCTAGAGAAATACTGAATAACTAGGTCCCCGAACTATGAGGACTTACCAGCGGTTGGGATATAGATGAAGATGCTCTAAATCACTCACGTTAATGAAATTGAGCACCTGAACCTACATTATAAGATAATGTAGAACATAAACATATATGCGGATTAGTACTTCTGGAATATACTGAGTATATAGGGGTGAATGCATAAGTAAAGCAATATCTCAACATTAGTGTAGATTTATAAAAGAATGCATGCTAAGTGTATATGACTCACAATAGCTTGACTAAATAAAAACTGAGAATCATGACCATGAATAATAAAGCATGATGTATAAATCTAGTGAGTCACAAAACTTAATTCAAAAAGCTGTACTTGTATTCTATCTTAAAATCACACTATCTAAGTGTAGAAAGAACTCACTTTTATATCTGTCAACTGAAAGCTGAAATCTTATGGACAATGTCTTATATAAAGCAATATGTTAATAAAACTGTGAGCCTTTACACTTAGTTTCTAAAAATTGTTCTGTTATTCTTTTCTATAGTCTTTTCTATTAGGGAGGTTCTTCTAACCGACATACACTATGTGAGCTATCAGAGTGTCCAACATCTAGTTCCCTTATGGGAAAATCTCATGTTGGGGAGAGGTGTCATACTCTTGCCAAGGAGTATAACCTAATCTAAGTGATCACATTTGTAACTGTCATTCATATAGAAATGGAAATAATTTGATAATATATACCTATGTGGGCTCGTAGTTCTGGGGCATGTAAACCTACCAACTCGGTGTTAGATACTTCTCCCTTTAATTTGTGTGGTCATTTTGTAGGAAATCTACTTTTAAAACTAGTATAAGGGTTTACAATAAAAAACTCTTGTGAATCTGTTTTTTGTAAACTGTATTTAAATCTGTAAAGTGGATTCTATATCTAAGCAGAGATCAAAAGATCAAATCTTTGTTCAAAATCTAAACATAACAAATCATGGGATGCTTAAAAGCATAATCTTCTTGAAATAATGACATTCAAACTAGGGGTAATAACCTATGCATCTATTTCATATCAAATCATCATAAGGTTCATGGTTGATAATGAAAATTTGGATAATTCAATTTAAAATTTGGAAAGTACTATAATATGAATAAAAATACAAAAGTAGACATGTAATTCAACATCTAAATCTCTCAATACCTCATAATTCTTCAAATAGTAATATGTGGGTATAAACCCTAAACTGAAATTTATATAATTTCATATAAAATTTAACTTTAAAGCTAATTTTGTCACAAGATGAAAGAATTATCCTTGTTGAAAATCCCACATACCTTGTTGGAATAATGGAATGTCAAAGCTAGAACTTTTGAATCTCTAATGGTGTTCTTGAAGCTTCTTCTTGAAGTTATTGAACCCGAAAGCTTGGATTATTGACTTTCTTGAAGAAGGAGTAATGAGTCTTAATTTCTTAGAGCTAGGTTTTTTCTTAGAGAGGAAGAAGATGAATAATGATGTATCTTGGCTATTCGGGCCTGAAATGGTACAAATGACCTTATTATCCTCCAACACACGAAGTTCAAAGTTAGTGTAGTGCCAAGGAGGCTTAGTCACTTGATATTCCCTCATGTACCATACCATACCCCAAGCCCACATTACAAGCCAAATAAAGTCCTATAGTGATTCTAACTTGACTGTCCAAAAATTAAGGTAAAGAAAATAAGGGCAAGCCTATGGTATTTGATGTACATTGATTGGAACTTCTCTTTTAAGTGTGAGTGTCTCTTGACTATCCCTGCATTGATATGTATTATTTCATGTGAATGAATGTGACTTCTTTTTTGTAAGGGTACAAGAGACATATTACTAGCTGTTTATTTTTTTGGGTAGTGTAACTTATATATATGAATGGAATGTATTTGATAATGTAATGCCAGATCTCGATCCCTTTATGTCATATTGTCGTACTTTAAGATTGTGAATAGTTTGTTTGAAAGATTAAAATAAGAGAGGGTATTGTGTTTTGATCTTAAAGTGTTGGTTGATAGCCTTGGATAGCTTAGATTTTTCTAGTCAAGCATCGTGTTTTTTTTTATTTTGTTGTGTTGCATGAGGACACAAAAATGTTCTAAGTTGAGGGTGTTGATTTGTTATAGAAATATAGTACTTTCAATGCTTCAGACAATGAAAATATGCAAGTTTCTTAGGTTGTTTTGTTAGATATGATACGCTTTGGGTATGTTTAGTAGGAAACTAGGTTTTGGATGAAAATCTAAAGAAAAATAAGAAATTTGATGTTTTTGGATACATACTAAGGTATTTTTGGGCGTATGTTCCACTTACCTGGCGTATGTGAGAAAAGTATGTTGCAGAACTGAAAGTCCAAAGGCTAAGCTACAGGAAAAATTAAACTCATCCACTTACTAAGATCACATACAGTCCGTATGTGGCCAATGTATGCTTCAGAATGAAAAGCCCAAAGAGCCGCAGGATCCTAGTTGGAGGGTTGCCACATACATAGGACCACATACAGTCTGTATGTGCTACATATGGTCAGTATGTGACCTAAGTAAGTGGCCACTGACCTCTTTTTACCTTTTTTCAATTTGGGATTTGATTTTAGGGTTTCCCTGTGTACTATATAGAGCTTTTTGACATTTTGTAGTTAGTTCACAAACTCCATATACTCATAAACAAATCTTTTATTCTAAGATCCGAATTTGGTCTTGGAATTACTTTGTATTGAAATTTTGGGTTATTAATTTAGTTGAAGCTTTGAGTTTTTACTTGTTTATTATTGTGTTATTGTTGAATGTTTTCAAATATAAATTCTTTTAATCATTACACAAACATGAGTAGCTAATGTCCCTTTGCTAGGGTTATGGTAACCCTGAATATATATTGAAGTAGGGAAAGTGTTCAATCCTCTAGAGTATTATTGATGCATGAATTATGGTTTCCTTTGATTTTATTGTTGTCTTAACGATTTCAAACTTTAGGATCAAACTTGTATTCATTAAAAACCCAAGAAGGAGAAAGAGATTGGGAAAAGGATATCACAATAGTGATTTAGGGTTAATTCACCAAAATAAGCTTACTTATATTATCTTTTTAAGATAGTTAACTTCCATCTAATCAACTTGAGATCGAGAGAATATAGTTGTAACTGGGATCCAAAGTAATGGTTAGTAAGGCAACACTTTGAGATCTAGAGGAGATAAGTGAAATTCACTAAATGATTATGAGAGGCAATTGGTGATACCTATCTTACAAGATTCTACATGCACAATAGTTTTATAGTTGGATTGAGCACAAAAAGCTTACTAAGTTAGAGTCCAAGGGAACACAATGCTAGTGTTCGCTTACGACTAATTTACAAACAAAGTTGATACTTGCTACTTGATTGAGATTGTCACTTTAAACTTCCATCCATTTACTTTCTAGTTTTTCCCATTGATTTCTGCAAATAAGAGATATAACTCCACATTTTCCCTTGGGATTTGACCCCAACCTTTATTGGGTTACTATATTTGATAGGGACTGTATTATATTTGAATTGAGAGTGTAGCTTGGGCTGTATCAAGAGGTTATTTATGATGGTTATAGAACCCATTTGAGTCTAGTGTTTATTGTATGGATGGATCTACATCATGGCTTGAGAAAGGGTTCATTAGTGTAATTTTGATTACTTTTTCTCTTTGATTGCACCCTCTGGGATTATGGGGACCTATGTTGAGTAATTTATTTTTCCCCATTTACTGGCTTATGGGGGCGAATTTTGTAGTGATACTTATGTGTTCTTTTCTATAAATATTTTGGATTACTTATTTATTTATAGTAATTAGAGAATTATTTTAGGTTTTCCCTTCCACCTCGACTTTAGCTATTTATCTCACCTTTTTTGACTATATTTATATTATGATTTAGCTTAGTCGACTGGTGATGCCTACTAAGTACCCATGCTTTGGTACTCATACTACACTTTTGTATATTTTTGGGGTAGATCCGAGTACTAGTTGCCATCGTTGACATTGTGATTGTGTTGAATAAAGTTTAGAGATAATGTGAGCTCTCGGAGCTGTAGTTGACCTTTTCTCCCTTTTCTATTTTTGCTTAGTCTTTTTATTTTGAGATTGATGTATATTTTACTATTACAGTACTTATATTCTTTTGATTTAGAGCCTCTTGTACTGATACTACTTGGTCTTGGTATGGTGTTTATCTTATTGTCTTTTGTATTATTATTGTTATTATTATTTTGTGATTTATCACTGTAAAATTTCATTTATATATTTTTGGTATTTATGCTATTTTCCACCAAATTAGCCCATTGCTTATACCTTTAGGCTATGGTTTGGCTTATCTACTGGTAGGAGAAAGTAGGTTCCATCATTACTTGAAAATTAAGTCATAATAGTTTTGTATTAGAGTGCTAAGTTTACCAACATTTTGGTACAAGAGAAAGTGTCTAGTAGAGTCCCACAGATTGGAATAATGACTTCTAATTCTTATTTTCATGGATCTATAGGATATTCTTAGGAGATATTCACCTGTTTCTATTATTTAATGATAAGAGTTTGATTTGGTTTCTAAGGATTCCCTTGGTTTTAGTCTTTCACAAATGGCTAGGACGTGTGTTATTGCTACATGAGACTAGGAACTCAAGTATAGGACTAGGAATCCTGTTGCGGTTTGTGGATGACCCAGAGTTTAAGGATAACCAAGATATGTATCCCTAGATAGAGACTAGGATAGGAGGCCTTCATCAGAACTTATTCCCAAACCTATACCCCAATTCCTCTACCCTAGCCAGTGGTAGGACAGGGACCAGCCCAATCTCTATCGAGGTTTATCTATTCTTCACTTTTAAGAGATGTATTGGTTTATATCTTAGGATTTATTGGTAGTGCACTATCTGATGGTGCACATTCTGTGGATTAGAGTGGTACTAAGGCAGAGGTACAACCTATAGCTGCAGCTCCTAAAGTTGAAGTTCCTCCTACACCGGTGGTTGCTCAGTTGGTATTTGCTTAACCGATGGTTTCCTATACTACTATGTCTATTGAGGAGCTAAAGTTGTTGGGTAGATTCTTGTGATTGACTTTGCTTAGATTTTTGGTACACCAAGCGAGGATGCTTTTGAGTTCTTGGTGGCTTAAGAGGATAGGCTCCATAATTAGGCTGAGTAGAGACTTGTGGTGTAGAATACACTACTTTTTAATTAGATTTGGTAGCTTGACATTTATGAAGAGGTTATTTTGATTCCAAGCCAACTGGATCTTCCCTTTTGACTTGGACTTAGTTTTCTTAGTTCTTTTTAGAGTTGTATATGCCTAGTAGTCTTATAGATCATTTTAGAGATCAGTTCTTAAGGTTTGAGTAAGGCTCCATATCTGTTATGAAGTCTGAGAATTTATTTCATGAGTAGGATAGGCATATTACATCTATTTTGTTGATTAATTATGAGTGGGCTCGGTGTTTTGTCTGGGCTTGAGACTTCCTCTTTATATGGATATATAGAGTTTGGTTGTTACGGGGAGATCTTTTGTTGAGGTTTCTAATCATGCCCAGATTATGGAGGAAATATATTTCAAAGCCCAAGGGGCAGTGATAAGATGTCACTCTATTAGGGTAGTTTTAATTAAAGTCATAGTTGCTCACGGTTCAGATGCATCAATTGTTAAGGTAGGTACCCTCTACATTATCGTTATTAGCATTAGGGTCAGTCTAGTAGGCCCATTCATTCTGCACTATAAATCACAAATGGAGGCCATTCTATCTACAATAATCATCCTTAATAGAGTAGTGGTCATCCTATAAGGGGTTTATCTTTTGGGTATTCTAGCCTTGATGATTACTCAGGGTCAATTGATCTTCCAGTTTAAGTGCAGTGCCAGAGGTATGTTATGGTTATGGGGCCTTTGGCCACTTTTCAATAAGTGTCCCAATCGTGGGGTAGTAGTTCCAGTAGATTACATCGTTCAGCCAATTAGGGAAGTACTGTCCCCAACTAGAGGTGGTATGCATTTTCATTGGGGTCATCTCCAGGGTGATCGTGGAGGTCATTAGGAAGGTAAGATATGAGATCAGTCAGGAGCCCAGCCAGGTGGCGAGCATGGTCAATTGTATGTCATAGCTACTTGACCTAAGGTAGAGTTTATGGATCTATTATTGCAACTACAATTTTAGGGTGCCATCTGCTAACTTTTTCTTTATTTGACCTAAGATTCATATATTCTTATGTATCTTCTTATTATGTCCCATGATTATAGTTATCTTAGGATTCTTTATCTATGGCATTTTGTGTATCTACTCGGGTGATTCTTTAATAGTATAGATCATGTGTTGTGACTGTTTGAGTGTTTGTATTCAAGCTGATCTTATTGTATTAGATATGGTAGATTTTGACATAATTCTGGGTATGGACTGGTATCCCCCTATCATATGGTCTTAGAATGCTTTTCCAAGACCGTTACCCTAGCGATAACTGGGATAACCCCAGTTGTATGGCAGGGATCTATTATTTGTAAGCCGATGGGGATTATTTCTTATGTTCAAGCTAGGAGACTTATTTCAAGGGTTGCAAGTCTTATCTCACTTGTATTCATGATGTTAGCATGAAGCATCCCTTACTTGACTCTATTCCCATAGTCCATGAGTTTTCTAATGTTTGCCCTACTGATCAACTGGTCTTCATGCTGAGCGTGCCACAGAGTTTATTATTTATCTTAAGCCAGACACGACCTATTTCTATGACACCTTACTCTATGGCTCCTGTCGATCTTAAGAAGCTGAATTCTTAACTTTAAGATCTTTTAGGTATGAGTTTCATTAGATCGAGTGTGTCTGTTAGTGTGCTCCTATTTTGTTCATAAAGAAGAAGTATTGTTACTTGCATATGTATATTGACTACAAGAAACTTAATTAGGTAACGATGAATAATAGGCATCTTATGCCTTATATTAATGAATTATTTGACCAGCTTCAGGAAATAGTGTTGTTTTCTGAGATTAACTTAAGGTTCGATTACTAACAATTAAGGATTCGGGTTAACGACAACCTAAAGAAAACCTTTAGGACTTTTATGGTCATTATGAGTTCCTGGTGATGTCTTTTGGGTTGACCGATTCCCCAGAAACATTTATGAATCTAATGAACTGTGTGTTCAGGCCATATTTGTATTCATTCATGATTATGTTCATCGAAAACATCCTTGTGTATTCAAGGAGTAGAAATGAGCATATGCAATTTTTGAGGAATGTGCCCCAGACTTTGAGAGATCATAAGCCTTTTGCCAAATTCCCTAAGTGTGAGTTTTGGCTCGAATCAATGATATTCCTAGGGCATATGGTGTCTTACTAGAGAATTCTAGTAGACCCAATGAAGATTAAGGAAATTTACGATTGGGGCAGACACACATCTCTATCTGAGGTGTATTACTTTATTGGTTAGGCTGGTTACTATAGCTGGTTCATTGAGGGATTTGTTACTATTGCAGTCGATGACTAGATTGACCTAAAGGAGTGGTTCGAGTAGTGTGAGTAAATCTTTCAGAAGCTGAAGGTATTTCTCCCATCTGATATTGTATTTTTTCTTCTAGTTGAGGGTGAGGGATTCATTACAGCTTGGTCTATGTATTGATGTAACAAAGCCGAGTTATTTCTTATGGATCGAGGTAGCTACAGGTGTACGAGTACAACTATTCCACTTATGATTTGAAGTTGGTGGCAGTAGTTTTTGCGCTTATGATTTAGAGGCATTATTTTTATGGTGTGCACTATGAGATCTACACTGATCATCATAGCTATCAACATCTTATGACCTAGAGAGAGCTTAATTCTAGGCAGTGTAGATGGATGGAGTTACTTAAGAATTATGACACCTTTATACTATATCATCTAGGCAAAGCAAACATGGTAGAAAATGACTTAAGACAGAAGGCGGTGAGTATGGTAGCTTAGCTTTGATCTCAGTTTCACAGAGGTTTTTTACATAGTACATCTAGTCCTTATCCAACATGATAGTGTGACTTGATATATTTTTATTCCCAGAGGATTCTTGCTAGTGTTGAGGTGATGTCCACCTTATTTGAGTAGATTAGGAGTCATCGGTTTGAGGATATGAGACTTGATATCATCCATGGTAAAGTGTTGAGTGGTGATTGTAAGAGGGCTACCATAGATTCTGAGGGTATTTTGAGATATGATGGTCGTATTGGTGTTTTGAGAGTTGGATTTATTCATTCGATATTACGTGAGGCTCATAACTCTATATATTCTATTCATCCTAGTACAACTAAGATGTATAAAGATTTAAAGCAACATTATCGGTGGAGTGGCATAAAGAGATATATGGTAAACTTTGTGGCTTGTTTCTTATGTTGTCAGTGGGTAAGGCTGACCATCAGAGACCTGGTGGCTTGATTTAGAGGTTGCCCATTCTTGAGTGGAAGTGGCAGTGGATTACCATGTACTTTGTTAGTGGTCTACCTCGCACATCCCATAGTTTTGATGGTATTTGGGTTATTGTGGATCAGTTTACCAAATCAACATATTTTATTCCTATTCATATATCCTCCAGTGCTTAAAGGTTAGCCTATATTTATGTTTGTGAGATAGTCTATTTGCATGGAGTGCCTATATCTATCATCTAAGATAGGGCTCAGTGTTCACTTTTAGCTTCTAGAGAGCTATTTAGGAGGAGTTGGGGTACTTAGGTGGATCTTAGCATAACCTTTCACCTTTAGAATTAGGGGAAGTCATAGCGGACTATTCATATTCTTGAGGATATGCTCTAAGAATGTGTTAAGGATTTTAGAGTCAGTGGGAGCAACACTTGGCATTGGCAGAGTTACTATATAATAAATCTACTATTCTAGTATTTAGGTGTCACTATTTGAGGCATTATATGGTAAGCATTCTCGGTTTTCTATTGGATTATTCAAGACCTCCGAGATTAGACCTCATCATACTGACTTGGTTCAGGAGTCAATGGATAGTCAGGGTGATTCAAGATAGGCTGAGGGCAGCTCAGAGTAGCAAAATGGCTTATGAAGATCTTAGACTTCATGCCTTTAGATTTGGGGTTGATGACCAGGTATTTCTCTATGTATCATCCATGAAGGGTATGATGAGGTTTGGGAGGAAAGACATGCTTATCCCTAGATATGTTAGACTTTTTGAGATCCTTCACACGATTAGAGAGGTGGCATATTGATGTGCTATAGAAATATAAAACTTTTGATGCTTAAAATGAGGAAAAGATGCAAGTTTTTGAGGCTATTTTTGTTAGTTATGATATCTTTTGGGTATGTTTTACAGGAAATCATGTTTTGGATGATAAGTTTGTGATAAAGATGAAAAGAGGTGTTTTTACCTATTTTTGGAGCAATTATGGATATTTGGAATCTTTTTCAGCTTGTTCATGATTAAGGCATGTTTGAAAATCGAAGAAGAGCTGAGAAGATGACTACCGACACTTACCAAGTCAACATATGGCCGCAAGTAGGACCTACAGACTGCATGTAGGCAAAACAAATACCAAAAGTCCAAAATCTCGAGAGCTGAACTTGTAAGATTTTTTCTATCGGTACTTGCGCGCAGTGTCATGAACACAGGTACTACCTGCACCCGGTACCAGACCACTAGTATGGATCACATGTGGCCACCGACCCAGTTTTCTCCTTTTTCATTCGGGATTTGGTTTTAGGGGTTCCTCTTGTACTATAAATACCCTTTATGTACTTTTTAGTCAGATTTACGCTCTTTTGATATTCAAAAACATATTTTGATTCCAAGATCTGAGTTTTATCTTTGGATTTTCTTGTAGTAACTTTGGTTCATTAATTTAATTGCGGTTGTGGGTTTAAATAATTCTTATCATTGTGATTTCAGCTATGCTTTCAAATATGAGTGTTATTGATTTCTTCACAAGAACGAGTGACTAAAATCCATAGCTACGGTTGTGGAAACCCTAGCAGATTGATGAAGTAGGGGATTCTGAACTGATACCCATGCATGTATTGCTTTATTTTTGTTATGATTGTCTTCTTAATGGGTGCACCACTTTAGGATCCCTCTTAGATATTGCTGCTTACTCCAAAAGAGGAGTAGTGACTTGGAAAAAATAATGACAATAGTAATTTGTAGTTTAAGTATCGATCCATGCCTCTAGGTTCTATCTTAGTAAGATAGTCAGATTTCATCAAATAACTTGAAACTCAAAAGGTAATAGTAAACTGGGACCAAGATAAGGATTAGTAAGGCAACAACCTGATACTTAAAAGGTAAAGGGTGAAATCCTTCTGCTCATCCAAAAAATCGTAGAAGGTACATAACTTATTGATTCTAGATGCAAAGTATCAGTTTGGTTAAACAAAGCATGCTAAGACAAGGAGAACACAATCCTAAAGTTCACCTACACTGATTACAATCGAAGATAATATTGTTACTTGCTTAAGATTACTATATACCCCTCCCCCACATTTACTCTTCTTTTTCTGCCTGTGGACTACAACTGCTTGAGATCTGTAAACCACGTGTTCCCTTGGAATTCAACCCCAACCTCTATAGGGATACTATATTTTGGGAAAGACTATATCATCATCTAATAGGTGTTGTTTGGATGTAATAAAAAATTTGGCACTATTGTCGGGGAACACGGTGTTGATTTATGATTTGAAGTTGTTGAAGTTTTTAGATTTTTCTTTTTGTTCTTAGTTGGACATATGCCAGTGTATACCTAGCACATGGAGTAGAGGCAGTCCCTTACTCCCACTGAATTCGAATCCAAAGAGGATCCTACAAACACTTGGTAGGATGTCTGAATATAAAAGAGATGAACGTCTTAAAGGGGTTCGTGATGTTGTACCTCCACCTCCTCTCAATGGGGTACATGATATTATTGATCGACAGACTAGTGAGCTATTATTTCAAACTGAATCTAAGAGAAGGGCAATAAAAGTACCTCATAGGGTAGCTAGAGAGGCAGAGCTAGTTGAGTAGGAAAAAGTAGCAGATCACCGGTAGCATTCGGTGGAAACCAGAATAGATCTAGAGGTACCCGTGTTCAAGTAATCCCAGTATATCAGTATGTGTAGCCAGCCATATATAGATTACAAAGAATACCTTGAATATGTTGAGGTGGTTATATATTGGAGCCATATTTCCTCCTGTTTTGTGCCTAGGCATCAAATTCGATATTACGAACACAATGATCCAACTCTTAAATCTGAAGGGTGTGTTTGTAGTTCTACCTATGGATGATGCAAATTTGCGCCTTTCCAATTTCCCTGGGATCTGAAGTTCGTATACAAATCCAGGGATAAATCAGGAAGCACTTAGATTGAGGCTATTCCCCTTCTCACTTATAGGAGAAGCATCTTTATGGTTAGGGGAACTGCCAAGAGGCTCTATCACTACATGGAACGAGTTGCAAAAGCAATTTTTGAATAGGTTCTTTCCTCCATCCAAGATATTGCAGCTCAAGGACAAGATTTATAACTTTAGGAAGCTACAAACATAGTCTATGTATGAGGCATAGTTCAGGTTCAAGAATAAGCTGAGCATGGTTCCCAATTATCGGTTATCAAGGATGAGCTTATTAGAGATATTCTACCGAGCCCTGACCATCAACTCCAGAGCTATTTTAGAAACCATGCCTGGAGGATCTTTTTTCAGACTACACTAGGAGACAGCTTCAGAGATGTTAGACCAGATCTCTCTTACCAACCGAGGGTAAAAATCTTGGGAGGCTGAGAGAGGATCTGACACTGATGCAATTGATGCCTCCTACGACTAGAAAGTAGATGATAATATAGTAGCATAAGAAATTGTATTTCTAAGGACAGATCTTGGGGTAGTAGTAAAGAATCTTACACTAGCATACTTCAGAGAAAGTGAATGCAGTAGCAGAGAATAGGGGTCAACTTCTAAAGCATACAAATTAGAATTGGAAGAGGTAAAATTATCTGAATTGTCAAATGGCAGGTTTTCTAGACCATGTGCAAGAGAACAACGGTAAGAACTATTATGACAGATACAGAGACTATAGCAGAGAGTGTGATGGTGACTAGAGATAGATGGATGACTATAGAGAAAATGGAGATAGGTACTTTAAACATGGTAGACGAGATGTAGAATCCAAAATAGAAGAGATGCTGGCTAAGCTGGTGAAGGGTTAGGAAAATTAAGAGATCAACCTTAAGGAAATTAAGGCCAATATTTTAGGATTGACCCAGAAGGTCGAGTCACATGCCACTTCTATCAAGCAGTTGAAGCACCAGTTCAGGCAAATGTCAGCAACTCTAAACCAAAGGTATCCAGGTACCCTTCTGAGCAACACGATGCAAAATCCTAAAAACTATGGTCATGTACTTAGTATTACCACGAGGATGGGTATCACTACTATGGATCCCCCATGACTCGTTGCTGAAGCTATTGATGATAAGATATCCAATGTTGAGTCTGAGAAGGTAATGCGTGATAATGGTAAAGCTGCTGAAGATAAAAAGGTAAGGGTCCGATCACTGAGCTAGAAATCAAATAGATTTTGAGACAATCCCCACCTTATCCTCAGTGATTGAGGAAAAAGAAAGAGGAAGGTAAGTTCAAGAAATTCATTAATATGCTGAAAGAATTGAGCTTGAACATACCTCTTCTAGAGGTATTAGAGTAGATGTCTGTATACAAAAGGTTCATGAGACAGTTGGTCACAAGGAATAAAGGAGATACATTTAAGGATATTGATGGTATACACCACTGTAGTGCAGTTATGACAAGGTCTTTTTCTCAGAAAAGGGTGACCCCGATGCATGCATTATACCATGTGCTATTGGGTCTTCTCGATTTAATAGAGCCTTGAGCAATTTAGAGGCCAACATTAATTTGATGTCGCTGGCCATATTTAGGCAGTTGAGTTTGAACCCTCCAAAATGACTTCGATGCAACTTTTGATGGCTGACCATATAATGAAAAAGTTTGTGGGAATCTCTTTTGATGTGATCATGTGGGTGGGTAACTTCATATTTTTGGTTGACTTTGTCATCCTGGATTGTGAGGTTGAAACCAAGATGCCCATTATATTGGAAAGACCTTTTATGTCCAAGGGCAGAGCTAGGATGACATGGAAAAAGGTGAGCTAAAATTCAGAGTCAGCAGTGAGAAGGTTATATTCAAAATTCAAAAGTCAATGAAGAAGCCAACCGACATGAGGGTAGTGTCGGTGATTGATTATATTGATCTGGAGGATATTCCTATGGGTATCTTGATGAATTTTGAGTAGTCAAGATACCCGTCTTATGCCGTGATGTTAAATCAAGAACTGCATGGGAGGCGACCCATGGGCTTGTCGGTGAAGTCTGAGTAACTAACTTAGCCACATCGTGCTGCGATGTTAAATCAAGTACTGAGTAGGAGGCAACTCACTTTTTTTAGTGTTCACATTTTTGTTGTCTTTATGTTTTTGTAGGTGTTTAGCTTTTGGACCTTACCATGAATATGGTAAAAATTGATATATTCATCGATTTCCAGGTAAGGGGACTGTTGATGTTCCAGTTTTTGACGGAATATTTAGCATCATCTTCTTGGGAAAATTGTATGTTTTCAAGAAACCAAGGTGGTATTTAATGAGTCTTTTTAGTGTTTCAGGGAAAAGAGTGAGCCATAGAAGAAACATAGAAAAAGTAGAAATAAAAATAATTTGATGATCAAAATAGTGGACCGTCAAACTTGCGACGGAGCTCCAGTTGGACCGTCAGGCCTTATCCAGAACATGGCTTCCCAAAGTACTCAATGATTGACCAAATGGTGGATCGTCAGTATTACGATGAACCACCAGGTGTACCGTCATGCCTTATCCAGAACATGACCTCTCAAAGGACTTAGTGACGGATTAAATAGTGGACCGTCCGTATTATGACAGACCACCAGGTGTGCCATCAGGCCTTATCCAGAAGCCACTCTCCTGAAGGACTTAGTGAAAGATCAAATGATAGACCGTCAGACCTTTGATGGACCACCATTTGGACCATTAGGACTTATCCAGAAACCACTTTTCTGAAGAATTAGTGACAGACCAAATGGTGGACCGTCAGACTTTCGACGGAACACCACTTTGGCCGTCAACTTGAACACGAATTTTTTGATTTTAAATTTTAAATTCCTTTTTACCTGGGAACATATAAATACAAAATTGTAGGGTTAGTAGAGCACTTTTGAATCTTTAATAATTTTATCATCTATTGAAACTTTCTGTAACCTAGTACTTTGGGGATTGAATTATATCCTTAGGGAAGTTAATCATTTAATTATTTATTGAATATTCAAGAACTGATTCTTGATATTTGTGTAAGTAAATTCTAATTCTATTTATGAATAATACAAGAATGATTTATTCTTCTTCTATGGAATTTTGTGGCTAAGTTCCCATAACTAGGGTTATGGGATCCTTAATGTGAAAAGTATCTATGGGTTGTGAATCAATTGAGTTCCATGAATAACTAATATTGTATAAACCTTTCTTCAATCTAATGGCTTTTCTTGGTTGCAAACTTGAAAAGTGAGCCCAAATACATCACTTGTCTGAAAGGAAAGTGTTTGTTGGGGAAAAAGTGTTTACATGAATTCTAACGGCTTTAACCTTTGGATTAATGGAAAATGCCCTAACAGGATTATCTTACATGAGAAAATGGTTGAAAGAACAATTCATCCTTTGAGTTTGAGAGAATTAGAGGATAATCTATCCACTTAGGTTGAGAAACTAGGGGATAAAGAATATGATTCAACCCTTGTTGCAATTGAATTTGCTAAATAGAACTCTTAAGTGATTCACAACTTTAGTTGTGCTAGCATTTTGCTAACCATGGCGCTGGTTTGTTTAATCTCATTTAAATTACTAATTACAAAGAAAATTATTCGTTGGAATACTCTTAGTACAATTAATTGCTTTATAAGTTACAAATCAAAACCCCCTTATTCAGGAACCTTTGTCAATAGTCTAGTAATGATTACAATACTTAGTAAGAACAGTATTCCCTGTGGGATTCGACACCCAAATTAGTTGGGTTATATTTGACAGCGACCTCTTACATTTTCTAACGAGAATTATAATTTGGGCGTATCAAATTTTGGTGCCGTTGCTGGGGAATACTATTGTCAACTTAGTTTGTGATTGTTAATCGACCTTTTGGTCAAAGATTCCCAAATTTTATTCTTTATTTGTTGTTTTTGTGTGCTAGTTGAGTGTCTTGTATGCCAAGTACGCGGAGATCAGGTCAACCATTATTACCTATTCATGCAGAACCAGAACTCATTGGTAGAATGGTCGGTTAACAGGACCCAAAAACAACAGCGTGTCAGTAGGAGTAGTCTAGATTAGCAGCCTTGTTAGTCGCGCAAGTAAACCAGCAAAATACAAACAATGATGGTCGGGAAGTAAACCCAGATGATAAGGACCTGGGTGATCATGAGTTATTAAATCCAAGATGTGTATATGATGTAGCCGCACCAGTGAATAGGAATATCAACAGAAATTGCCAGGTTAGGATGAGACCTGAATGCCAAGCTATTTAGTTTGCTCTAGACAATGATGATGATGACCTGGATGGGGCTGGTGCTACAGGGGCTATTATTCATCCACCCCTAAAACCTGGAGCTAAGTTTAATATCACAAGTACCATGATCTAATTATTTCATCTTAAGGGACTATTTAGTGGACTTGCGGGTGTAACCCGAATATGCATTTAATTAACTTTATCTCGATATATGTAAATCATTCGACAATCCAAGAGTAGGACAAAATGCTATTCGGCTGCGATTATTCCTGTTGTCTCTGTCTGGATAAGCAACTTTATGGTTGAATGGGATAACCCCCAATTTTATTACAAATTAGATGCAATTGAAAGATGCTTTCTTAGAAAGGTTCTTTCCGCCGTCCAAGAGGGCACAATTAAGAGATGAAATCAGTAATTTTAGGCAGCTTCTAACTGAAGCTCTCCATGAAACTTGGGAGAGGTTAAAAAAAAAGCTCACTCAGTTCCCGAATCATCAGATGACCAACATCCACCTGAAAGATATATTATATAGGGCCTTGAATTCATTGACTAAGCCGACAGTGGATAATGCTGCGGGTGGATCATTTATGGACCTTACTTTTATTGAGGCATCTGAGATGCTGGATTGTATGACAAAGCAGAGTAGAGCTTGGCATATCAGGGATTATGAGGTAGTAAGCTCTACTATATCTATTGGAATGATTGCAGAATAGAGGCGAAGGGAAGAAAAGTGGTACCAAGACATGACTCACATGAAGACACAAATGGACCTTCTTAATAACCATTTATTATCAATAATAACAGAGAAGGTTAAAGCTGTTACATCATAGGGTAGAGCTAACTCTGATTCTGAGAAGGAAGCTAATTATTTAAACAATCAGGGTGGTTTCTGAGGTAGTGGCCAAGGAAACCAAGGCCGAAACTACTATGATAAATCTGGATACAAGGATCGAGACCAAGGAAATTAGAAAAACAAAAATGATAGGAGTCGATTATATATGCCTCCTAGAAATCGTGAGGCTACTGTAACTAGCTCTAGGAAGATGTCCATGAAAGATAATGGCTAAATTATTGAAAGGGGTGGATGAAACCAATACTAGAGTAGCAAATATGAAAAATAATTTATCCTCGATAAATCAATTGGTTGACTCACACTCTACTTTAATAAAACAGTTGGAGCAGCAAATGAGCCAACTTTCTGCCGCATTTAATCAGAGGAAGGCTGGCAATCTACCAAGTGACACAGTTCAAAATCCAAGGAAGGATAGTTAGTACATAGTAATTACCACTAGGAGTGATAAATTACTGGAAATACCATCTGTGGGTAAGACTGTGGTTGATATTATGGCAGAGAATGTTGATGAAGCAGATAATGACCATCCGGTAGATTCTGAAAAATCGGATAAGATTATTCATGATGTTGCATCCAATAGGCAGCAGGCTGATAAGTTAAAAAGAGAGAAAGACAAGGAAAAAAAAGTAGTGGTGAACACTCTCCCAAAACCACCACCTTCCTTTCCTAAAATATTGAAGAAGAAGGTTGAGGATACAAAGTTTAGCAAATTCTTGGCCATATTAAAGTAGCTGACGGTAAATGTGCCTTTAGTTGATCCACTTGAGCAAATGCCAGGGTATGCCAAATTTATGAAGGACCTTTTGACAAAGAAAATAGCGGCGAGCTACGAATTGGTGGATAATCTCCATCATTGCAGCGCTATTGCTACAAGGTCCTTGGTGTAGAAAAAGGCAGACCTAGGAGCATTCACTATTCCTTGTATGGTAGGATCCTTGGAATTTTCTAAGGCTTTATGTGACCTGGGAGCTAGCATTGACCTAATGCCGCTAGCTATTTATAAAAATTTGGGTTTAGGAATCCCCACACCCACCAACATGCGACTTGTGATGGTTGATAAGTCGGTAAAATAACCTGTTGGTATTTTGTATGATGTGCTAGTGAAGGTGGCTACCTTCATATTTCCTGCGGATTTTGTAATTCTGGATTGCGAGGAAGACTTTGAGGTGCCCATAATCTTGGGTCGACCTTTCCTCGCAACCAGAAGTGTGCTGATAAATTTGTGAGCTAATGAGCTTTTATTTTGGATGAATGGTGAAGTGGTACATTTTGATATGGGAAAATCAATGAAACAACATAAAGAGATGAGCATCTTCTCAATTGTTGATGTACATTATGAGGAAGAGCAGGAAGTACCAATAGAGGAGCAGCTTGTTGTTGAGCCGTTAGCCGCAGTACTTATGAATTTTGATCATAAGGATATTGTGGATTATGAAGAGACCGTTTGTGCTTTGATAGGAATGGGATCATATTCTTATGCTCTTAAGAATCTCGACCTTGATCTTAAGAATTGACCAACACCACCGGCAAAGCCATCTGCCGAAGAGCCACCGATGTTGGAATTGAAATAGTTACTCGGTCATTTGAGGTATGTGTTCCTGGGTAGTTGTAATTCACTACCTATCATTATTGCTGCTGATCTGGGTGAGCAATAGCTGGAAGCTCTTATCTCTATTCTTAAGAGATATAAGAGGGCTATTGGTTGGACTATTGTAGATATCATTGGTATTCGTCCTGGTATATGTATGCACAAAATTTAGCTAGAGGAGGATTATGTGCCTACTATTGAGCAACAGCGTCGCCTGAACCCACCTATGCAAGAGGTGGTAAAGAAATAAATTATCAAGTGGTTAGATGCAGGGGTGGTATATCCTATATCAGACAGTAAGTGGGCAAGTCCTATACAATGTGTGCTCAAGAAAGGGGGCATGATAGTGGTAGCCAATGAGAAGAATGAATTGATCCCACTTAGCCCTGTTACTGAGTTGAGCGTGTGTATGGATTACCGAAAGCTTAACTCGTGGACGTTAAAGGATCACTTTCCAATGCCCTTCATAGATCAAATGCTTGATCGATTGGCAGAAAAGGGATGGTATTGCTTTTTTGATGGTTATTCTGGATATAACTAGATTTATATTGCTCCTAAAGATCAGGACAATACCACTTTTACATACCCGTATGGAACTTCTTCATTCAAGCGGATGCTTTTTGGGTTATGTAATGCACCTCCCACCTTCCAACGGTGCATGATGTCTATTTTCTTAGATATGGTTGAAGACACCTTGGAGGTGTTTATGGATGATTTTTCATTTGTAGGAGATTCATTTGATTTGTGTTTGGAAAACCTGAGTATGGCCTTGCAATGACGTGTGGAATTCAATCTTGTGCTTAATTAGGAGAAGTGCTACTTTATGGTTAAAGAGGGCATTGTTCTCGGGCATAAAATTTCAGCAAAAGGAATTGAAGTTGATCAAGCCAAGGTTGAAGTTATTGAGAGACTACCACCTCCAGTTTCTGTGAAGAGGGTTCGTAGTTTTCTCGGCCATGCTGGTTTTTATTGTAGGTTTATTAAAGACTTCTCCAAGATTGCAAACCCACTCTACAAACTTTTGGAGAAGGAAGCTAAGTTTTCCTTTGATGAAGATTTCTTGAAGGAATTTAAATGCCTTAAAGGAAAACTGGTAGAAGCCCTTATCATTGTAGTACAGGATTGGTCCAAGCCATTTGAGATCATGTGTAACGCAAATGGTGTTGCCCTTGGAGCTGCTTTAGGGCAGAAGAGGGACAAATTGTTTCATCCAATCTATTATGCCAGCAAAGCTCTGAATGGATCTCAAAAGAACTACAATATCACCGAACAGGAACTCCTTGCTGTAGTGTATTCTTTTGAGAAATTTAGAGCCTATCTTCTTGGAGGTCCACAATGAACATACAACCTTGAGATATTTGATGGCTAAAAATGATACAAATCCAAGGTTGATTAGATGGGTGTTACTACTCCAAGAATTTGACTTTTAAGTCAAATATATAAAGGGTTGCAAAAACCAAGTGGCAGATTATCTGGCTAGGATAGAAGGTGAACAAACAGTTAGAGATGAGATAGCGAAAAATGATGCATTTTTAGATGAGGAAATCCTAGCTGCTGCTTTGGAGAACCTACCTTTGTACGCTGATTTTGCAAATTATGTGGTGAGCGAGGTGGTTCTAGAAAAATATTTTTTTCCATCAAAGAAAGAAATTTCTTCATGATATAACACACTACTTCTGGGACAAGCCATATCTTTTTCGATGATATACTGATAGTATAATAAGGAGATGTGTTCCAGAGATGGATGTATTAAGCATATTGGAAGCATATCATGCTTCCCCAGTCGGGGGTCACCATACAGGTGATCGAACTACGAGAAAGGCATTGCAGAGTGGCTACTATTGGCCATCATTATTCAAGGACACTCATGAGTTTGTGCTGAAATATGACCAATTCCAAAGGCAGGGATCTATCTCCAAGAGGCATGAAATGCCTTTAACCAAGATGCTTGAAGTGGAATTGTTTGACGTATGGGGCATCGATTTCATGGGCCCTTTTGTGAGCTCGTATGGAATGAAGTACATTTTAGTTGATGTGGATTATGTATCCAAATGGGTCGAAGCTGTCGCCTTGTCTGATAATGAAGGGAAGAGAGTTGTTGAGTTTCTTAATAAGAACATCTTCTCTCACTTTGGAGTGCCACAAACTATTATAAGCGATGGAGGATCCCATTTTTGCAACAAAGTGTTCCGGGCAACTTTAGTGAAATATGGGGTGAAACAACATAGAGTAGAAAAACCATATCACCCAAAAAACTAGTGGGAAAGTGGAGGTATCGAATCGGGAGATTAAAACTATCCTAGCCAAAACAGTGAATGCTAATAGGCAAGATTGGGCTCAAAATCTAGATGACACTTTGTGGGCATATCAAATTGATTTTAAGACTCTAATTGGCATGTCACCGTATCAGCTAGTCTATGGAAAAGCATGCCATTTACCAGTTGAGCTGGAACACAAGGCTTTGTGGGCTAAAAAAAAGTTAAATCTGAATTGGAAGGAGGAAACAAAACTAATATTAGGGCAACTGAATGAGATGGATTAATTTTGTCTCAGGGCTTACGAAAGAGCGGACCTTTACAAAGAGAATATGAAAAAGTATCACGATCGAAGACTTGAAAGTAGACACTTCTGAAAAGGTGATTTTGTTCTTCTGTTCAATTCCAGGATCAAATTTTTTCCAGGTAAACTCAAGTCTAAGTGGTCAGGACCATTTAAAGTTAGTCAAGTCTACTCATCTGGAGTAGTCGAGCTTGAAAATGAAGACGGCCGCATCTTCAAAGTGAACGGGAAACAAATTAAACTTTATATCAGTCCAAAAGACTCGATAAGAAGTGTTTGATATCTTTTATCTTGATGAAGTCTGAGTAATCGAGATAACTGAGTCGTGCCACGATGATAAATAAAGTGCTAGTGGGAGGAAACCTACAACATGTTGTTGTAATCATAGTTAGAGTTTATTTCACATTTTTGTTCAATTTTGATGTATTTATGACGTGTGCAGGACCAGAAATATCATAAAAAGGGAAAAAAGGGATACAAGTGAGCTATTGGAACAAGGTGACGGACAACTTGAAGAACCACCAGTCCCTCTGATGGACCACCACTTTCAACCGTCACGAAATGGCAAGAAAGTTTATTCACTAGATAAGCTATGACGATATAGGTGGTGGACCGTCACAAACCTGGTGGTCCATCATTATAGCCGTCAAAAGTAAGATCAACGATCTATATTCTGGTAAGAAGTGATGGTCATACTGGTGGGCCGTCACATTCTTGGTGGGCCATCTCAGTTACCGTCACACCAAAATAGAAACACACAAACTCAGGTGATGAGTGACATTCAGAGTCGTGGTTCTCCACACTTATGACGTACCATCAATGTCACCATCACTTTAACCCTAATTTTAAATCAAACCAGGTAAAATCGATACTCTTTCTAAGTACTTCATATTTGACCCAAAGAGAGATTTTAAGGATACAATTGAGTGGGTACATTCATTGTAACCGCTTCGTGACCTTTGGCTATTCCACTTCCTTAAGATTCGAAGAACCTGAAGAGAGTTATCCCATCTGAGACTCCTTATCTTCTCTATTTACCTTATTTAAAATAGCTCACCTCTTCCCTCTCTTCATAATAAATAAAGAGTAACGGAAGATCTAGAATCTATAAGTTAGCTGTATCTCTGAAGTTTTAAGAGCGTAGAACACCTGCACAATCTAGGTATGTGCACACCCTTCTCTTCTAGTTGTCCATATTAAATGTAAGAACATGATTTGTTTTTCTTGGTTTGTTACTATTGCTTTGAGTTTGAATGACTTGAGTTGGATTTCAATGTGCCAATTTGTGTGAAATCTGAGCAGCATAAGTTGTAAAATTCGAAGAATCTACTTAAAATATGAGTTTAGTGCTGTGCTGATAGTGGGAAATCGATTTGATATGCAATTTCTCAACAAAAAAAGGGTCGAACCCAAAATTATGGCTGAAGATGAAGGTGCGACAGTCAAAATGGTGAACCATCAACTTTATGATGGACCGCCAACTTGATCGTCACAAAGCACTCTAAGATGGCATATTCTGGATAAGAAGCGACGGTTGAATTGGTGGACTGTCAACTCTACGATGGCTCGCCAACTTGACCGTCACAAAGCAAAATTACATGACGTAACTATTTTTGAAATTTTGAACTAATTCATTACTTCTTTTTCAACATGGGTATGATCATATCAGCACAATCAACTAAGCTTTTGTATTTTAAAGATTGATTCTTGAACTCTATGAAAGAATTGAATCCATAGATGAACACTACGCATACCTTAGAAGGAAGATTCTTAATGATTGATGGAGGAATTTCCTTGAAATCGGATCTTCAAGCTTAATTATTCAACCCTAGTTGTTTTTATCCTTTAGTGCTCTTGGATGATGAGATTTGAGATAAAAATAGGGTTGCAATATGTTTAGAGGCTATATATTTCGTAGGGTTAAGTTTAGGGACGTGTAAGGAGTATTTAAAGATTTAATTACCTTTAAAATAACTCAAGACATAGTTTTTTTGACACCTGGAATTGGCTTAGGCGGCGCCCAAGTGATCGCCTATGCTTGGGTTGGGCGGCACCTAACCAATCGCCTATGCTTGGGTTAGGTGGTGCCTAACCAATCGCCTATGCTTACTGTCTCTCACGAAAATGGGCATAACTTTTCACTCGGGTATTGCATTAAGGAAAAATTGGTATCGTTGGAAACATAATTTGATTTTGTACAATTTGGTCGGTCTAAATCAGCCAAAATAGTACATTAACATAGAGTTATACTCGTTCAAATATTATCCTTGCAAAATCAAACACTAAAACTTGATGGATTCAAAAACTCTTAGCTTGTATTACCTTAAGTGACTCATATGAACATACTTAATGCATCATAAGCTATACTATAACTAGGATATTCATTGTAAGTCATGTACTCAAGTAGGAATCATAGGATTAGAAACATGCAGGGTATTATAATATCTCCCCCTTGGGAACATTCATCCTCGAAGAAGAACTTACTGAGAAGGGATACAAGACAATAGAACCTGAACTGAACATGAAGAACTAAAACTTGATCTCATGACTGACATGCTAAACATACTGAAATCGTGCATATCTGATGCACAAAGAACTGATAGATGAATGCATGACTGAGTATGAAACGCTTAATAGGTACCAAGTTTATACAGGAAACATAAACGTGAACTGAATAAGATTAAGGAGAACTGTTACCTTGAGCTTGATCTGAATTGGCGGGAAAGAGGTGAGGATACTTGGTATGCATATCTTCTTTTGCTTCCCAAGTAGCTCCCTCATGAGACTGATTTCTCCAAATAACCTTGACTAGAGGGACTTCTTTGTTTCTCAATCTACGAGTCAGATAATCTAAGATTTTGACTGGAATCTCTTCATAAGAGAGGCTGTTCTGAATGTCAATGCTCTGAATAGGGACAACAAATTCTGGGTCACCTATGCACTTCTTTATCAAAGAGACATAGAAGACTGGATGGAATGAGGCTAGATCTGAAGGTAACTCAAGCTCATAAGCTACCTTGCTGAAGCGACAAAGAATTATGAAGGGACCGACATACTGGGGACTGAGTTTCCCTTTCTTACCGAACCTCTTCACTCCCTTTATGGGAGAGATCTTAAGATAGACATAGTCATTGACCTCGAACTCGAGATCCTTTCTACGAACATCTGCATAGGACTTCTGTCGGCTCTAAGCAGCCCGGAGTCTCTCTCTGATCAACTGAACTTTCGCTAAGGCGTCAAATACTAAGTCAGGACCTATGACTAAAGCCTCACTAACTTCGAATAAATTAATTGGAGATCTAGATCTCCTACCATAGAGAGCTTTGAATGGAGCCATCTGAATACTAGAATGATAGCTATTGTTGTGTGCAAACTTAATCAAAGGCAAGTGGTCATCCCAAATTCCCTTGAAGTCAATTACACACACCCTTAGAATATCTTCAAGAGTTTGAATGGTCGTCTTTTCTTGACCATCTCTCTGAGGATGAAATGTTGTACTGAGATGGACTTGGGTACCAAGACCCTTTTGGAATGCTTTCCAAAAGTGAGAAGTGAACTGGGTACCTCTGTCTGAGATGATAGATAGTGGAACACCATGTAATCTGACTAACTCCCTGATATAGATTTTGGCATAATCCTCAGTGGAATAAGAAGTACGAATAGGAAGGAAATAAGCTGACTTGGTCATTCTATCTATAATGACCCAGACTAAATCATGCTGATGACGAGTTCTAGGCAAACCCGTCACGAAGTCCATGTTAACTTTTCCCACTTCTAAGTAGGAATGGTGAACTCTTGCATGGAACCACTAGGTTTTTGATGCTCTATCTTAACCTGCTGACATGTAGAGCACTTAGCCACTAACTCTACAACATCTCTCTTTATCCCACTCCACCAATAGATCTCCTGCATGTTGTGGTACATCTTAGTGGCCCCTGGATGAATAGAGTATCGCGCACTATGAACTTCTGCAAGAATCCACTACCTCAATTCATCTACACCTGGAACACATAGACGACCCTGACAACGAAGAAAACCATCTCCCCCTTGGGAGAAAACCTCAACTTTCTGATTCTGAACAGATTCTTTGAGCTTGATAAGACTAGGATCCCTTTCTTGTTTCTCTTTCACCTCGAAAACTAGAGATGACTCTGAACTACTATGAAAAAATATACCACCCTCTGAAGAATCGAGTAAGCGAACGCCTAGTCTGGCAAGCTGATGGATCTCTTGAGCCATCTTTTTCTTACTATCCTCAACGTGAGAAATACTACCCACGGAGATTCAACTGAGAGAATCGGTCACAACATTGTCCTTGACCAGATTATAAGGAACACTCATGTTATAATCCTTCAATCGCTCTAACCACCTTCTCTGGCGAAGATTGAGATATTTCTGTAAAAGACATACTGAGGCTTTTATGGTCTATGAAGACATCTACATGAACTCCATGGAGATAATACCTCTAAATATTCAAGGAAAAAACTACCGCTGCTAACTCAAGATCATGAGTAGGATAATTCTTCTCATGTGGCTTTAACTATCTAGAGGCGTAAGCTATGACCTTACCATGCTGCATGAGGACACAACCTAAACCCTCTCTATATTCATCACAATAGACTACAAAACCTTCTAAACCATTTGGAATAGCTAGAATTGGAGCAGAGGTGAGTCGAGTCTTCAACTTTTGAAAGCTCTTCTCACATGAATCTGATCACTGAAACTTAATCTTCTTCTGAGTCAATCTGGACATGGGAGATGAAATAGAATAAAATCCCTCAACAAACCATCTATAATAGTCAGCCAAACCCAAGAAACTCCTAATATCTGATGGAGATATGGGTTTGGGCCAGTTTTTTACTACCTTGGTTTTTTGAGGATCTACTCTAATGCCATCACAGGAAATAATATGGCCAAGGAATGCTACTGATCTTAGCCAAAATTCGCACTTGCTGAACTTAGCTAATAACTAGTGATCCCTGAGAGTCTAAAGAACAATCCTGAGATGGTCTGCATGATCACGCTTTGTGTGAGAATAGACCAGAATATCATCTATAAAGACTATGACAAACATGTCCAAGTACTGCTTGAACACACGGTTCATCAAATTCATAAAAGCTGCTGGGGTATTGGTAAGACCAAATGACATGACTAAAAATTTGAAGTGACCATACCGAGTACAGAAAGCTTTCTTCGGAATGTCACATTCTCTAACTCTGAGCTGATGATATCCTGATCTGAGGTCTATCTTGAAGAAATAACTAGCACCCTGAAGTTGGTCGAATAGATCATCAATCATGGAAAGAGGATATCTGTTCTTGACCGTGACCTTGTTGAGTTGATGATAATCAGTACACATCCTGAGAGAACTGTCTTTCTTACACACGAATAGTAAAGGCGCACCACATAGGGAAATGATGGGTCTGATGAATCTTTTATCTAAGAGATCCTTCAACTGATCTTTCATTTCCTTGAGTTCTGCTGGTGCCATTCTGTATGGCGGAATAGAAATAGGTTGAGTATCTGGAAGAAGGTCTATGCCAAAGTCTATTTCCCTTTTGGGAGAAATGCTTGGAAGATCTTTGAGAAAGACATCTGAGTATTCATTAACAACAGGGACTGTTTCGAGGCTGGGATATTCAGATCTAGAATCTTTAACATACACGAGATGATACACACACCCCTTAGAAATCATTTTCCTTGCCCGAAGGTAGGAAATAAGTTGACCCCTGAACGCTGAAATGCTATCCTTCCACTCTAGGATAGGCTCATTCGGGAAGTAAAACTGAACTATCCTATTTCTGCAGTCAACTGTGGCATATCAGGAATGAAGCCAATCTATGTTGAGAATGACATCAAAATTAGTTATATCTAACTCCACTATATCTGCTGATGTGGATTTCTGAGATATCATAACTGGGCAGTTCCTGTATACCCATCAAGCTATGATGGTTTTACCCACTGAGGTAGAGACTGAGAAGGGCTCTGCTAGGACTTCGGGACTGATTTTGAAATCACTTGCTATGTATGGAGTAATAAAATACAAAGATGCACTTGGGTCTAGCAAAGCATAAACATGAACATGGAAAATCTGTAACGTACCAGTAACGACATCAGGAGAATTTTCCTGATCCTGCCAAAACTGAAGAGCATAGAGTCTGTTTGGGCGTTGCCTACTGGTAGCACTAGAAATGACACCCTGCTAGTTCGGGTGACTGGACTGAGCTGTAGAATAATTTTGCTGACCCTGAAACAACCAAAACAGACATCATTACTGGCTCTGCAAAATCCCTTATGGTACTTACCACAAGTCTGACAAAGGGGATTTGTTCGAGCACTGCTAACATTGCCCTTAGATTTAGAGCCTGGCTCTTTGTTCTATTGCCATTTATGAACTTTTGCACTGGAGCACTGGTAGAGGAAGGAGCTGGAACGACTGACTTGGAGCGAAACTGTGAACAGTTTCCTCTATCTGACTTGGGGTGAGCAAAGTTGAAATTACCTGACCTAGCTCTCTTGTTATGCCTCTCCCCAGTCTTAAACTTTTGCTCTTATACTTGCTGGGCATGGGTCATGAGTCTTGCTAAGGTCATTTCATCGATCAGAATCACAGACCTACACTCATTTACCATGCTATCGTTGACCCCTGACACAAACTTGCTCATTTTAGCTTTATTGTCTACAACCACATTAGGAGCATACCTGGCTAGTTGAGTAAATTTGAGAGAATACTCCCTAACCGTCATATTCCCCTGCCTGAGGTTGATGAACTCAAGAACTTTGGCTTTCCTCAGCTCTTGGGGAAAGAATATGTTTAAGAAGGCCATGACAAATTCCTCTCACTTGATAGGGCCTGTATCATCTAACCTCTCAGACTTCCACTATTTGTACTAATCATGAGCAACATCCTGTAACTGGTAGGCAGCTAACTTAGCACTCTTAATAAAAGTAGCACCCATGATGTCAATGACCTTCTGGACTTGGTCAATGAACTCCTGAGGGTCCTCATCAAAGTTAGACCCATAGAAAGATGAAGGGTTCATCCGAATGAAGTCCCGAACCCTAGCTGATTTAGGAGTGGCCACTGGATTGGCCAGAATGATTGGTGGCCGTTCATTCTGTGCAGCCATGGACTGAGCAAGTATGGTAAATACAGTTCTAAACTTCACATAGGAAACATGTTCGCCCAAAGGATATTCGGGCTGAGGAGCTGGCTGGTTTCTTCTCTTTGGGGCCATGGTCTGGAATAAGAGAAGAATAGATTAGACTGAGTGTTTAACTTGTGATTATGCTCACTAGCATGACATGAATAATGAAGAAAGGGGACTGTTCCTAAAACATCTTATAGCCTCCCACACACAAATGTGGCGCAGAACACACCTATGTACAAGACTCTACTAGATGCGGCTTTCAGACTTCCTAGGACTCTATTGAACCGTAGGCTCTGATACCAAGTTTGTAACACCCCAATTTGCTGAACTGGAATGCTACACGGTGCTCATGACCCCGAGGGACCAAAAGCTAACCCATGACTGATATATGTACCTGTATACTGCAAATCATAATATAATAATGCAGAATACATGGAACTGTAAGGCCATAAGGTTCAACTAAATACAATCATGTGGGCAAAAATACCCAAAACAACTAAATCTGAACATAAATCTGAAAGTAAATCCGAATGCCTCTAAACTGTCTGAATAAAGAGTTGAAGGAACATGTCTCCAACCACTCTATAACACTAAACAAAATAAATAAATAAATGAATTAGATCATAATGTCCTCGAATCAATGAGGACTCACTGTGTCTCTGGGACTGGAACGCTACTGCTACTGCTGGGCTGGAGCTCGTGTCTCAGAACCTATGGTGTAACATGAAAAAAAACACCATAGCGCAAATGCGTCAGTACAACTGGAGTACTGAGTATACGAGGAAGGTAGTTGAACATAAAGGGTTTCATGCATGAACAACACTGACTGACTAATATGAACGTGGGAGTACAAACACACATATATAGAAACTAGGACCATGAATACGTGATAGCATGACTTGTAAGCAAATACATGGTTTACTGATAACTGCCCTGACTGATACTGAAAATGATAACATGGATGACTGTATCTGATAGCCCTGTATATACTGAAATCTGAAGAACTATCTAAGTTCTTTTACTGAGACTGATACTGAAATTATGGGAAGTAGTGTTTAACCGACATGCCCCATATGTGCTGCTATGGCTAAGTTGGGGTCCAATCTCTGCCCCGACAGGATGGGTGTCAATACTACGCCACTGGTAAGGACAGCCGTGAGTGACCTTTATCTGGTGGGTACTTAAAAAGAATGGTGGGAACCCTAAACTGATGGGTTAAGCCACCTCATCAACCTTGAGCTGACGGGTTAAGATGTCTCAACCTACGCTGGCTACATAGTTCTGGAACACAAGGATTTCTACTAAGAATCACACCCTGAACTGGCGGGTGAGTTCCTATCCTTGGGTTCACTCGGTGCTAACCTCTACTTCCATCTGGAGGGACTGGACATGAATAACTGACTGTGCATGACTTAATCTGACTGAATTCCATTGATTGGCAGAATATTACTGATATCTGACAACTAACTAAGATCATGAGGTTTTCTTGAGTCACATGACTGACTGAAGTCTATGGAATCATAGCTTGAGTTCGGATATCGTGAAACATGACATGGCTCTAGGCACACAACTATAGTTTTTGGGTACAAGTACCCCCAGGACTCGATGGAAGGAAACTGACACACATGACTGACTTGATCATAAGAGTAGAGTCCATAATTTATAATATCATAAGTAGGGATCTCATACTAAGCATGATTATCAACAATGTATTGCATGGAAAGGATTTCATATCACATGGAAGTACTTGCACAATCTTAATATCATGATCGTTGCATAATCATATTGGCAACACATACTAATAGCATGAAGTTCATGTGGATTGCATGGTTATCATACATCTTGTTCATAAGTAGGATTTGTAAGTAAACATAGAATAATCTCATAAGAATAGTTCATGAGTATTCCAACAACATTTACAAGGCACATTAACAACATAGAAGTCATTGGAACGTAAGGGCATATCATGAATCCTTCACTTAGTCACAATTTAGCTATATTGCATGATTTCTAGTTCCTTAGGCATTTTATAAAACACCTTATATGCACATCTTAAGCATAGGTGAAATCACCAAATTTTACCTCATGAAAAAACATGTTTCCAACTCGTATGATATCATGAATTCACAGAAACATATAAAGATTCCATCTTGGGAACAACCCAATATCGACAACATGATCATCAACACTCAACAATATAGAAATCATACTTTATAATGAAAAAGAGGAAAAAACAATCAAGCATCATCATATCACCACAATCAACCAAGCTTTTATATTTTAAATATTGATTCTTGAACTCTATGAATGAATTGAATCCATAGATGAACACTACGCATACCTTAGAAGGAAGATTCTTGATGATTGATGGAGGAATTTCCTTGAAATCGGATCTTCAAGCTTAATTATGCAACCCTAGTTGTTTTTCTCCTTTATTGCTCTTGGATGATGAGCTTTGATATGAAAATAGGGTTGTAATATGTTTAGAGGCTATATATTTTGTAGGGTTAAGTTTAGGGACGTGTAAGGAGTATTTAAAGACTTAATTAACTTTAAAATAACTCAAGACAGAATATTTTTGACACCTGGAATTGGCTTAGGCGGAGCCCAAGTGATCGCCTATGCTTGGGTTGGGCGGCGCCTAACCAATCGCCTATGCTTGGGTTAGGCGGTGCCTAACCAATCGCCTATGCTTACTGTCTCTCACGAAAATGGGCATAACTTTTCGCTCGGGTATTGGATTAAGGCGAAATTGGTATCGTTGGAAAGCTAATTTAATTTTCTACAATTTGGTGGGTCTAAATCATCCAAAATACCATATTAACATCGAGTTATACTCGTTCAAAGATGATCCTTACAAAATCAAACACTAAAACTTGATGGATTCAAAAACCCTTAGCTTGTATTTCCTTAAGTGACTCATATGAACATTATTAATGCATAATAAGCTATCCTATCATTAGTATATTCATTGTAAGTCTTGTACTCAAGTATGAATCACAGGATTAGAAATATGCGGGGTATTACATATGCCATTTCTGATAGTTCCATTAGTTTTAGAAAGTCAATTTTAGTCTAGAAGGACCCTTTGTTTGGGTACCAAGGCTTTAAAACTCATTTTGGGCTATTGATAAAAAATTTAGAAAAATGGCACTTGGGTGTCAGGCTAACTTTTCATTGAAAAGACCTTAGATGAAAATTTGGACTAGGTCATTGATTTTAGATAATAAAATTAATTGGGGTAGCATAATTCATTTGCATTTATGGGATTCTGGAAGAATCTCGACATGTCGGTGAAGACATGAAAAATTCCAAGTATCCAGTTGGGGTAATCAGCGGGTGCATATGCTAAAGTGGCCATTTGGATGATTTAGCGGCTTGACCTTCCCCGATGAGCTGCTTTAGTGGAAAGGTGACTTCTAAAGCACTTTCTGCTTGAGGGCCAACTTGTTCTCTTAAGTGACATACCATGCGTAGGCAGGTACCGCTATAGAGGCACGTGGTCACTTTAGTGGTTACCGCTAAAGTGGCCCAGTACTAGCTTTAGTGGAACTTGAGAGCCATTAAATGCACCAATTAGCCAAATTTTCTCCCAGTTTTCACACAAGTTCAAGAGTGAAATACCCCAGAAAGTGTTGAAACTTGGGGGAAACATTAATAGGTGATTTTGGGGTGGTTGTGAGCTTAGATTTCTTGTTTTTTCTTTGAATTCTAGGTAAATCTTCACTAAATTCATTGATCAAAATCTCTATAATTTCCCAAAATCCCTATATTATTGGTGGGCTGCTTTTAGCACTATTTGAGTTTGAAATTTACCCATTCTTCAGGGTACATATTTCTTGAGCATAGAGGGATGTGTTGATGATTTCATAAAGCAATTTTGCAAGTGAGCCGCATATGAGATTTTTACATAATTTTGGACCCGAAGTATGAAAGTGTAATATGGTTTCCATTATTCTCGTATTTATGAGTAGATTAGGGTTTTAATAGTATGGCATTGTCTGAAAGCTTCTTGTTAGAAAAAATCATTGATTTAGCAAATTTCATTGGGCTTTCTTCGGCGTCCAAGTAGGCTATGTTCACCATTCTCATAGATTGGGCTTAATTGTAGGATATTTATAATAATGTGCTAGATATAGGTTGGAAATTAGATCTTAGAGGAAAAATTAGTATAATTTGGATTATTTAGCCTATTAAGGAATCATAAATTCGGTATAATTGACTTAGTTATTCATGCTTAGGGTAGAAGTTCTATATTAGGACTAAATATGGCTTGTTTAATATCTAGTACAGAAATTAGATACCTTAGCCTTTTTCGAGTAGGAATTTTCCTTACAATGCATTTTTGAGGATTAAGAGTGGGCCCCTCTTATGCATCTTATGCCAAAGTTATTATTAGTTCCTTGTAGATATTATAGGTATGATTCTATCTTTTTGATGTATATTTTAGAGTTAGAATATGCTTGATACATGATGATTATGCTAGATTGGTTCTTGGGACTTGATACTAGTTGTGGTTCAAGTCCAGCGATTTATGATCTTAAGAATGGTTCGAATCCGGTATTATTCATTACATGAGTTCTAATTTGAGTTCACCAATGAGAGGTTATTTATGATGGTTATGGTACCAATTAAGTTTGGTGTTTATGGTATGGAAGGATTTACTGTTATGGCTTGAGATACAGTTCAGTAGTATAATTCTTATTACTTCTTCTCTTTGATTTAACCCTCTAGGTTTATGGTGTCCTGCATTGGGTAATTTACTTTTCCATACTTACTAGATTATTGGGGCCAGTTTTGTAGTGATAGTTATGTGTTCTTGTATGTTATATTTTGGACATTTTATTTATTTACAGTAATTGGAGAATTATTCTAGGTTTTCCTTTTTACCTAGTCTTAGCTTAATTGTCTTGTAATTTTTAATTATATTTATATTATGATTTAGATCAGCTGGCCGATGAGTACCTGTGGCTTTGGTACTCCTACCACACTTTTGTACCTTTTTTGTGTAGATCTAACTACTAGTTACCATCGTTGATGCTACGATCATGCTGACTAAAGTTTAGAGATAGGGTGAGCTCTCAAAGCCAAAGTTGACATTTTCTCCTTCTATTATTTTTGCTTAGTCTTTCCATTTCAAGAGTGGAGTATTTTAGCTATTACAATACTCATATAGTTTTTATTTAGTGGATCTTGTGCTGACATTACTAGGTCGTGGGATGCTGTTATTATCTTATTATCTTCCCTATTATTATTATTATTATTATTATTTTGTGATTTATTGTTGTAAGGTTTTATTTACATATTACCAATATTTATACCATTTTCTACCTTATTAGCCCATTGCTTATAGCTCTGGGCTATGGTTTATCTTATCTACTATTGGGGGTAAAGTAGGTACAATCATAACTCAGAAATTGGGTCATGACAAAAATATAGGATATGGAATAATCTTCACGATAAGGAAAAAATAAGGGAATTTCTAAGGATATCTTATAGCCTCTCGGAGATAGACATGGACGTTTATGTATCGATCCATGAGGCCTTACCAGACACCTTGTTCTTACACTGAATAGTCCAATGAACTGGGATTTGATACCAATTTATCACAACCCAAAAACTTAGGTCATGATGACACTTGTTGTGGCTAACCCTTGAAGAGTAAGCCAATCAACCAAAAGATATGTAATAGAAAATCACAACACAACAACCCAAGGAGAGACTTCTAAGGCAGAGTCCAACCATACTTGGATAATAATTGTGGGAGTCTGAATATAAATAATAGGATACACCATTCAAAAATCTATTGTCACAGTGTAAGAACAAATCTAAATACAACCTGAAATATGGAAGTACATCTAAAACTCAAGAAAGAAACACGTCTATCTTTGAAAACAAAGTAAGATATAACTAGTAGAATGAGGTCAGAAGTCAAACTCCAAAAACATAGAGAGACCGATATCTCTAATGTATCTGTAATACCCAACGTTTTTCCTAGCTTAAATCCGTTCCTAGAATACCAAAGATTAGCTTCAAGAATGAATAACCTTTATTTCATACGGAATTTTCTAGATTTAGACCTTCCATTGTGTGGGAAATTGAATAATCTTTACATCGATATGAAATTCGCCCGAATCCAACACTCAGTGAAGAAGTTAGAGCATTTTTAGTAATACAGTATCCCACATGGGCACTCACCGCGTCGAAGTGGATGCCAAAATGGCAATCGTCACATTCCAGTGGACCTCCGCAATATTGGAACATCATAGAGAGGTCCAAATTCCCAATTATCAATTTCCAGTGGTGCAACGCAATAGCACTGCGTCGCGCCAGAGTGCAAATTCGCACTCGTCCTTTTCTAGTAGCTTAACGCGATTTCACCGCATCGTGGTGAAGGTTTAATTGCCGTAATATTGATCCATTATTCAAATTATTCTGTCATGACTTTAATACTAAGTATGTGAAGTCCTTATTAGGTGAATAATGTTCATAGAAGTCACTTAGAGCCAAGTGGAGCTTAGAATATTAGATTCGACCAAAATTTGGCATTCAATCCTACAAGGGTCTACTTTAAATGTGTATAACATTTTATATATGGGAAAATTTTAATATCAAGACCCACAAAATTATAGATAATTGAATTAGATTTCCGATGATACCTATTTTGCAAAAATCCGGTACTCGAGTGAAAAGTTATAACCATTTTAGTGTGAGGCGGGTTCCGAATTTCTTCTTTAAATTAATAAAGGGAACTGGGTCTTTTCCCAGCTCAACCCAGGTCATAAAAACACAATCTAAGGTTTTAATTGGGGCATTATTTTCCCCCATTCTCCAATTTTTCCCTCAAGAACAACCCTAATCAATTCCCTCAAGAGTCATCAATTCTATTTTCTTCTCTTCAACAAAAAGATCAAGAATTTGGGGTTTCTAATCCAAGAACTTCAATAATGATTTCAAGATCATCTCTAAAGGGTTCAAAGTTCAAGTTTTAACATTCAATTCATCATAGGAATCAAAGATTCAAGCTTCCTCGTTGAAGATCATCAATTAAGGTATGTCGGGTTGTAACAAAAACAATCCTTTCGTTCTTGTGACCAAAAAATTTCTTTAAGTTATGAATTTATGAATTTTGATTATGATTTCTATGAAAGTTAAGTTAGGGTTTATACCCTATGTTGCTGATTGCATGATTTTGAGAATTTGAGTGATTTGTATAGTGAATTACACGTCTACTTTCAAATATTTATGTACATGATTATATTTTTCCAGATTTTAAGTTGAATAATGAACAATTGTGTTATAAAGAATGAACTTTATGGTGTTTGATATGAATTTAAAGCATGGGTTTAAAGCTCTAAGATTTAGTCTTGATATTTCAAGAATGATTATGATTTAAGTGTCCCATGAATGTCTATTTTCATATTTTGATAAAGAAAATTGATCTTTTGAACCAAGTAAAGATAGGAATCCACATTATCTATGATTCAAGGCAAAGTGAAGCATAGTTAGCTTCCATTGCACATTCTAGTATTATTTAAAATGGATTTCCTAAAAGTTCTGAGCCTAAGTATGGGAGTAGCATTTAGCACCGAGTTGGATATGATTCAAAGGTCTCATGCCCCAGAACTACGTGCTCCCGTATGTTTTTGATTTACCCCAATTGGGATAAGATAGTGATCACTAAAGTTAAGGTTCTATTCTGATGACAAGAATAGAGCAGCTCTCCCCAACATGGGCAAGCCGTTGGACTCCATGTCAGCTCACATAGTTTATGTCGGTTAGAAAAAACTCCCAAGTCCCAAAGAAGACTCCTACTCTTAAAACAATTTATGGAGTTAAAGTCTTGAGATAAAGTGTTTATTTTCAACACAAAATAAGCTTTAAGATTTCTAAAGCCTAAGATAGAGTACTTTTCAGATTACAGAAACTAAGTATAAGAGCTCACAATTTATTCAGATATTATTTTACTTGAGATTTCAGTTACAGAGTTACGGTTAAATCTTTCAGAGATAAAAGTGAGGCTTTTTCACTTAGCCTATATGATTTTAGAATAAGAAAAGAAATACAGATCTTAGAACTAAGTGAAATGACTCACGAGATATATACTGCATGCTTTACTATTCACGAATTATAAGTTTTAGATTTCAGATTACTCAAACTATGTGAGTCATTTACATTTAGCATGCATGATTTTATAAATGATGATGTTGAGATATGATTTTACTTATTGCATGCACCCCCATATACTCAGTACATCCTCAAAGTACTGATCCACATATATGTCTATGTACTACATTGTCTCATAATGTAGGTACAAGTTGTAGCGCATACACCATATTCAGTTAGTTCGCAGCTCCCAGTCAGTAGGTGATGAGTCCTTTTGATCCAAGGGCTCGCGTCAGTTATACTATTTGAGGAGTATTGTATTTTCTTTATTCAGATGTACTGAGTTGGGATAGTTGAGAGTCATGACTCGGCTATCTATAGTCAGTACTAGTAGAGGCTTCATACACAGTCAGTAGTGTCGATGTATGTTATTTCAATTTTATTTGTAGAAGTAGAGTTGTAGTTTTGTAAACTCAGATTTTTATTGCTCAAGTTCAGAGAAGTTTTATGTTTTCGCTGATTTTGTTCAGATTTATGTATTCTATTCAGTTTCTTGTAAGTATGATAGTAGAAGGGTTAGCTTGGGATCACTTGTGACCCTAAGCACCGTGTGACATCTCGGGACCCATTTTTGGGGCGTTACAGTATGAAATCACCACTAGAACTCAACTGCTGCATGTCACACTTATACCTAGATCGGACTGAAAGGGCATAATAGTGATAAGAATGATCAACTTGTACTCAGTAAGTACCATAGGCCGACTGAGAGAGGTAGAAAATAAGGTATATGAACATACACTATGAGCACATCACCTACAAGAAAAAAAATCCCAAATAATAGCTCAGATCATCTCCACTAACAGTTCTAAATATAACACATAAGTGGGAAATAAGTGCATGAAGAAAACAAGATAGACATACATCAGATAAAGTACAGATACACAACACTGAAGATGCATAAATGAATGAAATGCAATGAGGATAATAATAATAATGATGATGAGATATGATCGAGGTTATTACATAACCTCCGTATACACCCACTGGGCATCAGTTTTTCAAAGTAGGACCCATGGGGGGTTTGTAACCCATATACTATCTCAAACTCAGTCCCAATCTCCATATCCATATCTCCTCTCAGACTCGTAGGCTACAATAGAGGGTTTCACAAAAAGTTTTATTTCTATTAAAAATTAGTGCCTCCATAATGGTACCAACATCTCATGAATATATGTATGATACGAGGATGTAATGCTCATAACCAAATCATTTATGAAGATCTCAAAATTTAACAAGTAAATGTACACATGATCTTAGAATCCACTCAATATATCAGTTGCCCATGAATATATATAATCCATGTACCAATAAAACATCTATAATATCACATTAACCCCAACTTAGGAATTTCTATCATGAAAAGAGCAACCAATTGCATACACAAGGCCAATAATATTAAATTAGGTCCCCACACGGACCACACACAGAAAAATATCATCTCAAATCACCAATGAAATTAATATAAGCCCCCACTTGGGAAAACAACATTTATAGTATTATTTTCTTGGTTAATAACTACACCCATAGTATCTTTTTACATAAATATTAACTAGCCATCCAGTCTAAAGAAAGTTAAGCCATAATATATCTTATGGCGATGAAATCCATGCCTAAAAACCTTCACACAGAGTGTTTCCCCCTCATCAATGGCCCCAAAATCAACTAAAGTATACAAATATAGAATCAATGAGTACCTTTTTTCAAATTAGGGTCAAAACAGACCCCCAAAATGGGTTTTTGAAAAAAAAAGGATAAAATCAGAATTTTAGTTTATAAACATCTTACCATCTTACTCATGATTAAAGGAAGCCATAAGATAAAACCCAAGTCAAAATAGATTAAAAATGAGGTTTAAATTGAAGTAAACTATCTTAGGCCTTTCGGGCTAAAACCCCCAAAATGTCATTTTCAAAAATGCATTTTTTGTGAGTTTCTAATGACGGGAATTGAAGTAAAATAATTGAAATAGTGATTTAGAGCTTGCCCAAGCTCGAGAATGGAAGAAATCTCCCAAAAACTCTACAATCCAAAGTTCAAAGCCTCAAAAATAAGAGAAAAAACAAGAAAATGAAATTTTATACTATCTAGGCATGACTGCTTAAGAGGTTATTTGACTGCTTAAGCGGTCACCACTAAAGCATCCAAGTATGGCTTAAGCAGTACCTATGAGTATTCTACACTCCGCTTAAGCGGACAAGGGTCCGCTTTAGCAATTGTACGAGCTGGAAGTTGAAAGATTTCCAAGTCTCCACCGACCCCTCGGGATTCATCCAGAATTTCAAGAATGTAAATGAACTTTGCTATCCTATCAAATGCAATGTTCCAGATTCTATGAAGACATTTGATTTTCAAAAAGCAGTTATTTTCACAAAATTAACTCCTAAGACCCATTCATAATTTTTCAAGTCGAGGACCAAAATGAGGTTTTAAATCTGTAAAATCACACCAACCACACTGCCGATGCAAAATTGACGCTTGAGATTTATTTGAGTAGTTCGTTTTGCCATTCAATACATTGATCTATAAATGTTGACCGAAGTCAACTATAAGGCCTTTTAAAACTCTACAAACCATAAACTTGTGTAAATCATTCCGAGACACATTGGGAACCATATCAATCATCCCCACACCCCAGAAATATCATGTAGCAACCACGAGAAATGGTAAAATGACAAAAACACATAAAAATAAAAAGTCCACATAATCAAGTCGTTACAATATCCACTACTAAGAATCTAGTTCATCTTTGAACTAAAGGTAAGGGAAAATACCTGAATCAGATAAAAGCTGGAGATAACTACTACGTATGTTGGTCTCTCCCTCCTATATAGAATTTTCTCCGAGACGGTGCCACCACTGGAACTTAACCAATGGAATATCCCTAGAACATATCCGCCTTATATCCTACGCTAACATGGAGACTGGATTCCGACAAAGGGCAACCTTTCATCTAACTACACTGTGTCCCAACTAATTACATGAGACTCATCTGAAATATAATATGGTACCATGGAAACATGAAAAACTAGATGAACAACTGCTAAATCTAGGGGCAGTGATAATTCATAAGCTACATCCCTAATAGGCTGAATAATCTCAAATTAACAAATATACCCGGGGCTAAGCTTGTCCCTATTCCAAAACCTCATCATGCCCCATAGGATAAAAAACTGAAGGATGACTCGATCACCAACAATAAAACTCAAGGTAAATATGATCCACTCGAAGTCTATCATGAATGACTCAGACCCTATACAAAGATTCATGAAGCAAGTTCATACCTTAAGGTCTAATCTCAGAAACCTAAAACAAACAAATCGAAGAGCAATAACGCCTACCACATAAAGCCTTGAAGGATTCAATATCAATACTGAAATAATAGCTATTATTATAGACAAAACTCTGTCAAGGCTAAATGTTTCTCCCACTAACTTCCAAAGTAAATAACACTAGCGACAAACATATCCTCCAAAACCTGAATAGTCCGCCCTGACTTACCATCTGTCTGGGGGTAGAAAGATGTGCTAAGATCAACCCGATACCCAACTCCTCCTAAAATATATTTTAGTCAAAGGTAGTAAACACTGGCACACCATAGAGACAAGCTATCTCACGAATATATATATATATAGGCCAACCTCTCATCATTGATGGAAATCTGAATAGGAATGAAATAAGCAGACTTGGTCAATTGATCCTCGATAATTCAAACACTGTTAGAACCATGGGGAGTACAAGGCAATATAGTGATGAATTCCCATTTGCACTCGAGAATGGGTAACCTCTAAAGCAAACCACCAGGCCTTAAATACTCAGCCTTTATCTGCTGGCAACATAGACAATAAGATATAAAGTATGCTATTACCTTTCTTATACAACCCACCAGTGGTGTTGTATCAAATCACGTTACAGCTTAAGCACTCTCGTATGAACAAAATACTTTAAACAATGTGCCTCTTCCAAAATCAATCTCACCCAATCACCCTCTATCGGTCCACAAACTCTGTCCCCAATCCTCAAAACACCATCAAAGTTAAGTAAGGCTTCCTTAACCTTTCAACTCAACACCTTATTCCAAATCACTCTCAACCTAATATCATCAAACTGATGAGACCGAATTTTCTCCATCAAAGAAGATATAGCCTCCACAAATACCAAAATACAGCCAGGTGTCAAAATATCAAGCCTAAGTATCTGGTTAGCCAAAGATTGAATCTCTAAGGCCAAGGGCCTCTCCCAAGTCAAAAGATGTGCCAAGCTACTCATACTAGTCGACTTCTGTCTTAGGTCATCCACAATAATATAAGCCTTGCCCAGATGATAGGGAATAGTAATATCACAATTCTTAAGAAATATGAGCTAATGAGGCTGCCTCATATTAAGAACTCACTGGGTGAAGAAATACTGAAGGCTATGGTGATCCGGGAATATCATATAATGGACTTCATATAAATAGTGCCTCTATAACTGTAAAACAAATATAATTGCACACAACTCCAAATCATGGGAAGGGTAATTCTTTTCATGGTGCTTCAACTAATGACAAGCATATCCAATCACCGTACCCTCCTGCATCAATACAACACCAAACCCAACACCCAAAGCACCACAAAAACTATAAATCACCTTCCTTGGGAAAAGTCAAGATAGGAGCTAATGTCAATAAGCCTTTGACCTTTTGAAATTCACCTAACAAACATCGAATGACTAAAACAAAATCTTCTTCTAATTCAACCTGATCAAAGGATCCGGAATAGATGAAAAGCCCTTAACAAAGCGCCAATAGTAGACTATTAATCAAATAAAACTCCTAATATCGAGTGGATAGAAAGGCCTAGAACAATCACAAATTATTGAAATCTTAGATATATTAACCATGATACCATCCTTACTGATAACATGACCTAAGAATGAGGTAGAATCCAACCAAAACTTTTATTGTAAGAACTTACCATACAAATTCTCATTCCTTAATCTCTATAGTACAATTTACAACTGCTCCTCATGATCAACCTTACTTTTGGAGTAAACCAAGATATCCTCTAGAAATATAATTATAATAGAGTCGATTTATGATTGAAATACCCAGTTCATCAACCCTATAAACCTGACTGGGTTATTGGTCAATACAAAGGACATGACTAAAATCTCAAAATAACTGTGTTGAGTTTGAAAAGTTATCTTTAGAATATCCTAATCTCTAATCCTTAACTGGTGATACTCGGATATCAAATCAATTGTTAAACACACCAAAGCATCTTGAAGATAATTAAACAAGTCATTAATATAAGGAAGAGGATATTTATTTATACCTTTTACCTTGTTCAACTGTGGATAATCAATACACATACACATAGGCTCATTTTTTATTCAAAAACAAGACAGGCGCACCCCAGATGATACACTAGGTTGGAAAAATTCCTTATCTAATAATTCCTACAATTGAGCCTTCAATTACTTCAAATTTGCTAGTGTTATCATATAAGGAGAAATAGATAAAAGCTTTGTGCTTGGCTCTATATCAATAGAAAAGTCAATGTCATGATTCAGAGTCACACCAGGATAATCCATAGTATAAAAGTCCATGAACTCATGAACAATTTAGACAGAATCCAAAGAAGGTGGTGAATCAATACTAGTATCATAAATATGGGCCAAATAGGATAAACATTATCTCTCTACCATGCAACGAGCCCGAAAAAGGATATAACTCTCTTGGGATCAGAATGAAGCATATCCATAAAGCTACCCTAGGCACACACGGTGAAGCTAAATTCACAATCTATACCCGAGATGACATCAAAATCTACCTTATCTAGATAATAAGATCTACCCAAGTCTCATTGCCAACAAAAGTTACAACACAAGATTGGTGCACCCAAACAACCACTAAAGAGTTTTCTTTTGGGATAGTTACATGAATACATATGGAAAGACGCTAGCCAGTCGAATCAAAACCCAAGGAAAAATATTCAAACACATAGGATAAAGTTGATCCTGAATCAAATGACACAATAGAGATCTGAAACTAATGAGGATGATACTTATGATAATAATATTGAATGCCACTGCCTTAGATCTGGTGGGTATTGATAACGCTCAATCTACAGCTCTCGTGGGAGTGTAAAGCGGTCGTTAGCAAATATAGAACCCAACCTGGGTTGGGTATCGATCCCACAGGGAATAGCTTGGTCAACAAGTAAGCAAAATTAATAGACTTTTGGTGCAAGTCTCGTAAGAAGGGGGGATTGTAATAAGTAACCAAAGTAATGAAATAAAAGCTGAAAATAATAAAGTAAAAAGAGAAAGATTGTCACGTTGGTTGTAAACAATGAGAATTGAAGCGTTGGGGTTATGTCCACCTTCAGAGGTATACGTCTCTATTGGCTATGAGTGTGTAGAGTCTTGACATGCAATTTCTTATAGAGAATTGTAGTCGATGGTAAATCCAAGCGTCTCTCGACCTAAACAAGGACTATTTCACTTTAACTCTCTCGAGCTTAAAGCGTGTCTAACGGTACGAATTCTCCAAGAGGTTAGTCCAGGTACGGCACTAGCTTTTTAATAGGAAAGGGTGTCCTACTACCTTGACATTATCTCTTTTCCAGACAAATAACTTTTCTCTCGAACAAGTTAAATGTTAACCTGGCGTTGGTCTATGCGTCTTCTTTTCTAGACAAATAACCTTTCTCTCGAACAGGTTAGATGTTAGAATGGCGTGTTCTGGTGTTTGAACCGCAAAGAATGTGGATTTAAGATGAAGAGAATAATGATATAAGCAATATACTTGTCTTGAACTCACAAACTCACAGCTATAGATAGTAACTCATTCGGCTTCCATAACCCCAACTAAGAGGTTTAGTTACCCATGAATGCGAAGGATATCACGTTTTGCATGGTGAATGGCGTGAATAGTGGGTGTTTGGCGTGTGGTTTTAGTGATTCCGTAGCAAGTAACGATTCTCTTGTTGTGGAATTTAAGAATTGAATGTTTGTAGTGGAAGATGAGAGGGATGGAAGAAAATTAAGTGAAGAATGTATTGAAGGAAGATGTCTTAAGTGAAGAATTAATTGAATGCGGAATGTCTCCAAATCTCTAGCATGATAGGGTATTTATAATACTCCTATCCTACTCCTACTAAGCTAATGAAATAAATAACCAAATCCTAATATACTAATAAAATCCTTGACCCAAATGTACTAGGGTAAGGTTACAAAATTATAATCCAAATAGAATAATGAAACACATAACCTAATTGCACTAGGTTAATGTATTATGGCAAAAATCCAGCTTTGTGTCTGTAAGTCCCCAAAGTCTTCAGAAATGCTGTTTTAGCCCGGGACAGGTTTTCCATGCAGCAGATTTAGTCCTTTATGCGTCCAGCTCCCTTCCATCTCGTTTGTGAGCTTTCTTTTGCGTCAAGTAAGCCATAAATTGCTGTATTTTGCATCATTTCTACCTGAAACTTTCCTAATCACATTTGTTAGCTCATTTACAGGAAAAAGGACTAAAAGTGTATGAAATAGATAATTAGTTCTCGAAACTAGGCTAAAATATGGGCAAAATATATTGATATAGGCGCGTAATTTCGCCTATCATCAACACCCCACACTTAGAGCTTTGTTCGTCCTCGAACAACATATCATGTCCTTCTAAGCATCGACTTAAGGTTTTTACAGAAACAACACAAAACATTCTTCAAGACAAGCACAACAATTATCAACGAAGAGTAGCTTTCCGATTATAAGTAGAAACAATTTAACCTCAAGCATAGACTCGTGATGGTGATCAACTCGCATGCAAACGTTAAGGTACATAGAATCATATACAACTATCCAAAACTCATCAACCATGTGTGTCTCACAATATAGTACCCATAATCACTCACAAATATAGCATATTTTTCAAACATGGGTAGCAAAGTATCCTTGCGCTCACTCTCACAAAGAATTCATATGTAGCAACTAATGACCATAAGCTTGCCCTTAATGTAGTACTCTACTAAATGTCGGAATGTTAAGATTAGGATCAAGTAGGTCTTTAGATGGTTGTAATGTAGGCTAAGGGACGGGTAGGACTATTTTGGCCAGAAATAGTGACTAAGTTCCTAAGCACTTTAATACATCACTTTGAGTCATTGAAACTTTTTTCTCTTTCAACCTTTCTTTACTCTTTTATTCTACCACCCTTGTTCTCCTATTTTGTTTTTCAATTTTAAGCACAACTCACTTTTCAGCTTTCTTTTCCTTTTTCTTTTCACAACATACCTCCTATGATAGCACTTTCATTTTCATAACACATTCAAGCACCATTGCAATTTAAAGCATCATACTCACCCAATTTCCTCTTATGTTGTCACATGACTTATTCACTTTAAAGCACTTAGGAATTTGGATCAAATTACGGTCTTGAAAAAAAATGGATTAGGCTTACATACAAGGTTGTCAAAGAAATAGGCTAAAGGCTCAAAAAGGGTTTAACTAGGATAATGTGCATGGGTAGGAAAACTGAAGGTAAACATGTATAGGTTGCCAAAGAAATGCCTAAATCATATCCTAAACTTACATTCCTTATTTTCGCTTTGCATACATACCAGGCAAGTTCTAGCATCAGCCACAAACATAGAATATACTATTAATCTCACACACGCAAGGCACATGGTCGACTTGATTGGTAGTAATATAGACTCTCGACCCAACAAGTGAAGGAATTGAATCACAATATCACATAATAGTCACAACTAGAGCCTAAATGTCTCAATAGTCACAATTGTAGCACATACTCTTGTTCTAATCTCATGCTGCCTATCAAAATAATTCCATGCGTAGCTAGAAAAAAATTTTACTCCTAATAAAAAAACGTCACACGAGAAAAAAAATCACAAAAAATAAAAATTTGGACTCAAAACAAAATAAACAAGAGCAAACATACAAACATAGCATGCAGATTCTGCTGACACCCCACACTTAGACTAGACACTGCCCTCAGTGGAAAATAAAGTCGAAGAACCTGATTAGTCGGACTCTTCCTCAATGTCGGGGGTCATACCCCCTTCGTCCGAATCATCGTAAGAGTCATCGTCAGAGTTCTCCTCAGCATCAGAATCAGGCAGGCGTCTATCATCATCAGTTGGCACGTCATCATCAAGAGGTTCCTCGAAATAAACTCCTACTCCACACATCTCCCGGGCATGTCTGTTCATTGGGTAGTCGTGGTCCAGCTGTTGGAGCTCTTCAGCAGTTGGAATACGTCCACCACTCATCATAGTGAATCTCGTCATGCCATAGAGATGACGGAAGAAACTCTCGTCACGAGCATGTCTCTCCGCAGTGGTAAGGTTGACTCCATGCGTTGTTTCAGCATCTTTGACCTTGGTGAGGTCAACCTTCTTTGGGGTATGTGGGAGTTTATGGTCAGCTGGTTCCTCTTCTATATCCTCCTTCCGCAACATTGCTGTCAACAAATTGCCGAATGTGAAATGGGACCTGCTGTGGAGTCTGGCTTTTCTCATGGTAGATCGAATGATTGCCCCAAAGTTGATAGGGACATTCGTCATTAATGCATAAACCAGGCACACTCTATCTCTTGATATCTTTGTGTATTGCGTCCCAGGAATGAGGCATGAGTTGACAATGCGCATCCAGATTCTTGCTTCCCTATTTAGTGGAGCATAGGGGAATGTGTTGTGACGGCCTGTTTCCTTATGTCTGCCCCATCTCGCCATCGATCTGCTTCCACAAAGCGTGTGTCTTATAGCTCTGTAAGGAGGCCTGCTGTACAGCTCTTTGTATGGTGCAGTGTCGACCGAAGGTAGGCCTAGAAACGAGTTGATCCAATCCGCTGTAAGCTGTAACACTTGGCCCCGAATTTTGACTTCGTTGCCTGTTGTGTTTGGCGACCAGTTGGCATAAAACTCTCTTGTCAAGTCAAGATTGCACTCTCCCATGTCACGGAAGATGAAATCCAGCTTCAAAGCCATTATCTTAGCCAACAGTTGCGGCTCCTTCTTTGCTAAGGTCTCCTTGTTGATTAAGTCGACGTGCACATATTTCTTTTCTTTGTTGCTGCTGTACCATGCCTTGGCTTCTTCCTCAAGAACCCATTTAATTCCGAACATTCTGCGTGGTAGGTGTGCGGAAGATGATTCGCCTTGGTCTTTTCGGCTTCTCTTTTTGTCCTTGCGGGTCGTGGTAGCCTTCTCCTTGCCTTGCCTTGCTTTCGGTGCCATTGAACCTGAGACTAGAAATAATGTTAGATGCAGCACAATCGCACTTTAGACAATCTATATGCAAGCATTAGGGGTACCACCCCACACTTAATCTTGTTAGCACAAATCAGTGAAGTGAAAGTGGTCGAGTACTCAGACTTCGTCGACATACGTCCTCGGATTGTATTCCGACAAGAAAATCAGCATTACATCACTTATGAGCAGCCACTTTGGACGTCTTTCATGGTGCATATAGCGATACTATAACATAGGAGATACCACATGGAATTGCTATTCGAACAACCAACACTACCTCCTACGTCGATAGTCACTATAACCATATCCCGATGGCCGGGATGGTTAATCATGCAAGCATCCAAACAACACTCTCAATCAATATTCATGGCCACATATGTTCAGCAAGTATCATAACAATGCCATTGCAACAAAATTCAAGTCGGAAACAAGTCAAGAATTCCATACGTATATAATCAATCACACGATTTTGCAACAATTATCCAATCACATGAACATCACCACTAATCTCACATGATTTAGCATTTAATAATAAGCATAGTAAAGTAGTACTTACGATAAATAGATGAAGAATAAGAGAGCACTTACTTGCTTGAAGATTGTGGAGAAGTTGTTGTGGATTGGAAGAACAAAGGAAGAAAAATTTGAGAGGATTTGGGATGATATGCGGCGCCTTTAGGGTTGATTCTAATGTGTTTGTGAAATAAAAACAAGTCCCCTTTATATAGGAGGAGGATGGGTCGGGTTATGACCCATTTACAATCGGATTTGGGGACAAAATCACCCTATATGCGGCGCATATCCCTCGGCATATCACATGTATATGCGGCGCATTGTCCATGGCATAATGGGACATATGCGCCGCACATGGTATGGCATATCTAGGCATATGCGGCGCATATGGTATGGCATTTGGTCTCAGTATCTCAAATGCCATAGCATAGGCGGCGCATAGTCAAAAGCACACCTAGGAATAGGCGGCGCATAGGGTATAGCACACTAGATTCCGAGTCCTTAGGCTATAGAATAGGTTGTGCATCGTTCGTGGCCTATTTTTACCAAGGCCTAGCCTTCCTCGAAGCCTATTATGACGTGAGAAAGGCTCAATTCATAGCCTTATGCATCACCATTACTAACTTACCGACTTTACCATACAATGCGACCAAATCGTCAGTTGAAATCAATCTCCTCGTTGCATACTTCTTACACCTATATTTGCTCAAACAAATGAAAACGATTAGTACGATGGGTTGCCTCCCACCAAGCGCCTTAGTTTTGGTCGTGGCACGACTCTTATTTTTTGGATTTTCATTTATCAAAAAGAAAAAAATACTAAAACGACAAAACGATAAAACAATAAAACGAAGGGTTGCCTCCCATCTAGCGCCTTATTTATTGTCGTGGCTCGACGTAGTAATCTCGAGTACTTAGACTTCGTCGAGATAAGTGATGGCCATGTCATTCATCGAGTCAAGAGGACCGATATATGGCTTAACACGTTGGCCATTCACCTTGAAGATAACACCCTCATTATTTTCCAATTCGACTACTCCAGACGAGTAGACGTGGGTGACTTTAAATGGACCAGACCACTTTGATTTTAACTTACCTGGGAAGAGCTTGAATCTGGAGTTAAAGAGTAGTACCATGTCACCTTTTTGGAAGTGTCGTCGAACAATCCGCTGATCGTGATACTTCTTCATCCGCTCCTTGTATAAATCTGATCTTTCATATGCATGGAGACGGAATTCATCTAGCTCGTTCAGCTGCTCCAACCTCAGGTTCTTCACATCATCCCAATTCAGATTCAAGTGCTTCAATGCCCATAATGCCTTGTATTCAAGCTCGATGGGTAGATGACAAGCCTTCCCATAAACTAGCTGATAAGGTGACATGCCAATGGGTGTCTTGAATGCAGTCCTATACGCCCATAGTGCATCATCTAGCTTCCGAGACCAATCCTTCCGATTCGCATTGACTGTCTTGGCAAGGATTTGCTTGATCTCACGATTGGAAACCTCTACTTGTCCACTAGTTTGGGGATGATAAGGCGTAGCTACCTTGTGTTGCTTGACTCCATACTTGGCCAATACAGATTTGAATAGCTTGTTGCAGAAGTGAGATCCTCCATCACTTATGATAGTACGAGGTACCCCAAAGCGAGAGAAGATATTCTTCTTTAAAAACGCTACAACACGCTTTCCTTCATTATCGGCCAATGCTACAGCTTCAACCCATTTCGACACATAATCCACAGCAACCAAGATGTACTTCATTCCAAACGAATTCACGAATGGTCCCATGAAATCAATACCCCATACATCAAAGAGTTCTACCTCCAGAATTTTGGACATGGGCATTTCATGGTGTTTTGAAATAGCACCTTGACGTTGGCATTGGTCACACCTTCTCACATAGTCGTGTGCATCTCTGAATATTGTAGGCCAATAATAACCACTTTGCAAGACTTTTCTTGCTGTTCGATTCCCTGCATGATGGCCTCCAACTTGCGAAGTGTGGCATGCTTCTAATATAGTGGGCACTTCTTCATGGGATATACATCGTCGAATGATACCATCCGCGCATCTTCGAAACAAATAAGGCTCATCCCAATAATAGTGCTGAACGTCATGCATAAACTTCCTCCTCTGGTGGTAAGATAAGTTGGAAGGTATCACATTACTCACCACGAAATTTGCAAAGTCGGCATACCATGGTAAGTTCTCCATTGTTGTCGCTAGTATCTCCTCGTCAGGGAATGCATCGCCAATCTGATTTTCTGATTGCGCCACATACTCATTCTCAAGTCTAGATAGGTGATCAGCCACTTGGTTCTCGCAACCTCTTCTATCTTTGACTTCGAAATCAAACTCTTGCAGCAGCAACACCCATCGAATCAGCCTTGGTTTTGCATCCTTCTTTGTCATTAGATACCTAAGAGCTGCATGGTCTGTATGAACGATCACTTTAGTACCTAATAGGTAGGCACGGAACTTCTCAAACGCATACACAACCGCTAATAGCTCTTGTTCAGTGACGGTGTAGTTCCTTTGGGCTTCATTGAGGACCTTACTCGCATAGTAGATAGGATGAAATAATTTCTCCTTTCTTTGTCCAAGAACAGCACCAACGGCTACCCCACTAGCATCACACATGACTTCGAACGGGAGCGTCCAATCTGGTGTTACCATGATAGGGGCTTCAATGAGTTTTTCTTTAAGGCATTCAAATGCCTTTAAGCAATCATCATTAAAGTCAAACTTCGCATCTTTCTCCAATAGCTTGCATAATGGACTAGAAATTTTGGAGAAGTCTTTGATGAATCTACGATAAAACCCAGCATGGCCAAGAAAACTACGAACTCCCTTCACCGAAATTGGAGGTGGTAGCTTCTCAATTACCTCTATTTTGGCGCGATCAACCTCTATTCCTCTTTCGGAGATCTTGTGCCCAAGAACAATTCCTTCTTTTACCATGAAGTGGCACTTCTCCCAATTCAGCACAAGGTTGAACTCTACACATCTTTGTAATGCCATGCTTAAATTCACCAAACATGCTTCGAAAGACTCCCCAACAACTGAAAAGTCGTCCATAAATACCTCCAAAGTGTCTTCTACCATATCAGAGAAAATGGACATCATACATCGCTGAAAGGTGGCTGGTGCATTACATAACCCGAATGGCATACGTTTGAAGGCAAACGTACCATATGGGCATGTAAACGTTGTCTTCTCTTGGTCTTCTGGTGCAATAAAAATCTGATTATAACCTGAATAACCATCAAGAAAGCAAAACCATCCTTTTCCCGCTAATCAATCTAGCATTTGGTCCATAAATGGCATGGGGAAGTGATCCTTGAGAGTCCAAGAATTCAGCTTGCGGTAGTCCATGCATACTCTCCATCCAGTGACGGGCCTGAGTGGAATAAGCTCATTCTTTGCATTCGCAACCACCGTCATACCTCCTTTCTTGGGAACACATTGTACTGGGCTTACCCATGTACTATCAGAAATAGGATACACAACTCCTGCGTCTAACCACTTGATAATCTCCTTCTTCACCACCTCTTGCATTGGTGGGTTTAGACGTCTTTGGTGTTCGATGGTGGGTGTGCACTTTTCTTGGAGCTGAATTTTATGAGTGCAAATCCCAGGTGGAATACCAAGGATATCCGCAATGGTCCATCCAATAGCTCTAATATACTTGCGTAAAATTGCAATAAGAACTGCAACTTGTTGCTCACCTAAATCGGCTGCCACTATGACTGGAAGAGTGTTTCCGCTTCCTAAGAATGCATACTTCAAATGGCTTGGCAGCTCCTTTAATTCTAATGTGGGTGGTTCTTCAATAGATGGCTTAGCTGGTGGTGTGGGTCGATTCTTGAGATCAAGATCCAGCTTCTTAGGAGGATAGCGATATGCTCCTAATCCCGATAGAGCACAAATATCATCTTCAGAAATTTCAGCATCATCATCATCTTCTTCCATGAGCAAAACCTCCAAAGGATCATCAAGAATTTGCTCTTCAGCAAGTAACTCATCCTCGTCATCAACGACAACATCAGCAACAGAAAATACACTTAGATCTTTGGGTTGCTTCATTGATTTGCAAACATCAAAGCGCACTACTTCATCATTTATTCGGAATGAAAGCTCATTAGCTCTCAAATCTATGAGCACACTTCCCGTAGCAAGGAAAGGGCGTCCCAAGATTATGGGAACCTCTGAATCTGCTTCGCAATCCAAGATGACAAAGTCTGCTGGAAATATGAATGAAGATACCTTCACCAAGACATCGCATAGAATACCAACCGGTCGTTTTACCGACCTATCCGCCATAACAAGCTTCATATTGGTTGGTGTAGGATCTCCCAACCCCAACTTCTTGTAGATTGATAATGGCATCAAGTTGATGCTGGCTCCTAAGTCACATAATGCTTTAGCAAAGTCCAAAGATCCGACGGTGCAAGGAATAGTGAAAGCTCCTGGGTCGGCCTTCTTCTGAACTATGGATCGGGTAGCTATTGCACTACAATGATGCACATCTTCTTTCAGCTCATAGCTTGCTGCCCTCTTCTTAGTCAAAAGATCTTTCATAAACTTCGCATACCCAGGCATTTGTTCAAGTGCCTCTACCAATGGGACATTAATAGTCAGCTGCTTCAACATGGTCATAAATTTGCTGAACTTAGTGTCATCGGCCACCTTCTTCAATCTTTGTGGAAAAGGTGGAGGTGGGTATGGAAGTGTTCTCTCCATGGCTTTATTCTCCTCTTGCTTCCGTTTATTATTTTTTTCAGGCTGCACGTCACTAGGCAACACGTCCTTGACGTTGGAAGTAGATATTGCGGCGTCTTCCCTAGTGGCGTCACTAGGTGTGGCGTCCATGTCTGCTGTTCCGTCAACTACTTGCTTGCCTTCTGCTGAAGTTTCCAGCACCTTACCACTCCTCGTAGTGATGGCCATGCATGACCCATCAGTCCTTGGGTTTTGCACAGTATCGCTAGGCAAGGTACCGGCTTTTCTTTGGTTGAGTGCTGCTGAAAGTTGACTGAATTGCTGCTCTAGTTGCTTGATAGAAGTGCAATGAGAATCAACTAATTGCTTCATGGAGGCCAAATCGTCAATCACCTCCTTAACTCCCGCGCTCGTTGCTTCCACTCCTTTCAATAACTTAGCCATCATGTCTTCCATAGAATTAGATGTGGTGGTATCACGTCTACCAGGGGGAACGTACAAACCACTATTTTCATTATTTTTCTTCCAACTACCTTGGTCCTTACCTCCAGATTTATCATAATAGTTCCGACCTTGGTTTCCTTGGGCATTCCCACGGAAACCCCCCTGATTGTTCAAGTAGTTGGCCTCCTCTTCTGAATCAGATTCGTCTCTTCCTTTTGACGCAATAGACTTCACTTTTTCAGTCTTCCCTAATAGATGCTTTGTAAGAAGATCCATTTGGGTTTTCATGTGCGCCATATCTTGATCACGTTCTTCTTCTCTCCTTCTTTGATCTGCAGACATGCCAATAGATAAAGTGGGGCTTGCTACCTCAGAATCCCTGGTATGCCAAGCTCTACTTTGTTTCGTCATACGATCTAGCATGTTACTTGCTTGACCAAAGGTGAGGTCCATAAAAGAACCTCCAGCTGCGTTGTCCACCACTGGTTTAGTTACTGAATTCAAGGCTCTATATAAGATCTCCATGAGGTGAACATTAGTCATGTGATGGTTTGGGCATCTCGCTAGCTTTGTCTTGAACCTCTCCCATGTTTCGTGAAGAGCTTCAGAGGGAAGCTGACGAAAGTTGCTGATTTCATCTCTCAATTGAGCCCTCTTGGATGGCGGAAAGAATCTTTCTAGGAAAGCGTCTCTCAATTGCCTCCAATTTGTAATAGAATCAGGAGTCAGCCCATTCAACCATAATGTTGCCTCCCCAGACAGAGACAATGGAAATAGACGTAATCGAATAGCATTCTGACCAACTCCAGGATTGTCAAAAGACTTGCATGTAGAAATAAAGTTGATGAGATGCATATTCGGGTCATCGCCTGCCAGTCCACCAAATAATCCCTTGAGTTGCAATAACTGAATCATGGTGCTAGTGATGTTGAACTTGGCTCCGGGCGCTAATGGTGGTGGACTTATAGCTCCAGTGGCTCCGGCACCATCAAGATCATCATCATCATCGTCGAAAGCTGGTTGCAAAGGTTGGCGATCATATCTGTACCGAGCTTGTCGACCTCGTCTGTTGGCAGGTGTTGCCATTTCAGCGCCATGCCTTGGGTTGATCAACTCGTCATCTCCTAAATCTTCATCGTCAGGATTTGTTGCTCGTCCAGGATTATCAATGTTTTGTTGTTGGACTTGAGCAGCGGCAAGAGCAGCTAATCTTGCTTGCTCGTGTTGAGCAGCCATCCTGTCGATTTCCGCTTGTGCTTCCATTCTTCTAATTCGTTGCGGTTCCGGATTGATTGGTAATAACGGTTGACCAGAACTTCTAGTATGGGGCATGCACTAAAAGAAAAACCTGCAATAAACAAAAACAAAAACTAAACGTAAAAGTACGAGAATCTTTGACCAAAGGGTCTAGTAATTTTCACGAACTTGATTGACACTTGTATTCCCCGGCAACGGCGCCAATTTTTGATAACGCTCAATCTACAGCTCTCGTGGGAGTGTAAAGCGGTCGTTAGCAAATATAGAACCCAACCTGGGTTGGGTATCGATCCCACAGGGAATAGCTTGGTCAACAAGTAAGCAAAATTAATAGACTTTTGGTGCAAGTCTCGTAAGAAGGGGGGATTGTAATAAGTAACCAAAGTAATGAAATAAAAGCTGAAAATAATAAAGTAAAAAGAGAAAGATTGTCACGTTGGTTGTAAACAATGAGAATTGAAGCGTTGGGGTTATGTCCACCTTCAGAGGTATACGTCTCTATTGGCTATGAGTGTGTAGAGTCTTGACATGCAATTTCTTATAGAGAATTGTAGTCGATGGTAAATCCAAGCGTCTCTCGACCTAAACAAGGACTATTTCACTTTAACTCTCTCGAGCTTAAAGCGTGTCTAACGGTACGAATTCTCCAAGAGGTTAGTCCAGGTACGGCACTAGCTTTTTAATAGGAAAGGGTGTCCTACTACCTTGACATTATCTCTTTTCCAGACAAATAACTTTTCTCTCGAACAAGTTAAATGTTAACCTGGCGTTGGTCTATGCGTCTTCTTTTCTAGACAAATAACCTTTCTCTCGAACAGGTTAGATGTTAGAATGGCGTGTTCTGGTGTTTGAACCGCAAAGAATGTGGATTTAAGATGAAGAGAATAATGATATAAGCAATATACTTGTCTTGAACTCACAAACTCACAGCTATAGATAGTAACTCATTCGGCTTCCATAACCCCAACTAAGAGGTTTAGTTACCCATGAATGCGAAGGATATCACGTTTTGCATGGTGAATGGCGTGAATAGTGGGTGTTTGGCGTGTGGTTTTAGTGATTCCGTAGCAAGTAACGATTCTCTTGTTGTGGAATTTAAGAATTGAATGTTTGTAGTGGAAGATGAGAGGGATGGAAGAAAATTAAGTGAAGAATGTATTGAAGGAAGATGTCTTAAGTGAAGAATTAATTGAATGCGGAATGTCTCCAAATCTCTAGCATGATAGGGTATTTATAATACTCCTATCCTACTCCTACTAAGCTAATGAAATAAATAACCAAATCCTAATATACTAATAAAATCCTTGACCCAAATGTACTAGGGTAAGGTTACAAAATTATAATCCAAATAGAATAATGAAACACATAACCTAATTGCACTAGGTTAATGTATTATGGCAAAAATCCAGCTTTGTGTCTGTAAGTCCCCAAAGTCTTCAGAAATGCTGTTTTAGCCCGGGACAGGTTTTCCATGCAGCAGATTTAGTCCTTTATGCGTCCAGCTCCCTTCCATCTCGTTTGTGAGCTTTCTTTTGCGTCAAGTAAGCCATAAATTGCTGTATTTTGCATCATTTCTACCTGAAACTTTCCTAATCACATTTGTTAGCTCATTTACAGGAAAAAGGACTAAAAGTGTATGAAATAGATAATTAGTTCTCGAAACTAGGCTAAAATATGGGCAAAATATATTGATATAGGCGCGTAATTTCGCCTATCATCAGGTATATCATAGCACTGTCCATGTCTGCTACCAGACTAGGTAGCCCTTCAATAACCACCTTGGGCACCATTACCTCTACCTCGCGTACCTATAGTAGTAACTTTACCATCCTAAGGTTCACCTTTTATTATTAATAGAGAAATCTGCCTGAAAATAGGGGAAATCCTTGGCCACAAGGCAAAACTCATCACACATAAACCCCTGTGGCCGGAATTAATCTGAAGAGCTACAACTGAGCTAGAACGACCACCCTAAAACAATGATCGACTACCTAAATTCAGTAAACCAAAAAAACATCTACCTGAACCCTACAAATTATCTGTATTGGTTTACCGTGGTACCGATAAGAGACTCTAAAATCTTTGCCTCAACTAGTGTGATCGCTAAACTTACCCTGATGGTGCATCCTCTTAGCGCCTCTCTGAGTAGATCAACTAATAACCTCAGTTATTTTTGCATGATTGACTACACTCTAAAATTATACCCCTGACACCACTATTTGGGCAATAGATAACTGAAAAGTAGTATCCAATCTCTTCATACACTTTTGAATCTTCTTATACATAATGGAAATATTGGTAATAGACTATCTAAACAAGGCATGCTAATATTCCTCATACTCAATAATATTTATGGAGCCCTGCTCCAGATGATCAAACTTGTCTCTCATCTAATCCCTCAAACTGTATGGCATAACCCTATCCAAAAAGGTATTAGTAAACTGATCTCTAATCATCTTTGGAAAACTAAGAGATCTGCAACTAACAAGTGATCTCCACTAATCTTAGGCTACATCTCTCAGCTAGTAGGTAGTGTAAGAAAATCCATATGACTCAAGTAATCCAAGGTTATATAGATTCTCTCAGAAATTAATCAAGAATTCATAGGCATCCCCATCCCTAGCTCCACTAAACCTATGCGATCCTAAGTGAGTAAATCTCTCAAACCTCTTTATATCTTCAAAAAACATAACCAGTCCTGAAGCAACAAAAGATATAGTAAATTTGGTAGGTGGTGATCCTACCTTAGAAGGTAGCATATATGAATTCTAAACCCCTAGAATCGAAGTACCATGCTAGGATACTGGCATAAAATAAGGAACAACACTTAGGGCCTGCAGAATACCATAAGTGAAGGTCAGTATAGATAAAGGAATTAGGTTGGTATCGATGAAAAAATCACACTCAAGATTAGAGGAACATAATAAGTAGATTCTAACATAGATGGTGGAACAACACTCAGAGCTAGAGAAATATCAGGTGCTCTCAACGAAACACCCTCCAAATGAGCCAGCAAATGGATCAATAAACCCTTAAAGACTGGGGTAATAGTACTTTGTGAATCCTAAGTAGGACCCACTTCTCTAGCATGCTCAATCTTGATATTAGGGGAAAATCATGATATATAGAATAATAATGAAAATAGGAATGAAAATAGGACCCACATCTCTAGCATGCTCAACAAGTCAGCTTTTTCTAATAAACCATCCATAGAGCCTTTGTTTATTTTTTAAAAAATAGGAGTGAAAAAATGTTTTTCATTTTTAAAAACCTAAAAACAACATTTCTATTATTGTGGTGGTAAAGTTAAAATTTCAAAAGTTTGTAGTGAAATTGAGACTACCGGTGTAGAGGCTTTTTTATAGTTGTAGTGGTTCCTTTATTATTGCAGCAGTCCTGAGGTAAATCTTGTGGCTTCTCCTATTATCAATCTATTTTGTAGCATGACTCTAAGGATACAATCTAGCAAACCAATCCTATTATGATAAACTCTATAATTGGAGTTCTATTGACGACCCATTTTACACACCAAAAGTTACTACAACTTCTTATAAGTCATCTTCTATCAAAAAATCAAGTCAAATAATCCACCAATGCTCAAATTTCTTCCATATTTACTAACAATATTACACCCTAAAAAAGAAACTAATATGAGGAGTACCCTAAAATTGCAAAAATTTGTCTATGGTAAAAACTAGAGAAGGTTCTACTCCTTATTTCACTGTAATGATGAATTGGGTCATTATGTTAGATACTTATTTACTACGCATTTATCCTCTAATGAAAAATATCCTAAAAATAATAAAACTAAAGAAATATTATTTACCTAAGTGTATAAACAAATGTTTTATCGCTTGCATATATTCAACTTTGTCTCCTAAGTTGCTTTCTTAAAGATGGTTCCTCCATTGAGTTTTAATGGATTAAATGACTTTGGTTCTAGATTTCCTCAATATCTAAATGATATGGAAATTGGGTCCTCATCATAAGTGAGGTCTTTGTCAAATAATTCATAGTCCCATCGAATAATGCAATCACCATTACCATGGTACTTCTTAAGCATAGATACATGGAACACAATAGTCCCCAGAAAAACTAAGAGGAAAGGTCAGCTTATAAGCCACTGACCCTACTCTATTCAAGGTGTCAAAGGTTTTGATATTCCCCAAACTCAACTTGACACTCTTACTAAAATGCATCACACTTTCATGGTGACACCTTAATAACACCTTCTCACCTTTCTTAGACTTCACATCTCTCATCTTACTATCTACATACTCATTCTATTAGCTCTGAGATGCTTCTAACTTTTTCTAATTAAATGTCACCTTTTACATCAAATCCTTGAGCGTATTAGTTCCCTAAGGCCTCATGTTGAATGCATTAAACCACATATTTGGCAGCCTACATCTTCTACCATACAAGGTTTCAAAATAAGCCATGTTAATGCTGGAGTTGTAGCTCTTGTTATATGCAAACTCAGACAAAGGTAAGTATGGATCCCATTTACCCCTGAAGTCCATTACATAATCCCAAAGAAAATATTCAAGCACTTGAATAGTTCACTCTAACTGTCCATTAGTTTGTTGTTGGAAAGTTGTACATAGGTGCAATCTAGAACCCAAGTCAAACTAAAACTTCTCCCAAAAGCTGGAGGTAAACTTAAACCCTTTGTATGACATTATAGAAACAAGTACCCCATGGAACCATGTAAGATATTTAACATATATCTTGGCTAACTTAGCTGCATTGTAATAAACTCTTATTAAAATAAAATAAGCTGACTTGATCAGTCGATCGACTATAACCCATATAGATTCATACTTCCTCAAGGTCATAGGAAGACGCACAACAATGCCCATGGTTATCCTTTACCATATCCATTATGGAATGCACATTCTCTGAAAGGTGCCACCAAGTTTCCAATGCTCATAGTTGACCTTTTGCATTTGGTCACAAAATCCACAATGCCATTCTTCATTCTTCTTCATCAATAATGCTGCCTTAACTCTATATGTTTTGGTTAAACTAGGGTGTATAAAATCTTTAAAATTCTGAGCCTCTACAAGAATAGTAGAAATAAAATAACTTATATGAGGCACACACACCTTCCTCAAATCCTCAACACTCCTTCTTCAAGTGTGGCTTCCTTAGCCTTCCCTTGCAATACTTTTTTTCTAACATTATTTAGTTTCTTGTTTTGACTATCTTCTTTTGTTCTTCCCAAAATACATGGAATTATACTCTACATGAACTAACACTCCTCCCGCGCTAGTCCACTTCCATCTCATGAAATCATTATCCAAAGCTTGTACTTGTCTAGCTAATTGGCATCTCGACGACTCTAACTATTCCAAACTTACCATGCTTACTAGATTCTAGCTTAATGTGACTACCAGCATATTAGGCATGACTGAATGATACAAGATTGAGATGTCATAATATTTTATCAATTACATCCATATTATTTCTCTCAAGTTTAGGTCTCTTTTAGTGAAAACATAATGCAAACTCTGAACGCCTCACACTTCTCCCCATAGAGGTAGTATCTCTAAATCTTCACAGTAAAGGCCATAGCCACCATCTCTAAGTCATGAGTTGGATAGTTTTTCTTATAAGTCTTCACTTATCTCAATGCATAATCAATCACATTTTAACCCTGCATCAAATTGCACCTAAAATCAATTGTAAAATATCATAAGCTACAATTATGTCGTTATCTTCCAAAGGCAAAGTGAGAATTAAGATTGAAGTTAAAAAAGATTTGAGTGTTTGAAGGCTCTCCTCACACTTTTTATCCCACACAAATGGAACCTCTTCTAAGTCAAGAATGTCATATGATAAGAAATAGCAACAAACCCCTTTCTAAATCGGTAATAATAGCTAGCCAAAACCACAAAACTATGAATCTTGATGACATTTATTATTATAAACCAGTTCTTAATAACATCAACTTTTTACAAATCTACCATAACCCCTTTCTTAGCTACCATGTGTCCCTAGAATGACACTGAAAACAACCAGAATTCACACTTTGAGTGTTTATCATATACTTGCTTCTCCTTAAGAAACCCAAATACTATACATAAATGAGTTTGTAATGCTCTTCATTTTTGAAGTAAACTGGAAAATCATTAATAAAATAATAACAAAGGAATCCAAAAATGGCTTAAAAATAACATTCATCAAACTCATGAAATTAGTTGTGGCATTGGGGAAACAAAAATATATAAACATAAACTTGTAGTGTCAATAATGAGTTCAGGAAGCAGTATTTGGTATGTCCTCTACCCTAATCTTGAGCTTGCAATAACTTGACCTCAAATTGATCTTAGAGAACACTAATTCCCCTATAATTGGTTGAATATATCATCTATCCTAGGCAAAGGATATTTGTTATGAATGGCTAACTTATTCAACAATGGTAGTCTATTCCCATTTATATACTACCATTTTTTTTTCAAATACAATAGGATCACCCCAAAGTGAAACACTTGGATGACTAAAACCCTTTCTTAACAATTATTGACAATAGGGACTTTAACTCCCTTAACTCTACTAGCACCAAATAATAAGGATGAATGGAAATGGGATAGGTTTCTAGATCTAAGTATATGCAAAAGACAATCTCATAGTATAGAGAATATACCAAAATGGTCATTAGGAATCACTTCTAAGAATTCACACACCAGTGGGACCAAAGTTATGTAAGGAACTATTGAACTTTCATCCTAAAGATGAGTTAGAAATGCCTTACACCCCTGATTAACTAACCTCTGGACACGAATAACTATTATAATTCTCATAGGAGTAGGCTCAAAAGTACCTTTCAACTCTAACCTTTTTATTTGAGCATAGCTATAGTGACAGTCTTAGAATAACTATCAAGAACAATATGATAAGGTAATAATAATCTCATCCCCAAGATAATATCAAATTCCTCCATGTCTAAAATCCTTAAGTCTTCTAAGTTCTTACATCCTATGAACATCACAAAGCATACACGATGCACTTAATTAACACCTATAGACACCCCAACTAGTATGGACAAGCACATAGAAGTATCACAATATTTGGATTCTAAATACTAGCCAAAAGAAAAGTTCACAAGTACATAAGAGAAAGTAGACCCAAGATCAAATAGTACAGAAGCAATACAATCATAAATAAGGATAGTACCTATGATCACATCATCAGAAGATTTCTCTTTATGATAGGACAAAATTGCATAAATATAAGACTTGTCACTACTTTGGCCTCTACCTCCACTTGTGTGAGAACACATCTTCCCTTACCAACTTATCCTCTACCAGAGTTGGCTTGGTAACCATCCATCCTATAGTATAGCTACCAACCCACCCTATGGATGAACCCTACTATATCCTTTACCATTATGACCTACCATAACTAGCACACTAAAAGTTGGTTGTTAAGTTAATTGAACCGCAAATAAGAAATTATGAAAAAACATCCTAATATGGACTAAATAACCATACTCGTGGTGTTTGATACCTAAAGAGGGTCTCTAAACTAAAGTTGAAAAAGGTTTGTAGCTTCCTATTCGAGAAGGCTAATAATTGACTCCAGATGTACACCTAGAAGATATATACATGGCTGAATGATAAAACCAAGAAGAATGACCTTGAGAACCATGACCTCTTGAGTAAGTACCATTAAAATATACTGATGTCTGGGCCTTTATTTTCTCCATGTTTACCTTTCCTTGCTCCGTAATAGCTTTAGACTTCCTTACAAACTCAATCACATCCTAGAAATAATTATCTAACCTACCATTCATGGGGTACCTATCTAAATCCCTGAATTTATACCTTTTTTAAGTACCTGATTCATTCTCTCTCTATAGTAATCAATTGTTGGGCATAATTGGACAAGGCATAAAACTTGGCCTGATAGGCCGCCACAGCCATATCACCCTGCTCTAATTTTAGAAACTCATCCTTATTCTAATTGTGATAAGTGCGGGGAACATACTTTTTAAGAAACACAAATTAGACCTAAGCACAAGTACTGAAGGTAAGGCAACCCTCTCTTAACAAAGGACCTTTACTATTCTTGGTTTTAACCTGTAACTAAAATGACAAAAATTACAAACCATACCTCTTAACTGTACCCATCTTTCATAGACACTTATAACAATCAATCTAGAACTCAAAAGTATCCTCAGACATAATACCCTAAAACACCAGAGGTTTTATTTTAATGAACTAATAAATAAACCATGCTTATTGTCAGTCCTCACTGATCCCTATATATGTTGGAGAAGTACTTTGATATATAAGCCCTAATCCATCCTAGGAGATATAATAGTTATATGCTATAAGCCTAGAGATAGGAATATAAGAAAAATTAGAGTAGCACCGATGCCATTTAAGCTGCTCAAAATACCCAATAATTTTTGAATTAATTTGACAAAAATAGACACTTACGATGTGCCATTTTGTATAAGTACTATATTTTAAGGGATCACATTTCTTATTCCTCAACTACTATATCCTCACTTTAAGTTAAATCTAGAGTATCCTATTGAGGAGGAAGGGATGATTTTCTCTGTCAATCTAGTCCTCTGGATGCTGGGGATCCATCCTTAGTAGGTGGTTCCCCTATTTTCCTTTCCTTTTTATGACTCTTACTTAAACCCTGCCTCATAATATAGTCTCATTAGCCAATGCATATTCTGCTATAGATATGATTTCTACTACTATAGTGGAATAAGTATTAACCATCTAGAAAAGAAGAGTGAGTAAGTAAGATGCCAATTTGGATTACAAGATACCTATTAGAATCAGATTATATCAGAAAATAAAGAAAGAAAGGAATTTTATTCCTAAAGCCCTATAACTTTTCAAAGGAAAGTACAAATAAGACTCTACTAGACCTATTCTTGTATGATGAGATCTACAAATCCAACACTCTGATACCATCTTTGTCATAACCCAAATAGTCATAATTGGTATCAACCCTAACACAATAGTGGGAGAACCATCTAACCCAACCCATACCATGTTAACTAGCATTTCAAAAAAAATAATTTTCATCAACTTCTTCTTTCAAAGTTACTAAACTAAATAATATTCAATTGAAAAGACAGTCTAAGTAGGTCAATATCATAACCATGGTAAAGAGTGCCTATACTCTTTATTTATTATAATCTCAAGACCTGAAGTCACTGTAAAAGAAAAAAGAAGAATGATAGAAATAAAACTAACTAGATTATCCAAAATATGATAGGAAATTTGTAAAAGTCTTAGTTTAAAAACAAGGGACGCGGACATAAATTAGAAGATTCAGTGGCTGAGCAATCATAGTGCTCACCCTTTAACCAAAGTCTGAAACTACAGGCTAAATTTAAGGCAACATCTCAAATGATGGAACACACTTTACAATAAATGAAAAAGAAGAGCACAGGTAGCATTAGTATATCAACAAGTATTGGTAAGCATCATAGGCCGACTCAACTAAATAATATGAAAATAAGTAGAGCAAATGTGAGTATTAGCAATCATAACAAAACTTATAACTAATGAAAACTAATCACAAATATGACACTTCAATAGTGAATACAACTCATAGATATGGCCTTACACATAGTCTTTTCATAAAAAGTTCATCGCGACATATAAGTTAAATGTAAATTCAAATACATATGATGAATTTGTATGCAAAATGTACATATAATCTCTTCTCATATCAATATTCAACCAAAAGTAAAATCCAACTAAGTCAATATCATAACAATAGAATAAAATGAAAATCTCTCTATTTATTACAACCTCGAGACCTAAGTCACCATATAAGAACAATTAAGAATGTCCAAAATATAACTAAATAGATTATCCTAAATTCAAAAAAAAAACATAAAATTCATAATCTTGAAACAAAGGTGCAACGCCTTGGGTTTTTGGTCCTTGAAAAATTCTTAAAATTTTATCCTCACTTTCCTGCCTATAACTTCTCCGACAAGTCATAGAGAGTCATGAAGGATCATAAGGACTCGATCGGGACTTAATTAGAACAAGTGGATTAGTATTCTGCTCTTTGAGTATGAGTGGCTCTAAACTAGATATCAAGACTTCTTACGGGTCATAAGGACAAAGTCATAAGGTATCCAGAAAGTTTATACTAAGACACTATCTTTATTATGACCTGAGTCCACAAGCTATAAAGACTCATGCCGAGTCGTTATGTCCCAATCATAAGGTGTCCAGTATGTCATCCTAAATTTATTATTGTCTTAAGTATGAAAAGTGGTTATGAGTCATCAAGTGTGGTTACGAGTTGGTGGTATGAATCATAGACAGAAAAGTATGGTGCCCTAGTGATTTAGTCTTGACTACAACTCCTTTTGATGAGTCATAATGTGTCTATACAAGTCGTATAGTGACCCATAGTCACTTGCAACAATTTTTAGTCCTTTCATTAAGGGAGCTTTGGACATTTCACCTCTCCCCCAATTGTAACCCATGACCTAAAACCCTATTAGGGACCCCATTAGCATCGTTAACTCACTAAAATATTTTAAAAATCTCTCTTAAATTTTCTTAAGCAACCATACTTAAGGTTTCTAAGAAGTGGGTTAAGTGGAGCATCAAGGGTTAAATCTTGGGTATTTTAGGAATGTTACTCTTTTCTCATTGTTAATTTGTTCAAAACATATGTTTTAAGGTATTGTTTATGAGATATTAATGCTGTTTTTAAAATAAGGGTTGAGGGTTGTTAATAGTTATAGATTGACCAATGCTTCTCATGGTTTATATGTGATTTATCATGGTTCAGTTATGGTTTTGAACTTGTGGGTGCATGGGTAGGGTAAATGAACTAGGGAATTGTGATTTTTATAAACTTGTGACTTTTGAAGTGGTTATGACCCCTACCCCATATTTTGAAGTTGGTTTTTCATTATGAAAAATATGAAAATCTGAACTATTCTTGTACTATTTCCAATGATTTTAAATTGAACCTTATGCGGTTGTGTAATTCTTTATACTGATGTGTAATTGATCCAAGGGGGTTATGAATTCCTCTAAGTAAAGATAACTAATTTGTCATATTGATGTTACCTTATAAGTGTAGTTAGTATGACGATGCCAAAAATGTATGACTTAATGTGTAATGTCATTCAATGAATTGAAATGTGAAATACTTGTTTTAATTTAGATTTAATAAGGGTTGTTAGCTGATTCATGAAGGTGGAGGTCCTAAAGTACTAACAATGGAAACTGTAGTTGCCGATGCAAGGGTCTATACCATCGGGAGGTTCAAGTCCCTCTTATTACTATTATAATATGATTGGGAGTTTTGAGTCCCCTATATCTTATTACATGATATGGTGCTCGTGTCACGTTAATAAATAGAGAGGTTTAAGTCCTTCATAGTGCATATATATACCCTCTAGTTTATGCAGCCACATGCACTGAGGCTCTACCAGTTGAGGGAGATCTGGGCCTATATATATCATGGATGCCTTTGCATGATATAACGATCAAGCTACATAGTCAAAGGTAAAGTTTTATGGAGCATATTAATCCTTATTCCCTATCCTATCATGTGATATATATGTATAGATATGCATTCGATCATGTTCATTAGTTTTGAAAAATTTAGAACTATTGTTCATGGAATTATGTTATCCTTATCCCTGAGTTACATGCTAGTGTTCACCCCACTGACTTTCTTTGAACGTTGTATCCCCATGTAATGTAGGCACTTGAAATATTTCTACTTTTCAATGTAGAGTTAGGCCTGTTGGTTTAGTTCATTGCGTTATGGTGAAGTGGTAAGCTTTCATCCCCCCAGAAGGTTAGGCATTTCACCAACTTTCATTCTTAGATTTGAGTTGATAGATACTTCATTATCATTAACATTATTATTTTTATTCTCATTATTATTTGTCAGAGTCAAGGATATGAACCAACCAAGACTTGTTTTGGTTCTTTATTTAGAAGTCTTTGTATGGATTACTATATATATTGGGTGATGTTGATCGATTGCTTGGAATCATCGATAATAGACATATTTTGACTTTCTTTAGTTCTGTTGTATGTTATCTTGGTATATGTTCAAAATTTATCCAACATTGGGGGATATTATGTTTGGTTTTGTTAGATGCATAGGGTAATCTCAGACCACATGAGAATTGAGATACCTATCATAGCCAGTGTAATACCCCGGGAAATTTTTCGTTGAAATTTTAAGCGTAAACATGTTGGGTTCTATCTTCTAGAATGAATTATAAATTTTCCGTATGTAATGTCTTAGATTATGACCCACCATTACGTAGAGTATCAAATAAGATTTCCAATAATATATGGATCATTCAAAACGGACACCCGAGCGACGAGTTATGAACATTTCGATCGAACCGTGAATAGTAGTGAACAGTAAAACATGCAGGAAAAAGTACTGAGGCCAGGTGTATTTTTTCTCCAACTTTAAATGATCATAACTCTGTGTACATAATGATCTTGGTGATTTACTATATATCAACGGAAAGATCTACGAGTCCTCCTTCCAATGAAATTGGTTTCATCGAATTTGTCTATCGAAGCGAAAAGTTATGGTCGATCTACTTTAGCCTATCAAAAGAAATTTTTTGGGTAAAATTCAAATGATCATAACTCCTCATACACAATGATCTGGGTGAGATACTATATATAAATAGAAAGATATGAGAGACATCTTTCTAATTAAATTGGTTTTATCCAATTTGAATATCGGAGGAAAACGTTATGATTGATCTACTTCAGACTATCAAAACAGTCCATAAAAGGATAGATTCGAGAATTATTTGATTTTTAGGGGTGTTTTGGTCATTCCCCCTCACCCAAAATCAATCAAAATCCTATATTAAAGCCTATTAGAAGCATTATATGTTATATTTCATCAAATTCCCTCAAAAAGAAAACCCTAAGCTCCTACATCCAACTTCAAGAAGCTCCAAAGTTCACCATTAATTCTGCAAATTTATTCAAAATTCCAAGTTCCTAGTTCAAGAACTCCAAGAACCACCATTCAAAGGCACGATTAATATCTCAAAAATGAGTATCTATCTAAAGTTCATCATTCAAGGTATGTGGAGTTTTTCAACAACAACTCTCTTTCGTTCTTGCGCCCAAAAGTAATTTTCTTTACAAAGGCATGATTTTTATTTGATTTTTATGAATTTGAAGCATAAACCCATATCTTATGATGATTATTATGAAATCTTAATGTTTATGATTTTGAAATATGAATTTACATGTGTGGTGATATAAAGCATGAATATTGAATGATATTTATCATGATTTTGATATTTGGGTCGTGAATCCCCATTAGAAATTGTTTTTTTGAGAAAGTGTGTGTTATAAGAACGTTGATGTTGAATATTTGAGATATTTTGAATGATTTGACCTTTTGGTATTAATGGATTTATTTTGAACTCGAGTGTGAAAGAAATCCACAACATGGTTGATTTTGATAGATGGGAAGCATGATGGCTCCTAATGTATATTTATATATTACTGAAATTGTTTTGTTGTGGATTATCTTTGAAATAATTTGAGCTAAGTTTGGGAGAAATCTTTAGCACCCAGTGGGAGATATAAAGCAACCTTACTTCCCTTGAACTATGTGCCCCCATAGGAGTGAGCCTGAGGCTAATTTATATAGTGGTCACTAGTTTGTGTGGATTTGATATCGATAGTCCTACTCTGATGGAAAGGATAATACGGCTCTCCCCAATGTGGGTTGTACGTTTGACTCCATATAGCTCACATGGTTTATGTCGGTTATAGGATCTCCCAGTGTGTTTATGTTTCCTTGTGTCTATGGTTAATGGTGAAGTGATTTGAAAGTGGAATTGTGAAAGTTATTCTTTCGAAATATTTAAATGCTATTTACATTATGAGAATTGATATTCTTCATGAACTGAAAGTGATTGACAAATTATATAATGACTCACATATGTTATTGTACTTATTTTATCCTCTCATGATTATGATGATTTTCTTTGGGCTATGTGAGTCTTTCATACATCCTGCATATTTCTTATAAATATTTATGATGATGATGTTTATACAACTGCATACACCCCCATATACTCGATTCCTTTCCATGGTACTGACCCATATCTTCGGATGTGGCCTACATTTTCTTGGAATGTACATTCAGGTGCTCGATTTCAGGTTTGACAGTGATTCTTCTGGCACGTTTTTCTACATCCTCTGTTGTGGTGAGTCCTCATGTTCCGAGGACGTAATGTTTGATGTTGGTTTCACAGAATTGTTTACATTTAATAATTGAGTATGAGTCAGTTGGGGCATGTCTCAATGGCTCGCTGGTTTTATTAATTTTCTTAGAGGCTTGTCACACTAGTATAGATGTTGGGAGTTGACTAATAAGTCATATTTTGTTATCTTTCTAAAATTCGTTTATTCTTGGATGATTATTACTATTTTGATATTTGAGGGTTATTTATGGAAACCCCGTTGATTTGTGTTGAACTGAATGAAAATGGCTCAAAGGGTTAGCTTGGGGCTACTCGTAGCCTCAAGCACCATGTGATGCTTCAGGACCCATTTTCTGGGGCGCTACAAACTTGGTATCAAAGCCTAAGGTTTTAAGGTGTCCTAGGGAGTCTGGCAAGCCGCGTTCAGTAGTGTCTTGATCATCGGTGTATAGCGCGCCACATCTATGAGCAAGAGGCTACAAGTCGGTTTAGGAAAAAATATGATTCTTTCTTTCAGAAGTATATCGTGCTTAAAGTGTCTCACTCTGCTATTCATTTGTGCTCTCCACTTTTAGAAATATGCCTCCACATTAAGTGAGAAGAAATAAGGATGGTCAGCAACCTCAACCCACTGACCCATTAACTGAAAATGTGTCTTATGCTAAATTTTGGGCAGCCTTTCAGGCACTGGCCCAAGATATTATTATAAATGTTCAGGCCAACCCAGCCCCAGCTCTACAGTAGAAGGGAGGTGATTTAGCTACTGCTAGGATCCATGACTTCATGCGGATGAATCCACCGGAATTCTATGGGTCCAAGTCTGATAAGGATCCATGGTTGTTTTTAGAGGAGGTGCGGAACATTACTCAGGTAATGCATGTATCTGAGGAACATAGTGTAAAGTTGGCTGCGTATAGGTTGAAAGATCTTTCTTATGACTGGGTTATTTCTTAAAGGAAAGGTAGAGGTGAGGGAGTTGTCCCTACAACTTGGCAAGAGTTCTAAGATGCATTCCTGAATAAGTATTTCCCTTTAGAGATGAAGGAGGCGAAGGTGAAAGAGTTTCTAAACCTGCGATAGGGATCTATGACTGTTAGGGAGTACTGTCTAAAGTTCAATCAGTTGGCCAAGTATGCTCCTGACTTAGTGGCTGATAATCAGGCTAGTATGAGTAAGTTTATGACTGGAGTGTCTAGTTATGTGGTTAAGGAGTTGATGATAGGCGAATTTACGCGCCTATATCAATATATTTTGCCCATATTTTAGCCTAGTTTTGAGAACTAATTATCTGTTTCATACACTTTTAGTCCTTTTTCCTGTAAATGAGCTAACAAATGTGATTAGGAAAGTTTCAGGTATAAATGATGCAAAATACAGCAATTTATGGCTTACTTGACGCAAAAGAAAGCTCACAAACGAGATGGAAAGGAGCTGGACGCATAAAGGACTAAATCTGCTGCATGGAAAATCTGTCCCGGGCTAAAACAGCATTTCTGAAGACTTTGGGGACTTACAGACACAAAGCTGGATTTTTGCCAAAATACATTAACCTAGTGCAATTAGGTTATGTGTTTCACTAATCTATTTGGATTATGATTTTTGTAACCTTACCCTAGTACATTTGGGTTAAGGATTTCATTAGTATATTAGGATTTGGTTATTTATTTTATTAGTTTAGTAGTAGTAGGATAGGAGTATTATAAATACCCTATCATGCTAGAGATTTTTAATCATCCACTAATTTAATCTTCTAACATTCTACATTCTTCACTTAATTCATCAATTTTCTTCCATCTTTCTTATCTTCCACCACAAACACTTCTAATCTATTCTTCTATTCTTAAATTCCACAACAAGAGAATCGTTACTTGCTACGGAATCACTAAAACCACACGCCAAACACCTACTATTCACGCCATTCACCATGCAAAACGTGATATCCTACGCATTCATGGGTAACTAAACCTGTTAGTTGGGGTTATGGACGCCGAATGAGTTACTATCTATTGCTATGAGCTTGTGAGTTCAAGACACGTATATTGCTTATATCATTATTCTCTTCATCTTAAATCTACATCCTTTGCGGTTCAAACACAAGAACACGCCATTCTAACATCTAACCTGTTCGAGAGAAAGGTTATTTGTCTAGAAAAGAAGACGCATAGAACAACGCCAGTCTAACATTTAACTTGTTCGAGAGAAAGGTTATTTGTCTGGAAAAGAGATAATGTCAAGGTAGTAGGACACCCTTTCCTATTAAAAAGCTAGTGCCGTACCTGGACTAACCTCTTGGAGAATTCGTACCGTTAGACACGCTTTAAGCTCGAGAGAGTTAAAGTGAAATAGTCCTTGTTGAGGTCGAGAGACGCTTGGATTTACCATCGACTACAATTCTCTATAAGCAATTGCATGTCAAGACTCTACACACTCATAGCCAATAGAGACGTATACCTCAGAAGGTGGACATAACCCCAACGCCTCAATTCTCATTGTTTACAACCAACGTGACAATCTTTCTCTTTTACTTTGCTATTTTTCAGCTTTTATTTCATTACTTTGGTTACTTATTACAATCCCCCCATTCTTACGAGACTTGCATCAAAAGTCTAATAATTTCACTTACTTGTTGACCAAGCTATTCTCTGTGGGATCGATACCCAACCCAGTTGGGTTCTATATTTGCTAACGATCGCTTTACACTCCTACGAGAGCTGTAGATTGAGCGTTATCAAAAATTGGCGCCATTGCCGGGGAATACAAGTGTCAATCAAGTTCGTAAAAATTACTAGACCCTTTGGTCAAAGATTCTCGTACTTTTACGTTTAGTTTTTGTTTTTGTTTATTGCAGGTTTTTCTTTTAGTGCATGCCCCATACTAGAAGTTCTGGTCAACCGTTATTACCAATCAATCCGGAACCGCAACGAATTAGAAGAATGGAAGCACAAGCGGAAATCGACAGGATGGCTACTCAACACGAGCAAGCAAGATTAGCTGCTCTTGCCGCTGCTCAAGTCCAACAACAAAACATTGATAATCCTGGACGAGCAACAAATCCTGACGATGAAGATTTAGGAGATGACGAGTTGATCAACCCAAGGCATGGCGCTGAAATGGCAACACCTGCCAACAGACGAGGTCGACAAGCTCGGTACAGATATGATCGCCAACCTTTGCAACCAGCTTTCGACGATGATGATGATGATCTTGATGGTGCCGGAGCCACTGGAGCTATAATTCCACCACCATTAGCGCCCGGAGCCAAGTTCAACATCACAAGCACCATGATTCAGTTATTGCAACTCAAGGGATTATTTGGTGGACTAGCAGGCGATGATCCGAATATGCATCTCATCAACTTTATTTCTACATGCAAGTCTTTTGACAATCCTGGAGTTGGTCAGAATGCTATTCGATTACGTCTATTTCCATTGTCTCTGTCTGGGGAGGCAACATTATGGTTGAATGGGCTGACTCCTGATTCTATTACAAATTGGAGGCAATTGAGAGACGCTTTCCTAGAAAGATTCTTTCCGCCATCCAAGAGGGCTCAATTGAGAGATGAAATCAGCAACTTTCGTCAGCTTCCCTCTGAAGCTCTTCACGAAACATGGGAGAGGTTCAAGACAAAGCTAGCGAGATGCCCAAACCATCACATGACTAATGTTCACCTCATGGAGATCTTATATAGAGCCTTGAATTCAGTAACTAAACCAGTGGTGGACAACGCAGCTGGAGGTTCTTTTATGGACCTCACCTTTGGTCAAGCAAGCAACATGCTAGATCGTATGACGAAACAAAGTAGAGCTTGGCATACCAGGGATTCTGAGGTAGCAAGCCCCACTTTATCTATTGGCATGTCTGCAGATCAAAGAAGGAGAGAAGAAGAACGTGATCAAGATATGGCGCACATGAAAACCCAAATGGATCTTCTTACAAAGCATCTATTAGGGAAGACTGAAAAAGTGAAATCTATTGCGTCAAAAGGAAGAGACGAATCTGATTCAGAAGAGGAGGCCAACTACTTGAACAATCAGGGGGGTTTCCGTGGGAATGCCCAAGGAAACCAAGGTCGGAACTATTATGATAAATCTGGAGGTAAAGACCAAGGTAGTTGGAAGAAAAACAATGAAAATAGTGGTTTGTACGTTCCCCCTGGTAGACGTGATACCACCACATCTAATTCTATGGAAGACATGATGGCTAAGTTATTGAAAGGAGTGGAAGCGACGAGCGCGGGAGTTAAGGAGGTGATTGAAGATTTGGCCTCCATGAAGCAATTAGTTGATTCTCATTCCACTTCTATCAAGCAACTAGAGCAGCAATTCAGTCAACTTTCAGCAGCACTCAACCAAAGAAAAGCCGGCACCTTGCCTAGCGATACTGTGCAAAATCCAAGGACTGATGGGTCATGCATGGCCATTACTACGAGGAGTGGTAAGGTGCTGGAAACTTCAGCAGAAGGCAAGCAAGTAGTTGACAGAACAGCAGACATGGACGCCACACCTAGTGACGCCACTAGGGAAGACGCCGCAATATCCACTTCCAACGTCAAGGACGTGTTGCCTAGTGACGTGCAGCCTGAAAAAAATAATAAACGGAAGCAAGAGGAGAAGAAAGCCATGGAAAGAACACTTCCATACCCACCACCACCTTTTCCACAAAGATTGAAGAAGGTGGCCGATGACACTAAGTTCAGCAAATTTATGACCATGTTGAAGCAGCTAACTATTAATGTCCCATTGGTAGAGGCACTTGAACAAATGCCTGGGTATGCGAAGTTTATGAAAGATCTTTTGACTAAAAAGAGGGCAGCAAGCTATGAGCTGAAAGAAGATGTGCATCATTGTAGTGCAATAGCTACCCGATCCATAGTTCAGAAGAAGGCCGACCCCGGAGCTTTCACTATTCCTTGCACCGTCGGATCTTTGGACTTTGCTAAAGCATTATGTGACTGAGGAGACAGCATCAACTTGATGCCATTATCAATCTACAAGAAGTTGGGGTTAGGAGATCCTACACCAACTAATATGAAGCTTGTTATGGCGGATAGGTCGGTAAAACGACCGGTTGGTATTCTATGCGATGTCTTGGTGAAGGTATCTTCATTCATATTTCCAGCAGACTTTGTCATCTTGGATTGCGAAGCAGATTCAGAGGTTCCCATAATCTTGGGACGCCCTTTCCTTGCTACGGGAAGTGTGCTCATAAATTTGAGAGCTAATGAGCTTTCATTCCGAATAAATGATGAAGTGGTGCGCTTTGATGTTTGCAAATCAATGAAGCAACCCAAAGATCTAAGTGTATTTTCTGTGGCTGATGTTGTCGTTGATGACGAGGATGAGTTACTTGCTGAAGAGCAAATTCTTGATGATCCTTTGGAGGTTTTGCTCATGGAAGAAGATGATGATGATGCTGAAATTTCTGAAGATGATATTTGTGCTCTATCGGGATTAGGAGCATATCGCTATCCTCCTAAGAAGCTGGATCTTGATCTCAAGAATCGACCCACACCACCAGCTAAGCCATCTATTGAAGAACCACCCACATTAGAATTAAAGGAGCTGCCAAGCCATTTGAAGTATGCATTCTTAGGAAGCGGAAACACTCTTCCAGTTATAGTGGCAGCTGATTTAGGTGAGCAACAAGTTGCAGCTCTTATTGCAATTTTACGCAAGTATATTAGAGCTATTGGATGGACCATTGCGGATATCCTTGGTATTCCACCTAGGATTTGCACTCATAAAATTCAGCTCCAAGAAAAGTGCACACCCACCATCGAACACCAAAGATGTCTAAACCCACCAATGCAAGAGGTGGTGAAGAAGGAGATTATCAAGTGGTTAGACGCAGGAGTTGTGTATCCTATTTCTGATAGTACATGGGTAAGCCCAGTACAATGTGTTCCCAAGAAAGGAGGTATGACGGTGGTTGCGAATGCAAAGAATGAGCTTATTCCACTCAGGCCCATCACTGGATGGAGAGTATGCATGGACTACCGCAAGCTGAATTCTTGGACTCTCAAGGATCACTTCCCCATGCCATTTATGGACCAAATGCTAGATCGATTAGCGGGAAAAGGATGGTTTTGCTTTCTTGATGGTTATTCAGGTTATAATCAGATTTTTATTGCACCAGAAGACCAAGAGAAGACAACGTTTACATGCCCATATGGTACGTTTGCCTTCAAACGTATGCCATTCGGGTTATGTAACGCACCAGCCACCTTTCAGCGATGTATGATGTCTATTTTCTCTGATATGGTAGAAGACACTTTGGAGGTATTTATGGACGACTTTTCAGTTGTTGGTGAGTCTTTCGAAGCATGTTTGGTGAATTTAAGCATGGCATTACAAAGATGTGTAGAGTTCAACCTTGTGCTGAATTGGGAGAAGTGCCACTTCATGGTAAAAGAAGGAATTGTTCTTGGGCACAAGATCTCCGAAAGAGGAATAGAGGTTGATCGCGCCAAAATAGAGGTAATTGAGAAGCTACCACCTCCAATTTCGGTGAAGGGAGTTCGTAGTTTTCTTGGCCATGCTGGGTTTTATCGCAGATTCATCAAAGACTTCTCCAAAATTTCTAGTCCATTGTGCAAGCTATTGGAGAAAGATGCGAAGTTTGACTTTAATGATGATTGCTTAAAGGCATTTGAATGCCTTAAAGAAAAACTCATTGAAGCCCCTATCATGGTAACACCAGATTGGACGCTCCTGTTCGAAGTCATGTGTGATGCTAGTGGTGTAGCCGTTGGTGCTGTTCTTGGACAGAGAAAGGAGAAATTATTTCATCCTATCTACTATGCGAGTAAGGTCCTCAATGAAGCCCAAAGGAACTACACCGTCACTGAACAAGAGCTATTAGCGGTTGTGTATGCGTTTGAGAAGTTCCGTGCCTATCTATTGGGTACTAAAGTGATCGTTCATACAGACCATGCAGCTCTTAGGTATCTAATGACAAAGAAGGATGCAAAACCAAGGCTGATTCGATGGGTGTTGCTGCTGCAAGATTTTGATTTCGAAGTCAAAGATAGAAGAGGTTGCGAGAACCAAGTGGCTGATCACCTATCTAGACTTGAGAATGAGTATGTGGCGCAATCAGAAAATCAGATTGGCGATGCATTCCCTAACGAGGAGATACTAGCGACAACAATGGAGAACTTACCATGGTATGCCGACTTTGCAAATTTCGTGGTGAGTAATGTGTTACCTTCCAATTTATCTTACCACCAGAGGAGGAAGTTTATCCATGACGTTCAGCACTATTATTGGGATGAGCCTTATTTGTTTCGAAGATGCGCGGATGGTATCATCCGACGATGTATATCCCATGAAGAAGTGCCCACTATACTAGAAGCATGCCACACTTCGCAAGTTGGAGGCCATCATGCAGGGAATCGAACAGCAAGAAAAGTCTTGCAAAGTGGTTATTATTGGCCTACAATATTCAGAGATGCACACGACTATGTGAGAAGGTGTGACCAATGCCAACGTCAAGGTGCTATTTCAAAACACCATGAAATGCCCATGTCCAAAATTCTGGAGGTAGAACTCTTTGATGTATGGGGTATTGATTTCATGGGACCATTCGTAAATTCGTTTGGAATGAAGTACATCTTGGTTGCTGTGGATTATGTGTCGAAATGGGTTGAAGCTGTAGCATTGGCCGATAACGAAGGAAAGCGTGTTGTAGCGTTTTTAAAGAAGAATATCTTCTCTCGCTTTGGGGTACCTCGTACTATCATAAGTGATGGAGGATCTCACTTCTGCAACAAGATATTCAAATCTGTATTGGCCAAGTATGGAGTCAAGCAACACAAGGTAGCTACACCTTATCATCCTCAGACTAGTGGACAAGTAGAGGTTTCCAATCGTGAGATCAAGCAAATCCTTGCCAAAACGGTCAATGCAAATCGGAAGGATTGGTCTCGAAAGTTAGATGATGCGCTATGGGCGTATAGGACTGCATTCAAGACACCCATTGGCATGTCACCTTATCAACTAGTTTATGGGAAGGCTTGTCATCTACCCATCGAGCTTGAATACAAGGCATTGTGGGCATTGAAGCACTTGAATCTGAATTGGGATGATGTGAAGAACCTGAGGTTAGAGCAGCTGAACGAGCTAGATGAATTCCGTCTCCATGCATATGAAAGATCAGATTTATACAAGGAGCGGATGAAGAAGTATCACGATCAGCGGATTGTTCGACGAAACTTCCAAAAAGGTGACATGGTACTACTCTTTAACTCCAGATTCAAGCTCTTCCCAGGTAAGTTAAAATCAAAGTGGTCTGGTCCATTTAAAGTCACCCACGTCTACTCGTCTGGAGTAGTCGAATTGGAAAATAATGAGGGTGTTATCTTCAAGGTGAATGGCCAACGTGTTAAGCCATATATCGGTCCTCTTGACTCGATGAATGACATGGCCATCACTTATCTCGACGAAGTCTAAGTACTCGAGATTACTACGTCAAGCCACGACAATAAATAAGGCGCTAGATGGGAGGCAACCCTTCGTTTTATTGTTTTATCGTTTTGTCGTTTTATCGTTTTATCGTTTCGTCGTTTTAGTATTTTTTTCTTTTTGATAAATGAAAATCCAAAAATAAGAGTCGTGCCACGACCAAAACTAAGGCGCTTGGTGGGAGGCAACCCATCGTACTAATCGTTTTCATTTGTTTGAGCAAATATAGGTGTAAGAAGTATGCAACGAGGAGATTGATTTCAATTGACGATTTGGTCGCATTGTATGGTAAAGTCGGTAAGTTAGGAATGGTGATGCATAAGGCTATGGATTGAGCCTTTCTCACGTCATAATAGGCTTCGAGAAAGGCTAGGCCTTGGTAAAAATAGGTCACGAACGATGCACAAGCTATTCTATAGCCTAAGGACTCGGAATCTAGTGTGCAATACACTATGCGCCGCCTATTCCTAGGTGTGCTTTTGACTATGCGCCGCCTATGCTATGGCATTTGAGATACTGAGACCAAATGCCATACCATATGCGCCGCATATGTCTAGATATGTCATACCATATGCGGCGCATATGTCCCATTATGCCATGGACAATGCTCCGCATATGCATGTGTTATGCCGAGGGATATGCGCCGCATATAGGGTGATTTTGTCCCCAAATCCGATTTTAAATGGGTCATAACCCGACCCATACTCCTCCTATATAAAGGGGACTTGTTTTTATTTCACAAACACATTAGAATCAACCCTAAAGGCGCCGCATATCATCCCAAATCCTCTCAAATTTTTCTTCCTTTGTTCTTCCAATCCACAACAACTTCCCCACAATCTTCAAGCAAGTAAGTGCTCTCTTAATCTTCATCTATTTATAGTAAGTACTACGTTGCTATGCTTAGTATAATTTGCTAAATCATGTGAGATTAGTGGTGATGTTCATGTGATTGGATAATTGTTGCAAAAATCGTGTGATTGAATGAATACGAATGGAATTCTTGACTTGTTTCCGACTTGAATTTTGTTTCAATGGCATTGTTATGATACTTGCTGAACATATATGGCTATGAATATTGCTTGAAAGTGTTGTTTGGATGCTTGCATGATTCACCATCCCGGCCATCGGGATAAGGTTATAGTGACTATCGACGTAGGAGGTAGTGTTGGTTGTTCGAATAGCAATTCCATGTGGTAACTCCTATGTTATAGTATCGCTATATGCACCATGAAAGACGTCCAAATGGCTGTTCATAAGTGATGTCATGCTGATTTTCTTGTCGGAATACAATCCTAAGACGTATGTCGACGAAGTCTGAGTACTCGACCACGTTCACTTCACTGATTTGTGCCAACAAGATTAAGTGCGGGGTGGTACCCCTAATGCTTGCATATAGCTTGTCTAAAGTGCGATTGTGCTGCATCTAACATTATCTCTAGTCTCAGGTACAATGGCACCGAAAGCAAGGCAAGGCAAGGAGAAGGCTACCACGACCCGGAAGGATAAAAAGAGAAGCCGAAAAGACCAAGGTGAATCATCTTCCGCACACCTACCACGTAGAATGTTCGGAATCAAATGGGTTCTTGAGGAAGAAGCCAAGGCATGGTACAGCAGCAACAAAGAAAAGAAATATGTGCACGTCGACTTAATCAACAAGGAGACCTTAGCAAAGAAGGAGCCGCAACTGTTGGCTAAGATAATGGCTTTGAAGCTGGGTTTCATCTTCCGTGACATGGGAGAGTGCAATCTTGACTTGACAAGAGAGTTTTATGCCAACTGGTCGCCAAACACAACAGGCAACGAAGTCAAAATTCGGGGCCAAGTGTTACAGCTTACAGCGGATTGGATCAACTCGTTTCTAGGCCTACCTTCTGTCGACACTGCACCATACAAAGAGCTGTACAGCAGGCCTCCTTACAGAGCTATAAGACACACGCTTTGTGGAAGCAGATCAATGGCAAGATGGGGCAGACATAAGGAAACAGGCCGTCACAACACATTCCCCTATGCTCCACTAAATAGGGAAGCAAGAATCTGGATGCGCATTGTCAACTCATGCCTTATTCCTGGGACGCAATACACAAAGATATCGAGAGATAGAGTGTGTCTGGTTTATGCATTGATGACAAATGTCCCTATCAACTTTGGGGCAATCATTCGATCCACCATGAGGAAAGCCAGACTCCACAGCAGGTCCCATTTCACATTCGGCAATTTGTTGACAGCAATGTTGCGGAAGGAGGATATAGAAGAGGAACCAGCTGACCACAAACTCCCACATACCCCAAAGAAGGTTGACCTCACAAAGGTCAAAGATGCTGAAACAACGCATGGAGTCAACCTTACCACTGCGGAGAGACATGCTCGTGACGAGAGTTTCTTCCGTCATCTCTATGGCATGACGAGATTCACTATGATAAGTGGTGGACGTATTCCAACTGTTGAAGAGCTCCAACAGCTGGACCACGACTACCCAATGAATAGACATGCCCGGGAGATGTGTGGAGTGGGAGTATATTTCGAGGAACCTCTTGATGATGACGTGCCAACTGATGATGATAGACGCTTGCCTGATTCTGATGCTGAGGAGAACTCTGACGATGACTCTTACGATGATTCGGACGAAGGGGGTATGACCCCCGACATTGAGGAAGAGTCCGACTAATCAGGTTCTTCGACTTTATTTTCCACTGAGGGCAGTGTCTAGTCTAAGTGTGGGGTGTCTGCAGAATCTGCATGCTATGTTTGTATGTTTGCTTGTTTATTTTGTTTTGAGTCCAAATTTTTTGTGATTTTTTTTGTGATTTTTTTTTCGTGTGACGTTTTTTTATTTTTTAGGAGTAAAATTTTTCTAGCTACGCATGAAATTATTTGGATAGGCAGCATGAGATTAGAACAAGAGTATGTGCTACAATTGTGACTATTGAGACATTTAGGCTCTAGTTGTGACTCCTTATGTGATAGTGTGTGATTCAATTCCTTCACTTGTTGGGTCGAGAGTCTATATTACTTCCAATCAAGTCGACCATGTGCCTTGTGTGTGTGAGATAATAGTATATTCTATGTATGTGGCTGATGCTAGAACTTGCCTGGTATGTATGCAAAGCGAAAATAAGGAATGTAAGTTTAGGATATGATTTAGGCATTTCTTTGACAACCTATACATGTTTACCTTCAGTTTTTCCTACCCATGTAAATCATCCTAGTTAAACCCTTTTGAGCCTTTAGCCTATTTCTTTGACAACCTTGTATGTAAGCCTAATCCATTTTTTTCAAGACCATAATTTGATCCAAATTCCTAAGTGCTTTAAAGTGAATAAGTCATGTGACAACATAAGAGGAAATTGGGTGAGTATGATGCTTTAAATTGTAAAGGTTCTTGAAGGTGTTATGAAAAAGAAAAAAAAAATGCTATCATAGGAGGTACGTTGTGAAAAGAAAAAGGAAAAGAAAGCTGAAAAGTGAGTTGTGCTTAAAATTGGAAAACAAAAGATGAGAACAAGGGTGGAAGAATAAAATAAAGAAAGGTTGAAAGAAAAAAGTGTCATAGATACAAAGTGATGTATTAAAGTGCTTAGGAACTTAGTCACTATTTCTGGCCAAAATAGTCCTACCCGTCCCTTAGCCTACATTACAACCATCTAAAGACCTACTTGATCCTAATCTTAACATTCTGACATTTAGTAGAGTATTACATTAAAGGCAAGCTTATGGTCATTAGTTGCTACATATGAATTCTTTGCGAGAGTGAGAGCAAGGATATGTTGATACCCATGTTTGAAAAATATGCTATACTTGTGAGTGATTATGGGTACTATATTGTGAGACACACATGGTTGATGAGCTTTGGATAGTTGTATATGATTCTATGTACCTTAACGTTTGCATGCAAGTTGATCACCATCACGAGTCTATGCTTGAGGTTAAATTGTTTCTACTTATAATCGGAAAGCTACTCTTCGTTGATAATTGTTGTGCTTGTCTTGAAGAATGTTTTGTGTTGTTGCTGTAAAAACCTTAAGTCGATGCTTAAAAGGACATGATATGTTGTTCGAGGACGAACAAAGCTCTAAGTGTGGGGTGTTGATGATAGGCGAATTTACGCGCCTATATCAATATATTTTGCCCATATTTTAGCCTAGTTTTGAGAACTAATTATCTGTTTCATACACTTTTAGTCCTTTTTCCTGTAAATGAGCTAACAAATGTGATTAGGAAAGTTTCAGGTATAAATGATGCAAAATACAGCAATTTATGGCTTACTTGACGCAAAAGAAAGCTCACAAATGAGATGGAAAGGAGCTGGACGCATAAAGGACTAAATCTGCTGCATGGAAAATCTGTCCCGGGCTAAAACAGCATTTCTGAAGACTTTGGGGACTTACAGACACAAAGCTGGATTTTTGCCAAAATACATTAACCTAGTGCAATTAGGTTATGTGTTTCACTAATCTATTTGGATTATGATTTTTGTAACCTTACCCTAGTACATTTGGGTTAAGGATTTCATTAGTATATTAGGATTTGGTTATTTATTTTATTAGTTTAGTAGGAGTAGGATAGGAGTATTATAAATACCCTATCATGCTAGAGATTTTTAATCATCCACTAATTTAATCTTCTAACATTCTACATTCTTCACTTAATTCATCAATTTTCTTCCATCTTTCTTATCTTCCACCACAAACACTTCTAATCTATTCTTCTATTCTTAAATTCCACAACAAGAGAATCGTTACTTGCTACGGAATCACTAAAACCACACGCCAAACACCTACTATTCACACCATTCACCATGCAAAACGTGATATCCTACGCATTCATGGGTAACTAAACCTGTTAGTTGGGGTTATGGACGCCGAATGAGTTACTATCTATTGCTATGAGCTTGTGAGTTCAAGACACGTATATTGCTTATATCATTATTCTCTTCATCTTAAATCTACATCCTTTGCGGTTCAAACACAAGAACACGCCATTCTAACATCTAACCTGTTCGAGAGAAAGGTTATTTGTCTAGAAAAGAAGACGCATAGAACAACGCCAGTCTAACATTTAACTTGTTCGAGAGAAAGGTTATTTGTCTGGAAAAGAGATAATGTCAAGGTAGTAGGACACCCTTTCCTATTAAAAAGCTAGTGCCGTACCTGGACTAACCTCTTGGAGAATTCGTACCGTTAGACACGCTTTAAGCTCGAGAGAGTTAAAGTGAAATAGTCCTTGTTGAGGTCGAGAGACGCTTGGATTTACCATCGACTACAATTCTCTATAAGCAATTGCATGTCAAGACTCTACACACTCATAGCCAATAGAGACGTATACCTCAGAAGGTGGACATAACCCCAACGCCTCAATTCTCATTGTTTACAACCAACGTGACAATCTTTCTCTTTTACTTTGCTATTTTTCAGCTTTTATTTCATTACTTTGGTTACTTATTACAATCCCCCCATTCTTACGAGACTTGCATCAAAAGTCTAATAATTTCACTTACTTGTTGACCAAGCTATTCTCTGTGGGATCGATACCCAACCCAGTTGGGTTCTATATTTGCTAACGACCGCTTTACACTCCTACGAGAGCTGTAGATTGAGCGTTATCAAAAATTGGCGCCATTGCCGGGGAATACAAGTGTCAATCAAGTTCGTAAAAATTACTAGACCCTTTGGTCAAAGATTCTCGTACTTTTACGTTTAGTTTTTGTTTTTGTTTATTGCAGGTTTTTCTTTTAGTGCATGCCCCATACTAGAAGTTCTGGTCAACCGTTATTACCAATCAATCCGGAACCGCAACGAATTAGAAGAATGGAAGCACAAGCGGAAATCGACAGGATGGCTGCTCAACACGAGCAAGCAAGATTAGCTGCTCTTGCCGCTGCTCAAGTCCAACAACAAAACATTGATAATCCTGGACGAGCAACAAATCCTGACGATGAAGATTTAGGAGATGACGAGTTGATCAACCCAAGGCATGGCGCTGAAATGGCAACACCTGCCAACAGACGAGGTCGACAAGCTCGGTACAGATATGATCGCCAACCTTTGCAACCAGCTTTCGACGATGATGATGATGATCTTGATGGTGCCGGAGCCACTGGAGCTATAATTCCACCACCATTAGCGCCCGGAGCCAAGTTCAACATCACAAGCACCATGATTCAGTTATTGCAACTCAAGGGATTATTTGGTGGACTAGCAGGCGATGATCCGAATATGCATCTCATCAACTTTATTTCTACATGCAAGTCTTTTGACAATCCTGGAGTTGGTCAGAATGCTATTCGATTACGTCTATTTCCATTGTCTCTGTCTGGGGAGGCAACATTATGGTTGAATGGGCTGACTCCTGATTCTATTACAAATTGGAGGCAATTGAGAGACGCTTTCCTAGAAAGATTCTTTCCGCCATCCAAGAGGGCTCAATTGAGAGATGAAATCAGCAACTTTCGTCAGCTTCCCTCTGAAGCTCTTCACGAAACATGGGAGAGGTTCAAGACAAAGCTAGCGAGATGCCCAAACCATCACATGACTAATGTTCACCTCATGGAGATCTTATATAGAGCCTTGAATTCAGTAACTAAACCAGTGGTGGACAACGCAGCTGGAGGTTCTTTTATGGACCTCACCTTTGGTCAAGCAAGCAACATGCTAGATCGTATGACGAAACAAAGTAGAGCTTGGCATACCAGGGATTCTGAGGTAGCAAGCCCCACTTTATCTATTGGCATGTCTGCAGATCAAAGAAGGAGAGAAGAAGAACGTGATCAAGATATGGCGCACATGAAAACCCAAATGGATCTTCTTACAAAGCATCTATTAGGGAAGACTGAAAAAGTGAAATCTATTGCGTCAAAAGGAAGAGACGAATCTGATTCAGAAGAGGAGGCCAACTACTTGAACAATCAGGGGGGTTTCCGTGGGAATGCCCAAGGAAACCAAGGTCGGAACTATTATGATAAATATGGAGGTAAAGACCAAGGTAGTTGGAAGAAAAACAATGAAAATAGTGGTTTGTACGTTCCCCCTGGTAGACGTGATACCACCACATCTAATTCTATGGAAGACATGATGGCTAAGTTATTGAAAGGAGTGGAAGCGACGAGCGCGGGAGTTAAGGAGGTGATTGACGATTTGGCCTCCATGAAGCAATTAGTTGATTCTCATTCCACTTCTATCAAGCAACTAGAGCAGCAATTCAGTCAACTTTCAGCAGCACTCAACCAAAGAAAAGCCGGCACCTTGCCTAGCGATACTGTGCAAAATCCAAGGACTGATGGGTCATGCATGGCCATTACTACGAGGAGTGGTAAGGTGCTGGAAACTTCAGCAGAAGGCAAGCAAGTAGTTGACAGAACAGCAGACATGGACGCCACACCTAGTGACGCCACTAGGGAAGACGCCGCAATATCCACTTCCAACGTCAAGGACGTGTTGCCTAGTGACGTGCAGCCTGAAAAAAATAATAAACGGAAGCAAGAGGAGAAGAAATCCATGGAAAGAACACTTCCATACCCACCACCACCTTTTCCACAAAGATTGAAGAAGGTGGCCGATGACACTAAGTTCAGCAAATTTATGACCATGTTGAAGCAGCTAACTATTAATGTCCCATTGGTAGAGGCACTTGAACAAATGCCTGGGTATGCGAAGTTTATGAAAGATCTTTTGACTAAAAAGAGGGCAGCAAGCTATGAGCTGAAAGAAGATGTGCATCATTGTAGTGCAATAGCTACCCGATCCATAGTTCAGAAGAAGGCCGACCCCGGAGCTTTCACTATTCCTTGCACCGTCGGATCTTTGGACTTTGCTAAAGCATTATGTGACTGAGGAGCCAGCATCAACTTGATGCCATTATCAATCTACAAGAAGTTGGGGTTAGGAGATCCTACACCAACTAATATGAAGCTTGTTATGGCGGATAGGTCGGTAAAACGACCGGTTGGTATTCTATGCGATGTCTTGGTGAAGGTATCTTCATTCATATTTCCAGCAGACTTTGTCATCTTGGATTGCGAAGCAGATTCAGAGGTTCCCATAATCTTGGGACGCCCTTTCCTTGCTACGGGAAGTGTGCTCATAGATTTGAGAGCTAATGAGCTTTCATTCCGAATAAATGATGAAGTGGTGCGCTTTGATGTTTGCAAATCAATGAAGCAACCCAAAGATCTAAGTGTATTTTCTGTGGCTGATGTTGTCGTTGATGACGAGGATGAGTTACTTGCTGAAGAGCAAATTCTTGATGATCCTTTGGAGGTTTTGCTCATGGAAGAAGATGATGATGATGCTGAAATTTCTGAAGATGATATTTGTGCTCTATCGGGATTAGGAGCATATCGCTATCCTCCTAAGAAGCTGGATCTTGATCTCAAGAATCGACCCACACCACCAGCTAAGCCATCTATTGAAGAACCACCCACATTAGAATTAAAGGAGCTGCCAAGCCATTTGAAGTATGCATTCTTAGGAAGCGGAAACACTCTTCCAGTTATAGTGGCAGCTGATTTAGGTGAGCAACAAGTTGCAGCTCTTATTGCAATTTTACGCAAGTATATTAGAGCTATTGGATGGACCATTGCGGATATCCTTGGTATTCCACCTAGGATTTGCACTCATAAAATTCAGCTCCAAGAAAAGTGCACACCCACCATCGAACACTAAAGACGTCTAAACCCACCAATGCAAGAGGTGGTGAAGAAGGAGATTATCAAGTGGTTAGACGCAGGAGTTGTGTATCCTATTTCTGATAGTACATGGGTAAGCCCAGTACAATGTGTTCCCAAGAAAGGAGGTATGACGGTGGTTGCGAATGCAAAGAATGAGCTTATTCCACTCAGGCCCATCACTGGATGGAGAGTATGCATGGACTACCGCAAGCTGAATTCTTGGACTCTCAAGGATCACTTCCCCATGCCATTTATGGACCAAATGCTAGATCGATTAGCGGGAAAAGGATGGTTTTGCTTTCTTGATGGTTATTCAGGTTATAATCAGATTTTTATTGCACCAGAAGACCAAGAGAAGACAACGTTTACATGCCCATATGGTACATTTTCCTTCAAACGTATGCCATTCGGGTTATGTAACGCACCAGCCACCTTTCAGCGATGTATGATGTCTATTTTCTCTGATATGGTAGAAGACACTTTGGAGGTATTTATGGACGACTTTTCAGTTGTTGGTGAGTCTTTCGAAGCATGTTTGGTGAATTTAAGCATGGCATTACAAAGATGTGTAGAGTTCAACCTTGTGCTGAATTGGGAGAAGTGCCACTTCATGGTAAAAGAAGGAATTGTTCTTGGGCACAAGATCTCCGAAAGAGGAATAGAGGTTGATCGCGCCAAAATAGAGGTAATTGAGAAGCTACCACCTCCAATTTCGGTGAAGGGAGTTCGTAGTTTTCTTGGCCATGCTGGGTTTTATCGCAGATTCATCAAAGACTTCTCCAAAATTTCTAGTCCATTGTGCAAGCTATTGGAGAAAGATGCGAAGTTTGACTTTAATGATGATTGCTTAAAGGCATTTGAATGCCTTAAAGAAAAACTCATTGAAGCCCCTATCATGGTAACACCAGATTGGACGCTCCCGTTCGAAGTCATGTGTGATGCTAGTGGTGTAGCCGTTGGTGCTGTTCTTGGACAGAGAAAGGAGAAATTATTTTATCCTATCTACTATGCGAGTAAGGTCCTCAATGAAGCCCAAAGGAACTACACCGTCACTGAACAAGAGCTATTAGCAGTTGTGTATGCGTTTGAGAAGTTCCGTGCCTATCTATTGGGTACTAAAGTGATCGTTCATACAGACCATGCAGCTCTTAGGTATCTAATGACAAAGAAGGATGCAAAACCAAGGCTGATTCGATGGGTGTTGCTGCTGCAAGAGTTTGATTTCGAAGTCAAAGATAGAAGAGGTTGCGAGAACCAAGTGGCTGATCACCTATCTAGACTTGAGAATGAGTATGTGGCGCAATCAGAAAATCAGATTGGCGATGCATTCCCTGATGAGGAGATACTAGCGACAACAATGGAGAACTTACCATGGTATGCCGACTTTGCAAATTTCGTGGTGAGTAATGTGTTACCTTCCAATTTATCTTACCACCAGAGGAGGAAGTTTATGCATGACGTTCAGCACTATTATTGGGATGAGCCTTATTTGTTTCGAAGATGCGCGGATGGTATCATCCGACGATGTATATCCCATGAAGAAGTGCCCACTATACTAGAAGCATGCCACACTTCGCAAGTTGGAGGCCATCATGCAGGGAATCGAACAGCAAGAAAAGTCTTGCAAAGTGGTTATTATTGGCCTACAATATTCAGAGATGCACACGACTATGTGAGAAGGTGTGACCAATGCCAACGTCAAGGTGCTATTTCAAAACACCATGAAATGCCCATGTCCAAAATTCTGGAGGTAGAACTCTTTGATGTATGGGGTATTGATTTCATGGGACCATTCGTAAATTCGTTTGGAATGAAGTACATCTTGGTTGCTGTGGATTATGTGTCGAAATGGGTTGAAGCTGTAGCATTGGCCGATAACGAAGGAAAGCGTGTTGTAGCGTTTTTAAAGAAGAATATCTTCTCTCGCTTTGGGGTACCTCGTACTATCATAAGTGATGGAGGATCTCACTTCTGCAACAAGATATTCAAATCTGTATTGGCCAAGTATGGAGTCAAGCAACACAAGGTAGCTACACCTTATCATCCTCAGACTAGTGGACAAGTAGAGGTTTCCAATCGTGAGATCAAGCAAATCCTTGCCAAAACGGTCAATGCAAATCGGAAGGATTGGTCTCGAAAGTTAGATGATGCGCTATGGGCGTATAGGACTGCATTCAAGACACCCATTGGCATGTCACCTTATCAACTAGTTTATGGGAAGGCTTGTCATCTACCCATCGAGCTTGAATACAAGGCATTGTGGGCATTGAAGCACTTGAATCTGAATTGGGATGATGTGAAGAACCTGAGGTTAGAGCAGCTGAACGAGCTAGATGAATTTCGTCTCCATGCATATGAAAGATCAGATTTATACAAGGAGCGGATGAAGAAGTATCACGATCAGCGGATTGTTCGACGAAACTTCCAAAAAGGTGACATGGTACTACTCTTTAACTCCAGATTCAAGCTCTTCCCAGGTAAGTTAAAATCAAAGTGGTCTGGTCCATTTAAAGTCACCCACGTCTACTCGTCTGGAGTAGTCGAATTGGAAAATAATGAGGGTGTTATCTTCAAGGTGAATGGCCAACGTGTTAAGCCATATATCGGTCCTCTTGACTCGATGAATGACATGGCCATCACTTATCTCGACGAAGTCTAAGTACTCGAGATTACTACGTCAAGCCACGACAATAAATAAGGCGCTAGATGGGAGGCAACCCTTCGTTTTATTGTTTTATCGTTTTGTCGTTTTATCGTTTTATCGTTTCGTCGTTTTAGTATTTTTTTCTTTTTGATAAATGAAAATCCAAAAATAAGAGTCGTGCCACGACCAAAACTAAGGCGCTTGGTGGGAGGCAACCCATCGTACTAATCGTTTTCATTTGTTTGAGCAAATATAGGTGTAAGAAGTATGCAACGAGGAGATTGATTTCAATTGACGATTTGGTCGCATTGTATGGTAAAGTCGGTAAGTTAGGAATGGTGATGCATAAGGCTATGGATTGAGCCTTTCTCACGTCATAATAGGCTTCGAGAAAGGCTAGGCCTTGGTAAAAATAGGTCACGAACGATGCACAAGCTATTCTATAGCCTAAGGACTCGGAATCTAGTGTGCAATACACTATGCGCCGCCTATTCCTAGGTGTGCTTTTGACTATGCGCCGCCTATGCTATGGCATTTGAGATACTGAGACCAAATGCCATACCATATGCGCCGCATATGTCTAGATATGCCATACCATATGCGGCGCATATGTCCCATTATGCCATGGACAATGCGCCGCATATGCATGTGTTATGCCGAGTGATATGCGCCGCATATAGGGTGATTTTGTCCCCAAATCCAATTGTAAATGGGTCATAACCCGACCCATACTCCTCCTATATAAAGGGGACTTGTTTTTATTTCACAAACACATTAGAATCAACCCTAAAGGCGCCGCATATCATCCCAAATCCTCTCAAATTTTTCTTTCTTTGTTCTTCCAATCCACAACAACTTCCCCACAATCTTCAAGCAAGTAAGTGCTCTCTTAATCTTCATCTATTTATAGTAAGTACTACGTTGCTATGCTTAGTATAATTTGCTAAATCATGTGAGATTAGTGGTGATGTTCATGTGATTGGATAATTGTTGCAAAAATCGTGTGATTGAATGAATACGAATGGAATTCTTGACTTGTTTCCGACTTGAATTTTGTTTCAATGGCATTGTTATGATACTTGCTGAACATATATGGCTATGAATATTGCTTGAAAGTGTTGTTTGGATGCTTGCATGATTCACCATCCCGGCCATCGGGATAAGGTTATAGTGACTATCGACGTAGGAGGTAGTGTTGGTTGTTCGAATAGCAATTCCATGTGGTAACTCCTATGTTATAGTATCGCTATATGCACCATGAAAGACGTCCAAATGGCTGTTCATAAGTGATGTCATGCTGATTTTCTTGTCGGAATACAATCCTAAGACGTATGTCGACGAAGTCTGAGTACTCGACCACGTTCACTTCACTGATTTGTGCCAACAAGATTAAGTGCGGGGTGGTACCCCTAATGCTTGCATATAGCTTGTCTAAAGTGCGATTGTGCTGCATCTAACATTATCTCTAGTCTCAGGTACAATGGCACCGAAAGCAAGGCAAGGCAAGGAGAAGGCTACCACGACCCGGAAGGATAAAAAGAGAAGCCGAAAAGACCAAGGTGAATCATCTTCCGCACACCTACCACGTAGAATGTTCGGAATCAAATGGGTTCTTGAGGAAGAAGCCAAGGCATGGTACAGCAGCAACAAAGAAAAGAAATATGTGCACGTCGACTTAATCAACAAGGAGACCTTAGCAAAGAAGGAGCCGCAACTGTTGGCTAAGATAATGGCTTTGAAGCTGGGTTTCATCTTCCGTGACATGGGAGAGTGCAATCTTGACTTGACAAGAGAGTTTTATGCCAACTGGTCGCCAAACACAACAGGCAACGAAGTCAAAATTCGGGGCCAAGTGTTACAGCTTACAGCGGATTGGATCAACTCGTTTCTAGGCCTACCTTCGGTCGACACTGCACCATACAAAGAGCTGTACAGCAGGCCTCCTTACAGAGCTATAAGACACACGCTTTGTGGAAGCAGATCAATGGCAAGATGGGGCAGACATAAGGAAACAGGCCGTCACAACACATTCCCCTATGCTCCACTAAATAGGGAAGCAAGAATCTGGATGCGCATTGTCAACTCATGCCTTATTCCTGGGACGCAATACACAAAGATATCGAGAGATAGAGTGTGTCTGGTTTATGCATTGATGACAAATGTCCCTATCAACTTTGGGGCAATCATTCGATCCACCATGAGGAAAGCCAGACTCCACAGCAGGTCCCATTTCACATTCGGCAATTTGTTGACAGCAATGTTGCGGAAGGAGGATATAGAAGAGGAACCAGCTGACCACAAACTCCCACATACCCCAAAGAAGGTTGACCTCACAAAGGTCAAAGATGCTGAAACAACGCATGGAGTCAACCTTACCACTGCGGAGAGACATGCTCGTGACGAGAGTTTCTTCCGTCATCTCTATGGCATGACGAGATTCACTATGATAAGTGGTGGACGTATTCCAACTGTTGAAGAGCTCCAACAGCTGGACCACGACTACCCAATGAACAGACATGCCCGGGAGATGTGTGGAGTGGGAGTATATTTCGAGGAACCTCTTGATGATGACGTGCCAACTGATGATGATAGACGCTTGCCTGATTCTGATGCTGAGGAGAACTCTGACGATGACTCTTACGATGATTCGGACGAAGGGGGTATGACCCCCGACATTGAGGAAGAGTCCGACTAATCAGGTTCTTCGACTTTATTTTCCACTGAGGGCAGTGTCTAGTCTAAGTGTGGGGTGTCTGCAGAATCTGCATGCTATGTTTGTATGTTTGCTTGTTTATTTTGTTTTGAGTCCAAATTTTTTGTGATTTTTTTTGTGATTTTTTTTTCGTGTGACGTTTTTTTATTTTTTAGGAGTAAAATTTTTCTAGCTACGCATGAAATTATTTGGATAGGCAGCATGAGATTAGAACAAGAGTATGTGCTACAATTGTGACTATTGAGACATTTAGGCTCTAGTTGTGACTCATTATGTGATAGTGTGTGATTCAATTCCTTCACTTGTTGGGTCGAGAGTCTATATTACTTCCAATCAAGTCGACCATGTGCCTTGTGTGTGTGAGATAATAGTATATTCTATGTATGTGGCTGATGCTAGAACTTGCCTGGTATGTATGCAAAGCGAAAATAAGGAATGTAAGTTTAGGATATGATTTAGGCATTTCTTTGACAACCTATATATGTTTACCTTCAGTTTTTCCTACCCATGTAAATCATCCTAGTTAAACCCTTTTGAGCCTTTAGCCTATTTCTTTGACAACCTTGTATGTAAGCCTAATCCATTTCTTTCAAGACCATAATTTGATCCAAATTCCTAAGTGCTTTAAAGTGAATAAGTCATGTGACAACATAAGAGGAAATTGGGTGAGTATGATGCTTTAAATTGTAAAGGTTCTTGAAGGTGTTATGAAAAAGAAAAAAAAAATGCTATCATAGGAGGTACGTTGTGAAAAGAAAAAGGAAAAGAAAGCTGAAAAGTGAGTTGTGCTTAAAATTGGAAAACAAAAGATGAGAACAAGGGTGGAAGAATAAAATAAAGAAAGGTTGAAAGAAAAAAGTGTCATAGATACAAAGTGATGTATTAAAGTGCTTAGGAACTTAGTCACTATTTCTGGCCAAAATAGTCCTACCCGTCCCTTAGCCTACATTACAACCATCTAAAGACCTACTTGATCCTAATCTTAACATTCTGACATTTAGTAGAGTATTACATTAAAGGCAAGCTTATGGTCATTAGTTGCTACATATGAATTCTTTGCGAGAGTGAGAGCAAGGATATGTTGATACCCATGTTTGAAAAATATGCTATACTTGTGAGTGATTATGGGTACTATATTGTGAGACACACATGGTTGATGAGCTTTGGATAGTTGTATATGATTCTATGTACCTTAACGTTTGCATGCAAGTTGATCACCATCACGAGTCTATGCTTGAGGTTAAATTGTTTCTACTTATAATCGGAAAGCTACTCTTCGTTGATAATTGTTGTGCTTGTCTTGAAGAATGTTTTGTGTTGTTGCTGTAAAAACCTTAAGTCGATGCTTAAAAGGACATGATATGTTGTTCGAGGACGAACAAAGCTCTAAGTGTGGGGTGTTGATGATAGGCGAATTTACGCGCCTATATCAATATATTTTGCCCATATTTTAGCCTAGTTTTGAGAACTAATTATCTGTTTCATACACTTTTAGTCCTTTTTCCTGTAAATGAGCTAACAAATGTGATTAGGAAAGTTTCAGGTATAAATGATGCAAAATACAGCAATTTATGGCTTACTTGACGCAAAAGAAAGCTCACAAACGAGATGGAAAGGAGCTGGACGCATAAAGGACTAAATCTGCTGCATGGAAAATCTGTCCCGGGCTAAAACAGCATTTCTGAAGACTTTGGGGACTTACAGACACAAAGCTGGATTTTTGCCAAAATACATTAACCTAGTGCAATTAGGTTATGTGTTTCACTAATCTATTTGGATTATGATTTTTGTAACCTTACCCTAGTACATTTGGGTTAAGGATTTCATTAGTATATTAGGATTTGGTTATTTATTTTATTAGTTTAGTAGGAGTAGGATAGGAGTATTATAAATACCCTATCATGCTAGAGATTTTTAATCATCCACTAATTTAATCTTCTAACATTCTACATTCTTCACTTAATTCATCAATTTTCTTCCATCTTTCTTATCTTCCACCACAAACACTTCTAATCTATTCTTCTATTCTTAAATTCCACAACAAGAGAATCGTTACTTGCTACGGAATCACTAAAACCACACGCCAAACACCTACTATTCACGCCATTCACCATGCAAAACGTGATATCCTACGCATTCATGGGTAACTAAACCTCTTAGTTGGGGTTATGGACGCCGAATGAGTTACTATCTATTGCTATGAGCTTGTGAGTTCAAGACACGTATATTGCTTATATCATTATTCTCTTCATCTTAAATCTACATCCTTTGCGGTTCAAACACAAAAACACGCCATTCTAACATCTAACCTGTTCGAGAGAAAGGTTATTTGTCTAGAAAAGAAGACGCATAGAACAACGCCAGTCTAACATTTAACTTGTTCGAGAGAAAGGTTATTTGTCTGGAAAAGAGATAATGTCAAGGTAGTAGGACACCCTTTCCTATTAAAAAGCTAGTGCCGTACCTGGACTAACCTCTTGGAGAATTCGTACCGTTAGACACGCTTTAAGCTCGAGAGAGTTAAAGTGAAATAGTCCTTGTTGAGGTCGAGAGACGCTTGGATTTACCATCGACTACAATTCTCTATAAGCAATTGCATGTCAAGACTCTACACACTCATAGCCAATAGAGACGTATACCTCAGAAGGTGGACATAACCCCAACGCCTCAATTCTCATTGTTTACAACCAACGTGACAATCTTTCTCTTTTACTTTGCTATTTTTCAGCTTTTATTTCATTACTTTGGTTGCTTATTACAATCCCCCATTCTTACGAGACTTGCATCAAAAGTCTAATAATTTCACTTACTTGTTGACCAAGCTATTCTCTGTGGGATCGATACCCAACCCAGTTGGGTTCTATATTTGCTAACGACCGCTTTACACTCCTACGAGAGCTATAGATTGAGCGTTATCAGGAGTGTAGGTTTGTTATGCTGAATAGTGAGATGAATCTTTCTAGGCTAATGACTCATGCCCAACATATTAAGGCACACAAGATTAAGGAGAGAGATAGAATGAGAGGGAATAAGAGAGCTAGGTTCGAGCTGCACGAACAGGGTCAGACTAGATCACAGGGAGGGAGTCGCCCTCAGTATCAGGATTGTTCGTCTATGCCAGAACCGTCATATGCTAGTGCTCCCGTGCCTAGAGGTAAGCAGGAGCATGGTAGTAGGTCATATGCATCCAGGTCCCAGTATAGTGCTGGCAGTAAGCCAAATCGTCCCCTGTGTCCTAAGTGTGGTAGGGCTCAGGTGAGTGTTGGGGTAAGAAGAGGGGTTGTTTCTGGTGTGGTGACATGGGTCACAGAGTTAGAGATTGTCCACAGGATGGACAAGGGCATCGTGACTATCGCCCTCATACCCAAACTCAGACCGTTAGTGCTCTAGTTCCAGCGACTCGCCCAGCCCCAGCTCAGGGCGCCTCTTCTAGCAATGCTGGCGGGCAGCGCCAGAATAGATTCTATGCTTTATCGTTCCGCTAGGAACAAGAGGACTCTCCCGATGTTGTTACTAGTATGCTTCGTATATTTCAGTTTGAAGTGTATGCTTTATTAGATCCTGGATCCAGTTTCTCATATTTTACACCTTTAATTGCTGTGAATTCTGAAATAAGTCCTGAGATTATTCCTGAACGTATCCTAGTTTCTACGCCAGTGGGTGATTCGATTGTTGCCCAGAAAATGTATAAAAAGTGTCCTGTTAGCATTCTTCATAGAGCCTTATTGGCTAATCTGATTGAGCTAGACATGGTAGATTTTGATGTGATTCTTGGTATGGACTGACTATATTCTTCTTATGCCTCTATTGATTGTCGGACCCAAGTGGTCAAGTTTCTATTTTTGGGTGAATCCGTGTTTGAGTGGTCTGGGACTTCTGTGTCACCCAAGAGTCATTTTATCTCTTACCTTAAAACTAGAAAGCTTATTTCCAAATGGTGTATTTACCATTTGATTAGATTCAAAGACACTAAATCTGAGACTCCAACTCTCCAGTCTGTTAACGCCGTCAATGAGTTTTCTGATGTCTTTTTGGATAATCTCCTAGGGATACATCCTGATAGAGAGATAGAGTTCAGGATTGATCTTCTTCCCGATACTCAACCCATTTCTATTCCTTCTTACCGTATGGCCCCTGCAGAACTTAAGGAGTTGAAAGAGCAACTCAAAGATCTACTAGATAAGGGTTTCATAAGGCCCAGTGTTTCTTCTTGGGGTGCTCCTGAGTTGTTTGTGAGAAAGAAAAATGGCGCTTTGTGTATGTGTATTGATTACCGCCAACTGAATAAAGTCACCATAAAAAATAAGTACCTCCTTCCGAGAATAGACAATTTGTTTGACCAATTGCAAGGTGCAAGTTATTTCTCAAGGATAGACCTTTGTTCTAGCTATTATCAACTCAAAGTTAGGGAGTGTGACATCCCGAAAACTGCTTTCCGAACTCGTTATGGCCATTTTGAGTTTCTTGTTATGTCTTTCGAGTTAACTAATGCCTCAGCAGCTTTCATGGACCTCATGAATCGAGTGTTCAGACCATATCTGGATATGTTTGTTATAGTGTTCATCGATGATATACTGGGGTACTTTTATAGTGAGGATGAACATTCTTATAATCTCTAAATTGTCTTGCAAACCCTTAGAGATCACAAGTTGTTTGCCAAGTTCAGTAAGTATGAGTTTTGGCAAAGGTCAGTTGCTTTTCTGGGTCATATCATTTCTTCCGAGGGTATTAGAGTTGATCCCCAAAAGACCGAAGCTGTTAGAAATTGGCCTAGACCTATTTCTCCGATTGTTATCTGAAGTTTCTTGGGTTTAGCTATCTATTACAGCCGTTTTGTTGAGAGTTTCTCCTCTATAGCCTCTCCTTGACTCGGTTGACCTAAAATAAAGTAAAGTTCTTATGGTCCGAATCTTGTGAGAAAAGTTTTTAGGAGTTAAAGACTCGACTCACTTCAGCCCCTGTTTTGACTTTGCCTGATGGTGTTGATGGTTTTGTGGTTTACTGTGATACTTTGAGAGTTGGGTTGGGTTGCGTATTAATGCAGAAGGGTAAGGTGATAGCTTATGCTTCTAGACTGTTAAAACCCCATGAGAAAAAATTACCCAACCCATGACCTTGATTTGGCTGCTGTTGTGTTTGCTTTGAAAATCTGGAGACACTATTTGTATGGTGTCCATGTTGATATTTTCACTGATCATAAGAGTTTTCAGTATGTGTTTACCCATAGAGAATGGAATCTTAGGCAGAGACGATGGTTAGAATTGTTAAAGGACTATGATATGAGTGTGCTGTATCATCCGAGAAAAAAAAATGTTGTGGTGGATGCCCTAAGTAGAGTGTCCATGGGTATTGGTTCGCATGTGGTAGAAGGTAAGAAAGAGTTGGCTCGTGATGTATATCATTTGGCTAGATTGGGGGTTAGGTTGTTTGACTCTGCTGAAGGTAGTATAGGGGTTCAGAGTAGTTCCAAATCCTCCTTGGTTTTTAAAATGAAGGAAAAGCAATACTTAGATGCTAGTTTGGTCAGATTGAAGGAGTCAGTCAAGGACCAAAAAGTAGAGGTTTTCTCCCAAGGAGGAGATAGTGTGTTGAGATTGTAGGGTAAATTGTGTGTCTTAAATGTTGATGATCTGAGACAGAGGATTATGGCTGAAGCGCACGGGGCTCATATTCTATTCATCCTGGTGCCACCAAGATGTACCAAGACTTGCGGGAAATGTATTGGTGGAGTGGCATGAAAAAAGATATAGCAGAATTTGTAACTAAGTGTGCAACATGCCAACAGGTTAAGGTTGAACACCAAAGACCTGTTGGTATGATGCAAAAGTTTAGTATTCCCACCTGGAAGTGGGAAGAGATAAATATGGACTTCGTGATTGGTTTACCTCCTTTCCGATGCCATCATGATTCCATTTGGGTTGTTGTTGTTAGGTTGACTAAGTATGCTCATTTCTTGCATGTTCATACTTCATATACTGCTGAGGATTATGCTATATTGTATATATGAGATCTAGTCAGACTGCATGGAGTTCCCTTTTCTATCATTTCGGATAGGGGTACACAGTTCACTTCGCAATTTTGGAAAGCTTTTCAGAAAGCTCTTGGTACCCAAGTGCTTTTGAGTTCTGATTTTCATCTGTAGACCGATGGTAAGGCTGAGCGGACCATCCAGACCTTAGAGGATATGTTGAGAGCTTGTGCACTTGACTTTAAGGGAATTTGGGATAATCACTTACCTTTAATAAAGTTTGCTTACAATAACAGTTTCCAATCTAGTATTGGCATGTCTCCATTTAAAGCTTATATGGGAGGAAGTGTAGATCACCCATAGGTTGGTTCGAGGTGGGTGAAGCAGTTGTGAGTGGTCTTGATTTGGTATTTGAGGCTATGGAAAAAGTTAAGTTGATTAGGGAAAGGTTTAAAACTGCGCAGAGTCATCAGAAGTCATATGCGGATGTTAGAAGGAGAGACCTTGAGTTTGAAGTTGGTGACCTAGTGTATCTGAAAATTTCACCCATGAGGGGGGTGAAGAGATTTGGAAAGAAGGGAAAGCTTAGCCCCCATTATGTTGGTCCTTACAAAATTCTTAGCCGTGTTGGTAAGGTAGCTAATGAGGTAGAGTTGCCTTCTGAGTTGTCCTCTGTTTATCCAATATTCCATGTCTCCATGCTTAGAAAGAATATCAGCGATGCTGTGGTAGTGGATTCCTCTGTGAGTGCTGTCATTCAAGAAAATCTTTCTTTTGATGAGATTCCTGTTGAGATTCTTGATTCAGTGTTTGAAGACTAAGGAACAAAGAAGTTCCCTTGGTCAAGATGTTGTGGCGAAACCAATATGTTGAGGGTGCAACTTGGGAAGCTGAGGCGGATATACGATCCAAGTACCCGCACCTATTTTCCGCAAACTCTGATCAAGGCGAAGGTACCGTTCTTTCCTAAATCATGCACTTTTGATAAAAGTTGCAGCAGTTCAGCTGTCATTTAGTATGTGTTCAGCTGTAGTTTCTTGAATTCATGCATTCTATGTTGAATTCGGAGTGAGAAATGATATAGTGATGAGCCTAACAAAAGGTTTCTTCTATATCCTCTATTCCCTATCTAATCTTGGCATGTCTATCGTCATTCGAGGATGAATGTTTCCAAGGGGAGGATGATGTAATACCCCAGGAAATTTTTCATTGAAATTTTGTGCGTAAACGTGTTGGGTTCTATCTTCTAGAATAAATTATAAATTTGTCGTATGGAATGTCTTAGATTATGACCCACCATTCCGTAGAGTATCTAATAATCTTTCCAACGATATATGGATCATCCAAAACGGACACCCGAGCAATGAGTTATGAACATTCCGATCGAACCGTGAATAGTAGTGAACAGTAAAACGTCCAGGAAAAAGTACTGAGGCCTGACGTATTTTTGCTCTAACTTTAAATGATAATAACTCCTTGCACATAATGATGTAGGTGATGTACTATATACCAATGGAAAGATCTGCGAGTCCTCTTTCCAATGAAATTGGTGTTTATCCAATTTCTCTGTCGGAGCAAAAAGTTATGGTCAATCTATTTCATCCTATCAAAAGCGAATTTTTGGGTTAACTTCAAACGATCATAACTCCTCGTACATAATGATCTGGGTGAGACACTATATATCAACGGAAAGATATGAGAGTCCTCTTTCTAATAAATTAGTTTCATATAATTTGGATATCGAAGTAAAACTTTACGGTTGATCTACTTCAGACTATCAAAACAGTCCACCAAAGGATAGATTCGAGAATTATTTGATTTTTTTTGGTGTTTTGGTCATTCCCCCTCACCTAAAATCCGTCCAAATCCTATATTAAAGCGTATTAAAAGCATTATATATTATATTTCATCAAATTCCCTCAAAAAGAAACCCTAAGCTCGTACACCCAACTATAAGAACCTCCAAAGTTCACCATTAATTCTGTAAATTTATTCAAGATTCCAAGTTCCTAGTTCTAGAACTCCAAGAACCATCATTCAAAGGTATTATTAACATCTCAAAAATGAGTATCGATCTGAAGTTCATCATTCAATGTATTTGGGGTTTTTCCACAAGAACTCTCTTTCGTTCTTGTGCCCAAAAGTAATTTTCTTTACAAAGGCATGATTTTTATTTGATTTTTATGAATTTGAAGCATGAACTCATATCTTATGATAATTATTATGAAATCTTAATGTTTATAATTTTAAAAGATGAATTTACATGTGTGGAGATATAAAGCATGAATCTTGAACAATATTTATAATGATTTTGATGTTTAGGTCATGAATCCCCATTGGAAATTGATTTTTTGAGAAAGTGTGAGTCATAAGCATGTTGTGTTGAATATTTGAGATATTTTGAATGATTTGACCTTTTGGTCTTAATGGAGTTATTTTGAACTCGAGTGTGAAAGAAATCCACAAAGTGGTTGATTTTGATAGATGGGAAGCATGATGGCTCCCGATGTATATTTACATATTACTGAAATTGTTTTGTTGTGGATTGTCTTTGAAATGATCTAAGCTAAGTCCGGGAGAAATATTTAGCACCGAGTGGGAGGTATAAAGCAACCTTACTTCCCTAGAACTACGTGCCCCTGTTGGAGTGAGCCTAAGGCTGATTTATAGATTGATCACTAGTTTGTGTGGATTTGATATCGATAGTCCTACTATGATAGCAAGGATAGGACGACTCTACCCAACGTGGGTTGTATGTTGGACTCCATGTAGCTTACATAGTTTATGTCAGTTATAGGATCTCCCAGTGTGTGTGCGTTTCCTTGTGTCTATGGTGAATGGTGAAGTGATTTGAAAGTAGAATTGTAAAAGTTATTATTTCAAAATATTTAAATGTTATTTACATTATGAGAATTGATATTCTTGATGAACTGAAAGTGATTGACAAATTATATGATGACTCACATGTGTTATTGTAATTATTTCATCCTCTCATGATTATGATGATTTTCTTCGGGCTATGTAAGTCTTTCATATATCCTGCATATTTCTTATAAATATTTATGATGATAATGTTTATAAAACTGTGTACACCCCCATATACTCGTTCCTTTCCATGGTACTGACCCATATCTTCGAATGTGGGCTACATTTTCTTGGAATGTATGTTCAAGTTCTCGGTTCCAGGTTTGACAGTGATTCTTCAGGCACGCTTTTCTACATCCTCTGTTGTGGTTAGTCCTCATGTTCCGATGATGTTATGTCTGATGTTGGTTTCACAGAATTGTTTATATTTAACAATTGAGTATGAGTCAGTTGGGGCATGTCTCAATGGCTCGCTGGTTTTATTAGTTTTCTTAAAGGCTTGTCAGACTAGTATAGATGATGGGAGTTGACTAATAAGTCATATTTTGTTATCTATCTAAAATTCTTTTATTCTTGGATGATGATTGCTCTGTTGATATTTGAGGGTTATTTATGGAAACCCTATTGATTTGTGTTGAACTAAATAGAAATGGCTCAAAGGGTTAGCTTGGGGCTACTGGTAGGCTCAAGCACTGTGTGATGCTCTGGGACCCGTTTTTTGGGGCGTTACAGCCAAGCCCTGGTTCAAGTCATGAAAAAGATTACATCAGTGCCTTGGTTTTGTATAATTAAGTGTCCAACATAGCTGTGTGAAGTAAAGTCTCATTTATGAGTGTGTAGTAGACCACACTTATAAGGGAGAGGCTATAAAGCATTTAGGAATGTATCCCTTTCTTGTTATTTTTTTTTAAGCTATAGAGTCTAAGGTTTTGAATCCCCTCTAATTCCCTTATGTTTGCTTTTTAGATCTTGCCTCCCAGAATATCTGATGCTCATGAAAATCTTTTTGTCCCATCTGAGGAGAATATGGATGGAGCTCGTCCAACCTCAGGAGTTCAGACCCAATCTAGGGTCTCTTGTTATGATTACCCTGATGTAACTTTTCCAGTTCCCCTTATCCCTCCTCAGGCAACCCAAGTTGGCATATCTAACGCTAAGTTTTATCAGTTGATTTATTTGCTTACCCAGTTGGTGTCCTCCTAGAATGGGCGTATTATTTCTATTTCTCCATCATCTGAGGCCACTAGAGTTACCCGATTTATGAGGTTGAGTCCTCCTATTTTTATTGGTTCTAAGGTTGAGAAATATCCTTAAGATTTTATTAATGAGATGGAAAAGATATTTTGTGTAATGCATAGTACTAATGTGCAAGGGGTAGAGTTTGCATCTTATTAGTTGAAGAATGTGGCATACCAATGGTATGAAAAGTAGGAATAGTCTAGGGGTGACAATGCTGAGTCCACCTTGATTTCGCTAGTGCTTTCCTTGATATATTTCTTCCTTATTAGTTGAGGGAAGAAAAGGTCAAGAGTTCATGAATTTTCTACAAGAAAGGATATCAGTAAATGAGCATGCCTTAAAGTTTCATCATTTGTCACATTATTCTTCTAAATTGGGGTTTAGCATGAGGGCAAGAATGAGAAAGTTTGCTTTAGGGTTATCTCGTGAGTTAATCTTAGAAAGTAAGGCTTCCTAGTTGAAAAGGAATATGGATATATCTAGACTAGTGGTATATATACAACAAGTGGAAGAAGAAAAGAAAAAGCAAGTGGAAATGAGTGAAAGGCAATATATAAAGTTTAAATATTCAGATCAGGGTAAAGGTCAGTAATAGAGAGGTATAAATTGTACAAAGTAGTCTAATAAGAAGTTGGGCAATTGTGGTTCCTACTCTATGGCTAGTGCTCCTTACCTAAATTCATTGGGTGATTGTCGTTCTCATCATGATAGTGGGTTTAGAGCACCAGGATCTCGTTCGTAGGCTAATGGGACTCAGTTATCCCTATCGTATCCTCCTTGTAGATTTTATGGTCCGATTCACCATGGTGTTTGTGAAAAAGAAAAGAGCAAGTTCATTAAATATAGTCATATTGGTCATATAAAGGGATTGTCCTTTTAAGGTTGCTTTTGGGGAAAACAAATATCTTGTTGCTACTTCATCAGCTCCCACACTAAAAGGTGCTACTTCTTATTCTTGTTTCGCCACTAGTCAGAACCATCTGTATGCTCTTGCCATTCGCTAGAATTTTGACAAATCCCTCAATATTGTTACTGGTATGCTCAAACTTTTTTCTTATGATGTATATCATTTATTTGATCCCAGGTATACTATCTCTTATGTGATCACTTATATGGCAATCTAATTTATTTTTTATCCTAAATTTATTTCAGACCTCTAGTCTATATCCACCCTGGTGGGTGACTCTATTATGGCTATAACAGTTTATAAGGGTTGTGTAATGTTGGTCCATGGCAGTGAGACCTTGGTAGATCTGATAAAGTTTGACATATTAGTCTTTCATGTGATTTTAGGGATGGATTGGTTACATTCGTGCTATGCATGTCTTATTTTTGGACGGATATGGTTAGTTTCCATTTCCCTAATGAGTTGATGATCGAGTGGAAAAGTAGTTCCCTAGTACCTAAGAGAAGCTAGATCTTGTATCTTAGAGCCTAGAAATTAGTTTCAAAAGGGTGAATCTATCACTTAGTACATGTTAAGGATCCTAGATATAAAGGTTCTTCTTTATAGACTATCCCTGTGTCCTGTAAATTTCCTAAGGTGTTTCCTGATGATCTTCCTGGTATTCCTCCCTATAGGGAAATTAATTTTAGGATTGATCTTCTTCTGGACTGTCATTTTATTTCTATCCCTTCTAATAGAATGGCTCCGACAGGATCTTGTTGACAAGGGTTTTATCCAGCCTAGTGTCTCTCCGTGGGGTGCTCCCGTGCTCTTCGTGCATAAGAAGGATGTTTTTTGGGATGTATATTGATTACTGCTAATTGAATAAATTAATTATGAAGAATAAGTATCCCTTCTGAGGATTAATGATCTATTCAATAAGCTTTTGGGTCATAAGTTCTTTTCCAAGATTGATCTTTGGTCGGGTTACCATTATCTGAAGATTAGGGAGGTGGATATACCTAAGATGGCCTTCCAAAATCGATATGTTCATTTTGAGTTTTTGGTAATGTCCTTTGGTTTGAGCAATGCCCCAACAACATTTATGGATCTTATGAATTATTTTTTTCATCAGTTCTTGGAGTTGTTCGTGACTGTCTTTATTGATGATATTTTGGTATATTCTAAGAGTGAGATGGATTATGCCAATCACCTCTGCCTTATGTAGCTGACCCTAAAGGATCAACGTTTGTATGCATATTTCTCTAAGTGTGAGTTCTATTTAAATGTTATGACTTATCTGGGTCTTATTATTTCTAGTAAAGGGATCACGATGGATCCACCAAAGGTTGTGGTGGTTAATAAGTGAACTAGACCCATGACTCCAACCGACATTCAATGATTCTTGGGTTTAGCCAATTATTATAGAAGGTTTGTAGATAGTTTCTCTTCTATTGCTGCCTTATTGAATAAGTTGACTTAAAAGAAGGTAAAATTCTTACGGTTTGATGCTTGCGAGGGTAGTTTTAAAAAACTAAAGGATAAATTGACTTCGGCCCTGGTTTTGACTTTGTCTGAGGGCACTGAGAGTTTTGTTATCTACTGTGATGCATCTCGGGTAGGGCTGACATATGTGTTAATACAACATGGAAAAGTGGTTGCTTATGCTTCTAGATAGTTGAAAGTTTATGAGAATAATTATCTAACCCATGATTTAGAATTATTACCTGTGGTGTTTGCATTAAAAATTTGGCGGCGTTATTTGTATGGGATCCATATTGATATTTGTTTTGATCATAAGAGATTGCAATATATATTCAACCAAAAAGAATTGAATCTCAAGAAAATGAGATGGCTTGAGTTGCTCAAGGACTATGACATGAGTCTTTACTATCATCCAGGTAAAGCTAACGTGGTTGCTAATTCTCTTAGTAGGTTGTCCATGGGAAGCTTATCTCATGTAAATAAAAAAAAGCAGGATTAGGTTAAGGATATTCACCATTTGGTTAATCTTGGAGTTCGTCTCTTAGATTTCAAGGATGGTGGTGTGATTGTTTAAGAGGTGGAAAGGCCATCTCTTGGTACTGAAGTAAAGGAGAAGAAAATATTGGATCCTATTCTGAGGCAAATCAAAATAATATGGGTAGGAAGAAGGTGTTGATTTTTCAAATTAGTGGTAATGGTATCTTGAGGTACCAAGGTATATTATGTATTCCAGATATTTATAGGTTGAGAAGAAGAATTTTGGCTGAAGCTATGTGTCGCATTATACTATTCATCATGGTTCGATGAAAATATATCATGATCTTAAACAGATTTATTGGTGGAATAACATGAAGCAGGATGTGGCCAATCTTGTGGCTATAGTGTGTTAGCAATTGAAGATAGAACACTTGAGGGACGGTAGGTTGACTAAGGAGATTGAACTGCCAGTGTGAAAATGGGAGGTAATTAATTTGGATTTTGTTATCGGTCTTCTAAAGTCTCGCCAGTAATTTGATTTGATTTGGGTGATCATGGACAGGATGACTAAGTCTGCTCACTTCTAACCAGTGATGAATAATTTCTCTTCTAAGAATTATGCCAAGTTGTTCATTAAAGAGGTCATGAAGTTGCGTGGTACTCCAATCTCCATCATATCTAATCGGCATACCCAGTTCTTATCTTATTTTTAGAGGTTGTTCCAGCGGGGCTTAGGGACTAAGGTGACCCTTAGAACTGATTTCCACCCACAGACATATGAGAAAGTAGAAAGAACAATTTAGGTCTTGGAAAATATGCTACGGGCTTGTGTTTTTTATTTTGGTGGTAGTTAAGTTGACCAATTACCTCTCATAGAATTTGCCTACCATAACAATTATCACTGTAGCATTGGTATGGCTTCGTTCAAGGCATTATATGTTAGGAGGTGTAGATATCCCATTAGGTGGTTTGAGGTTGGTGAGAATAAGCTGTTTGTCCCTGATATGGTTCACGAAGCTACGGAGAAGTTGAAGGTAATGCAGTATAAACTTAAGGTCACACAAAGTCACCAAAAGTCCTATGCCGATATGAGTCAAAGAGAGTTGGAGTTCATTATTGGTGATTAGGTGTTTTTAAAGGTGTCCCCCATGAAGGGAGTGCTGCAGTTTGGTAAGAAGGGTAAGCTCAGTCTCCGTTATGTCGGTCCATACTTAGTTTCGAAGAAGGTTGGCAATGTTGCATATGAATTAGAGTTGTCTTCTAGTTTGATCTTTATTAATCCGGTGTTTTATGTTTCAATGTTGAGAAACTACATGGGTGAGCTTTCGGTGGTTGTGCCTTTGAAGGAGGTGGGTATTTCAGAATCCTTAACCTACATAGAGGACCTGGTTGAAATTTTGGATTGGCAAGTACGTTAGTTATGAACTAAGGAAATGGCTTTGATAAAGGTTCTTTGGAGGAACCAAAAGGTTAAGGAAGCTACTTGGGAAGCCGAGGAGGACAAGAAGTCAAAGTATCCATGCTTTTTTTCCATTTTATGTAATTGTTCTTGAGGTATGTGTATTCCTTAATATCTCTGTTTACTAACTTTGTTAAAGAAAATGTGATTCCCTTGGTGTTTTTTTTCCTGTCTTTGTTAAAGGTATGAGTAGTGGTATGTGGAGACAAATCTTGATAATAAATGCCTTGTGCTATTATTTAGGGATGAATGATCCTAAGGGAAGGAGTATGTAACGCCCTGGGATTTTGGTCCTTAAGAAATTCCTAAAACTTTATCCTCACTGTCCTGACTACGACTTCCTTAATGAGTTATAGGATTCATGACGGGTCATAGGGAATCAGTCGTGACTTAATGTAAATAAGTGGCTTAGTATTTTGCACTTAGTACGAGTTTCTCTCAACTAGTCATCAAGACTTCTTACGGGTCATAAGGATCAAGTTGTAAGGTGTCCATAAAATTTGGCCCAAGACACTGTCTTCATTATGACTTGAGGCCATGAGTCGTAAAGACTCATGACGAATCATTATGTCCCAATCGTAGGGTATCCAGTGTGTCATCCCAAATTTTTTAATGTCTTGAGTATGAGAAGTGGTTATGAGTCGTCAAGTGTGGTTATAAGTTGGTGGTATGAATTGTAGACAGACCAGTATGGGGCGCCGGTGTCTTGACTACGACTCCTTGAAATGAGTCATAATGTGTTTATATGATTCGTATAGTTACCCATAGTCACGTACGAAAATTTTTAGTCTTTTTTTTAAGGGAACTTTGGACATTTCCCCTCTACCCTAAATGTAACCCACAACCTAAAACCCTATTGTGAACCCCATTAGCATTGTTAACTCACTAAAATACTTTCAAAAGCTTTCTTAAATTCTCTCTAGTAGCCACACTTAGGGTTTCCAAGAAGGGGGTCAAGTAGAGCTTCAAGGGTTATTCTCATCACAATCTCTGGTAATTCAGGCATGTTACTCTTCCCTCATCGTTAATTTATTAAAAGCATATCGTTGAAAGTACTATTATGTTTAGCATGTTATATTGTTGTATGTTTGGAATTTATTCGACTTTGGGGGATGCTGTGTTTGGTTTGGTTAGATGTAAGGGGTGATCTCCAGTCCACATGGGACTTAAGATACCCGTCATGGCCAGGTCCTGGTTTAGGTCGTGAAAAAGGGATGCAGACACAAGTTGGGAGATTTAATGGTTGCCTGGTCATGGTGTTCACCCTTGAATAGAATTCTGAAACAGTAGGCCAAAGTTGAGGTCTCATCTTAAATGCTGGAATATGCTCGACACTCAACTAAAAGAAGATCATAGGTAGCATCAGTACTTCGGCAAGTACTGGTAGGCATCATAGGCCAACTCAACTCAATAATATGCAAATAAATAGACCAAGTATGTGTAGCAACGATCATTGAAAACTTATAAATAATGACAACCATTCAAAATATGACACTTCAATCACGGCAAATATAGCTCATAAATATGATCTTACACATAGTCATTTTATCAACAAAGTCCATCACAAAATATAAGTATAATGTATGTTCAAATGCATATGATAAATGTATGTATGCAAAATACACATACCATCTCTTCTAATCTCAGTATCATTATCACCATCATCATCAATCTCAATATCAATGTAGTCATCGTCATTATCATCGTAGTCACAATATCATTATTAACATCATTAGTTCATCTCCACACCATCATAATATCCATCATCAACATTAATGAAATGCAATGCAGTCAATAATCATAAGTAGTGTTCAAAAGCAACTACAAACACTTAGTGTACATACAATCACATATTCAAGTAAGTCTATTTGCTAAGTACAAATTTTAACCTATATCAATGCATGCATGAATTACTTTATGGCCACAAGTTTATCTTTCGTTCCCCTTCTGACCCTTTCTTGATCTATAACAAAAAAGTTACACACATTTCAATTATTTCAACCTTTTTAACCATTAGGAATCAATAACCATTAATTTCAACCATAATTTTCCTTAATTCATTACGTTAGGATTTTCTTCCCTTTAACCCCATGAATTCTACTTTATTTAGCATGAACAACCATAATTATTCTCGAAATAGTGTTTTCTATAACTTTTGTCATTAAAGATTGATTTTACACACATTCCCATCGATTTGCATCTAGTTCATAAGTTATTGCTGGATTTTTTATTTCTTCCATGAACAGGATTCTGGATATTTCTAATGATTCTAAGAAGTAGTTCAAGTTCAAAGTTGTAAGGAATTTAACTCTGAATATGAAAAACCACAAAATTTGTAGAAAATTTCCTTCCCTTGAGCCTTTGTTCATTTTTTAGAAAATAAGAATGAAAAGTGTGTTTATGGTTATTAAATTACCAAAAACAATATTTTTATCGCTGTCAGTGGTATCGTTGTGGAGATAAAGTTACTACTATAGTTTGTAGTGTAATTGAGGCTACAATTATGGTAGTACTATAACTAATATAATGTTTATTTAACCACAAAAGCTATATCAAGGTAGAATCTCGCTGTCTCTCCTCAAATCAATCTATTTTATAGTGCACCCCTTAAAATATGATATTTCTAATCAACCCTTTCATCGTCTACTCAATAGTCATAGTTGTATTGACCGATTTTACATATCAAAAGTTTCTACAACTTTTGAAACTTATCCTCTATCAAAATATCAAGTTAAATAATCCCATGATTGCTCAAATTACTATTAGATTTCCTTATCACATCCTAAAAAAAACTAAGAATAGGCCAACCCTGAATTTTAAAAAATTGTCTACCAGAAAAAAATAACAAGGATTCTTCTTCTTATTTCTGTGTAACATTGAATTATGTCATTACATGATATTCTTCTTTCCGTAATCTAGACACTTTATTAATTGGAATCAGTACCACTAGTTAACAATTTATAAAAATTTTATTTACATTATATGCCAATATTGGAATAGTTAACTTTAGATTTAATCATGATTAACTGATATAAATTAATATATTTTCTCATAAATACAGGTTGTAATCTAACTTTTAAAAATTTTTCAAGGGAACCCTCTGATCTATCAATGAAAAAATGTTGGCGAACTACGATGGCAGGCTTCTTAGCAGATCATTCTTGACGGAAGTCTCCATATCGCTAACCTAATTCATTGAATGATAAAATTTTCTTGACCTATGATATAATGTGTATAAATATTTTATTTTTTAACCATCCAAACCTAAATAATATATAGGGCTAATAACTCTTTTAATCCCTTAGTAATTGATGAATTTACCTTTTGATCTTTATGATATATAAATAAACATATTTTATATTTAATAAATTAAAATACATAATTTGGTTCCTGTATATGTGTAGAAAACATGTTATATTTGACAATATATAAATAATACTAATCCAGGGAACATGAGCTGCACGTGTATCCCAAGATAAATAGTGTATAGTCATTATAATTCTATAGATATATTATCTAAAACACTCTTCTTATGGGTAAACAGTAATGTAATTGAAGAAAGATCACTAAGTCATTATGCTATTACTATTACATATTTAATGACTACTTGTAACAATCATAGTAGTGATTTTTGTCTTATATGTGTTTTGACAGCTTGTCCTTCCCCTTAGTTATTATATGCTTTTTGTGAGTTATGGGGATGGTTGGCACGGTGACCTATACATTCAGGAGTGATTTGGAAGAGTTAAAAGACTCTTAGAGACTTTAAAAGCCAAAAATCTAGCTTTGGTCAATATTTTATACTTCGAGCATTGGATCATTATTTGGATAATTTTATTAGATCTGAAATATTGATTTTAGGTTAGGAGCATCGTTAGTTTGGGTTCCAAGACTTTATTTTGCATTTCGTCCCTTTATTTGAAAACTAGTTAAAATAAGCTTTGGGGGATAATTTGTCGTTAATGACTTCTTTTCAAAAATCTAAAAGTGCCACAGAGTCAAGAATGTCAAAAATTGCCTAGTATCGTATTTTGTTTATTTTATGGGGTACCAAATAAATTCTGAGGGACCCTTTTGGAGGATTTTTGGACCTTGCTTTAGCTAATTTGTTGTTATCTATTGTAGCCCTTGATCCTTCATCGGGATTATGAGGCCTAGTGTTACGATCATAGGGATAGACCAAGTTATTTGTTGTGATCGGGTGGTGTGTTGATTACGATTGTGAAGGGTAGTGGACTTGGTCGGGTTCTTTATCATTGCTGCGAGGCCCACCTTCCATGATCGAATTGATAATCTAGTCCAGTTTAATGTTGACTTTCACAATCATGATATGGGGTCCATGATCAAGAGATACCATTTGTAGAATTGTATAAGTTCTATATTTTCATGTTTTCACCATTTTTGACATAGTAGCTTTGGGAAAGGGAAATTTTTAAGGTCTTGTTCATCACTCGTGCTTGGGTAAGATCTAAACTCTAATTATATTACTTTCCATTGATTATATCTTCAAAAACACCATTTATTCTTATTTTCAAACAAGAATTTGGGGATTTTTCTGGTAAACTCTTAAAATAATTTTTCATCCAATTCAACTCATTTTCATGTGGGTTCTTTAGCTGTAGACTCTTATGGACATGGATAATGTGTCTCTAAAACAAAATTCTAGTTTTTCCCCTTTTATTTTTAAACTAATTTCAAAGTTTATTCAATTATAGTTGATACAGGTAAGATTAGCTTCTTTTTTATACATAAACTATGTTTTTGATAGATTTAGCTTGTTCTAAGGAAATTATTTAAGGAAAGTCTCCATTTTGAAGGTCTGAGATTAATTTTTGGCTCTTTGAGGTAGGTTCTCACTTAACTTTCTTTAGACTGGGCTGGGTAGTTAACATTCATGTATAACATGTTTTGGTTTAGGGAATTCACAAGGCGAGTTATATTTTTAAAATTATTGTTAATTTCATATGCCTAAGTGGGCCCTTATTTGTACATTATTGTTGACTTGATAGGATATATTTATTGTGATACCCAAGTGGGTGCTTTATATGATATTGTAGTCCTTATTTGTCCATTTAATTGCCTTATTCATTATTATATCGCTCTAGTGAGGGCTCTATTTATTGATAATAGACCTTACTTGAGCATTAGTTGTCTTAATTATTATCATATACTTGAGTGGGGATTTAAAATGATATTGTTAAAGTCTTACATGACCATTTATACTAGTGGTTCCATGCAATGGATTTTATCATGAGATATTGTAATTTTTATTTGATTCTGAGCTCATTCATACCTGTATTAAATTAGTTATTATCTTCATACTAATTCATTGTGAGAATTATATCCCTATTTCATTTATACATACTCATGAGATTGGTACTATTGAGAAACTCAGATTTTTGAAAAAAAATAAGGAATTTTACAAAATACCTACAATGAAGGATGTGCTGGTAAGGTTGATTGAGATTCGAGATTGATATTCTAAATGTATATGGACTTATAACTCCCCGTGGTACTATCCTGAAGTGTTGAGGCTTTTAAGGTGTATACAAAGGTCCCACTATCACTATATTGCATTGCATTTGCATATCTTGTATTTCATCTATGTGTTTGTTGTGTGCATAGTTATATATATATATATATATATATATATATATATATATATATATATATATATATAGCTTGTGTAGTTTTGTTTTTTCCTTATTATATTATAGAGTTGTTAGTAGAGATGGTGTAAGCTATAGTTTGGAAACCTTTATTATTTGTAGGTGACGTGCTCATAGTATCTTTTACTTGTTTACTATTCTACCTCACTTATTTGTCCTATTATTACAACTAAGTACAAGTGGACCATACTCATGTAACACCCTGTACTTTTACCTAGCTTAAATTCATCCCAAAAATGTCAAAGACTTGCTTTAAAGATGAATACACTTTTATACATGTGTCATTTTCAAGATTTTGACATTTCACTATGTGGGAAATTGAATAAGAATCCGTCACCGGGCAAAGAGTTAGAGCCATTTTAGTAAGATAGTGTACCACCTAGTACTCTGGCATACCGCAGAGGCAATCCAAATGGCATTTGTCATTTTCCAGTGAGACAACGCGATACCACCGCGTTGCTCCACTAGCCTTTTTCCTAATTATCACTTTCCAGTGTAACTCCATGATCATGGAACGTCGCGCCAAATGGAAAATTTGCAACTAGTGAGGCACCGCGATGGTGCTGGATCTTGCCATAATGCAATTCCCAATTGTCAGTTTCTAGTGACACGACGCGATAGCGCTGCGTCGCACCAAGTGCCAACTCGGGTTTTCAGTGATGAAAATTAAAAACTTTCTAGGGGAATTAGGGTCATTTTCCATTACCCAGATCAGCCTTCAAACACGAAATTATGCCTTAAATACCCTGTTATGTCATTTTTCCTCACTTTCTCTCATGAAGAAAATTATTCTCTCTCAAGAGGCAGAAACCCTAGTTCAAGAAATCAAGGTCAAGCCCAAGAAATCCTTCAAGAACTTCAAGAATATCACAAATTAAGGTTTGTTAGGTGTTCATCTATGGGTTCCTTTCACCCGTAGAGTCCAAGAATCCTTTTTTAAATATACAAGATCTCAGATTTTTGATTTCCATGTTTGAATTAGATTGAATTCATGTTCATGATAGTAGTTGGGTTTCAATTCATGATTTAAGTGCAAGTTTCATGAAATTGAATAGGATGTGTGATGAATATGTGATTATCTTGATAAACCCTTGAATTTACAAAGTGATTAATGTGTCTATGATGTTAATTGGGTTTTAATCTATGATTATTATAAGATTCATAAAAATAGAATAGTATTAGGTGGAAATTATATGAATTACATGTTAAACCCACGAAATTTCAAGTTAGGGCATTGTAGTTTCCATGTTTATGTGTTATCCATGATTTTGTGCATTAATTTGTGCTCTCCAAGTGTTTGATTAAATGTCCATGAGAATACAGTGATGAAATCTTGACATGTTAGTATATGTAAGAGCTTATTCTCTACAAGTGTTTGATAAAATTCCTCTATAGAAAAATTATGAACATATATATATTGTTACTCTTTGCAAGATCACGTGATGCTTTACTTTTCATGCTATCGAGTTTTGGGGGTATTTAATAGCTGATAATTTAATTATTTATTTAGAGCCAGTGTTAGTTACAGAATAGTATCAGTCTTGTCATGATAAATAGTACTCTCAGTTAGATATAGAACCCAGTTAGTTATAGCACTCAGGAAACTCAGTGAATTTAGTCCAGTATAATAGTTTAGTGTCTATTTAGTTGGGAGTAGGATTTAGCACCGAGCGAGTGCAGGGATGACTGCTTCCCTATCAGATAGGTAGAGTCATTAGCAGTAGTCCTTGTACTCTAAAACTGTGTAGCCAGTGTAGGATGATAAGTCACCCATCAGATTAGGCTTGACTACCTCCCAAGGGTCACCCGTTAGATTAGGTTTGGCCCCACCCAGGTGTCACTTGTTAGTTAGGCTTGGCATCCTAGTTTTCTAGTATTAGTACCCGTGGTATGGTATTATCACCCTTCCAGCTGGGGTTATAGTTTGGACCCCAATAAGTTCAGAGAGGGAAATGCCGGTTACATGATTATCTTCCACAGTTTAAGTTTTAGTCTTCAGTCTAGAACTCAGTGCAGTTCTACAAGATTAGGACTATCAGACACAATCACTCAGTATCAAAAATTTAGTTATCAGTAACTTTAGATAGTCAGTTACTCAGTAACAGAACTCAGTACTTAGCTTCAGTAAAGCTTATTTCTGGTATACATATATGCATAGTATTGCTACTTAGTATTTATAATAGTTTCAGTTATTCACGTACTCATATATAGTTATTCTACATCATTCAGTCAGTTACTATTCATGCATTTAAACCCTTGCATTTAGCCTTACCTCATCTAGCTTATTTTCACATACTGACACATACTTTCTTACGCTATGATGTTTCATATCATAGGTTTGGATACTCAAGTTTCCCGACCGCGTTTAGAAAGATCAAGTTAGTAGTTACAAATTTAGTAGTGAGTCCTCATCTATCAAGGATATGCTTTTATTTCAGCATTTCAGTAGTTTCTATATTATAGTAGTTAGAGTTAGTTGGAGGCTTGTCCCATCAAATCCATATTTAGACAGTTCAGTTAGAGGCTTTCAAACTAGACTATTTCAAAAAGTATTTCAGAGATATGTATCAGATATTGTTATTTATCATTATTTTAGATTTTGAACCTTATGGCATTTCAGCCTATTTTTCCGCATTTATTCAGCATTTTTGTTCAGTGCTCACAGCAGATATCAGTCATGAGTTAGCTTATGGTCCTTCAGGGTCATAAGCACCGTGTGATGACTAGGGGATAGTATCGGGTCATTATAACTCACTCTTACTTTTGTGCTCTTCCGGTGTAGATTTAAGTTTTAAAATGACCCATTATGGTTGAGTTGGTGCCATAGTAGCTGGATTTTGTGCTACAATTATGCTCTTGAGTTTGGGGTTGATTCTAGACCTCCTCTACCCTATCTTTTGTTTATTATTATTTGAAGATAATGTCTTATAGTTTAAATTTTTAGTCTCTGCCATTAGATACTCTTTCTACTTATGACACTATTTTTGGGAATTTATGTATTTTATTCAAATTTTCAATATGTTATACATTATAGCTTGACTTTTTTTGGAATTCTCAAATTTATGGGTATTCTTATGTTTTGATTGTCCTTTCTTGAGTGGGATTTGTCTTATCTACTAAGCGTAGATTTGAGGTATGTGCCATTATGAACTCAACAACAGGATTATGACAAAGTGGTGTCAGTGTCCTAGGTTCACCGATCTTATAAATAAAAGGGCAGGATGTATAATAGATTCTCATAGATGAATATATTGACGTCCGTATCTATCTTTAAGAGTCCATAGATATCTTTAGGAAAAACTTCTCTAATTTAATTCCTTATCATATATATTAGTCATACCTAATATTCTAAACTTGTGTTCCACTCTTTTATGTGTAAATGAAAGGAACTAGATCCATAGATATTAAAGATATTAGGCTAGTACCCATTGTTAAAGCCCTAGTTAAAGGGTGATGTAGGGGTTGTTCTAAGCTAGAGGTAAGTTATAGGAATGGCAAACTTCTCTGGACCAGAGAATGGGCTAAAGTATTCTTTCTTGAGTCTAAGATTGACTGTACTACGGATTTCTTTCAACCAGAGAATGCGGGGCCAACTCAGGTTCTTGATATTTTATTTGTTACTCTAGCATTATAGGATTTATTAATTCATCTATTAGGATATTTAGACTTCCAAAATATGTGTTCCACTGATTGAGCAAGGTATTTCTCTGTGTTTCTTAGACTCTAGGAGGTATTCCATAATTAGGGTAGGCTTATACTTATGGGTTTTCTACTTTATGGGTATAACCATCTTCTGTGATACCCTTTTATGTTAACTCACTGCCTAATTGTCTCACTATTCTTTCAATTTCTTTAGGCCTTGTGATGACTTCTTATTATTAGAGAGATTATAAAGATTCATTTGTTCTGCACTTTTTAAGTTCAGTAGTTCTATTTGAGAGGATATCTATGAGTTTTTTCCTAACTATAAGAAGAAGTTACATAACTTTCTAAACACTTGAGTCCCATGGAATACTTATATGACTTAACAGTTGATTGATTTAGCTAGGCAATTGTGGAGGTCTCTTTCTATTAATAGATCATTGGGTTTTCCTTCTGTGTCATGGACCTAATTTTCTAAGGCTTTTCTAGAGAGGTTAATGCATTAAGTTTAAAGGATCAGGTGAGAGATGAGTTTGATCACCTAAAGCCAGGATCCATGACTATTGGTGATTAAGAGACATGCTTTTATACATTATCCAGATATTTCACTACTAGTATCTTTATTAAGTTTGATAGGATCAAGAAGTTTTTCAAGGGTTTGCCATGCTTTTGTCAATTGGTGATGGCTCATCTTGTGGTTTCAGGTAGTTCTTTTAAGAGTATTGGGGAGAATGCTAAGTTTATTGAGTTAATTTGTTAGGGTACATAGAGTGGGGCTAAGAACATATGTCGATAGGGTGAGTTTAGTTGACATGAATCTTGAGGTAGGGATTTCTCTAGTAGAGGTTCTCATAGTTATCATGGTAGACTAGCTCAAGTAGATTTACATGGTTCAAATAGTAGTTTTTTGGTTTCTATAACTTTAGTTAGCTAAGAATCAGGTCATATAAGTAGATGTGTTAGTTAGCTCCCTATCACATAATTTTGGATTATTTTTCTAAGACCGTGACGTTAGCTATCTTAGGTATGCCAAGGCTAGAATGGAAGGGTATTATGAGTTTAGGTCTAAAGAGGGTTATATTTTTTGTTACATAATTGTAGTATGGTAGTGAAGGGGTGCTTTTATATTTGGGATATTTACACGATACTAGTGTTGTTTCACCACCTCTGTTGGATTCTATTTAAGTTGTTGGGGAGTTTTAGGATGTTTTTCCAATAGATTTACCTGATACCTTTATATCATGATATTGACTTTGCAATTGATGTTAAGCCGGTCACCAAGACCATTTCATCTTTATTATAGGATGGACCCAACTGGGTTGAAAGAATTGAAGGAGTAGTTGTAGGATTTGTTGAGTAAGGGTTTTATTAAACCTAATAGGTGTCCTTGGGGTTCTCTAATATTGTGTGTGAAGAAGGATGGATCTGTGTGTATATGTATTGGCTATTAGAAATTGAACATGGTGACGATCAAGAATGAGTAACCCCTTATATTTATGATATATTTAGAAAGCTTCAAAGTGCCATGGAATTTTCTAAGTAGACTTAAGGTACTAATATCATTAGTTAAGGATTAGATCTCCAGATGTTCCAACTATGGATTTTCAGACTCGATATGGTCATTATGAACTTTTGGTCATGTATTTTTGGGTTGATCAATGCCTCGGTAGCACTCATGGAGTTGATAAATCAATATTTTGACTATATCTTGATTCCTTTGTCATTGTATTCATTAATATCTTGGTTTATTTCAACAATGAGGTTGACAATGTGAGAAACCTTGAGTAATATACTTCAGAGGTTGTGAGCTGAGATGTTATATGCCATGTTCTCCAATTGTAATTTTTGGTTAGATTCTATTTCCTTATTTGGTCATGTAGTGACCAAGGATGACATTTTGTCAATTCGGCCAAGATAGAAACAATTTGTGATTAGGATAGACACACTTTTCCTAATGAAATTCAGAGCTTCATTAGTTTAATTGGTTATTATTGATATTTTTATAGAGTGTTTCTCTTTAATTATAGCTCTTTTGACCAAGTTGACTCAAAAGAAGATTGTTTTTTAGTTGGTCGAAGGTGTGTGAAGAGATATTCCAAAAGCTCAAGGAGTTGCTGACTTTGACTCCTATCTTGACCTTCCAAAATAAAGGCATAGGTTTTACCTTTTTTGTTATACTTTTAGGGTTAGGCATTGTGTTGATGCAAGTGGGTAAGGTCATTTCTTATGACTCTTTCTAGTTGAAGCCTTATGAGAAAAATTACTCTACCCATGATTTGGAGTTGGTTGTGGTGGTTTCTATGTTAAAATTAAGGCTCATTACTTGTATGGATTCTACCGTGACATTTTATTCAATCACCAAAGCATTCAGTTTTTCTTCATCTAATGAGATCTTAATATGAAACAACATCAATGGCTTGAGTTGCATAAGGGTTGTGATCATAATATTCTTTATCACCAAGGAAAGGCCAATGTGGTTGCGGATACTTTTAGCTTAAAAGAGATGAGTATGGGGAGTTTAGCTTATATTTTAACCCCAACGCAACCTTTGGCAGTGGAGGTTTAGTCTCTAGTTAACCAGTTAGTTAGGCTTGATATTTATTCAGCCTGACATGTTTTATCCTTTGTTGAATCAAAGTCTTCTTTGATGGAGCAGATTGAAGCTTATCAATTTGTTGATGATAGACCAAGGATGAATTATTGATAAGGTGTTGAGTGGAGAGACAACTATGTCATTTCTTTATTTTGATGGTGTTTTAAGGATTAGCGACGAAGTTGGCATACTGAGAGTTGGTGGATGGGTTAGATATCTTGGGAGAAGCTCATTGCTCTAGATAATTCATTCACCTAGGAGCACCTAAAATGTTCCATGACTTAAAGTAGCATTTTTGGTAAGGTAGTATAAAGAAGGATAAGATTTTGTTTTTAAGTGTCTGAATTATAAGTATTGAAATATAAGCATCAGTAACTAGGTGGTAAAATGTAGGGGATACCCATTCCCAAGTGGAAAAGGGAGCGAATAACCATGGATTTTATTGTTATCCTGCAACACCTCAGAATTTTGGTCCTTGAAAATAATTTATGAGTTTTGAACCCTCTACCAAGACTACGATGCTCCTAATGAGTTGTAATACGTCATTGTGGGTCTTAGGGAGCCAACCAGAGCTTGGACAATATGTTGGCCTGAATTGTTTGTTGTGATTATGACTAAGGGCTACGAGTCGAATATTCTCATTCGTAGCCAAACCAGTGTGATGTCTAAAGTATTATGTCTTTACTATAACTTGGACTCAATGAGTTGTAGGGTCTCTTAACTAGTTGTAAGGTTACCATAGGTGAGTCCCTTAGATAATGTATAGACTACGACTCATGGTAACTAGCAGTAGTGAATCCTTACGAGTCGTATATTGCCCTGTAATCATTGGCGACAACTTTTCAGCTTTTTAATTGAGGGCATTTCGGATATTTCCCTCTTTTCTCACTTAAAATACATGGCCATAAAACACCCTTGGGACGTTATTTCAACCCTTTATCTCTCAAAGCTCTCTCTAAAACTCTCTAAATTCTTAGAGTCAAGATACTTAGGTTTTCCAAGAAGTTGGTCATCTAAGGGCTTAAGGGTTGATTTTTCTCCATAATTCTTGATGTTTCAGGATTGTTACTCTTTCCCATATCTCATTTTATGTAAATTATGTGTTTTACATGGCTTAACTGTATGGTTTGGAATGTGGGTTTTGATGTGGTTGAGGGTTTTGGAATGATTTGTCCTTGATTTATTTTCCCACGGTTTTTATGAAATGCTCATGCTTATAAATTGATGTTTAAAACTAATGGAGTGCATGGGTGTGGAAACTAGAATGGGGGTCAAGGTATTTCCCCCAAATTAATGTTTGGAATTTTGAATTATTTTTGAATAATTGTGTTCCCTCAACCCACTTGTGTAAATGGCTTTGAATTGTGGAATTTTCACTTTTTTTGTCTTACTCACCTATGATATTGCATTGCATTAATGGTTAAACAATGAACATGGATTTTGAGGGCCTTGTTGGATATTATTTGATTTAATGAACAAAGGTGGGGCCAGGCATTCCCCCAAGTTAATGTGATTGTTATCGCATACAGATAAGCTTGCAAATATAAGGGTATGGCGATACCTATGGTATGACTTAATGGTTTATTCTTTGGTTAATGAATGGTTTATGTGAAATTTACTTTAATTTGGGCTTAAAGGGGGGTTATATAGCGAAGCCGTGAAGGTGTGGGTCTCGGATGACTTATACTGGAAACTCATGTTTGTTGATGTGAGGTTTGGTTTTGATAATTGTGCACATGGTTCACACTTGATATTTATTTTAGGACAACAAGGTGCCTTGATTGATTTAGCTTTCTTTTGATTTTTCTCCAGTTCGGGTAACTAACAGGAACTGGGCCTTTTCAGCAGAGGGAGTTGAATCCATATAGCCCATGGATGCCTTGTATGATGGCTAAGCTACATAATCCATGATTAAGTTTTACTTCATTCTAAGCCTCGCTCCCTATTCTGACATATTATTTATGTATGTATATGATGATGTTTACCTAGATTTGAATTGGATTTGGCTCGGTATTATTCTATCCCCTATCCCTGAGTTACATGCTAGTTCTCAACCTACTAATTATTTTCGGATGTTGTATCCCCATACGATGCAGGCATTGCAGATACTTCTACTTTTTCTTCACAATGTTAGGTGGATCGACTCGATTCGTCGATCGTTTGCGGTGAAGTGATGAGCATCCATTCTTTGGAAGACTTGATCATTCTATTGGTTTTATTTCATAATCTAGAATCTAAGAGTTCACATTAACATTTTTATTGTCATTATCAGGGATGGGGGTATGTCTTTACTTAGATTGTTTTTTTTATTTGTAGAGGCTTTGTGGATAGTATTATGGACTGGGCATTTGTGTTGACACTCTTCATTATCATTTATTTTATTATTATTCTATCTTGGTATATGTTCAAATTTTAGTTGTTGTTAGGTGTGTTATGGTCTGTGTGGTTATGCAAAGGGGGTGGTCTGTGGTCCTCTTTGGACTTGAGATACCCATCATGGCCAGGCCCTTGTTTGGGTCATGACAAAGTTTGTATCAGAGCCTAGGTTTTGTGTCATTTGGTGTCCATAAATCCATGTCAATTATAAACTCTTTTATTGGTGTGTAGCATACCAAACTTATAAGGGAAAGGCTACGGGGTATGTAGGAATATTTCCCTTTTTTGTGATCTACTTTTGGGTTTAGAGTCTAGGGTATTGAAATCTTCTCTAATTCCCATTTATTCGCTTTTCAGTTCATGCCTCCCAGAATATATAATGCTCATGGGAACTCTTCTGTCCCCTTGAGGATAATATCGATGGGGCTTGTCCTACTTATAAAGTTCAGGCCTGGTCTAGTGTCATTACTTTAGATTTCCCTTGTTGAGTTCCACTAGTCCCCACTGATCCTTCTCCTGTTGATGATACCTCTACTTGGTCGTGTCCAAGAGATATTACTAATGCTGAATTCTACCATTCTATTCATCTATTGACCCAGTTGGTGACATCTCATTCATGTCAGTAAGGTCCTGATAGTGCTACTGTAAGTTCGTTTGAGGCCACCAGGATTGGCCAGCTTATGAGGTTGAATCCTCCGACCTTTTCTGGATCTAATATAGAGAAAGATACTTAAGGGTTCATAGACGAGTGGTATGAGGAGTGGGACCAGTCTAGGGAGATAATACAAAATTGGCTTTATCGTAGAATTTCTCTGGTTCTTTTTTTAATTTTTTTTTCCCTTAGGAATTGAGGGAGTTGAAGATTTAAGAGTTAGTGAATTTGAAACAAGGAAAGATGACTGTAAAGGAGTATGCCTTGTAGTTTTATAAGTTTTCCCGTTATGCTTCTGAGCTAGTATCTACTATGAAAGCTAAGAAGAGAAACTTTTCTTTGGGTTTGTCTCGAGACTTAGTGTCGTAGTGCAAGGCTATCTTGCTAAATAGTGACATATATATCTATAGGTTTGTGGTGTATATACAACAGACTGAAGATAAATAGAAGAAACAAGACAAAAAAGAGGAGAGACAAAGTAAAAGATTATGATATTCTAAGCAGGGTGGTGGCTAACTGGATAATGGTAGGAATGGAATTCAGTAGTCTAATAGGAAATGAGGGAATTCTGGTTCCTATTTTACAACTAGTACTCCATACCCAAAGTTGTTTGGTGATTGCTGCTTTCAAAGCAACAGTGGGTTTAAGGCACAAGGTGCACAATCCCAAGCTAGTGGGGCCCAGTTAGCTCCATTACATCCTCCTTATAGATTTTGTGGAAAGTTTCACCGTGGCTTTTGTGATGAAGAGAGGAATAAGTGTTTCAAATAAGGCCAGCCTGACCACTTTAAGAGAAATTTTCCTTTAGAAAATGTTGCTATTGGGGATAATAAGGTCCCAATTATTGCTTCTTTAATTCCTGCACCAAAGAGTGCTACTTTTGGCTCTTGCACTGGTTAAAATCATCATTATGCTCTTACCACCCATTAGGATTCTGAGGCATCTCTTAATGCTGTTACTGGTATGCTAGAACTTTTCTCTTCTGATGTATATTTTTTCCTTAATCCTGGGTTTACCTTCTCTTATATGATACCTTTGTTGCTATTCATTTTGGTTTTGGTCCTAAGTGAATTCTTGATCCCTTTTTTGTGTCTATCCCGATAGGTGTCTTTATTCTAGATAAAAAAATCTATAGGGGTTGTACGGTATCTATCAGTGGTAGGTAGACATTAGTGGATCTGACAGAGTTGGACGTGTTAGATTTTGATGTGATTTTAGGGATGTACTGGTTGCACTCATGCTATGCATCTCTTGATTTTTGGACCCAAAGGGACAGTTTCTAGTTCCCAAATAACTCGGTGATTGAGTTAGAATGCAGTTCCCTAGTTCCTAAGAGAAGGTTTATTTCTTATGTTAGATCTTAGAGATTCATTTCTAAGAGGTATCTTTGTCATTTTGTTCGGGTTAAAGATTCTAACTCGAAGGTTCCTTCTTTGTAATCTGTTCCTGTGGTTTGTTAGTTTCTCAAGGTGTTTCCAAATAATATTCCTAGTATTTCTCCTAATAGGGAAATTGATTGTAGGATTGATCAATTTTTAGACACTCATCCTATCTCTATCTCTCCCTATAGAATGGTTTTAGCTGATTTGAAAGAACTTAAGGAGCAGTTAATAGATTTTCTAGATATTAGTTTTATCCCCTTAGTGCTTTTCCTTCGGGTGTTGTGGTTCTCTTCATGCGTAATAAGGATAGGTCCCTTCGGATGTGTATTGATTACCGCCAATTGAATATGGTGACCATAAAGAATAAGTATCTGCTTCCCAGGATTGATGATCTCTTTGATCAGCTTCTGGGGGCTAAGTACTTTTCTAAGATGTTCAGTCGAGTTACTATCAATTGAAGATTAGGGAGGTGGATATCCCTAAGACTGCTTTCAGAACCTGGTATGGTCATTTTGAGTTTTTGGTGATGTACTTTGGTTTACCTTATGCCCCAAGGGCATTCATGGATCTTATGAATTTGTTATTTTGTCAGTTCTTGAGTTTGTTCGTAATTATATTTATTGATGATATTTTGGTTTATTCCAAGAGAAAGACGGCTCATGTCGATCACCTTCACATAGTATTGCAGATCCTTAAAGATCAGCATTTGTATGTGAGTTCACAAAGTGTGAGTTTTGGTTGAATGTTGTGACCTATCTGGGTCATGTTGTTTCTCATGAAGGGATCATGGTGGATCCATAAAAAGTTGAGGTGGTTATGAAGAAGCTTAGACCCACGACTCCAATTAATATTCAAAGCTTCTTGGGTTTAGCCAATTATTATATAAGGTTTTAGGCAATTTTCTTATGTATTGCTGCCCTATTGACTAAGTTTACTCTAAGGAAGGTAAAGTTCTTATAGTCCGATGCTTTTGCGGGTAGTTTTAAGAAGCTAAAGAATAAGTTGACTTTGGCTCCAATTTTGACCCTACCCGAGGGTACTAGTGGTTTTGATGTTTATTATGATGCAACCCAGGTAGGACTGGGTTGTGTGTTAATGTAGTAGGCCAAAGTGGATGCATATGCTTCTGGGTAGTTGAAAGTGCATAAAAAGAACTATATAACTCATAATTTGGAGTTATTAACTGTGGTCATTGCTTTGAAGATTTGGCATCACTATTAGTATGTTGTTCATATTGATATCTTTTCAGACCATTAGAATTTGCAGTATGTATGCACCCAGAAAGAGTTGAACCTAAAGCAAAAAAGATGGCTTGACTTGCTCAAAGACTATGATATGAGTCTTTATTATCATCCAGGTAAGGCAAACATGGTTCCTGATGTTCTTAGAAGGTTGTCCATTGGAAGCTTGTCTTATGCTGATGAGGGTAAGAGAGGTTTGGTGAAGGATATTCACCGTTTGACTAATCTTGAAGTTTTTCTCGTGGACTTGAGGATGGTGGTGTGATTTTGCAAGAGGTGGTGCAGTCTTCTCTTGGTGTTGAGGTAAAAGAGAAAGAAGTCTTGGACTTTATCTTGATGCAAATCTAGGAGGATATGGGTCACACAAAAGCGATGTCTTTTAAGATTAGTGGTGATGGTATCTTGAGGTACGAAGGTAGACTGTGTATTCCCAATATTAATGGATTGGAAGGAAGAATCTTGGCTGACGCTCATGAGTTGAGCTACACCAATTATGCTGGTTCTACAAAGATGAATCATGACTTGAAAGAAATCTATTAGTGGAATAACATGAAGAGGGATATAGCCAACTTTGTGGCTAAGTGCATGGTGTGTTAACGCATAAAGGTTAAGCACTTAAGACCTGGTGGTTTTTCTCAAGAGATTGAGTTGCCCATATGTAAATAGGTGTGATTAATATTGATTTCATTATTAGTCTTTAGTGGTCTCGGCATCAGTTTGATTCGATTTGGGTCATTATGGATAGGATGACTAAGTCTGCTTGTTTCCCACCAGTGAATTACTAGTTGATGGAGTATTAATCTAAGTTATTCATGAATAGATCATGAAGTTTAATGGTTTTCTAGTTTCCATCATATCTGATTGAGGTACTTAGTTTTCATATTATTTTTGGAGTTCCTTTCATAGAGGTTTAGGGACTAAGTTGAACCTTGGCACTGCTTTCTACCCTCAAATAGATGGATAAGTAGAAATGACGATATATACTTTAGAGGATATGCTAAGGTCTTGTATGATCAATTTTTGTGGTCGTTGGGTTAACCATTTGCCTCTCATAGAGTTTACATCAAACAATAGTTATCACTCTAGTATTGGGATGACCTTTTTAAAAGCTTTGTATGGTAGGAGTTGTAAGACTACTCTTGGGCAATTTGAGTTTGGTGAGAATAGGTTGTATAGTCTCTACTTGGTTCACCAAGCAGTGGAAAAGATGAAGGTGATTCAGGATAGGCTTAAGGCTGCCCTAAGTTTCCAAAAGTCCTATGCAAATTTAAGGCAAAGAGACTTAGAGTTTGATGTGGGCAATTTGGTGTTCTTAAAGGTATCTCCCATAAAGGGTTTGATGTGGTTTTGGAAGTGTGGAAAGCTTATCCCCCGTTATGTAGGTCCATATCGTATTTTGAGGTAGTGGGAAATGTGTCTTATGAGTTATAATTTCCTTAAATTTAGGGATTTATCCATATGGTCTTCCATGTGTTGATGTTGAAGAAATGCGTGAGTGATCCTTCCCCTGTTGTATCTTTAGAGAGCATTACTGTTTCGAATTCCTTGTCTTATGAGGAGATCCTGATTGAGTTCTTGGATCAGCAAGTCCGCCGATTGTGAATGAAGGATGTGGCTTTGGTAAAGTTTCTATGGAGGAACAAAAAATGTGAAGAAGCTACTTAGGAAGACTAAGAGGACATGAAGTCCAAATATCCATTCTTGTTTCCTACTTCGGATAATTGTGCTCGAGGTATGTGTATTCCCTAACATCTTTGTTTTCAGACTTGGTTAAAGGAAAGTGGGATTTCCTTGATATCTTTATTTTAAGTCTTTGTTAAATGTAAGTGTGGATGTTCTTTGTGTTAACTCATGCTAATGAAAGCCTTGTCTCATCATTTGAGGAAGAATAATCCTAAGAGGGGAGAATGAAATACCCTAAATTTTTTGTCCTTGAAAAACATTTCTGAGTTTTGAAACCACTACCAAGACTACGACTCTCCTAATGAGTCGTAAAGAATCATTGCGGGTCTTAGGAACCAATCGGAGCCTAGCCAGTATGTTTGCCTGAATTTTCTATTGTGATTACGACTAAGGGCTTTGATTCATATATTCTTATTTGTAGCCAAATCAGTGTGATGTCCAAAGTATTTTTGTCTTGACTACGACTTGGACCCTATGAGTCATAGGGTCTTTTAAATTGTCGCAGGGTGTGAGTTGTAGGGTTACCAGAGGTGAGTCCTATAGCTACTGTCCAGACTATGACTGATGGTAACAAGAACTAGTGAATCTTTACGAATCATATAGTGACCCGTAGTCACTGGCAATAATTTTTTAGCTTTTTAATTGAGAGCATTTTGGATATTTCCCTCTTCTCTCACATAATTCACACGGCCTAAAACACCCTTGATACATTATTTAAACCATTTAGCTCTCAAAGCTCTCTCTCAAACTCTCTAAATTCTCCAAGTTGAGATACTTAGGGTTTCCAAGAAGTTGGTCATCTAAGGGCTTAAGGGTTGATTTCTCTCCGTAATTCTTGATGTTTCAGTCTTGTTACTTTTCCCCAATTCTTATTTTATGTAAAGTATGTGTTTTACGTGGCTTAACTGTATGGTTTGGAATGTGGGTTTTGATGTGGTTGAGGGTTTTGGAATGATTGGTCCTTGAATTATTTTCCCACAATTTCTATGAATTGTTCATGCTTTGAAATTGATGTTTTGAACTAATGGGGTGCATGGGTGTGGAACTAGAATGGGGATCAAGGTATTTCCCCCAAATTAATGTTTGGAACTTTGAATTGGGTTTGAATAATTGTTTTCCCTCAACCCACTTGTGTAAATGGCTTTGAATTGTAGAATTTTCACTTTATTTGACTTACTCACGTATGATATTGAATTGCATTAATGGTTAAACAATGAACTTGGATTTTAAAGGCCTTGTTGGCTATTATTTGATTTAATAATCACAGACGGGTCGAGGTATTCCCCCAAGTTAATGTGATTGTTATCGCATAGAGATAAGTGTGCAAGTATAAGGGTATGACGAAACCCATGGAATAATTTAACAGTTGATTCTTTTGTTAATAAATGGGTTATATGAAACTTGCTTTAAATTGGGCTTAATAGGGGTTATATAGCAAAGTTGTGAAGGTGTGGGTCTCGGATGAATTATACTGGAAACTTATGTTTGTTGACTTGAGGTTTGGATTTGATAACCTTGCACATGGGTCACACTTGATGTATATTTTGGTACGGCTAGGTGCCTTTGTGGATTTAGCTTTCCCTCGATTTTTCTCCGGTTAGTGCAGCTAACACGCACTGGGCCTTTTTAGCAGGGGGAGCTGAACCCATATAGCCTCTGGGTGCCTTTTATGATAGCTAAGCCACATGGTCCATGATAAAGTTTTACTTCAAGCTAAGCCTTGTTCCCTATCCCGGCATATTATTTATGTATGTATATGATGATGTTTACCTGAATTTTAATTGGATTTGACTCAGCATTATTTTATCCCCTGTCCTTGAGTTACATGCTAGTGCTCAACCCACTAACCATCTTCATGTGTCGTATCCCCACGCTATGCAGGCACTGGAGATACTTCTACCTTTTCAGCACAGTGTTATGTGGATCGATTTGCGATGAAGTAGTAAGCTTCCATTCTTTGGAAGACTTTATCATTCCATTGGTTTCCTTTCATAATCTAGAAACAAAGAGTTCACATTAGCATTGTCATTGTCATAGTTAGGGTCGGGGGCATGTCCCAACTTAGATTATTTTTTTTATTTGTAGAGGCTTTAAGGATAGTACTATGGATCGAGTATTTATGTTAACACTCCTCATAGTCCTTGATTTTATTATCATTCTATCTTTTTATATATTCGGATTTCAGTCGTTGCTAGGTGTGTTATGTTTTGTGTGGTTATGCAAAGGAGGTGGTCTCCGGTCTTTATTGGACTTGAGATACACATCATCGCCAGGCCTTGGTTCGGGTCAAGAAAAAGTTTGTATAAAAGCCTAGGTTTTATGTCATTTGGTTTCCACAAAGCCATGTCATGTATAGTCTTTTTTATTGGTGAGTAGCGCACCACACTTATAAGGGAAAGACTACGACACATATAGGAATATTTCCCTTTCTTGTGATCTAATTTTGGGTTTAGAGTTTAGGGCATTGAAATCTCCTCTAATTCCCATTTATTCACTTTTTAGTTCATGCCTCTCAAAAGATCTAATACTCATAGGAACTCCTCTGTCCCCCTTGAGGACAATATCGATGGGGCTTGTCCTACTTAAAAAGTTCAGATCTGGTCTAGTGTTGCTGCTTCCAATTTCCCTTGTAGAGTTCCACTGGTCCCTACTGATCCTTCTTCCGCTGATGATACCTTTGCTTGGCCGCTTCCAAGAGATATTACTAATGTTGAGTTCCACCATTCTATTCAATTGTTGACCCAGTTGGTGACATCTCAGTTACGTCAATTGGGTTTTTCTAGTGCTGTTGTAAGTTCTTCTTAGGACTCCAGGGTTGGCCCAGTTTATGAGGTTGAATCTTTTGACATTTTCTGTCTCTAAGGTTGTAACGACCCGATTTGCTGAACTGAAATGCTACACGTTGCTCATGACCCCGAAGGACCACAAGCTAACCCATGACTGATATTTGTACCTATATACTGCTTAAGATAACATAATAATACGGAAACATGCACTGAAAGGCCATAAGGTTCGATCATGAACATAACTGAATAACGTAACATCTGTGTGGGGTAATAGAATACCCAAAACAAAACTGAAGTTTAACACATGATAGTCTGTATCTAGTCTAAATCTAGTCTGCATCTAGTCTGAAAGCCTCTAATGTTTGAAGAATCTAAATAAGGAGTTGATGGGACATGTCCCCAACTAACTCCAACTAATAAGCTAATCAATGAAATACTAGAAAATTATTATGTCCTCGAAGTATGAGGAATCACTTCTACTCTGACTGTTGAATTTGGAATCTACTACTGATCTAGAACTCGTGTCTCTGAACCTATGGTGCAACATAAAAAGAAAGCACCATAGCAAGAATACGTCAGTACATATATAGCGAGTATACATGTGAGGTAGGCTATGTTCAATGGTTCACATGCATGAATAATGTTAATTGACTGTCTAACATGCACGTGAGAATACATGCATAAATAAGTAACTATAACTAACAACGTGATTTGTGATTTCTGAGTCCTTATACTGATAACGTGACATGCTAGTAACTGATATGACTGATAATATGAGAGACTATATCTGAATAATGCTGATAACATGGGTGACTGTATATGACACTCTTGAATCTGATGGAACTATCTGAGTTTTGTACTATATCTGAGTTGACTGTATCTGACAGTCCTGAAATCTGAAGAACTATCTGAGTTCTATTACTAAGACTAATTGATTGTATCTGACAGTCCTGATTCTGTAACATGAAATTATGGGAAGTAGTGTATAACCGATATGCCCCAAATGTGCTATGATAGCTTAGCTGGGGTCCAATATATGCCCTAATTGGAAGTATATCAATATCGCGCCACTAGTAAGGACAACATATAAGTAACCCTTATATAACAGGTAACTCTAATGAGAATGGTGGGAACCCTCACATAACAGGTTAAGCCACCTCATCTACCCTCATATAGCAGGCTAGGATGTCTCAACGTATGCTGGCTACATGGTTCTAGAATGTAAGGATTACTTCTAGGAATCACACCTTCGTATAACAGGTGAGTCCCCATCCTTGGGTTCACTCGGTGCTAATTCCTACTCCCATCTGAATGGACACTGAACATGATTTACTGAACTAAACTGAGCATGTATTGAGTTACTAAATTTCTGTGGCTAACGGAGTACTACTGATATCTAACAACTAACTGAGTCATGAGATCATGGATATTTTTCTTGAGTCATAAGACTATCTGAAGTCTAAGAGTTCATAGCTTGACTAAGAGTATCATAAAAACATGATATGGATCAAGGCACACAGCTAATATTTTGGGTACAAGTACCCCCAGGACTCGATAGAAGGAAACTGACATAGCATGATTTACTTGAAGACTTGACTAACATCATAATACCTACTACATTCATAGAACCCATTCATCAAACATGTAATAGGCATAAACTTGTACATACATGGGGATTTTATGATATCAGGCTAGTTAGAAAATTTTCCTTCATCTAGGCATTTAATCAAGTATATAGTAGGCATAGTACATGTAAAGCACATTATACAACAATTAAACATTATGCTTCAATTCCAATTCCATCATACAAGGTTTTAGCTATGAGATTTCGTAAATCTTTATCTATACAAATCACCCCTCATGGGGTTTATCATCAAATCATGATATAGAAATCAATTCCTCATTTATCAACATGAAAGAGAATGTACAAAGCATGAAAACATGAAGAAAATCCATAACTTGTAGTTAAAAAGGATTCTTAGACTTCATGGATGAAAGGAGTCCATGAATAAACACTATGAATACCTTAGATCGTGATTTCATGAAGATTGATGGTGAAACCTTCTTGAAATTGGACCTTCTATGAAAACCCTAGATTGAGTTCTTGAGAGTATTTGAGAAAAACATCAATATTTGGAATGAATAAGGGCTAAATATCGTGTTTGAAAGCTTATATGGGGGGGGGGGGAATTGACCCTTTTAACCCTGGAAACATAATTTAATTTTTAGTAAAATTTCCCCAGTTGGGCCCTTGGAGCGACACGGCATTTTCGCACTGTATCACTGGAAATTAACAATTGGGAAACTGTACGATGGAGCGATGCAAAGCTATCACGTTTCCACCTTGTCTATGACCTAGAAGTTTGGATCGATGCGCCAATATCATAGAGAAACACTGGAATTTGACAATTTCCATTTGAGTTATCTCCGCGATGCACTGAAGGCTCAGGTCAAATATTGTCTCACTAAAAAGACTCTAACTCTTCGTCCGGGTGTTGGATTTGGACGAATTATATATCGATGGATAGCTTATTCAATTTCCCATGTGATAGGAAGTGAAAACTATGTAAATACCACTTGTATAAGAATGAATTCTTATTTTAAAATAAGTTCTAACATTTTTGAAAGGATTTTTAAGCTAAGAAAAAGCACGGGTATTACAAAGGTAAAGGAAGATACTCAAGGGTTCATAAATGATATGGATAAGATTTTTTGTATGATGAATGCTTTTAACTGTGAGGGTATAGAAAGTATTTTCATACCAGTTGAAGAATGTGGCTTATCAGTGGTATAAGGAGTGGTACCAGTCTAGGGAGATAATGTGAAGTAGGCCTTATGGGGGGATTCCTTTGGCTCTCTAGTTAATTAATTCTTTTCTTAAAAGTTGAGGGAGGTGAATACTAAGGAGTTCATGAATTTGAAACAAGGCAAGATGACTGTGAAGTAGTATGCCTTGAAGTTTCATCAGTTGTCTGGTTATGTTTCTAAGCTAGTATCTAGTATGAGAGCTAAGATTAGAAAGTTTGCTTTGGGTTTGTCTCGAGACTTGATGTCATAGTACAAGGCCTTCTTGATGAATAATGACATGTATATCTCTAGGCTTGTGGTGTATATACAATAATTTGAAGATAAAAAAAGAAACAAGACAAAATAGAGGAAAGGCAAAGTAAAAGATCCTAGTATTCTGAGTAGGGTGGTGGCTAACAAAATAGTGGTAGGGATGGAAGTCAATGGTGTAATAAGAAATATGGGAATTCTGGTTCCTATTCTACAACTAGTGCTCCATACGCTAAGCTGTTTGGTGATCGTTGCTACTAAAGCAATAGTGGGTTTAAGGCACAAAGTGACCAATCTCAAGTCAGTAGGGCGCAGTTAGCTCTATCACATCCTCCTTGTAAAATTTGTGGATAGTTTTACCATGGCTTCTGTGATGAAGGGAGGAAAAAGTTTTTCAAATGAGGCCAGCCTGGTCACTTTAAGAGAAATTTTCCTTTAGGAGATATTTCTATGGGGGCTAATAAGTTCCCAATTTATTGCTTTTTCAAATTCTGCACCAAAGAGTGATACTTCTGGCTCTGGCATTGTTCAAAATTATTACTATGCTCTTACCACCTATTAGGATTCTGAGGCGTCTCCTGATATTGTTGCTAGTGTGCTATAACTATTCTCTAGTGATGTATCTTTTTTGCTTGATCCTCAGTGTACCCTTTCTTACATTATCCCTTATGCTGCTATTCATTTTGGTTTTTGTACTGAGTTCATTCCTGGTCCCTTTTCTATGTCTACCTCAGTGGGTGACTTTATTATTTCTAGAAAAGTCTATAAAGGTTGTATGGTATCTATCGGTAGTAGGGAGACATTTGTGGATCTGATAGAGTTGGACATGTTAGATTTTGATATTATTTTAGGGATGTACTCATTGCAGTCATGCTATTCATATCTTGATTATCGAACCCAAAGGGTCAGTTTCTAATACCCAAATGAGCCAGTGATTGAGTTAGAAGGTAGTTCTCTAGTGTCTATGGGAAGGTTCATTTCTTATCTTAGATCCTAGAGATTCATTTCCAAGAGACGTCTCTGTCATTTTGTTCGGATTAAAGATTTTAACTCAAAGAATCCTTCTTTTCAATCTGTCCCTATGGTTTGTTAGTTTTCCAAGGTGTTTTCAGATGATCTTCCTGGTGTTCCTCCTAATAGGGAAATTGATTTTAGGATTGAAATTTTTTCAAAAACTCATCCTATCTATATCCCTCCCACTAGAATGGTTTTGACTAAGTTGTAACAACTTAAGGAGCAGTTGAAAGATCTTCTAGAAAATAGTTTTATCCCCTCTAGTGTTTCTCCCTGGGGTGCTCTTATTCTTTTCATGCGTAATAACGATGGGTCCCTTCGGATGCATATTGATTATCACCAATTCAATATGGTGACTTTGAAGAATAAGTATCCACTTCTTAGGATTGATGATCTTTTTTCTCAGATTTATGGTGGTAAGTACTTTTATAATATTGATCTTCAGTTAGGTTACCATCAATTGAAGATTAGGGAGGTAGATGTCCCTAAGAATGCTTTTCGAACTCGGTATGGTCATTTCGAGTTTTTGGTGATGTACTTTAGTTTGAATAATGCCCTAAGGGAATTCATGGAACTTATGAATCGGTTATTTTGTCAGTTCTTGGGTTGGTTCATAATTGTATTTATTGATGATACTTTGGTTTATTCCAAGAGTGGGGTGGATCATGCCGATCACCTTCTCATAGTATTACAGACCCTTAAAGATCAATGGTTGTATGTGATTTCTAAAAGTGTAAGTTATGGTTGAATGTTCTGACCTATCTGGGTCATGTTGTTTCTAGTGAAGGGATCATGATGGATACACAAAAAGTTGAGGCAATTAAGAAGTAGCCTAGACCCACGACCCTAATTGATATTCAGAGCTTCTTGGGTTTAGACAATTATTATAAAAGGTTTTTGGAAATTTTCTTTTGTATTGTTTCCCTATTAACTATGTTGACTCTGATAAAGGTGAATTTCTTGTGGTCCGATGCTTGTGAGGGTAGTTTAAAGAAGCTAAAGGATAATATGACTTCGACTCTAATTTTGACTTTACTCGAGGGTACTAGTGGTTTTGTTGTTTGTTGTGATGTGTCCCTGGTAGTATTGGGTTGTGTGTTAATGCATCATGAAAAGGTGGTTACATATGCTTCTGGGCAGTTTAATGTGCATAAAAAGAACTATCCAACTCATGATTTGGAATTGCTGGATGAAGTTAGGTGTATTTATGCATTTTAGTGTCACTATTCAAGTATTTTTAGCCTTCTTTTGAGAAAGATTCGTGTGCTATATGGGTTGATAATGAGATAAATGTGCATCTAAATGTTAAAGTATGTGTTTACAATATTCAAAGTGAATACCAAACAAGTTTACACTCAAAAGAGTCATTTAGAGTTAATCGTGGAAACTAGCATTACTAGTTTGAGCTAGGTGCTTGTCTAGTTGATCCCATTGGATTCTATTGTATTTAATGTGCTACAAATGGTTTTAATTTGTAATTATGAGTGGAACAACTTGTTGGTAATGTGCAAAATTCAATTTAATTAAGTTAAGAGTTGGAACATAAAGTTAAAGATCAATGAAAATTAGCCTAGTCTTAGCTTATGTTTGTGATTCATCGTCATAGTTAGTGTGTTGTTATGATCTCTAATTTCTGGTGTATGATTATGTAGGAAGATTTGTAAGCTAAATATGGTGATATATTGATGATGTAAAGACTGAAAATCCATGGGAATGGCACCACAAGACAAGCGACTAAAATGGGATGATCAACACTTAACCAAAAGATCAGAAGCAAATTCCAGTGTGCCAAAGCGATGAGCCCGCGGTGCTTTAGCCATATCGGGCCTCTACCTAGGGCGTAGCCTTGAATGGAGCAATGCTCTACCTGGGGTGGAGCCTTGTATGGAGTGGTGCTCTACCTAGGATAGTGCCCCCTCCACTCCCGTGCTTACAAATTGTGTGGTTCCAACTCCTACATGGATTTGGCCTACCTTTGGCTATAAATACAACATTGTAAACGTTTTTTACATATATTTGGACATCTTGGAGGATTAAGGGGCTGGTAACGTCAACTTTTAGGTTTTTATTAATTTAATTTAGTTCATTCATGTTCATAGTTTTTAATTACAACCTTGTGATTACGATTATGACTATGCGTGGCTAAACTCCCTCTTTCTAGGGTTAAGGCCAAGAACATGAGTACTATTGTTTTGAATTAATTTTATTTAGTTTACCTGTCATTATTGATTGTGTGTTCATCTTTGATTTAACTATTTGATGGATTCATCACCTAGAAAATATATCAGTTGTCGACCTTTTGATCTTAGAAGAGGGAATAGGTAGATAGAACATGGAGATGAACAAAGTATGGTTTGTATTATTTTATGAAATAAGGAATTCAAGTTAGTGTCTGGACAGGGATATACATAGATACCTTACTTGATTCATAAATAGGATGATAGCTTAAAGAACTTAAGTCGACTATTGTATCTTCGCTTAATGATGTAGTTGTAAGGTTCAACTAAGGTGAAGGATTAGAGGTTGGGAGTCCATGATCATGCGATTAACCCTACGAATCAACAACCAAGATAAGCAAGTTAACGAATGAAGTTCAACAACATAGTAAGATTGTTCAAACTACCTTAACCCTGGTTTTTCTCTAATTGATTTTCTCAAGATCTTTACTTTATGGATTGTTTACTTTACTTACAATTACAAATCATCAAAATCTATTTTGGTTACACTCGCATCAATTGAATCTAAATTTTGAACTACAATAGAGTTGTTGTTGAATCAAGTCCCTGTGGGATCGATACTTGGCTTTCTTTAAGGCCACATTACTACCTGCTAGACCACATACACTTGTACGTTTGCTTGGGCACTGTCAATTTTTCGGTGCCATTGCTGGGGACTTTTAATTTGTCAACTGTTTATTATAATTTACCTTTTACATTTCTTATGTGTTTTTACGCTTGGTCTTGGTTCTGTTTTTACAAAAAACAGGATTTCAAAGTAGGAAGCTGGCAATGGATCAGGAGTTGGTTTAACCCAGCCCTGTACCTGAGCAATACTTTTATCAATGAAGGAGAGAAGCAATCCTTCTCCCTCATATTCCTCAATAGCAGTAGACGAAAAGAATCCTGCCATCATGGCTGATGAACAAGCATCCCACAGAATAATTAGATAAGTGGCAATCCCACTTCTAACTAATTTGACCTCCCAATTTCATAAGACAGTAGCTGGAGGCAATTTCGAGCTTAAACAGAATATGGTACAACTTCTGATTAGCATTGGATAGTTCACAGGGATTTAACATGAAGATCCACAGGTCCACTTGCAAAATTTTTTGGAAATCAGTAACACATTCATTCCTATAAATGTGAATACAGACTATGTGAGGATGACTTTGTTCCCCTTTTCACTTACTGAGGTAGCGAAAAATGGTTGAATGCGGAACCGACTAATTGAATTAGCTCATGGGATGACATGATCAGAAAATTTCTTATTCAATTTTTCCCATCTGGTAAGACTGCGAGACTTTCCAGTAAGATAGTATGCTTTAAACAGCAGCCAGATGAGAATTTTTATCATGTGCTTTAAATAGAAACCAGACGAGAATTTTTATCATGCTTGGGATGGTTCAAGGCTCTTCTTAGGGACTATACACACCATCAACAGTCTAATGAGGTACTTGCTCACACTTTTACAGAGGCTCTTGACCACAATATGAAAATATTGTTAGATTTACCTGTAGGTGGTCAAGCTTTTGATATTACTTATGATGAGTTGTACACTTTATTAAACTGCATTACCCAAGGAAATCCATAATGGCATTCAGACTCGAGGAGCTCTACAAAAGGAATTACAGGTATTGGAGGTTGACAAATTCACTGCCACACCTGCTCAGTTCTTTTCATTGTAAAATCAAATAAGCAATCTAAAGTTGGGAGTAGCATTGCCTGCAGCCACATTCACTGCAATCCAACAAGCTATAGGTTAGTGTGAAGTTTGTGCTAATAGTGGCTATTCAACTGCTATGTGTGCATCAAATTCGAAAACTATGATGTATGTAGGCAATGTTTAGAGGCCTAATTATAGTAACTCCTACAACATGAAATAGAAATCTCAGCCATTAAATTAGTCGTGGAATGCCCAATTGCCACACCAATTTCAGAAACAATAGATGCAAAAAAATCAAGCAACTATCAACTTGGAGGAGATGATGAAGTAGGTTCTAGATAATATAACACAGTTGGTTGTAGATATAAAAAATCAACAAGTGTCTCAAAGAAGCTTAGATTTACAGTTGGGGTAGTTACAACAAGCATTAAATGCTAGGCCTCAAGGTAGTTTGCCAGCAGATATAGAAAATAAAAAAAATGTTATGGCAATCACCTTGAGGAATGGTAAAGATCTTCATGGAGAACCTCCCATGGAAACAAAGAAGGTTGATGTAGATTTGATTCCACTATAGGTAAATGACAAAGTTGTTGAAAAATCAAGGAAGACCGAGTACTCAAAATAAAAAGTTGTTGAAGAAGAGGAGAAGAAGATGTCACCACTCCACTTTTCATAAAAGTACATCAAAGAAAATGAGGACTCTAGTTTCAAGAAGTTCTTTGAAACGTTCAGAGATCATTACATTAACCTTTTTCTTATAGATGTTTTGCAGAGTATGCCAAAATATACAAAGTACTTGAGGGATGTGGTTGTGAATAAGGTAAAGTTGTAGGATGTAGAGGCAATAACACTCACTGAAGAGTGTAGCACTGTAATGACACAGAAAATACCCAAGAAGATTAAAGACCCAAGAAAGTTCACCATTTCTATCAAATTGGCAATAGTGTAGTGGTCGATGCATTGAGTGACTTCGGGAGAGTATCAACTTGATGCCCCTATATTTGTTCAATATATTTGGTTTGGGTGAGCCCAGATTGTGTAAGTCTACAACTGGAAGACGGGTTCATTACCTATCTGAAAGGAATCATTAAGGATGTCCTCATAAAGATTGGTAAATTTGTTATTCCTGCTGACTTTATTATGCTAGACTTTTAGGAAGACGAGAAAACACCAATCATCTTGGGGCATCCATTTTTAGCAATGGGAGGAGTGTTGATTGATGTTAGAGAAGGCATACTCACAATGGTATTGGAGGATGAAGAAATGGTATTTAAAGTTTACAAAGTGCTCAACATAATGTCCAATTATAAAGAATTATGTTTGATCAATGTTATTAAATGGGACAAGTATGGGGTGGCTAGTCTGCAAAAGGCTTCTTTTGACACCCTCATTGAGCAACCCAAATCTCTAATACCGCAACCTGACAAGATGGAAATTGATGAGCCTGAAAAGGCTAAAGTTAAAAAATCTATTGTACTTGAGAATTCACACCCAAGAAGGGTGAAAAAATAAGAAGATAGAGATAAATTATGAGAAAGAGAAGGAAAAAATGACTAAGTTATTAGTTGGATCGTGCCGCGACACTAAATCAGGCGCTACTTGGGAGGCAACCCAAGTTAAGTAGGTGTGTATTCTTTTTTAGTTTTTAGTTTTACTTAACGTAGTTTGTTTTAATGAGTTGAAGGTTTATGGAAATTCTAAGTACTTGAAACTTGAGCTAAGGAGCATGGCAAAGACTGAGTGTGGGGTCCTTGACCATCTTGATATGAGAAGATACTATTAGCAAGGCCTAAAGGCGTCAGAAAGTAATTTTATCTCTTACTTTTAAGTTCACTTTGGGGACAAAGTAGATTTTTAAGTGTGGGGTGGGGAAATTCCCAATTTTTGGCTCAATTTTAAAATTTTTGTGTAATATATTCTTGTTGGTTCTATTTTTGATTGCATGGTGTAAGTGTTTTAATTGTAAAAGAATGTTGATTGTGAGAACTATGATTTTTGAAACTCTTAGGCTCAAGTTTTTAACTCTTGTACTTTTGGTTTAAATTTGAATTCATGTTATTGTTTGGTTAGGAGTCTATGATGGTCCTATGTGAGTCAAGCATGTGCCATGTGTGATGTAAGGTGTTGTATATTCCTTGTTGCATGTGATGTCTAGAATTTGCCTGGTGTGTGTGTAAAGAAAAATAAAGAATGTGGGTTTAGGAGATGATATAGGCTTTTCATTGATAGCCTTGATTTATACCTTCTTTTAGACCTACCCTTTGTGCTTAATCCTAGTAAGCCCTGTTAAGCCTTTTAACTTTTTTCTTTAGCAGCCACATGTGTAGCCTAATACCCTTTTTTGATAGATAATAATTTAATCCAAAGATCCTTGGCACTTTAGTGTTAAATTAGGGAGTTAAGGAGTGTGAAATTGAAGAAGAGAAAAGGTGAAATTGAAGCCCCTAAAGTGATAACTATTGGTGTTCAAAAGAATTATTATGTGTTAAGGTGGAGAGTTGAGTAATGAAAAGAATATGAGTTTATTCAAATTAATTGAGTTTTGAATAAAATACTCCCCCCATAGTGTATGTAAATGAGATTAATAAGATGGGATGAAAAATAAAAGAATGGTGTAGACAAAATGGTGTAATTTGGTTGTTGGAGATTAGTGTTAATTGTAAAAAGTAGTGTATTAAAGTGCTTAGGGAAGATAGTAACTATTTAGCCAAAATAGTTTCTACCCATCCCTTAGCCTACATTACAACCCGAAAAAGACCTAATTAATACTAAGTTTATCATTTTGATATTAGTGGAGTACTACACTAAGGGCAAGCCTATGGTTCATTGTGGTGACTTGTGAATTCCTTGTGAGACCGAGTATATGTTATGAATTCCTTCATTGTGAGTGATTATGGGTAACTCTCTTTTTGTGAGGGGCATATATTTAATGAATGTGGGTGATTTGTATGATGTTCTTCATTGATAAATATGCATGAGTTTTTCAATTGGTGAGTCTATTCTTGAGGCTAGGATGTGTTGAAGTAGTGTTCATGAGCTTTCAATTGTGTATATAACATGCTTAGTATAGAAACTTGCATTCTGTGTAGTCATTATAGTACTAGCTTGAGTGATTTACATGTAGTAGAAGTATAGAGCCTCCTTAACCTATGATGCTTAGAGTAAAGAGTTGTTCGAAGACGAACAAGGTTTTAAGTGTGGGGTGGTGATGTTGGGTGTATTTATGCATTCTAGTATCACTGTTCTAGTCTTTTTAGCCTTGTTTTGAGAATGGTTCATTTGGTATATTGGTTTATAATTAGATAAATGTGTATCTAAGTGTTAAAGTATGTGTTTACAATGTTCAAAGTGAATACCAAACAAGTTTGCACTCAAAAGAGTCATTTAGAGTCAATTGTGGAAACTAGCATTACTAGCTTGAGCTAGGTGCTTGTCTAGTTGATCCCATTTTATTCTACTATGTTTAAAGTGTTCCAAATGGTTTTAATGTGTAATTATGAGTGGAATAACTTGTTGGTATTGTTCTAGGTTCAATTTGATTAAGTTAAGAGTCGGAATATAAAGTTAAAGATCAATGCAAATTAGCCTAGTCTTAGCTTATGTTTGTGATTCATCGTCATGGTTAATGTATTGTTATGATCTCCATTTCGTGGTTTGTGATTATGTCGGAAGCTTTTTGATCTGAATATGGTGGTATATTGAAGATGTAAGGGCTTGAAATATTTGGAAAGACACCACAAGACAAGGGACTAAGATAGGATGATCAACACTTAACAAAAATCCCAGAGGCAAATTCCAGTGTGCCAAGCCGATGAGCCCATGATGCCCTAGCCGTAGGGACTCTACCTAGGGAGAATCCTTGCTTGGAGTGCTACTCTACCTAGGCATAGCCTTGGCTTGAGCAGTGCTCTACCTAGGACGACGCCCCCTCCACTCCCGTGCTTACAAATTGTTTGGTTTCAACTCCTACATGGCTTTGGCCTACCTGGGGATCTAAATACAACATTTTAAATATTTTTTACAGCTCTTTGGAAGTCTTGGAGTATTAAGGGGATGCTATAACTTTGACTTTTAGGTTTTATTAATTTAATTTAGTTCATTCATGTTCGTAGTTGTTAATTACAATCTTGTGATTATGATTATGCCTATGTGTAGCTAAACATCCATTTCCCAGGGTTAATGCCAAGAACATGAGTACTATTATTTTGAATTAAGTTTGTTTAGTTTGTTTATGATTATTGGTTGTGTGTTAATCTTTGATTTAACTATTTGATGGATTGATCACCCAGAAAATATATCAATTGTTGACCTTTTGATCTTAGGAGAGGGAATAGGTAGATTAAATGCGGAGATGCACAAAGTATATTTTGTATTCTTTTATGAAAGAAGGAATTCAAATTAGTGTCTAGGGCAGGGATGTACTTAGATACCTTACTTGATTCATATGTAGGATGATAGCTAAATAAATTTAAGTGGACTATTACATCCTCGCTCAATGATTTAGTTGTAAGGTTCAACTTAGGTAAAGGATTAGAGGTTGGAAAACCGTGATCATGCGATTAACCCTATGAATCAATAACCAAGATAAGCAAGTTAACGAATCAAGTTCAACAACATAGTATGATTGTTCAATGTGCTTTAACCCTGGGTTTTCTCTTATTGATTGTCTCAAGATCTTAACTTTACACATTATTTATTTTACTAGAAATTATAAATGACCAAACTCTATTTTGGTTATGCTTGCATCAATTGAATCTAAATTGTGAACTAAAATAAAATCATTGTTGAATCAAGTCCCTGTGGGATTGATACTTGGCTTTCTTTAAGGCCACTTTACTACTTGGTAGACCACGTACACTTGCGTGTGTGCTTGGGCTCTGTCATTGGCTGTGGTCTTTGCTTTAAAGATTTGGCATCAATATTTTTATGTTGGTTCATATTGTCATCTTTGCAGACCATAAGAATTTGTAGTACGTATGCACCCAAAAGAAGTTGAACCTCAGGCAGAAGAGATGTCTTGAGTTGCTCAGAAACTATGATATGAGACTTTATTATCATCCAGGTAAGGTTAACTTGATTGCTGATGCTCTTAGCAGGTTGTCCATGGGAAGATTATCTCATGTTGATGAGGGTAAGTGAGGTTTGGTGAAGGATATTCACCGGTTGGATAATCTTAGAGTTTATCTCTTGGACTTGAGGATGGTGGTGTGATTTTTCGAGAGGTGATGAAGTTATCTATTGGAGCTGAGGTGAAGATGAAATAAGTCTTGGACCCTAGCTTGATACAGAACTAGGATGATGTAGGTCACACAAAGGTAATGGCTTTCGAGATTGGTGGTGATGGAATCTTGAGGTACCAAGGTAGGCTTTGTATTCCCGTTGTTGATGGATTGCGAGAAAGAATCTTGATTGAAGCTCATGAGTCGAGGTACACCATTCATCCTATTTCTACAAAGATGAATCATGAATTTAAAGAAATCTATTGGTGGAATAAGATGAAGAAGGATTGTAGCCCACTTTGTGGCTAAGTGTATGGTGTGTTAACACGTGAAGGTTAAGCACTTAAGAACTAGTGGTTTGTCTAAAGAGATTGAGTTGCCCATGTGTAAATAGGTGTTATTAATATGTATTTCATTACTGGTCTTCTGTTGGATATCTATTAGTTTGATTTGATTTGGGTCATTATGGATAGGATGACTAAGTCTACTCATTTCCTACTAGTGAATAACTATTCGACGGAGGATTACTCTAAGCTATTCATTGAAGAGATCATGAAGTTGCATGGTGCTCTAGTTTCCATCATATTTGATTGAGGAAATCAGTTTTCATCTCACTTTTGGTGTTCCTTTCAGAAAGGTTTGGGGACTAAGGTGAACCTTAGCACCGCTTTCTACCCTCACATGGATGGACAAGCGAAAAAGATGATATAGACTTTGGAGGATATGCTAAGGTCTTGTATGATCGATTTTTGTGGTCATTGGGTTGACCATTTGCCTCTCATAGAGTTTACATCTAACAATAGTTATCACTCTAGTATTGGGATGGCGTTTTTAAGGCTTTGTATAACATGAAGTATAGGTCTCCTATTGGGTGATTTGAGGTTGGTGAGAATAGATTGTATAGTCTAGACTTAGTTCACTAAACTATGGAAAAAATGAAGGTGATTCGGGATAGGCTTAAAGCCACCCAAAGTTGCCAAAAGTCCTATGAAAATTTAAGTCAAAAAGACTTAGAGTTGTAAGTAGGCGATTTGGTGTTCTTGAAGGTATCTCCCATAAAGGGATTGATGCGGTTTGAGGAGAGTGGAAAACTCATCCCCCATTATATGGATCCATTCATATTTTGAGGCAGTGGACAATGTGTCTTATGAGTTATAATTTCCTTAAAGTTTGGGATTTATCCATCAGATCTTCCATATGTCAATGTTAAAGAAGTGAGTAGGCGATCCTTCCCCTCTTGTTCTTTTGATGAACATCAGTGTTTCAAATTCCTTGTCTTATAAGGAGGTCCCGATTGAGATCTTTGATCTATAAGTCCGCCAATTGTGAATGAAGGATGTGGCTTCGGTAAAGGTTCTATGGAGGAAAAAAATGTGAATTAGCTACTTGGGAAGCCTAAGAGGACATGAAGTTCAAATATCCATTCTTGTTTCCTACTTTGGATAATTATGCTTAAGGTATGTGTATTCCATAACATCTTTGTTTTCAGACTTGGTTAAATGAAATTGTGATTTGCTAGATATCTTTATTTTATGTCTTTGTGAAAGTTAAGTGTGGATGTTCTCTATGTTAACTCATGCTAATGAAAGCCTTGTCTCATCATTCGAGGAAGAATGATCCTAAGTGGGGATAATGAAACACCCCAGATATTTTGTACTTGAAAAACATTTCTGAGTTTTGACCCTACTACCAAGACTATGAAACTCCTAATGAGTCTGTAATGCCTCAATTTTTTAGAACCAAAATGACATACGGTGCTTATGATCTCGAAGGACCAAAATCTAACTCTCTACTGATATCTGTACCTGAGCACTTCATAATATAATCTTATAAATGTGAAAAACTGGCGAAAACTTGCCATAAGGTTTAAAATGTTTAAAATACTCAAAACTAAGAACTGAATACTGATACATCTGTCTGAAAAGCCTCTAACTGTCTGATCTATGGAATTGATAGGACATGTCCCCAACTACCTATGTCTACTGAAAATACTCACTTCCTCGGAAGACTTGATCATTCCATCTGTTTCCTTTCATAAACGAGAATTGAAGAGTTTACATTGACATTATCATTGTTATTGTCATTTTCATTGTCAGGGTTGGGGGCATGTCTGGAATTAATTTTTTTCTAATTTGTAGAGGCTATGTGGATAGTACTGTTGATCTGGTATTAATATTGACACTCTTAGTTGTCTTTGATTTTATTATCTTTATATCATATTATATGTTTCGATTTCAGCCGCTGCTAGGTGTGTTATGTTTTATGTGGTTATGAAAAAGGGGTGATCTCGATCTTTGGTGAACTTGAGATACCCGTCATGGCCAGGCCCTGGTTAGAGTCATGACATAGCCTACCTCTGAACTTGAGGAAGTTTGACTTTATTTGGATGATTTTGGATAGGTTAACAAAATCAGCATATTTGGTACCTATGAGGTTTAATTATAATGTTTAGAAGCTAGGGAAGATCTATATTAGAGATTTTTTTTTCTTACATAGTGTCTCAATGCTCATTTTCTTGGATATAAGTACTCAGTTTACCTCTATTGTTTAGAGTACTATGCAACATTAGTTAAGTACTCGACTTAATTAAAGCATAAGTTTTCATCCTTATATTGACGGTCAGTTTTAGAGGACTATTTAGGTGTTAGAGACATACTTTGAGCATTTGTTATAGATTTTGGTGGTCCTTGGACAAATACTTCCCCTTAGTAGAGTTTGCCTATAAACAGCAGTTACCACTCTAGCATTTAGATTGTACCTTTGAGGCTTTATATGGACCGAGTTGTGGATCTTCAATCGATGGTTTGACTCTTGTAAGGTTACGACTTGGGGAATGATTTGTTAAAGACTCGATGGATAGAGTATGACTGATTTAGTAGAGTCTAATGTCTACCTAGAGTAGGCAAAAAAGTTATGCCTATAATTGAGCCTGCGAGGTTGATTTCATAGTTGGAGATTGTTTTTTATTGAATGTTTTACCCATGAAGGGTGTGATGTGTCTGGGAAAAAAAGGAAAGCTTAGTCTAAGGTTTGATGGCCCTTTTAAAATCTTTTAGAGATATGGTGATAGACATATAGGCTAGCTTTGCCACGACATAAATCAGTTTTTAATTCTATGTTTCCATGCTAAAGAGATATCATACATATAATGCACATTAATTCAGTAAAGGTTCAATAGAGACATCACTCTATTTAGGAGGCTACTTGGGAGGTTGAGTTTAACATGAGGCATAAATACCTATATCTTTTCACCACTTCAGGCATTTTATTTGTTTTTTTGTTTGATGATGAACTAATCTTTAGTAATGGATAATGTAACAATTATTGTTAATTTGTTTTGACCATTTTCCCTTCCTCATATCTGTTACATGTTATTTGAGAGTTGCAGGGATAGTTAGCATGATCACTGATGTATACGGGAGTGATTTGGGATAGTTTGAGACTCTTAGAGGCTTTTAAATGCCATGAGTTTGAATTTAGTGAACATTTTGTGTTTCAACTGTAGAATATAGTTTGAATAGCTGTGTTAGCATGTTGATTTGGGATATAATGTGGATTTTGGGTAGGAGAAAAGTTAATTTGTCTATTGAACCTTTATTTACATTTTGAACCTTTATTCAAAAACTAGTTAAAATGACCTTTAAGGGGCCTCGAGGGATAATTTGTTGTTAACGACCGCTTTTTGAAAATCTGAATGTGTTATTAAGGCTGGAACATCAAAATAGCCTAGTATAATATTTAGTTAATTTTCATGAGATCTAAAACGAATATCGAGGTTTAGCTAGAAGGATTTTCGAACCTTGCTTTAGTTGGTTTGCTATCATCTGGTGCATCACCTGATTTATCATCACAGTTATGAGGCCTAGTGTTATGATTGTAGGACTTGACCAATTTGTTCATCACGATCTTGTGATGGGTTGATCGTGATCATGAAGGGTAATTTTAGTGGATTAGGCTAGGTCTTTATCATGATCGTGAGGTCCATCTTTTGTAGTAGCAATGAATGATCTAGTCCAGGTCAACATTGACTCTGAAAATCGCCATGTAGGGGCGCGATTGCGAGGTATCATTAACAAATTAGAATAAATAGTCCATTTTTGAAATTTTCACTTTTTTTGAAATTGGGAGCTTTGCAAAAGGGTAATTTCTAGGTTTTTCTTCATCACTCGTGTTTGGGTAAGCTCTAAACACTTATTCTATTAATTTTTATTGATTATATGTTCAAAAAACACTTTTTAATCTTATTTTCAAACTAGAATTTTTGGATTCTTTTGATAAATCTTAAACTAATTTTTCAGCAATTTGAACACCGATATCAACTTTTTTTTACGAGAGTTTTCAGCTGTAGACTCCCATGGACATGGGGAAGGTATTGCTTAAATAAAATTCTAATTTACCATTTTTATTTTTGAACACATTTTCAAAAATACTGGACCCAATTCAAATATAGCTTATCATTAGCTTCCTTTTGATACATAGATTATGTTTCTTATAGACTTACTTATTTCCAGGCTATTCGTGAATGAAAGTCTTTGTGTAGAAGGTTTTAGAAAAGGATCTTTGGCTCTGGAAAGTTGATTATGGCTTAACTTTCTATAGATTAGGTTGAGTAGTTAACCATTCACATAAATTATGTTATGGGTTAGGGAATTCATCCTAGAAGTTATATTTTAGAGTATTACTAATATTGTGTGCCCAAGTAAGAGCTCTTTTATATTTTTTCTTGACTTGAGAGGATATATTTATTATGATACCCCTGTGGAGGTTTATATGATATTGTAGGCCTTATTTATGCATTTAATAACCTTATTTATTATTGTGTCTCTCAAGTGAGGGATTGAAATATTGATAACACGACTTACCTGAGCATTTATTGCCTTTATTATTATCATATACCGGAGTAGGGTTTTAAAATGATATAATTGAGGTCTTACATGACTATTTATATCGGTAGTGCCAAGAGATGAAGTTTATCATGAGATATTCTTATTTTGAGTTGATTTTGATCTCAATCATACATTTATTGAGTTGATCATTACTTCATACTGATTGGTTGTGAGCATTACATCCTCATTTCATCTTTATATTCATGAGATTGGTACCATTGAGACACTTATTCTTTCCAAAAAATAAGATATTTTACAAAGTAACTATATTTAGGGATGTGTTGATAAGGTGGATCGAGAAATATTAATTTTTTAGAAAAATGAGACACTTCCTAAAACACCTACCAAGGGATGAGCCGATAAGGTTGATTGATATTTGAGATCTATATTATAAAGGTATATTAGTTATGAACCCCCGATTTGTCCTGTCCTGAAGTGCTAAGTCTTTTAAGGTGTATACAAGAATCCTACCATCATTGCATTACATTGTATATGGTGGTTGAGGAAATTCCAGTAGTCCTTCATAAGTTGGGTGTGGTGTCCAGACTACAGCAAAGGGTGGAACCAAACCAATCGAGATAGAGACCCAGTTGGTAGAAATGGTTCTAAGTCTAGTAGAGGTGGCAACTAGGTTGGTGATAGGGCCTAACTTTATGGTATCCTGACTCATTTTGAGGTTAAATCTTCTAATGTTGTAATCACAGGTACTATTCTTGTCTGTGATCGAATGGCTTCTGTATTATTTGATCCTGGGTCTACCTATTTTTATATGTTTGGTAAATTTGCCTTGGGTTGGGACTTAGCATGTAAATATCTTGATACTCTTATTTAGGTTTCCACACTAGTTGGAGTATCTATATTCATTGATCAGGTGTATCGTGCATGTCCTGTGATGTTTATGGGGTATAAGACCTTGGTAGACCTAGTGATTCTAGATATAAAAGAACTTGATATTATCTTAGGGATGAGTTGGTTGTTTCCTTATCATGTTGTTCTTGATTGTTGTTCTAAAATTGTCACTATAACAATTCCTAAGACGGAACAGTTAGAGTGGGAGGTACCTTTAAGCCTACTCTTATAAGAATTGTGATAGTCATTCATGCTAAAAAAAACTAGTAAAGAAGGGATATGGGGCATTTTTAGCCCATCTTTGAGAAGATAAATTTGTAGTTCCTCCTATAACTTTGTGCTAGTTGTAGGTGAATTCTTAGAAGTATTCTTCTCTCCCTTCCTGGTATGACGCCAGACCTTGAAGTTGACTTTTGTATAGACTTAGAACAAAGAAATCATCCCATATTTTCCTTCTCTATTATATGGCCCCAGCAGAGTTGAGAGAGTTGAAATCATAGTTGTAGGAATTGTTTTAAATGGGTGTTATTCACCCAAGTGTTTCTCTCTAGGTTCTCTTATTTTGTTTGTGAAAAAGAAGGATGGTTGCATGAGAATTTGCACAGACTACCTCCAGTTGAATAATATAAACATTTGTAACAAGTATCCTTTGCTTGGGATAGATGATCTATTTTACCAATTGCAAAGAGCTACAGTATTTTTCAAAATTTATTTGAGATCGGGCTATCACTAGCTCAAGATTGGGGAGGAGGTCATCCTGAGGACGACTTTTCAAACTCGTTATGAGCACTGTGAGTTTCTAGATATGTATTTTGTCTTGACTGATGCCTCAACCGTCTTTATAGATTTGATGAATGGAGTCCTTTAATCATTTTTGGACTCATTTTTTATCATTTTTATTGATGATTGATGAGTTCTAAAGTTCTGAATTATTTGGCATTAAAATGGAAAGAAAGCATGTCCTTAATGTTACTTTGAATGTGTTTTAATGTTAATTTGGTTTAATTTTAGTGTTAAGGACAAAATTTAGTGAAAAGGACAAAAAGGAGTGAAAGGAGGCGCAAAGTTGAAAGAATGAAGAAAAAAGTGCACAAGGATATCACAAATACTAATCGGTGTATTGTTGAAATAATCGACAAGTTGCTAATTTGGAGCTTCCATCACCAATTTCAATAGCTTAGGCCAAAAAATATTAGGACGACATAGTGATCTCAAAGAGTTTTGGTTCACCTTTTAAGCTAATCGGTAGACCAAGCTACACATTGCCGAATAAGACAGAAGCCAATCCATATAGCATGACAAGTTGATAGATTGGCAAGAATGATGTAATTTGATGTGTCACCAACAGGGTTAGCAATTGTATAACATTCAGATGAATTTCAAGGTGTGGCATTTCTATATTTTTAAGGCCTAACTTTGCTGAAGTTATCTAAGCCTTTCGGTCATTAGAAAATGTCTTTTGTCAATTTTCTGAATCATAAGCTTGTAATCAATGCCAAACTTAGGGTTTATAACTCTGAGCTAGGAATTTAGATTTTTATTACAAGACATTTAGATCCCTTAGTGAATATGGATGAAATACACTAGGTTTTTTATTGATGATTAATATGGCTGAGGAAATTTGTATAATTTCTTTTCCGTACATTATTAGTAGCTAATTTATCAAGCTTGGGGTTATGCATTACTGAGTGATGATTGTTGCATGGGTAGTGATTATTAATCTCTGTATTATATTATATGTACTGATTTTAGCTTAATCTCTATGTTTTAACTTGTAGATTGAGGTTGCAAACTTATTCTAAGTATGGAACCTTTGTACTGCTTGAAAGAGAATACACTAGTGATCAGATTTTGTTAATAAAACTTGAGTTAAACTCATATAAGTAGTGATGCTAGAAATATATTACCTTTTGTGAGGCTATTAGTTGTTTTGTAGTGTAGACACATGGGTGTTTGAAAGAAATCCATGTGAAATTTGGTGGTGGATTGAGAAATCATCACCGAACACATATAACCTAACCTAATCATAACTAATTAGCAAATCGTAGATGTTTTTTCACTTGCCCATGTGGATAGTCATTCTCAAGAAGGAATAACCACAAGTGTTTTAAACCATTGATTACAATCTTACAGCAATCATTTTGCCAAACAAACACTGAAATTTTCAACTTAAGATTAATTGTATTAACAAATATCACTCTATTTTATTTTATTATTTAGTTTAGGATTGTTAACCGACTCATAGTCGATTATGACACTTGAGAGAAGCTATTCCTATTGTTCCTTTTGTATTTGACCCCGAATCTAAGTTGGCTAAATATACTAACAATGGTGGCTTATACTTTTGAGGTATATTCTGACCGTTACCAAAAATAGCATCATTGTCGAGGAATGAAATGTAGTATTTATTCTTTATAGTGTTATAAGTTACTTTGGGTTAGAAGTAGTATTTAATTTACTTTATTTGTTATTTTTTTTACAAAGGTGGTAATTTAAGTATTCACGGAACAATGAGTAAAAATGTTAATGAATCTACTACTTTCGATGGACACCTTAAAGACGAGGATCACCTTGGGGATGCCAACCGAGCTAGTGTCATTCACATCCCGCCAATGGAGGGAAATAAAGTATTTCATGTTACTAGTATGATGCTCCATTTACTTCAGATAAAGGGTTTCTTGGTGGTTAAGCACATAAAGAAACCAACCTTAATTTGAAAAACTTTATTAATGTCTGCCTCCTATTTGATATTGCCCACATATCACAAGAGCCCATCCAATTGAGATCCTCCCCATTTTTGCTGATAGGAGAAACAGTATTATGGTTGTGAAGTTTCCTACATGTTCTATAACCTAATGGGATGAATTAATAGAAACATGTTTGGATTTTTTTCTTTCCACTATCTCGAATGCTACAATTAAGGGGTGAAATCATTAACTTTCACCAATTGAGTGGTGAGCCATTGCATGAAGCATAGAAAAGGTTTAACAAGAAGTTATTACAATTCCTGAATCATGAGGATCTAGAAAAACTCCCCTCTAAATCTTTTATAGAGCACTAGATCAATTGAAAAAGATAGTAGTGGATGATGCAGTTGGTGGATAAATAGTTAAATAATATTATGGTGTTGTGGTGGCATTATTTGATCAAGAAACAATGAAAATTCAAGGATGGCATTCAAGAGATACAAAGGTGGTTGTGGTGGCTCCCTCAGCTTCATCTGTAAGCCAAGAACAAAGAAAGGAGGATGAGGGGAGAGATTAATATATGGATAAAGTTATGACATAATTAGTTTTCCTTACAAAATATGTAATGGACTCAACTCCAAAGTCTATCAATGTAGTTTATTCTGGGTTGAATAAAGCATATGATGATGAAGTGGAATCTCTTGATGAAGAATTTGATTCTTGATAAACAAAAGTGGGTTCCCGACCTACCTATCAAAGGCAAGAAAAGAACCAATGTTGGAAGGAAAGGGATAATGATTGGAAAGACCGTGATTGAAAGATCATAATTAATATAGAGATTATAGGGATAAAAAAAGATTGGGACTATAATTGGAGATATAAAGTCCGTGACCATGATCGGTACATTCTTCCACATAATGGGGTCAAAGGTAAAGAAGTAACCTTCATTAATCTAGAAAAGTATGAAAATAAGGACGATCTTTATTGCATCCTTCTGGTGGTTGAAGAAAGTTATTAGATGTTAAGAGAAATTAAGAGTGACCTTTTGTAATTCAATCAAACTGTCACTTCAGAATCGGCCTCAATCAAAAAACTTGAAAACCAATGGGTCAAAGTTCTTACAATTTAAATACAAGGCAAAAAGGAGACCTCCATTGTGATATAGTATCCAACTCGAAGAATGATGATTATATCATGGAAGTTGTCACTATGAGTGGGAGAACTGTAGGTAATGATGTTGTGAACCTTGATAAAGATTCTAATGAGAGGGAAGTTAATGAATAAGCAAGTAGGAAGAGAGTGTTTTGAGAAGACAAGTGAAGATATTACAATTCTAAATGAGCTAGTGTGGAGAATCCAAAAGTAGTGTAAGAAAAGGTTGAAGGAAAAGAGATGCCATAATAGTTTGATGCTAATGTTTCAGACCTAGATAAATGTTTGATTGTCCCAAAGCCGCAAACCAAAATCCATTCTCTGTTCTATAAAGACTAAAGAAGAAGGAAGATGATATGAAGTTTAAGAAGTTCCTTTTAAATTTAGAAACTTATTGGTGAATATACCATTGTTTAAGGTCTTACAAGAGATGCTCGGGTATGCTAAATTCATGAAGGACGTAGTGAAGAAAAAATGGGTTGTGAACTTCAAAATGAATAAAGCGACACACAATTATAGTTCAATAATGACTAGAAACATTTTCATAAAGAAAGAGGATTCGGTATCATTCACCATCCTGTCTACCATTGGAGTGTACAATTTTGAAAAAACATTATGTGACCTTAGAGTAAGTATACATTTGATATCATTGTCCATTTTTTAAAAAATAGGATTGGGTGATCCCAATCCCACTAATATGAGGCTCCTAATGGTGGATTGTTCTATAAAGAATTCAATGGGTGTGTTATATGATGTGCTTATAAAAGTGGACTATTTTATTTTTTAGTCGATTTTGTGATCTTGGATTGTGAAATTGACCATGAGGTCCCTATAATTCTTGGTAATCCATCTTTGTCCATTAGATATCCATTATTCAATGTTAAAAGTGGTGAAATAAAATATTAGATAAACAATAAATAAATGGCATTCAATGTGTGCAAGTCCTTGAATCAACCTATGGATTTGAAAGTTGTCGCCATAATCGACTTGATTGATAATAAAGTGGCTAATTCTATTAAGTTGAATGTGTGAATAACCCATTGGTAGGTGCATTGTGGAACCTTGGGAAGGAGGAAATTGAGTATTATAAATAGGTGGTTCCATTGTTTATGTGCCTTTGTTCATATACTAAGAATCCATGCAAGTTGGACCTTGACTTGAAAAATCAAGAAATAACTCCCAAGCCCTTAATTATTGAACGTCCTCAAATTGAACTTAATTCGTTGCCTCCTTATCTTTATCACATCTTATTGTGCGAGTATACTTTATCAATTATCATTACAAAGGAGCATTTTTCCTTGCAAGTGGACGTCATTAAATCAATTATGAGAAGGTATATCCGGGCCATAGGGTGGACCATAGAAGACATTATCAAGTTTGATCCTTGTATTTTCACCCAAAAAATAAAACTAGAAGTTGATCATGTACCTAGTTTCTAGAACTAATAAAGGCTAAACCCACCAATGCATGAGGTGGCCAAGAAGGAGATAATCAAGTGGATAGATGTGAGTATCGTGTACTTAATTTTTTATAACACATGGGTGACTCCAAAGTTCCCAATAAAGGTGGTATTATGGTGGTTCCAAATGATAAAAATGATATCATACCCATTTTTCCATTCACTAGTTGAAGAGTGTGTATGTATTGCTAAAATTTGAATATTTGGATTGAAAAAAAACACTTTCTCATGTCATTTATGGACCAAATACTTGATCGGTTGGCCGAGTATGGATGGTAGTGTTTTCTTGATGGGTATTCCATCGATAATCAAATTTTTATATCACCAAAATATCAATATAAAACTATATTTACATATCCTTATGCGACCTTTACTTTCAAGCTTATGCCCTTTGTGCTATGTAGTGCAACTGCCACCATTCAAAGGTGCATGTTATCTATATTTTTGGATATGGTGTAAGATACCATGGAATTTTTCATGGAAGACCTCTCCATTGATGGTGAGTCATTCAAATCTTTCCTTAAATACTTAGGTAAAGTCATTGAATGTTGTGTCAAAACAAACCTCGTACTGAATTGAGAGAAGTGTCATTTCATGGTTGAAGAGGGTATCTTTCTTGGATAAAAAATCTAGAGTCGAGGAATTAATTAGATTATTAAAAGGTAGAGTTTATTGCAAAGTTACCTCCCCTTTCTTTGTAAATGGTGCTAGAAGTTTTATGGGTTTGTCGGGTTCTATAGACATTTCAACAAAGACTTCTCCAAGATTGTGCATCCTATGTGTAAGCTTCTTGAAAAGAAAGCAAAGTTCAAATTTGATGGTGATTGTGTGAGAGAATTTAATTTTATCAAGGAGATGCTTGTGTTGACTCTTATTATTATGGCCCTAGATTTGACATTACCTTTTGAAATGATATGTGATGCAAGTCTTTTGGCATTAGGTGTGGTGTAGGGTCAAAGTAAGGATAGGTTTTTTCTCCCACTCTATTAAGCTAGAAAGTCTTTAAATGATTCATAACACAACTATATGGTTACAGAGCAAGAGTTTCTTGTCGTAGTCTATAATTTTGAGAAGTTTCATGTCCAGTTATTGGGTACAAAGTTATTGTGCACATGAACCATGCAGATCTTCATTATTTAATGGAAAATAAAGAAGCAAAACCTAGATTGATAAGGTGTATCTTTCTTTTACAAGAGTTTGACTTAAAAGTTAAAGATCAAAAGGGGTGTGAAAATCAAGTGGCAGACCACTTGTCTCTCCTTAAGTCAAATAATGTAAGGTTGAATGAAAATCAAGTGGCAGACCACTCGTCATGGTCCTTTTAAAGAAGGTGGAACCTTGGTATGCTGATTTTGAAAACTGTATAGTGTGCGGTGCACTCCCTTATGACTTGAATTATTATCAAGAGAAGAAATTTTTCCATGATGTTAAATAATACTATTGGGATGAACCCTAGTAGTAAGTATGTAAATGGAGTGATTCCGCGTTGTGCTATGGAGAGAGAAATGAGACCTATTATTGAAGCATGTTATTTGTCATCGATTAGGGGCCATTATGGTTCTATGACTACAGCTGCTAAGGTTATCCAAAGTGAATTCTATTGGACAACATTTTAGCGGGATTCATATGATTTAGTGAAGGCATGTGAGCAATGCCAAAGGCAAGGGGGAATCTCAAGGTAACATGAAATGCCCTTGTAAGCAAGCATGGATGTGGAATTATTTGATGTAAGGGGGTTGTACTTTATGGGACCCTTTATGAGTTTATAATGGAATCGTTACATCTTGTTAGCAGTTTATTATGTTTCCAAGTGGACCAAAGCCATCATATTGCTGAAGAATAAAGCTAAGAGTGTTACTCAATTCTTAAAGAGATATATTTTACCCAAATTGGTACTCCTTGTGGAATCATGAGTGATAGGGGCTCTGACTTTTAAAACCAATAATATAGGTATTTTCTTACCAAATTTGAAGTAAATCATAAAGTGGCTTCAACATACCATCTTTAAGCCAATAGGTTGGAGAAAGTTTGTAATCGAGAGATAAAGGAGATTTTGGCAAAAGTCATGAATGTGAGTTGAATAGATTGGGAACAAAAAATTAGTGATGCCTTGTGGGCCGTAGGACTGCATTTAAAACCCTATTGTCATGTCTGTATATCAATTAGTGTTTGGAAAAGTTTTTTATCTTCCCGTCGAGTTGGAACACAGGGTATTTTGGGCCTTATGGTGATTGAATATGAATTGGGAGAATGCCTACAAGTCGAGAGTAGAAAAAAACAACTTTGATTTGAGATCCTACGAGCGTTATACTCTCTACAAAGAGAAAATAAAAATGTGGCATGATGCCAAGATTCTCAAAAAAGAGTTCAAAATAGGTGATGATGTCCTATTGTTTAACTCGAGGTATAAGTTGCTTTTAGGTAAGCTCAAAACAAGGTGATCGGGTCCCTTCAAAGTTGAGAAATATTTTCTTAGTAAAGTGGTTGAATTTGAAAATGACACAGGATCCTAATTTATCATAATGGACAACGAGTCAAGCATCACCATAGGTTGCTCCAAAATATGGATTTCTTGGAGGTGATTTACCTCAATAATGATAATTAAGGCACTTCTTGGGAGTTAACACAAGTTTACTTTATCTAATTTAAATAATGTTTGATTTGTGTAGGAGAATGATGGATTTGAAAATTCAAAAATATGACCCGGTCCAAGTCGAAGAATAAAAAGTTGGAAAATAATTCATAAATCTCCAATGAGGAGGCTTTGATAATGTATAGAGCTATTCAACGCATTGTCAAAGCCCCTTGCCAATAAAGGTTTGCCAAACTCAAACATTCTATTTATTCGATGAAGGTACATGCAAATTAGTTCATTGTCGATGTCTTCGGCGATATATAGATCGTCATCGAAATGCTCCATCAAAAAGTCATCCAAGGTCTTGTGCACTATATGATTTCACAAAAGAGCTCCAAATTGTTGCATCACTGATATGTTCCATGTGTAATAAGAATCTTCAAAATGGTCAGGTTTAAACATTGATGATTTGACTTCTTGACCCTTGGCCTTTCACTTTATTTTGACTCTTAGTTTTATTCAATTCTTTCTATATGTTCACTCACTCAAGTCAATAATATTGTTCACTCACATACTCACACACAAATTTCTCTTTTATATTTTTCATCACAACCAAACATGAACAAGGTTTAGGAGTTCGTTACCTTTTTCCCTGAGTTTTTCCTACAAGTTTTGAATGCTAGAATTTGTTTTACACTTTGAATTGAATTTTATTTTTTCAATTATGTGTTTTGAATCCTTTTGTTGTGTTGAAAATAGTATTTTATTAATGGTGTACATATAGTTGATTATTTGATGGCTTTGAATACGAAATGTGATTAGAGTAGGGTGATATTGTCGAAATTGGTCTTTAATTATTGAATACTTGAATATCCTTTAACTTGAATTAATTGTTTCAAGATTTGGGTGTCAAATTCTTAGTTTTAATTTCAAGTAAATTTAGTTGAAAATTGACTGATTATTTTTAATAATAGATTAGGTGACATCTTTCGTATGGGTAAAATCATCAATGTTGAGTAAATGTGAAACCTGGGAAGTTTGAGTACATATAGAGGAAAAGGAATTGAAATATTACCATTGGAGGACCTTGGAATCACAAATGGAAGTCAGGGAAGATGATCGGTAAGAGGTTTACAAACTCAATGATGTACCAAACTACATGGCGCATCACTCACTTTATCACTGAAAGTCATCATAAGGTTGACTACTTTTGGTTCAATTTGGCAACGCCTTGGTGAGTTGATGATGTTCATAGAGTATCGTTGAATCCTTAGGCATAACATTGAATTCCCACCTTCCTTCATCAATTGGTCTGGCAATTTTTTGAGCAATTTGGCAATAAATTATTGCATCACTGCTACTGATGGCAATGCACCAAGCTGGTTGGTTATGTATTTTTTGGAAATTTTATGTTTTGTTTTACTAAATTTGTCTGGTTGGTGATGCATTTTGTCAATGCATACAGTAACCATCCAAGAAGGATAAATACTTAAAATGGTGTATAAGCGTAATATAGTTAATGAAGGAAAGTCTAAAACCCAGTTCTTGCAGTTGAGAGATTAGAGCATAGTTTAAACTTTGAGTGGTACAACCTCAATTCCTCAGAGAAAAGGGAATCCACTCCTATTCATGAGCCAATACATACACTTGAGGTCGCTCTGACAAATAAAAAAAGGTTGAGCAGCATCCTACTATTTCAGCCAAGCAACCCCCCACACCCACATGGAGGTCACCATGTCCTCAACTGGCTCAAAGTGCAAAAAAAGAGCTCTATTATTGATGAGAAATAGTTGAGTTTTAATGAATTGGGGCAAGCATCCTCAAATACTTTTGGCTTTGCGCTGTCATGACTTCTAGGTATTCACAGAACCCATCATGCCTTCTATTGAGAATTGGGTTATGGTGTTTTACATTTCTTATGGAGAGGTTCTTTCCAAAAAAAGGAAGATAAATGAGCCTTAAGAAACAAAGGGTGCTATTAAAATAGAGGTGTAAAAGTTATTTGTGATGAGAGTACGATAAATAATGTTTTAGGGTGCTAGTAAATTAATTCTCGTTAGTTTGACTCTCAATTGAAAGACTTAGTAGAGGATGTGCGAGCTTGGCTACCCCATTTCTAATTAATGTTATGCCTTAGTGGCTTGACCGGATAGTCAAATCCATAAGGGAAACTTTCACTTTGAAGCTTGGCATTGGTTGAGCTTTGTTTGTAGAAAATTATTGCCATATAGAAATTATTCTACTGTAGTGAGTCCTTTGTAATTACTTGTAGGCTCAATCATTGAAAAACAGGCGTTGAATCTGGTATCGCTCATTGTCGTGGATATTGCAAGACGAGCCCCATAAAAGTAGACCTCCCTTGCTTTTCCATATTTGATTATAGATTTATGGAGCGTACAAAGGTGCCTTTCAATAAAAAGAAGGATTTTGAGTATTCCCCAATTTCTATAGTAGACATTACCAGAATTGAGCTTGTTGATCGAGTGAGGAAGAAGAAAGCCCTAGGAGTTGTTTCGCCGATTGGTGATTTTGATTTTGTTGATAATGGTGCCAACCAGATCACTACTGATTCTTTTTCTACCCCTATTAGTTTAATTCCTACTCCTACTCCTCTAGTTTCTCTATTAGGTACATCAGCATAACCACCTAGACCTAGTGGTCTCAGACCTCAACCATCTACTACTTTGGGTTCTTTAGGGGTCCACTAACACATGCTAACATTATTAGGATGGAAATATTAGCATATTTGGGAGATGCAAGGTCAACTATACTTGAGAGGGTTCTGCAGTAAAAGTGGTAATAGATCTGGTACATGAGGAGATCAAAGGTTTTCGTTAGTGTAACTACGTGATTCTTTGTGATTTTTAAGAATTATTTATTTCTATGTCATTTCACCATTTAACCTTCCTTGTAGTTTTTTTTTGATATTTTAGGGTATGGGGATGATCGGCAGGGTTCATAATGCATTTTGGTGTGATTTATGTGAAATTATGATTTTTGATGGTTATAAAGCTCTATAACTGACTTCGGTCAACATTTTTTTCTCTATGAATCGGATGGTAAAATGGACTATGTCGACAGATCCAAAATATCGCATTTAGGTTGCTAACATTATTGTGGTTTTATCACTTTCACATATTTTTTTGACCCTTTGTTAGGAAAGGTATGAAATCGGATTTTGGGGGTTAACTTTGTGAAGATGATTGTTTTTCGAAGATTTGATATTGCCATTGTGTTTGGAGCATCAAATGTTATAAGGTATCATAGTTCGTTTGCATTCTCAGTATTATAGATAAATTTCGAGGGGTCTATGAAGACTTGGGAATCTCCAAGTCTCTAGCTAGTGCACTGCTTGAGCAACAATTTGGTCGCTTAAGTGACTTGACCTTTCAGATGAAATTCCACTTAAGTGACACTAGGCTTGCTTAAGTGATAGCTAGGTCTCTTAAGAGACATCTTCAGACCAGGCAGGTATTGCTTTGTTATGACCCAATAACAAGGGTCAAAAAGGCATTTGCGGTGAACCTTGACAAGTAAGCCTGTCACCCGAACTGATACAAAGGGGAAAAAGACAGAAACAAACCCAAGGAAAGGCTTCTATAACGAAGCCAAACCATACAAATATAATAAATGCGGAAAGGAATATAGCCAATAACAATCTATAACTTCCAAAACCTGATGTCAACAGTGTAAGAACGTATCTAGTACAACTCGAATCCAAATAAAATACATAAGATGACCAAAATTGTTAAACCCTGTCTTTAAAATACAAGTAAAGACAGAGTATGATAAAGAAAAGGTAGTTGAAGACATCTGAATACCTGAAAATCGACCACTACCTTGAGAGCTCCAAATATGGCTCGAATCAAGCAATGTGGGGCGCACCTGAACCTAAATCAAAATTGAAAGTGTACAGTAAGAGTGAGTACGGTCCACTTGTACTCAGTAGGTATCATAGGCCGACTGAGCAAACAAAAAAATAAAGAATACAAAAATACACTAAGGGTATATCACTTACAACCAAAAATGTCCCACAACCATAGCCCACACCGCTTTCACTAACAATTCTAATATATCACATATATTGCAACAATACTAGAAAAGCATCACAAATATACAGTAAATCACAGACAGGTACGACCAAAAAGCGCAACACATACAATATTATCAAGACAAATAAAGAAAGATAGAACAATTAGCTAAGTGACAAGCTAAGAAAGAAATATCATCACATCACAATCATAATGATGTAAATACAATGAGAATGATGATGATGTTAATGATAATGATGCACGAGGTTGTAGTACAACCTCCGAGACCATCGCACAGACTTTGTATTCACCTACGTAGTTAAATCATCCCAATGTAGGACCTATGGGAGGTTCGTCAATCCGTATACAATCCATACATCCATATCTCCTCCCCAGCATATCCCGCAGGGAGGGTTTTATAAGATGTCACATTTTCTATCTTAAAAATGTGCTGCTAGTGTTTTGCAGTATTTCCACAGCGGTACTATTGTTTTATGAATATGAGGTTGTAATGCTCACAACCAACCATAAAGAGTATTTCCATAATCAACCACAATAAGTATTTATACAAGCAACCAATATATCATCATGTGAACCGAATATCTACTCATTATAGCAAGCCACTCATGAAATCAAACATGATTCATATGCCAATAGAGTATGAATAAATCACAACATACATAATAGGTACAACAACACACTTTTTCATTAAACAAGGTACAATTATCATTATGCATACAAGGCTATCAATATCACGTAGGACTCCACATGGTCACATATAGCACATAAAGTTCCAAAACCACTGCATAATATCATGCATAGGCCCCCACATGGGCACAACATAGTAAGATAGATATTTTTTTATGATTAGTTCCCACACCCTTAACATACTTTTGTATACAAATTAACTACCCAGCCTAGTCTGAAAGACTTAAATCATAACCTATCTTGAAGGCCCAAACTCGCAACAAAATCCTTTAATACATAATCTTTCTCCTCACGAACAGACTCAGAATTAACTAAAGCATCAAAATATAGAATCTACGCATCAAAAAAATGCTGACATCACTCATATGCCTAGTTTCAAGTCAGGGTCAAAATGGACCCTGAAAATGGGTTTTTTAAAAAAAAAGGTAAAATTACAACTTTGTTTCAAAATCATATTCTCCATATTTTTAGAAGTCTACAGTCGTAAACCCAAAACGAGTAACAAACAAGGTTCAAATTAAAGAAAAATAATTTTTAAACTTTACCGGATAAAATCATCATATTCCATTTATAAATCAAGAATTAAGGTTATTTTGAAGATGAAATTAAGGGAAAATAGATAATTATAGGATTAGAAACTCATTCTTGTGAAAAAGGAGTGAAATTGGTGTTTAAATTGGTGAAATACACTTTTTAGGTCGTAAGGACCAAATTCCCCGAATTTCACACTTAATCCATTTATAAAACAAGAATTTAAGGTTAAACATAGAAGAAATTAGTTGAAATGAGTGTAATGGAGCTTACCCAAGCTTAGAAATAGAGATAGTTGCTCAAAACCATGAAATCTTAAGCTGCAAGTCACAAAAATAGTGAAAAATGGCAAAAATTAGGTATTTATACTCGGCATTCACGATCTCAGACCTTGGGTCATGATTGCAGTACCTGGCTTGGCAAAGATACTGTGATCGTGAAAGGGGTGTTGCGATCACGACATTTTCTCTACCTTCCCAGTCAAGATCGCGACATCTATCCCGTGATTGCGGGTGCACTAGCTAGGGATTTAGTTTAATCCAATTCCCCGGGGGTCCCTTGGGATTCATACAGAATCCTTTGAATGAAAATGTACTATACTACCCTATCAAGTTCGATGCTCTAGACTCAATGGTGATATCATATTTTTGAAAAAAATATCAATTTCTCAAAGTTGACCCTCGAACCACAAAATCACAATTTCTCAAACTGAGGATCGAAATGAGATTTAAAATCTATAAAACTAGAGCAAACATGTTACCATCCTAAAATCGACGTTTCGGATCTTCTGGCATAGCCCATTCTGCCATCCATTGCATTGATCAAAATATATAAAATTAATTATAAGGCTCTCAAAGCAACCAAAAACCACAAAATAACATAAATAGCACCAAGATGCATCGGGAACTATTCCAATCACCCCTACCCAAGATATACCACAATACAACTATGGAGAGGGGTAAAATAGCCAAATCATACAAAAATACATATTTCTCATATTTCACCAAAATTTAGGTTGTTATATCATCCACCACTAAAAAACCAGTTCGTCCTTGAACTAAAGGAAAAAGAAGTACCTAAACCAACAAATAGCTAGGAGTATAAAATACTCATATCAAACTCAACAACCTAAGTAGCCTCATCTACAGGTTGATGTCACCACTTAACCCTAACCACATGGATTACTCTAGAGGGTAATCGTCTAACATCCCGGGACAAAATGGTGATCGGCTCCTTAGCAAAATACAACCACTCATCTTACTAAATTGACTCCCATTGAATGACATGAGAATCATCTAGAATGTGGCAAAGAATGGAAACATATAAATCTAGGTAAACAACTAAAAAATTTGGGGGAAACGTTAACTCATAAGACACATCACCAATAGTTCAAAGAATCTTAAATGGACCAATATACCTGGGTCTAAGCTTGCCCCTCTTCCTAAACCTCATCACATCATTCATGGGTATGACTCAAAGGAAGCGACGATCACTAATACCAAAACTCAAGTCACAAAGTCTATGATCGGTGTAGGACTTATGCCTAATCTGGGATGCACGAAGCTTACTCTTTAAGATCCGAACTCTATCTAAGGACTCATAATGTAAGTCTCTACCTGAAGGTCTAATCTCAAAAACATCAAAGTAACCTATTAGAGAGAGACAATGCCTACCATATAATCCCTAAAAAAGAGCCATATCAATACTGGAATGGTAGCTATTATAATAGGCAAACTCTATAAAAGTCAAATATTTCTCCCATTAGCCACAAAAATCCATCACATAAGCACGGAGCATATCCTCCAAAACCTGGATAGTTCGCTTTGACTGACCATCAGTTTGGGGGTGAAATACTATACTAAAGTAAACTCGTGTACCCAAATTATCCTACAAAGTTTTCCAGAAGTGAGAAGTGAATAAAAAACCTCGATCTGAAATCATAGAAACTGGAATACTATGTAGTCGCACAATATTATAAATATAGATATAGGCCAGCCTCTCAGCAATGAAAGAGACCTGCATAGAAATGAAATGCACAGACTTGTTTAATTGATCCATGATGACCCAAACACTATCAGATCCATGGAAAGTGCAAGGTGAACGCTCCAATTTTTTGAATCGGAATGCTACATGGCGCTCATGACCCTGAGGGACCACAAGCTAAGCCATGACTGATATCTGTACCTATGCACTGCATATATAATGTAATAATGCGAAAAACATGAACATGTAGGCTATAAGGTTCAACTAAATAAAGATCTGTCAATACACAATATCCACATGGATGAATGATACCCAAAACAACTGAAAACTAAATCAAATCTGAGCTAAATCTAAATACCGAATCTGAAAGCCTCTAAGTACTGTTTGAATAAGGAGTTGAAGGAATATGCGTCCAACTAACTCCATCAAGAGAAATTGAGCTGAAATAATAAATAAAATAAAATAATACCGCCCTTGAATGGATGAGGACTCACTTCAACTTTGTGGCTGGATGCTACTGCTGATCTGGAGCTCTGTCTCTAAACCTATGATGTAACATGAAAGAAAGAACCATAGCGCAAATATGTCAGTACAACTAGAGTACTGAGTATACGAGTGAGGCATGCTAATGCAAAAGGGTTTACATACATGTACAATGCTAAATGACTGACTGATATGAATGTGAGAGTGTAAACATACATACATCGTAACTAAGATCGTGAGTACATAATAGCTAGATCTGTACGCTAATACATGGTTTACTAATAACTGACATGGCTAAAATTATAGTTCTGATAACATAGGCTACTATATCTGACAGTCTTAAATCTAATGGAACTATCTAAGTTCTGCACTATAACTAAATTAGACTGTATCTAACAGTCCTGGTATACTAACATCTGAAGAACTATCTGAGTTATTTTACTGAGACTGAGTCTAAAATTATGGGAGGTAGTTGTTTAACCAACATGCCAAATATGTGCCATTATGGCTAAGATGGGGTCCAATCTCTGCCCTGACTGGAAGGGTGTCAATACTGCACCACTAGTAAGGACAACATATGAGCAACCCTCATACAACAGGTAACTCTAGTAAGAATGATAGGAACCCTCATATAACAGGTTAAGCTACCTCATCTACCCTCATATAACATGTTGCGATGTCTCAACCTATACTGGATACATAGTTCTGGAATGCAAGGATGACTGCTAAGAATCACACCCTTATATACAAGTGAGTTTCCATCCTTGGGTTCACTCGGTGCTAACTCCTACTCCCATCTTAAGAGACTGAACATGATTTAAATGACTTTACGTAAGTGAAGCTTACTGAATTCCATTGACAGACGGAGTAGTACTATTATCTAAGAGTTAACTGAGATTATAAGATTTTTGAGGTTTCCTGAGTCACATGACTGACTGAGTTCTATAGATTATAGCTTCACTGAGATTATCGTGACAACATGACATAGATCTAGGCACACAGCTATGTTTTTTGGGTATGAATACCCCCAGGACTCGATAGAAGAAAACTGACACACATGACATGACTTTATCATAAGATTTGATTCCACAATTCATAGTATCATAAGTAGGGGATATCACATTTTATATAGTTATTCAACATCTTACACATTGTAGGGAATGTATAGATATATTTTGTGTACATATTGTATATCTCCATTATCTAGAATGCTTCATACCACCACAATAGCAAAACATAAAAAGCATAGAATTCATATTGAAGTATATAGTTAACATGAACTTGTCATTTAGACATCATAGAACCATACAAACATGAATTTATAGCATCCAAAGCATTTTATCAAACACCTTGCATGCATTCTTTAAGGCATAGGTGGGTTTCATACTTGCACCATATTAAACCACCTAAAGTTCATGGTTTTAAATTAACAAACGTATATATTTCATGAGAACACCTTTAGACATCACATTGAAACTTAAACAACAATCATCAACATGTACATACTCATATCACCACAAAAAGTTTTCAAATTAATATTTAAAACATGGTTTTTGAGCTCTATGAATGGATTGGATCCATAGATGAACACTACGCATACCTTAGTGATTGAATATTGAAAGAGATCTGATGTTTTTGAAGGTTCTTGAAGAATTATTTAGGCTTGCTCTTGAGGAGATGATCTTGAGAGAAAACCCTAATCTTGTGGTTCAGAGTGTAAGAAATGGTTTTTAAGATGCTTAACTGAAGAAAAACAGGAAAAATTATACCTCTTTAGGGCTATAAGTCATGGAAGGGGAAGAAAATGATCAAAATACCCTTATAAAATAAATTCCCAGTTTCTAAAAATCATAGCTGATGATATTTGTGAAAAGGCATCAAAAATATGGTAAGCCATCAAAAATGTCGTCACACAGGAGATGGAATTGATGGTTTTTGCCGAAGTCTGAAGACCTTCGTGGTAGGGCATCAGAAATGTGGTAAGCTATCATGAATATCGTCACTTAGGAGCTGGTTTCTTCCTAAGGCTGACGACCTTCATGGTAGGGTGTCATAAATGTGGTAAGCTACCACGAATATCGTCACTTAGGAGATGGTTTCTGCCTAAGGCTGACGACCTTCGTAGTAGGGCGCCACAAATGTGGTAAGCTACCACGAATGTCCTCACCTAGGAGCTGGATTCTACATAAGGCTAACGACTTTGGGGTAGGGCATCACAAATGTGGTAAGCTACCACGAATGTCATCCTACAAGAGTTGGATTCTGCCTAAAGCTGACGACCTTCGTGATAGGGCATCACAAATTTGGTAAGCTACCAGGAATTTAATCACATAGGAGCTGGTTTCTTCCTAAGGCTGATGAGCTTCGTGGTAAGGCATCACAAATGTGGTAAGCTACCATGAATGTTGTCACACTATTTCCAGCCTGACATGCTGGAGTAAAATAGGAATAACTTTTTGCTCTAATATCGGATTTAGGTGAAATTTGTATCGTTGGAAAGATAATTCAATTATATATCTGTTGATAGGATATGAGATCAAAAATTCCAAGTATAATGAGATATAGGCTTGTTTGAAATTGATTATACCAATATCCTTCTCAAGAATTCAATCGGTAAGGAATGTTTTCATTCATCTGATAGATGGGAGTTATTTGAAGCCTTAATATACATCTAATTTACTGAAAAAAACTATAAAAGAACCGTGATGTACTATGCATGATCTTGGTACATGGCTCTAATATTGGTTTGGATTTTTTGGGGTAATACAATATCTCCCCCTTAGAAACATTTATCCTCGAATAATGACTGCTTGAGAGGGGAGAAAAGATAAAACGATGTATACACTGATCATGCTCAACTGGCACCTGATTTTAGGACTAAATTGAATTCTAAACTGAATATAGCCCAACTGAACATGCATATCTGATGCATGACTGATAAGCTGAACTCATGAATGCATGATAAGCTATACATTGATACTTGATACCAATTTTATACTAGAATTTTGAACATGTAGCTGAATAAGCTTAAGGAAAATGGTTACCTCAAGCTAAGTTTAAATTAGTGGAGAAAAGATGAGGGTACTTGGTTCGCATGTTTCCTTCTACTTCCCAAGTAGCTCCCTCTATGGACTGATTCTGCCAAAGAACCTTGACTAGAGGGACTTCTTTGTTCCTCAGCCTAAGAGTCTTATAGTCAAGGATTTTGACTAGAATCTCTTCAGAAGAGAGGCTATTTTGAATGTCAACGCTCTGAACAGGGACTACAATTGCTGGGTCACCTATGCACTTCTTGAACAAAGAGACATGGAAGACTAGATGGACTAAGCTAGATCTGAAGGCAATTCGAGCTTATAGGCTACCTTTTCGAAGCAACTGAGAATCCTGAAGGGATCGACATATTGGGGACTGAGCTTTTCCTTCTTTCCGAATCTCTTCACTCCCTTCATGGGAGAGATCTTGAGATAGACATAGTCATCGACCTCTAATTCGAGATCCTTTCTACGAACATCCGCATAAGACTTTTGTCGGCTCTGAGCAGCCTGGAGTCTTTCTCTGATCAACTGAACTTTCTCTAAGGCATCGAATACTAAGTCAAGCCCTATGACTGCGGTCTCACTAACTTTGAACCAACCGATTGGAGATTTACATCTTCTACCATACAGAGCTTTGAATGGAGCCATCTAAATACTGGAGTAATAGCTATTGTTGTATGCAAACTCAATCAAAGGCAAGTGTCCATCCCAGCTTCCCTTGAAATCAATTGCACATGCCCTTAGCATATCTTCTAGAGTCTGAATGGTCCTTTCTACTTGACCATCTGTCTGAGGATAAAATGTTGTACTGAGATAAACTTAGGTACCAAGACCCTTTTGGAATGCTTTTCAGAAGTGAGAGGTAAACTGGGTACCTCTGTCTGAGATGATATATAGTGGAACACCGTGTAATCTGACCAACTCCCTGATATAGATTTTGGCATAATCCTCGGCTAAATAGAAGGTACGAACTGGAAGGAAATAGGCTGACCTGGTCATTCTATCTACAATGACCCAAACTGAATCATGCTGATGACGAGTTCTAGGCAAACCCGTCATGAAGTCCATGTTCATTTCTTCATCCTTCGAAGTAGGAATAGTAAACTCCTGCATGGAACCACTAGGTTTTTAATACTTCATCTTAACCTACTGACATGTAGAGCACTTAGCCACAAACTCTGCAATTTCCCTCTTCATCCCACTCCACCAATAGATCTCCTGCAAGTTGCGGTACATCTTAGTGGCCCCTGGATAAATAGAGTATCACGCACCATGCACTTCTGCAAGAATTCACTGCCTTAAGTCATCTACATCGAGAACAAACTGATGACCCTGAAACAAAAAACACCATCTTCCCTTTGGGAGAAACCTCTACTTCCTGACTATGAACTGACTCTTTTAGCTTGACAAGGCTAGGATCCCTGTCTTACTTCTCTTTCACCTCTGAAACTAGAGATGACTCTGAACTACTCTGAACACATACACCACCCTCTGAAGAGTCGACTAAGTGAACACCTAGTCTGGCAAGCTGATGAATATCCTAAGCTAATTTCTTCTTACTATCCTCAACATGGGAAAAACTACCCATGGATAGTCTACTGAGTATGTCAGCCACTATATTTTCCTTGCCCGGATGATAAAGGACACTCATATCATAATCCTTCAAGAGCTCTAACCACCTTCTATGATGAAGATTGAGATAATTCTGGGAAAAGACATACTGAAGGCTCTTATGATCTGTGAAGACATCTACATGAAAACCGTGTAGATAATGCCTCCAAATCTTTAAGGTAAAGACAACTGCGGCGAACTCAAGGTCGTGAGTAGGATAATTCTTCTCATAGGGCTTTAACTGTCTAGAGGTGTAGGCTATGACTCTACCATGATGCATGAGGACACAACCTAAACCTACTCCTGATGCATCACAATATACTACGAATCCACCGGAACCGTCAGGAAGTGCTAAAACTAGAGCTGAGGTGAGTCAAGTCTTCAACTCCTAAAAACTCTTCTCTCAAGGTTCTGACCATTGAAACTTGACCTTCTTCTGAGTCAATCTGGCCATAGGAGATGCAATAGTAGAAACTCTCTCGACAAAACATCAGTAGTACCCAGCCAAACCCAAGAAACTCCTGATATTTGATGGAGAGATAGGGTGAGGCCAGTTTCTTACCACTTTGGTTTTTTGAGGATCTACTCTAATGCCATCACCAAAAATAATGTGTCCAAGGAATGCTAATGATCTTAGGAAAAATTTGTACTTACTGAACTTGGCGAACAAGTGGTGATCCCTGAGAGTCTGAAGAACATTTATGAGATGGTCTGAATAATCACGCTCTATGTGAGAATAGAACAGAATAACATCTATGAAGACTATGATGAATATGTCCAAGTACTGCTTGAACACTCGGTTGCAGGGGCATTGGTAAGACCAAAGGACATGACTAGAAATTGAAAGTGACCATACTGAGTATGAAAAGCTATCTTCGGAATGTCATATTCTCTAACTCTAAGCTGATGATAGCCTGATATGAGGTCTATCTTGGAGAAATAAATGGCACCCTGAAGTTGGTCAAACAAGTCGTCCATATTAGGCAGCGGATACCTATTCTTGACCGTGACTTTGCTAAGCTGACGTTAATCAATACACATTCTAAGAGAACCATCTTTCTTACGCATAAATAAGACTGGCTCACCCCATGGGGATACACTGAGCCTGATGAATCCCTTATCTAAGAGATCCTTCAACTGATCTTTCAGTTCCTTGAGTTTTGCTGGTGCCATTTTATAGGATAGAATAGAATAGGCTGAGTATCTAGGAGAAGGTCTATGCCGAAGTCTATTTCCCTTTCGAGAGGATGCCTTGAAAATCTTCAAGAAAGACGTCTGAATATTCATTAACCGCTGGAACTGATTCGAGACTGGGAAATTTGGAACTGGAATCCTTAACATGCACGAGATGATACCCACACCCCTTAGAAATTATTTTCCTTGCTCGAAGGTAGGAAACAAGATGACCCCTAAAAGATGAAGTACTACCCTTCCACTCTAGGACGGGCTCATTCGAGAACTGAAACTGAACTATCCTATTTCTACAGTTGACTATGGCATAGTAGGAATAAAGACAATCCATGTCGAGAATGACATCAAAATTAGTCATCTCTAACTCGACTAAATTTGTTGACGTGGATTTCTAAAATATCTTAATCGGGAAGTTCCTATATACCCACCAAGTTATGATAGTTTTACCCACTAGGGTAGATAATGAAAAGGGCTCTGCTAAAATTTTAAGACTGATTTCAAAATCGCCTACTATGTATAGAGTGACAAAAGACGAAGATGCACCTGGGTTTAACAAAGCATAAACATGAACACGAAAAATCTATAATGTACCAGTAACGACATCAGGAGAATTTTTCTAATCATGTCGGGTCTGAAGAGCATAGAGTCTATTTGGGCATTGCCCACTAGTAGCACTGGAAGTGGCACCTTGCAGGTCTGAGCGACCAGACTGAGATGTGGAATGATTTTGCTGACCCAGAGGACCTGGCTGAGGATAGTCCCTAACTCTATGGCCTTTCTTGCCACAACGAAAACAAATACTTTGACCCGCTCTACAAATTCCCTGATGGTGCTTACCGTAGGTCTGACACTGAGGATAAGTGCGGGCACTGCTAACACTGCTCTGAGATTTAGAGCCTGGTGCTCTATCTCTGTTGCCATCCCTGAACTTCGGCACTGGGGTACTAGCGGAGGAAGGTACTGGAACTGATGACTTAGGATGAAATTGCAAAAACTTTTCTCCCTCTGATTTGGGCTGAGCAAAACTGAAACTGCCTGCTCTTGCTCTCTTGTTCTGCCTCTCCCTAGTCCTAACCTTCTATTCCTCTATCTGTTGAGCGTGGGTCATGAGCTTGGCTAAAGTCATATCACTGTTCAGCATAACAAAACTACACTCATTTACCAAGCTATCATTCACGCCTGACACAAACTTGCTCATCTTAGCACCTGTTGTCTGCAACCACATAAGGAGCATATTTGGCTAGATGAGTAAATCTAAGAGAATACTCTCTAACTGTCATATTTCCCTGCTTGAGATTGATGAACTCAAGAACTTTGGCCTCTCTCAGCTCTTAGGTAAAGAATCTATCTAAGAAAGTCGTGACAAATTTTTCCCGCTCAATAGTACCTACATCCTCTAATCTTCCTGCTAACCATTGCTTGTACCAAGTGTGAGCAACATCCTATAATTGGTATGTGGCAAACTCGTCACTCTGAGAAGAAGTGGCTCCCATGATATCAATGACCTTCTGAACTTGGTCAATTAATTTCTGAGCATCCTCATCTGGCTTAGACCCAAAGAAGGATGGAGGGTTCAATCGGGTGAAGTCCGAAATCCTAGCTGTTGCTGAATTGGCAACTGGGTTGGTTGGAACAAATGCTGGTCATTTATTCTGGGTAGATACAGACTGAGCAAGAGCGATAAATACAGTCCTGAACTCCACATGAGAAACATGTTCGACCAAAGGATCTTCGGGCTAAGGAGCTGGTTGATTTCTTCTCTTTGGAGGCATGTTTCTGAAATAAGAGAAGAGTGGATTAGATTGAGAGACTGACTTGAAATTATCCTTACTAGCACGACATGAATACTGAAGAAAGGGAACTGTTCCTAGAACATCTCATAGCCTCTTATACACGAATGTGGCACGCAAAACACCCATGTACAAGACTCTACTAGATACGGATTTTAGATTTCCTAGGACTCTATGGAACCTTAGGCACTGATACCAAGTCTGTAACGCCTTGATTTTCTAAATCGGAATGATACACGGTGCTCATGACCCCTAGGGACCACATGCTAATCCATGACTGATATCTATACTTGTACACTGCATATATAGCATAATAATGCAAAAAACATGAACATGTAGGCCATAAAGTTCAACTAAATAAAGATCTATCAAGACACAATATCCATATGGGTGAAAGATACCCAAAACAACTGAAAACTGAATCAAATCTGAACTAAATCTGAATACTAAATTTGAAAGCCCCTAAGTACTGTTTAAATAAGGAGTTGAAGGAACATGTCTCCAACTAACTCCATCTAGCAAAACTGAGCTGAAATAATAAATAAAATAAAATAATATCGCCCTCGAATGGATGAGGACTCACTGCAACTCTGTAGCTGGATGCTACTACTGATCTGGAGCTCTGTCTCTAAACCTATAATGTAACATGAAAGAAATAACCATAGCGCAAATATGTCAGTACAACTAGAGTACTGAGTATACGAGTGAGGCATGCTAATGCAAAAGGGTTTACATACATGTACAATGCTAACTGACTGACTGATATGAACGTGAGAGTGTAAACATACATACATCGTAACTAAGATCATGAGTACATAATAGCTAGATCTGTACGCTAATACATGGTTTACTAATAACTGACATGGCTAAAACTGTAGCTCTGATAACATAGGCAACTGTATCTAACAGTCTTAAATCTAATGGAACTATCTAAGTTCCACAGTATAACTGAATTTGACTGTATCTGACAGTCATGGTATACTGATATCTAAAGAACTATCTAAATTTTTTTACTGAGACTGAGTCTGAAACTGTGGTAGGTAGTTGTTTAACCGATATGCCCCATATGTGCCATTATGCGTAAGATAGGATCCAATCTCTGCCCTATTTGGAAAAGTGTCAATACTGCGCCACTGGTAAGGACAACATGTGAGCAACCCTCATATAACAGGTAAATCTAGTGAGAACGGTGGGGACCCTCATATAATAGGTTAAGCCACCTAATCTACCCTCATATAACAGGTTGTGATGTCTCAACCTATGTTGGCTACATAGTTCTGGAATGCAAGGATGACTGCTAAGAATCACACCCTCATATCCAGGTGAGTTTCCATCATTGGGTTCAATCGGTGCTAACTCATACTTCCATCTGAAGAGACTGAATATGACTTAACTGACTGTACATAAGTGAAACTTACTAAATTCTGTTGACTGATGGAGTATTACTATTATCTGAGAGTTAACTGAGATCATGAGATTTCTGAGGTTTCCTGAGTCACATGACTGACTGATTTCTATAGATTATAGCTTGATTGAGATTATCGTGACAACATGACATGGCTCTAGGCACACAACTATATTTTTCAAGTATGAATACCCCCAGGACTCGATAGAAGGAAACTGACACAAATGACATGACTTGCTCACATGATTTGAGTCAACAATTCATAATATCATAAGTAGGGGATATCATATTTCATATAGTTATTCAACATCTTAAACATTGTAGGGAATGCATGGATATATTTCATGTACATATTTTATATCTCCATTATCTAGAATACTTCATACCACCACAATAGCAACACATGAAAAGCATGGAATTCATATTGAAGTATATAGCTAACATGAGCTTTTCATTTAGACATCATAGAAACATACAAACATGAATTTCTATCATCCTAAGTATTTTATCAAACACCTTGCATGCATTCTTTAAAGCATAGTTGGGTTTCATACTTCCACCATATTAAACCACCTAAAGTTCATGGTTTTTTATTAACAAACATATATATTCCATCAGAACACCTTTAGACATCACAATGAAACTTAAACAATAATCGTCAACACGTACATACTTATATCACCACAAAAAGTTTATAAAATAATATTTAAAACATGGTTCTTGAGCTCTATGAACGGATTGGATCCATAGATGAACACTATACATACCTTAGTGATTAAATATTGAAAGATATCTAATATTTCTGAAGGTTCTTGAAGAATTCTTTAGGCTTGCTCTTAAGGAGATAATCTTGAGAGAAAACCGTAATCTTGTAGTTAAAAGTGTACGAGAGGGTTTTTAAGATGGTTAACTGAAGACAAATGGGAAAAATTATGCCTCTTTAGGGTTATAAGTCGTGGAAGGTTAAGGAAATGACCAAAATACCCTTATAAAATAAATTCACAGTTGCTGAAAATCATAGCTGACGACATTTGTGATAAGGCATCAAAAATGTGGTAAGCCGTCAAAAATGTCAGCACACAGGAGTTGGAATCGATGGTTTCTGCCTAAGTCTGACGACCTTCATGGTAGGGCATGACAAATGTGGTAAGCTACCATGAATTTCATAACTTAGGAGCTGGTTTCTGCCTAAGGATAACAACCTTCGTGGTAGGGCATCACAAATATGGTAAGCTACCACGAATGTCGTCACTTAGGAGCTGGTTTCTGCCTAAGGATGACGACCTTCCTGATAGGGCATCACAAATGCGGTAAGCTACAACGAATGTTGTCACACAGGTGCTGGATTCTTCCTAAGGTTGACAATATTCGTGGTAAGGCGTCACAAATATAGTAAGCTACCACGAATTTCATCACACAGGAGCTAGATTCTGCCTAAGGCTAACGACCTTCGTGATAGGGCATCACAAATATGATAAGATACCACGAATGTCGTTACATAGGAGCTGGTTTCTACCTAAGGCTGATGACCGTCGTGGTAGGGCATCACAAATGTGGTAAGCTACCACGAATGTCGTCACACTATTTCCAGCCTGACATGCTGGAGTAAAATAGAAATAACTCTTTTCTCTGATATTGGATTTTGGCGAAATTGGTATCTTTGGAAAGATAATGCAATTATATATCTTTTGATAGGTCATGATCTAAACAATTCCAAGTATAATTAGAGATATTCTCGTTTGAAGTTGACTATACCAACATCCTTCTCAAAAACTCAATCGGTAAGGAATGTTTTGATTCATCTGATAGCTGGGAGTTATTTGAAGCCTTAATATATATCTAAGTTACTCATAAAACAATAAAAGAACCATGATGTACTATACAAGAGCTTGGTACATGGCTCTAATATTGGTTAGTATTTTTCGGGGTATTACACGAGGTAACTCTGTCATGAAGTCCATAGTGATCCATTCCCACTTTCACTCTCAAATAGGTAACTTCTACAGCAATCCACCAGGTCTCAAATACCTATCCTTCGCATGCTAGCAACAAAGGCAATGAGCTATAAAATCTACTACATCTTTCCTCATATTTCCCCACTAGTAATGTTGCCTCAAATCATAATACATCTTAGTCACTCTTAGATGGATGAAATACATAGAACAATGGGCTTTCTCCAAAATCAATCTAATCCAGTCACCCACTCTCAGCACATAAAATCGGTGCCCAATCCTTAAAACTCCATCTAAATCAAGAGAGGCTTCCTTATTCTCACCACTCAACACCTTATCTCAAATCCTCATTAATCTAATATAATCAAACGGATGATCTTGAATCTGCTCCATCAAAGAAGACCTAGCCTCCATAAATGCCAAAACACACCCAGGTGTCTAAGTATCAAACCTGACCATCTAGTTAGCTAAAGACTAAACCTCTAAGCCCAAAGGCCTCTCTTTAGTCAAAATATTTGCCAAGCTACCCAAACTAGCCAATTTCTATTTCAAGGCATCTACAAAAACATTAGCCTTGCCAGAATGATAGAGAATAATCAAGTCATAATCCCTAAGCAACTCAATCCAATAATGCTTCCTTATATTAAAATCTCACTAGGTGAAGAAGTACTGTAGGCTATAATGATCAAATAAAATCTCACAACGGACACCATATAAGTAGTGGCTCTACAAATTTAAAGCAAAAACCACTAATCACAACTCCAAATCATTGGTAGGGAAATTATTCACATGGGGATTCAACTGCAGAGAAGCATAAGTAATCACTTTACCCTCCTACATCAATATAATATCTAACCTAACTCTTAAAGCATCACAAAGAATATTAAAACACCCACCCTCCTTAGGAAAGGTCAAGATAGAAGTTGGAGTCAATAAATCCTTGATCTTTTGAAAAAAATCTTCTTCAAAGTCAGTTTGGGTTAAAGGATCTATAATGGATGAGAAACCTTAATAGCATTGATAATAATCATCCAAGCCAACAAAACTCTAAATCTCAGTAGGCGAAGTAGGTTTAGCCCAATCACGGATCGATGCAACCTTGGGTAGATTAACTATAATACCTTTTTTAATCACCACATAATCAAAGAAAGAAAATTATATGGGTGTCATGGGCTCGAGACCATTTACTAGAAGCCAAGCTCGAGAACTACAAAGACTTCAAGGGACATTTATGAAAATATACGCGGTTGAGCTTGTTGCAAACTCGTCCAAGAGAGTGTACACCTTAACATGTAAGGGATGACCTTAGGTTCTAAAGATACACCAAAGGCTGCCCTGAAACACTCCACTCCCGCCACCCCTTCATTAAGGGTAAAGGGGTTCTTTTACAACACCTTTGTAATAGACTATTTAAACATTTTCCTTAGTCTTGTTCCTTTATTAGTTTTATGGATATCAAGGGTAACATTGAACATTGAATGCTATTTTCCACTCAAAAAGAGATTAGACCAGCACATTTGAACATCACAAGTGAAAGGTTCCTATTGTGTTGTCAATCAGCCTGAAACGTGCGTTCATGAGTGAACCAAGTTCCTCTTGGGTTTGCGTAAGAACTTGGTGCTTGTTAATGTGATTTGTAGAGGTTTTAGAGTTTAATATACTATTTAGTTGCTATATTTTGTGTAGTCTTTGTCTTAAGTTACCTATCCTTTATCATTTTCAATTTGTGTTTGCTTCTTGTATCATCTTGTTGTATTATTATTGCAGGTTAAGGTGTGTTGTGGTATCTTATTTACAGACTATATTTGTATTACAAATACCATGTGGTATCATTTGGTATCAGAGCTAAGGATGGTCGTGTTCTTACCCCACTAATCTTTGGCTTTTCTAGTTGAAAAATCAAAAATCAAAACAATAAAAAGGTGTGTTGTCAGGTGACTTATGTTTGGCTGAGAAGTTGTCTAGATTTAGGTGTTCTTTTTCTTGTCTGAGTGGTTTTGTGTGTTAGCTTGTTATTCCCTTAGAAAACTTGAGTCTAAAGTCCAAGATTTGAGCTCTTATTAAGTTGTTGTTGAAGGGTTAGACGGCTTAGATATTGTAGTTATTCATAAGTGTTTTTTCTTGTTGTTCATATTTTTCTTGAGATAAATGTTCAACAAAAGTCTTATTTGATTTGAAAAAAAAGAAGAGAGAGGCAAGGTCTTGTATTTGTCTGGGGAGTACTTTCAAGACAAATACCAAACTGGCAAAGAAAAGTGGAAAGGGACAAAGCCAAAGAAAAATGGTATTTTTCCATTGTAAGACCCCACAAAATTCCTAAGCTTAATCCAGTCCTTTAAGCTTGTCAAGAAGTCCCATACTTAGAAAATCCTAGCTAAGTTTCCAGACATAGTTTATTTTTGGCCTTCAAAGATTGGCAATCCCATTTCGCAACCTTAATGTCCTTTAATAGTTTATATTTTTGTTGATTCATGATAAAGAAGGTCATTAGGTGTTCCCATACGAGTTTCATATTTTTGAAACTCTTTTAGACCATGTTTGGTGTCTCAAAATAATGGACCAACGTGATATTGGCACGTCGCATCGCCTATCGCATTGGTTAACATTGTTGCAGGTTGCCAGAGTCAAAACTACTGAGGTTTAGCACGATCAGGGCACGACGCATCGGGTATCGCATCTATGCCTAGTTTTCAGTCATTAAATGACCACATTTTTAAGGGTTAATAGGTCATTTTCCCATGAACCAAGTCATCCCCAAACATGAAATTAATTCCTATATGGACTAAATATTTCATTATTCACACAAGTTTCCCTAAAATTCATCATTCTCTCTCAAAAGCAAGAAACCCTAGTTCTAAAATTCAAGAAAAAGGCTCAAGAATCCTTAAGGATTTACAATATAACGTATGTAAAGTATTCATTCAAGGATCCCTTTCATCCTTGATGTCCAAGAATCCAATTTTAAATTATAAATTTTGATATTGATGTTGTGGATTGATTATGATCATGTTGATGTGTTGTATGATTCCCAAGTTGGAATCTTTATTGTGTTTTCATGATATTGTGTTAGGTTGTGGATTGAATTTTATGAAATTGGGTTGATTAATGTATCCATGATGTAAAAGTGTTAATGTCCATGCCTAAGCCTACGTATATGAATTCCATGTGTATGATAAAATGCCTAAGTGAGCAGAAGTGTGTTTTATAAACCCTTATTGATCTACATGATAAAATTAGGCTATAACTACATGTTCAAAACGAATCCCATACTAATGTTATGTCTTGTGATGAATTGATGGAGTGTTCATGACACTAGATTGTGAACTTATGATATGTTGGGATGTATTCCTATTTATGTACAGGACTATGAGTATCAAGTGTATCATGAAATTCCTTAATACCTAATAATTTAGCTATCAAGTCTTGGGGTATTCAATACCTATAATTTAGTTGTGTGCCTAGAGCCAGTGTCAGTGTCAAGATAATCTCAGTCACGTCATGATCAGTATTATTCTCAATCAGTTTTAGAGCTCAATAGAATTCAGAATTCTCATGATTTCAGTTACAATCTATATAGTGATGCATATATTCTTAATCAGTTATTATCATGATATTCAATCATATGTAGTTCATCCCTAACTCATTTTGTGTACCAGTACATTCATACGTACTAATGCATACTTTTCTTTTGTGCTATGGTGTTTTATACAATAGGTTCTGACGTACGAGCTCCAGAGCATCCTTAGCAGTTCAGATTCATCCAGACACAGTAGATTTCAGTAAATCCTCATCATTCGAGCATAACATGATTATTTTATTATTTAAGTTCAGTTTCAGTAAACGGAGTAAGTTAGGGATATGTCCCATCAACTCCTTATTCAGATAGTTTAGAAGCTTTCAGATTAGATGTTCAGACTATAGAATGTTCAAACATTTATTTTAGTTTAGGTACTTTTACACTGCATTATCAGTTATGTTTCAGTTTTGAACCTTATGGCATTTCATCCCATTATTTCGTATATTTCAGTATCATTAGACAGTTATTGTAGTAGGTACCATCCATAGGTTAGCTAGTGGTCCTTTGGGATTGTTAGCACCATGTAGCATTCGGGGTACCAGACTCGAGGCCTTACAGCCATTTTAGTAAAAGTTGGTAAAAAGTTGGTGGGCACCTTTTGACCTTTGGAAAGAGCGTCCAAAGCCTTGTCTTATTACTCCAAAACCAAAAAATAATCACCAACAAACAAAATTGAACAACCCAAGTCTTGAAAACATCATACTGTACTTTAACAACAATACCAACGGCCAAAAAGAAATCGTGGGCCATGCCAACAAAAAAAAATTAAAGAAAACTCAAGTCATTGGACATTCATAGTTTCTCTCATTGTCTCTACTAGTTTCTTTCTATTTGACTCCTCTACTAGTTGACAACTAAGTAACAACCTAACAAGTTGTGAACTAGTTTTCGAGTACGTCCTTCGTGTTAACGTTCCTTGTGGTGCTTTGCTCGTTTATAATTGGTAGTTATTTTTTATTCAAGTGCATACAAAACTTTCTAGAGTTTTCCAAACTGAAATCCATTCTAACTAAAGAGTAGACTCATTACCAAGTACTCACAAGTTGATAGCTAACTTACAACACTTGAAGGGCCAAGTGAGGGAGCCGAGTAAAAAAGTGTGTAAGAGTATTTTGGACTAATGTTTGCTCATTTTGTAGGTACATTTGCAAATGGAACCACAACACATGGAACCCAAAACTTCCAATGCACAATCCATGAACCATAATGTTATGAATGCCCTTGTAGCTAGTTTTAACTCCTTGTCTCAGGACGTGGATAGAGTGAGTGCTATGGTTGAAAAGATGGGAGTAGAAATGGCCTCTATTAGTGGGCGTGTAGAGAGGGCAGAAAGCCAACGGTGTTCTCGACTCTTAAATACTTAAAACATATCCCCAACCATTACCTCTGAAGCCATGCAACAAACAATGTATCCACCAAATGCCATACCTCAAGCCAATTATTACTCACAAGGCGGAGGCCTTGATAGACCTAGTCATTCCCCACATCACCAAGTCCCACATGAAAGAATTGGAACCTAAATGCCACCCTTACATCTGAATCCTCCAAACCAAAACCCTCCAATCTAAAGACCTCCTCCATTAAATTCCAATCCACCATACAAAATTCCAAATGTCCAAAACCCATCAATGCAAGAAGAGGGATATGTGAGGGAGGACCAAAGGAGGGGTATGGAATGTATGATGATCCTTATTTGATGAAAGATAGGATGAGAGGTAGAAGGGTAAGACCAAGTAAAAACCAATGGCTTGAAGGTAGGGGCATCTAAGGTGTTCAGGAGAGGGATGTTGGTCTTAACACTATCAAAATGGGACTTCTAATCTTTAAGGGAGAAAGTGATCCCGAAGAGTTTCTCACATGGGAATCCGCATGTGAGAGAGTCTTTCAAGTGAATGATCTTATAGAGGAGAAGAAGATTTGCTACACCATTGCTTATTTTGAGGGATATGCTACCACATGGTTGGAATTTGTCAAATGTTTTGGCAACGTATTGATTGAGGGGAAACCCCCTCCTTGGTTTTGGTTAAGGTATCTTATAAGGCAAAAGTACCTTCCCAGAAGCTATGAACATGAAATCCTTACAAAATTGTACAACTTGAAGCAAGGAAACAAAAGTATGGCGGATTACTATGATGATTTTTAATAACTCATATTGAAACTTGATCATAGAGGAGAACTAGTGAGCCACGATATCATTTGGTTTAAGGTCATCCTAAACAAGGAAATCTCTACACATTTGACACTTTATAAGTTTGAAACTATTGAAGGGATCTTTTAAGCGGCTTTAGAGACTGAATGAGAGAACAAGGAAAAGTCGACATACAAAACCAAAGCGTACCAAGGGTCCTCAGGTTAGATCAAGGGAAGACAGGTGGTTTTATTAACTTCAGGGTGGAACAAGTCCAAATAACATCCAACCAAGGCCCCCCACCTGTGAGCAATATTGCTTAACCACTTCCTATACGGGTTGAGGGAAAGCCAAATATTTCTTTCAAAATTAAGAAATTTTAATGCATCAAATGCCACGAATGGGGACACAAGGCTAGTGAGTGTCCTACCAAAGAAATGTTATATTTGGCTCATGTTTTGAATGTTAACCCGTTCACTTCCCCTATCCCATATTCTATTTCTAATGTTTTGTGGGAATTTAATGATGTATTTCCTAGTGAATTGCCGCAAGGACTCCCTCTACTTAGAGGAATTGAGCACCAAATGGACTTTATTCTGGGGTCGCAATTGTCGAATAAGCCAGCTTATAGGAGGAACCCCACGAATAAAAAAGAACTCCAATGGTAAGTTGAGGACCTCCTCAACAAAGGATATATCAAGAAAATCATATGTTCATGCGTGGTCCCGGTGTTACTTGTTCCGAAGAAAGATGAAATATGGTGAATGTGCGTGGACTACCAATCCATAAATAAACTTACAATAGAGTATCATCATCCTATTCCTAGGCTACATGATATGATTGATGAACTAAATGGCTCTTGTGTGTTTTCTAAGGTTCATCTCAGGAGCGGAAATCACCAAATTCGTATGCAATCGGGTGATGAATAGAAGATCACATTCAAGACCAAGTTTTATCTATAAGAGTGAATGGTCATGCCATTCAGTCTTGACAATGCTCCTAGTACATTTATGCAGCTAATGAATCATGTGATGAAGCCTTTTATTTGAAAGTTTGTGGTTGTGTACTTTGATGATGTTTTAGTTTCTAGTAAGTCCCTTAATGAACATGTATTGCATCTAAGAAGTGTGTTTTATGTTCTTAGGAAAGAAAATTTGTATGATAATATTAAAAAGGCTCCTTTGGTGTTGATAAAGTTTTGTTTTTAGGATTCGTTGTAAGCTCGGGGGGAGTAGAGGTAGATGAATCCAAGATAAGCGCCATTAAAGATTGACCAACCCCTAAAACCGTTGGTGAAGTTTGGAGCTTCCATAGGTTGGAAAGTTTTTAAAGGATTTAGTACCATTGCATCCCCCTTGACCGAAATCATCTGAAAGGACCGACCTTTCAAGTGGGGTGAAGATCAATCTAAGGCCTTTAAGACCTTAAAATATATGTTTATTTCGGTACCATTGTTGCAATTGCCAAACTTCGACAAGATTTTTGAAATTGAGTGTGATGCTAGTAAAGTGGGTATAGGCATGGTTTTGATGCAAGAATTGAAGCCTATATGTTACTTTAGCGAAAAGCTTAAAGGAGCAACTCTAAACTACTCTACGTATAATTTGGAGTTTTATGCATTGGTTAGAGTGTTAGGCAATTGGCAACACTATCTTTGGCCCAAGGAATTCATAATCTGAACGGATCATGAATCTTTGAAGCGCCTTCAGGCACAAGACAAACTTAACAAACAACATTCCAAATAGATTGAATTTCTTGAAACCTTTTCCTATGTAATTCCATATAAAAGGGATAAGGATATTGTGATAGCCAATGCGTTGTCCAGAAAGCATGTTCTTGTGTCCAATTTGTCATCCAAGATAATGGGGTTTGAGATCCTCAAGTCATTACATCCGAGGACCCCTACTTTGCTCCTATCCTTAGGGAAAGTGAAACCATGGGTAGGGAAAGGAGGCCGGCAGATTCTAGTCCTTATACCGTGTTTCATGAGTTCTTATTTTAGGAAAGACGGTTGTGTGTACCTTATTGCTCTTGAAGGGAGTTTTTTGTGAGGGAAGCACATGACGCCGGTTTCATGGGTCACTTTGGAATTGATAAAACCCTCAGAATATTGGAGGAACAATTCTATTAGACAAGAATGCGCAAAGATGTTGTAAAAGTTTGGTACAATTCATGGATTGTAGGAGTGCTAACTCTAGGATCCCTCCTCACGGGTTATACACCCCGCTCCCCACTCTATTACATCTGTGGTTTGATATTTCTATGGATTTCATGTTGGGGATGCTAGGGACTCGAAGGGGTCGGGATAGCATCTTTGTTATTGTTGATCGCTTCTCCAAGATGGCACACTTTATTCCTTGCTCCAATTGTGAAGATGCAGCTAGTGTAGCTTCTTTGTTTATTGAAAATGTTATTAAGTTAAATTGAATCCCAAGGACCATTGTAAATTATAGGGACTCCAAGTTCCTTATTCACTTTTGGAACTCAATGTGGGGTAGGCTCAGAACCAAATTGTTTTTCTCTACATCTTGCCACCCACAAGCCAATGTCCAAACTGAAGTAGTGAATCAAACATCAGGTTATATACTACGTTCCATGTTTAAAGGTAAGTTGACATCTTAGTAAGATCACCGACCTCTCATTGAATTTTCTTACAATCGGGTGATCCATTTAAGTACGGGAAGCATACCCTTTAAATGCGTCTACGGCTTCAATCCCATACCCTCCTTGGATCTAAATCCTTTTCCAAGTGATGTTGTTGTTAGTTTAGCTGGAAACAAGAGGTCTGAAGATATGAAAATCTTACATGAGAAGGTAAGGTTACGGCTTGATCAGAAGAAGCAAGAGGTGGCCAAACGAGTCAACAAGAGAAAAAGACGCCATGTGCTTGAGCTGGGAGATTGGGTGTGGGTACACCGACGGAAGGACTGATTTCCCAACCAAAGAAAGGGAAAGTTACTGCCTTGAGGTGATGTTCCGTTCCAAGTTCTTGATAGAATCAATGGTAATGCTTACAAGATCAACTTGCCTCCGGAATACCAAGTGCATAACACGTTCAACGTGTGTGATCTCTCATGGATTGATACCATTGAAGATTAAGAACCTGTGATTTTGAGGTCAAACTCCTCTCAAGATGGAGAGGATGGTATGGGTGTCATGGGCATGAGACTATTTACTAGAAGCAAAGCTTGGGAACTACAAAGACTTCAAGGCGCATTTATGAAAATGGATGCGGTTGAGCTTGTTGCGAACTATCCCAGGGGAGTGTATGCCTTGATATGTAAGTGATGAACTTAGGTGCTCAAAACACACCAAAGGCTGCCCCAAAACACTTCACACCCTCCACCCCTTCATTAAGGGTGAAGGGGTCCTTTTGCAATACCTTTGTAATAGACTATTTAAACATTTTCCTTAGTCTTGTTCCTTACTTATTTTTATGGATATCAAGTGTAACATTGAACATTAAACACCATTTTCCTCTCAAGAAGAGAGTAGACCACCACATTTGAACATTACAAGTGAAAGGTTCCTCTTGTGTTGTGAATTGGCTAGAAATATTAGTTCATGAGTGAACCGAGTTTCTCTTGGGTTTGCGTAAGAACTTTGTACTTGTTAATGTGATTTGTAGAGGTTTTAGAGTTTAATAGACTCTTTGGTTGCTATATTTTGTATTCTCTTTGTGTCAACTTGCCTATCCTTTATCATTTTTTCAATTTGTATTTGCTTCTCGTATGGCCTTGTTGTCTTATTCTTGTGGGTTAAGGTGTGTTGTTGTATCTCATTTGCACACTATTTTTCTGTTGTAGATACCGTGTGCTATCAGAAAAATACTTCAACCAAAACTCACGCTTGGAGAACTTGGCATACAACATCTCATCCCTTAATCCCTATTGCACAATCTGCAAATACTTCTTATGATCAGCCTTACTCTTGGAATAAACTAAGATATCATCTATAAATACAAGAACATAGGAGTCGAGATACGATCGAAACACTTGGTTCATCAACTCTATGAAAGGGCATTGGTCAACCCAAAGGACATGACAAATTATTCATAATGTCCATATCGAGTATGAAAAGTTGTCTTCAAAATGTCGAAGCTCTAATCCTCAACTGATGACAATCGAACCTCAAATTAATCTTCAAAAACACTACAACACCAAGAAATTAATCAACTAAATAATCAATACAGGGAACTAGATGCTTATTCTTAACGGTTACCTTATTCAATTGCCAATAATCAATACACATACGTATAGACCCATCCTTCTTCTTCTTCACAAACAAGGTAGACCTACCACAAGGTGCTACACTAGGTCGGATAAACCCTTTATCTTATAACTCTTACAAATGATCCTTTAATTTATTTAACTCGGTTGGGGACATCCTATAAGAAAGAATAAAAATGGTCTTGGTGTATAGCTCAATATCAATAGAAAAATCAATATCACCATCTAGAGGCATACTAGGAAAATCCATATGGAACACATCCATTAACTCAGAGATAATACGAACAGAGTCTAAAAAAGGAGGTGACATAACACTTGTATTATAAATATGAGCCATACAAATATCCCATCTCAACCAATCTACAAGCATGCACATAAGATATAATCCTCTTAGAACCTAAATAGAGCGTACTCTTCCAAACTATCCTCAGTACACCCTACGAAGCTAAAGTCATGGTCTTAGCAAAATAATCTAGGACCGCATGATAAGGAGCCAACCAATCCATACCCAAAATAACATTGAGATCCACCATATCTAACACAAGTAAATCTACCTAAGTTCCATGCCTAGGAAAAGTCATAACACAAGATTGATACACCTGATCCATCACAAAAGAATCTCCAACAAGGGTAGATACATGAATGGGCATAGAAAGAGTCTCACTAACTGAATCAAAACCTGAAGTAAAATATATAGACATATAGGAGAAAGTTGATCCAAGATCAAATAATACAGATGCAGATCTGACATAAATGAGGACAATACTTGTGATGACAACATCAAAGGCCTCTACTTATGGTATGGATGGTATAGTATAGCACTATCCACAACCACTCACTAACTGAGTAAACCTACAACAACTACCACAGGCTCAACTACCTCAGCCCCTCGCACCTTTGTTAGAACCCCTATATCTCACAACTAAATATGAGTAGCTCTAGTCAAGTGATGGGGAAAGTCCTTGGCAAAATGGCCAACCTCATCACACATAAAGCAAACTCAACGGCCTGACTCAACAAGAGAATGTACTACTAGGCTCAGATAGCCACCTTGAATTGCTGGACTAGAAGACCAACTACAATAACTCTACAAGGTTTCCTGCACTGGTCTACCATGATACCCACGAGAACCTCTAAAATATCTACCTTGAGAAGCCTGACCTCTAAACTCACCAAAATGGTGCACCTTCCTGGCACCTCCCTAAAATGCTCCCAAAATACCCTCAATCATCTTAGCATGATCCACTATACCCAAAAAGAATGCTCTAAATACAACCATCTAAGACGTAGCCAATTGTAGAAACAAGCCTTTTCATTTTCAATAATCTAATGGTAGGGCAAGTAGTTAATTTGCACGAATGGGTTTCGTTCTAGTGCTCAAAAATAATATTCCAAAGCTTTCGTAATTTCATATTCATCATTTTGGAAAGCGATGGGAATGGATCTCTTTTTGAAAATAAAAAAAAGGAGGAGATTTGACTTGGCACAACCTAACGATACATCCAATACCAATGATCTAAGCCTAGAATGTGTTGCTAGATCTATGCTCTAGAAATCTATACAAGGATGCCCAAGTGGTTCAATGGGTAGCATTGGAACTGCTATGTAGGCTTTTTTTTCACTAGGGGTTTGAGTCCCTCTCCTTCCGTACCTTCATTTAATTCACCAATTTTACTAACATCAAGGGCTCCCTCCACACATGCATAGCAAAATGCCCAGATGCTAGGTTGGATTTTTATAGATCAAATAGTACTTGTTGGGTAGATAGAGTTGGTGAAATCTAAGGAAAGAAAAATTGTTCTTTACTTTAACTAACATCCAAACCCTTCACAAACTTCCAAATATTTCTAGACTTGGTGGAAAAACTGACATAAGAATATCTGGACAAGGCATGAAAGAATGCCTCATATTCTACAATAGCCATGGAGCCCTGCTTAGGCGATCAAACTCATATCTCATCCGATCCCTCAAACTATAAGGTATAAATCTCTCAAAAAAGGAATCAACAAACTTATCCCACATTATCTCAAGAGAATCAAGAGGTATACAACTAAAAACTAACCTCCACTAATCGCTAGCAGTATCTCTCAACTAATAAGTAGTACAAGCAACCCCAAGCGACTCAAGCAAATCCAAACTATGCAACTTTCTCGACAATCAGTCAGGAACTCATAGGAATTCTCATCTACCACACCACTGAATCGAGAAGTACCCAAACAAATAAATATATTGACCCTCTTCATATCCTCAAAAGACATAACTGTACTCATAGTAAGAGGAGGCATAGTGAGATCTCTTTTGGGGAGGTAACATAAATGAAGGTTGAATTCCCAACCTTGGAACACCATTCTCAGATGTCATCACTGATGGAGGAATAATACTTGGTTTCTGAGGAATCACTACCCTAGAATAGTTACATTCCTGAGATTTTTGATAGCATGAATAAATGAAATAATGTGAAAACAAACTATACAAATCTGGTTGTCTGACTGCTAAACTGACTTTCTAGCGTTACTAACTGACTCATGCTAAAACATAAGCTCACATGGGAGTAAGGTATCTAACAATGCATATCATGAATATAAAGGACTTATAATGTACCAAAATTTATGTTAGGGTATCCTTCCAGATCATGGTGAGTCTGAAGTGAATAGAGTCGGTTCTGACGCTGACCACTGATGGTACTAGGAGTGGCACCCTGCTAACGGGAATCTCTACCCTTCTGAGCTAGAACTCTACACTCTCACACTCTGTGGCCTGGATTGCCATATCCAAAACATACCTGAATATTATCTCTACACGTACCTAGGTGGTTCTTGCCACACTCTCCAAAAAGTGGATAGGTGCACTCACTTCTAATACTACGCTAGGCTTTGGAACCTGGCATTCCATCAAGACTGACACCTCCAGAATTTTGTGCAGGCACACTAGCTGAGGATGGAGTTGGGACTAAAGTTTTCTAACTATGGTGAGAACGATTACCACCTTGTGACCCGGCATGAGAAAAGTTGTAACTACCTATTCTAAATCTCTTATTAGACGTCCCTCTCTTCTTAGATTTATCTGCCTCCATCTACTGGGTATGCATCATTAACCTAGAAAGATCTATGTCTCTATTGATCATAGTGGTTCTACACTCTTTTAACACTAACCCAGACACACCAGTCACAAACTTACTCATACTCACTATAGGGTCTGCTATCAGATTAGGAGCATACTTAGCTAACTGGTTAAACTTAAGACAATACTCTTTCACTGTCATGGAGCCTTGCCTTAGATTCATGAATTCTTTTACCTTAGCTTCCCTCATCTCTAGCAGGAAAAACTTATCTAAAAAGGCCTACTGAAACTCTTGCCAAGTCACAGGAGCTGCATCCTCCTCTCTACCCATCTTCCACATCACTACCCCATCATAAGCAACATCCTTCAGCCTATAGGATGCTAGCTCTACACTCTCCTCCTCAAAAACATGCATAACCTGGGTGATCTTCTTTACCTCCTCTATATAAAGCTATGGGTCCTCACCTACTACTAACCCATAGAACTCTGGCAGGTTCATTCTCATGAAATCTCTAATTCTGGCTATAGCATAACCCCCATCTTACTGAGGTGGGGCTACAGCCTGATGGTTACCCTGAACACTAGTGGTCATATCTTGGGCTAGCATCTAAAAAGGTGCCCGAAACTCTGCATGTGACACATTCACATTCTCAGGATCTATGGGCTGAGGGGCTGACTGATTCCTTATTCTCTTTTAGGAGGCATGTTCTGCAGACGAAAAATAAACCAAGATTAGACTGAGAGTTCAACTTGAGCTTTTCCAAACTGACACAACATGAATACTGAAAGAAGCGAAATTGTTCCTAAAATATCTTATAGCCTCTTGTACATAAATGTGGCATGCAACACACCCATGCACAAGACTCTACTAGATGCAGCTTTTTAGACTTCTAGGACAGTATTGAGCCTTAGGCTCTGATAGCGAGTTTGTAACAACCCGAGACTACCCCCTAGTTATTACACGGTGCTCATGACCCCAAAGGACCACAAGCTAACCCTTTGCTGATATCCGTACCTGAGCACTGCATAATATAATAGAATGAATGCGGAAAGCTAGCAAAAACTTACCATAAGGTTCAAAACATCTAAAATACTCAAACTAAAAATTGAATACTAATACATCTATCTGAAAAAGCCTCTAACTATCTAAACTATGGAGTTGATGGGACATGTCCCTAACTAACTCTATCTACTGATAATAAAGTAAATCTAATGAAGTATTAAAATAAGAAGCATCCTTGGATGATGAGGACTCACTGCTGCGTCTACTATTGTTGACTAAGTCTGGACTGCTAAGGGTGCTTAGAGACCCATGCTTCTGAACCTATGGCATCAAATAAAACACCATAGCGCAAATACATCAGTACAAGAATGTATTGAGTATGTAGATAAGGTACGGATAAATGTAAGGGCTTATGCATGAATAATAGCTAACTGAATGATATACAAGAGTTGGATTAGCATACATAGAGAATCTGTAACTATTTAACATACTGTGCACACTGTGACTGAGTATACTAGGATTAAATTTGATAACTGATACTAAATATACCATCAATCTGAGGTTTTCGAACATACTGTGATTATACATATCTAAAGCTACTGAAACTGATATCCTTACTTATTAATACTGATAAACTAGATGACTAAGCCTACCGATAATTTATACCGACTGGCTAAATCTGAGATCAAATCTATCTAGCAAGATTATCTCTAAATCTTCTAATAACGATTAAGATTAACTAAGACTAAGATCAGGCCTAACTAACGGGTGATAACTGGAACTGATATTGAGAAAACTCAACTAAATCTGAGACTGAGATCAAGCCTATCTGATGGGTGACCTTTGTAGGTACTGATACTGAAACTGTAGCTGTGGGAGTTCTCACTTAACTAACATGCCCCGAATCTGATCTGGTGGGGTCCAACCTATAACCCCAGCTGGAAGGATATCAATACCATGCCATGGGTAAAGACCTCTGCTATAGTGAAGCCTCTCTAACGGGTGACCCTGAACAGGAAGTCAAACCTAAGGCAGTATGATAGTAAAGCCTTAATATAACGAGTGACTCCCAGTCCTATGCTGGCTATGTAGTTTTAGAGTACAAGGATTATTTCTAATGACTCTACCTCTCTAACGGGTAAGCCGTTATCTCTGCACTCACTCAGTGCTAGTTACTACTCTCATCAGAAGAACTCTAAACTAATTCTTAACTAAAGTTAGACTGAGCTAAATCTATTACTGATCATATTTCTTGACTGATCTGACTAAGTTCACTTGGTTCCATTATCTGACAGAATACTTATGAATTTTTCTTTCTGTCTGAAAGTTACTAATGTCTGAGGTTTGATTGAACTAGTAATGCGATTTTTGAAATTTCCTAAATGTTCTGTCACTGACTGAATTCTATGGATCATAACATGACTGAGATTATCTTAAAACTGACTCGGCTCTAGACATGCAGCTAAGTTTTTGGGTATAAATACCCCAAGGACTCGATAGCACAAATTAATAAGATAGAACCATACTTGAATATTTGACAATGGACTATCATTCACAAAACAATCAATATGATATCTCGTCAATTAATTGAATGTCATAAGAATGTAAATGTATAGGGTAGGCATACTAATATCTCATAGTTGTTCAATAAGGAATACTCATGGACAAGAATGCACGCAACTTATCATAATACATTCACTAAGGCATTTCAACAAACACTTGGCATGCATAGGCTTGCACACAATTGGGGATTTCTAATCAACATACTAGAATGGCTCTAATTCCTTAACATAAGCATTTTATCAAACATATGGGGAGCATGCTTTTCCTATTCAATAATTTCTACACTTAATTGACATAAACACACCACTTAACAAGCAACTTGAAGAGGGTTTATCATGAACATCACATGAATGTCACATACTAGGGTCAAAACTTGAAAACCTTATAAACAAACATGAATCACAACTCAATAATAGCATGAATATAAATTTCAACTCACATTAATCATGAAAACTCATAAACATAAAAGCTTTAAAATATAGAAAAGGGTTCTTGAGCTTTTTGGATAAAAGGGACCCAAGAATCAATATTTGCATACCTTAGTTTTCTAGGTTCTTGAAGTTCTTGAAGACTCATGGAAGGATTCTTGAGATTGCTTTTGAAACTTGAGGGCTAGGGTTTTCTATCTTTGAGAGAGAGTGTTTTGTTCTTGATAAAGTAATGAGAATAGATGAGCAACTTTGGCTATCGGGTTTTAAATCCTTTATAGAGACTGATTGGGGCTTTGGGAAAATTACCAAAGGGTCCCTAAAATTTAAATAATGGAACCTGAATGAAATCCCTATTTTACACTCTGGCGCAATGCACCATAATCACGCTAGCTTACTGAAAAGTGGATAATTAGGAAACTACTTGATGCCGCGACGCGGTGGAACTCGCGTTGCCACCTTGGTTGCGACCTGGAAAGACACCGCGATGTAATGGCATTGCGAAGGCTCACTGGAATTTGATAATTGCCTTTTTAGCTGAATCTACGACGCGCTAAAGAGCCAAGTGGCACACTGTTTCACTAAAATTGCTATAACTCTTCAGCCGAGTGTCGGATTTTGATGAATTTGGTATAGACGGAAAGCTTATTCAATTCTCTTCATAACAAAAATTTGATATTAGAGAAATTCTAAATATTTCAAAAATATTTCTAACTTGTAATTCACTTTAAAATCTTTTAGGGTCGGGTTTACACTTCACTTGACACACTCTAAAGCTCAGACTACAAGAGGAGTTTACGGGGTATTACAATATCTCCCCCTTGGAAACATTCATCCTCAAATGAGACTGATTAAGCTAAGAATACTAGCAGGCTGAACTTCCTTACGGGACAAGAATATCTGAAACATGACTATACAGCTGGAACTACTATTATACTGAGATTCCATACTGTACATGCATATCTGATGCATAAAATGCACAACTGAAGCTACTCATAAGATGAATACTCATAATGGATATGCATATTTAATGCCTGGATTCGTGACTAAGTTATCCTCAAGAATACATGACTAAATACACAGATAAGCTGAGTTTTTCTACAGACCATGCATATTTAATGTATGAATACTTGACTGACTATGCAATGATATCTGATGCAGAGATTATAATGAGGATCTGAGCATAAAACTGAATGGGTTTAAGGCATGGGAAACATTGGGGAGTTATAGGGTATCTACCCCTTGGGACACTATGTCCCTCTAAGAACACTTACTTCACCGACATGCTTGAGAAAACTGAGGCGATGCACAAGGCATCTACGAACTGGATCGTAACTAAACCTAGGAGAGGTAAAACTAATGCATGATCATGAACTAAAATCATCTTGGAACTACTAGGACTCGCTACCTTAGAATAGTTACATTCCTCAGATTTTGGATAGCATAAACAGATAAAAAGATGTGAAAATGAACTATACGAATCTGACTGTCTGACTGCTAAACTGACTTGTTGGCGTTACTAACTTACTCATGTTAAACCTAAGCTCACATGGGAGTAAGGGATCTAACAATGAATATTATGAATATAAAGGACTTATAACATTCCCAAATTTATGTTAGGGTATCCTTCCAGATCATGGTAAGTCTAAAGTGAATAGAGTCAGTTCTGACGCTGACCACTGGTGGTACTAGGAGTGGCACCCTGCTGATGCAAATCTCTACCCTTCTGAGCTAGCACTCTACACTCGCGCACTCTATGGCCTATCTTTCCACATCCAAATGATAACTGACTATTTACTCTGCATGCACCTAGGTGGTTCTTGCCACACTTTCCACAAAGCGAAGAGGTGCACTCACTTCTTACACTACTCTGTACTTTAGAACCTGGCGCCCCATCATGACTGAATCCTCTAGAATTTAGTCCAGGCACACTATTTGAGGATGGAGTTGGGAATGAAGTTTTCTAACTATGGTGAGAACGATTACCACCCTGTGACCCAGAAGTTTTCTAACTATGGTGAGAACGATTACCACTCTGTGACCCAGCTTACGAAAAGCTATAACTACCTGTTCTGAACCTCTTATTAGAACTCTCTCTCTCCTTAGATTTATCTACCCCCATCTTCTTGGAATGCATCATTAACCTATCAAGATCTATGTCTCTATTGAGAATAGCGGTTCTACACTCTTTCAACCCTAACCCAGACAAACCAGTCATAAACTTACTCATACTCGCTCTAGGGTAAGCAATCAGATCAAGAGTATACTTATCTTACTGGTTAAATTAATACAATACTCTTTCACTGTCATGGAGCCTTACCTTAGGTTCATGAACTCTTCTACTTTAGCTTTCATTATCTCTAGTGGGAAAAACTTATCTAAAAAGGCATCTTGAAATTCTTGCCAAGTCATGGGAGTTGTATCCTCCCCTCTACCCTTCTTCTATATCACTACCAAATCCTGAGCAATATCATTCAGCCTATAGGATGCTAACTCTACACTCTCCTCCTCAGAAACATGCATAACCTGGGTGATGTTCTTCACCTCCTCAAGATAAAGTTGTGGGTCCTCACCTTCTACTGACCCATAGAACTTTGGTGGGTTCATTCTCATGAAATCTCTAATTCTGGCTGTAGTTTAACCCCCATATTACTGAGGTAGGTCTACAGCCTGACGGTTACCCTGAACACTAGTGATCACAGCTTGGGCTAGCGCCTAAAAAGCTGTCGAAACTCTACATATGACATATTCACATTCTCGAGATCTACGGGCCGAGAGGCTGACTGATTCCCTGTTCTTTTCATAGGAGGCATGTTCTGCAGACAGAAAACGGACCAAGATTAGACTGAGAGTTTAACTTGAGCTTTTTGCAAATTGGCACGATATAAATACTGAAAGAAGGGAAACTATTCCTAAAACATCTTATAGCCTCATGCACATAAATGTCGAATTTGGACGAATTTGGTATCAACGGAAGCTTATTCAATTCTCTTCATAACAAAAAGTTGATGTTAGGGAAATTCTACATTTTTCAAAATATTTCTCACTTGAGAAGTCACTTCAAGATCAGACTACAAGAGGAGTTTGCGGGGTCTTACAACAGGTGAAACTTATGGATCTACACTTGGAATCGAAGGAACACCCAGTATAACAAAAGGAGAACCCACTAAATGAGTCAGCAAATGCACCAACAACTCCTTTGAAATTGGGGCAGACAAAGTCTAAGGAATTGGAATTGAACCTATACCCTAACATGCTTAACATGAGGATTAAGGGAGAGTCTCCAAGCACTTCTCTTAGACGGGGCTAATCTATGGGCCCATCCACTCCCTTGAGTCCATCCATGGATCGAGGCTTGCCTTCTGGGAGAAGGCTCCCCATCTCGAATCTCGCGAGACCTAGTCAACACCGTCTATGCAAAAAGAGTAAAAATAAGGGAAAATTTGCATGATAGGGAACAAAATGAGAGATTAATCATAATGACATCCTATAGCCTATCAAAGATTGATAGGGAAGTCTACGTATGGATACATGAGACTCTATTAGACTTCTCATTCTTACATTATTGAGACCAATGAACCTAGTTGCTCTGATAAAAATTTGTCATGGCCCAAAAATAAGGGTCATGTTGGCACTTGTCATGGCAAATCATAACATGTAAGCCTATCTATCACCCAAACTGATACACAAGGGGAAAAAGATAAAAATAACCCTAGGGCAAGACTTCTAGTATGAAGCCAAAATATACAAATATAATAAATGTGGGAAGAAATATAGACAATAACAATCCATAACTCCAAAAACCTGATGTCAATAATGCAAGAATATATCTAGTACAACTCAAATCCAAATAAAAGACATAAGATAACCGTAATGGATAAACCTTGGCTTTAAAATACAAGTAAATTAAGGACATAGTATGATCAAGAAAGGTAGTAAAAGACATTTGAATGCCTTAAAATCAACACTACCTTGAGATCTCTAAATATCACCTGAATCAAGCAACATTGGGCGCAGCCGAACATGAATATACACCGAAAGGGTGTAGTAGGAGTGAGTATGATCTAATTTTACTTAAACGGTATTATAGTCCAATCAAGAAAAGAAGAAAAATAAAGAATAAAAAATACATTAAGGGCACATTAACCTGCAACTAAAAAATATCCCACAATGGTAGCCTACACCGCTTGAACTAATAGTTCTAATATATCATATATATTGTAACAATACCAGAAAAGCATCATAAATATATAGTAAATCACAGACAAGTAGGGCAAAAGGAGCAACATATACAAGATTATCAAGTACAAGTAAAGAAAGATAAAATAATTAGGTACCTAACAAGCTAAGATAGAAATACCATCACATCACAAGCATAATAAAGTAAATACAATGAGAATGATGATGATGATGATGATGATGATAATGATTCACAAGTTTGTTGCATAACATCAGATATTGTTAAACAGTCTCCATATACACCTATGGAGCTAAAGAATCCTGATGTAGGACCCATGGAGAGTTTGTAAACCTGTATAAAATACATATATCCTTAGCTCTTCCCCGGCACATCCCTCAAGGAGGGTTCTATAAGATGTCAAATTTTTTATCATAAAAAAATATTTCTAGTGTTTTGTGGTATTTCAATGGTGGTGCTATTTTTTCATGAATAATTATAAGGATGAATTCTCACAACCAACAACAAAGAGTATTGCCACAATCAACCACAATGAGTATTTCTAATAACAATCAATACACCATCACGTGAGCTAAATATCCACTCATTATTTCTATCCATTCATGAAATCTAACATGATTCATATTCCAATAGAGTATGAATACATCACATTACACATAATTGGTACCAAAACACACCTTTTCATCAAACAAGGTATAATTATTATCATGTATACAAGGCTACCAATATCACATTGGCCTTCATTCGACCACACATAACACAGAGTTCCAAAAAAAACCATATAATATCACATATAGTCACCCACATGGGCATAACATTGTAAATAGAAATTTTTTATGATTAATTCCCACACTCTTAACAATCTTTTGTATACAAATTAACTACTCAGCCTATTCCAAAAGAGTTAAGTCATAACCTACCTTGAAGATTGAAAACCACAACAAAAGCCTTTAATCCACAATATTACTCCTCATGAATAGGGCTCAAAATTAACAAAATTATCAAAACGTATAATATATGCATCAAAAGGAAGCCAATGATACTCATATTGCCTAATTTTAAGTTGGACTCAAAGCGGACCCTCAAAATAAATTTTAAAGAAGACAGGCAAAATTATATATTTGTTTCAAAAACACATTCCTCATATATTTATGATTCTACAGCTAAAAACCCAAGCTAAAATGAGTTTAAAATGAGGTCCAAATCGAAGAAAAACTATTTTTAAACTTTATCGAGTAAAATCTTTAAAATCCATTTAAAAATCAAAAGTCAAAAATATTTTGAAGATTTTATTGAGGAAAAAAGGACTATTGTAAGATTAGAAATTCATTCAAGTGAAAAGGGGTGAAATTGGAGTTTAAAATGGTGAAATACACTTTTTAGGCCTTACAGACCAAAATCCCCAAATTTCATACCTAATCCATGTTTAAAACAAGAAGTTAAGGTTAAATGTAGATAAAATTAGTCAAAACAAGTGCAATGGAACTTACCTAAACTTAGAAATTGAGAAATTTGCTCAAAACCAAGAAACCCTAAGCTCCAAGTCTCAAAAATGGTGAAAATAGCGAAAACCAGGTATTTATACTTCACATTTGCACTGCAGACCTTGGGTTATGATCATAGGATATGACCTGGCAGAGGTAACATGATCGTAGAAGGGGTTGTGGTCATGACATCTCATCTTCCTTCCAATTCACGATCGTGACATCTATATTATGATCGTGGGGGTGCACCAGCTCGGGATTTGGTTAAATCCAAGTCCTTGTAATCCCCTCAGGATTCATCCCTCAAATACAAATGGACTATGCTACCCTATTAAATTCAACGCTCTCTAATCAACGACGATATCATATTTTTAAAAAGAGATCATTTTCACAAAGTTGACCTCCAAAACCCAAAATTATATTTTCCAAATTGAGGGTCTAAATGAGATTTAAAAGCCAAAAAATCAGACCAAATATGTTACCACCCTAAAATTGATGTTTCGGATCTGCTGGTGCAGCCTATTCTGCCATCCATTGCATGGATCAAAAGATATAAACAAATTAATTATAAGGCTCTCAAATCCACCAAAAATCATAAAATCACATAAATGGCACCAAAATGCATCAGGAATCCTGTCAATCACTCCCATACCTCAAAAATAACACAACATAAATATATGGAGAGGTAAAATAATAAAATCACATAAAAATACATATTTTTATGTTTCACCAAAATTCAGGTCATTATATGTTTAAGAGACACTAGGTCGTTATGCTTGGGTAGTATTTATTCCCTATTTTTAGTTTTTTCTCTATTTTTGAGACTTGGAGCTTAGGGTTTCATATTTTTGAGCATTTTATTCCATTTTCAAGCTCAGGTAAGCTCCAAATACCTATTTTAACTACTTTTCATTAATTTTTATTAATTAAACATTATTAAAACTTGGATCATAAAGTGGAATTTGGGGTTTTTGGCTCGAAAGTCCTAAATTAGTAAGTCTTTGACTTAAACCCCAATTTCAACCCATTTTAACTTTAGTATTCTTCTAGGAGTTACTTTAATCCTTAGTAATACATTTTTGGATGAAAATTTTAGTTTTACTCTTCTTTTTGAAAACCCATTTTGAGGATCCATTTTAACCCTGATCCTAAAATAGACAATATGGGTATTGTTGCCTTCCTTCTTACATGTATATTCTATATTTGTATTTTTTATTTTATTTTTGGATTGTTCTTGAGGTGAAATCTTGGGTTGAAGAATTATTTGTATCAGTTTTCAATATTTGAGACAGGTTACGACTTAACTTTCTTCAGGTTAGGTTATAGTTAATATTGTTAAAAAATAATGTAATGGGTGCGGGAACTAATCATAAAAATAGCTATATTGTTGTTGTGTACCTGTGTAGGGGCCTGTATAGTTGCTCTTTGATGGTATTGAGACATTATTTGTCATGTGTGACCGTGTGGGATCTTGTATGATGATATTGGCCTACTAATGGTGTAATTAGTCCTTTTTCTTGGTAGAAACTATCTAAATTGGAATTTATGTGCTATTAATGGCATATTATTATGTATATTACTCTATTGGAATGTGAATACTTAAATTAATGAATGGTTGGCATGTTGAGTTGATTTCTAGGTCACATGGTTGGTATATTGGTTTTATCTGCAAATTCTTATTTTGGGTTGTGATCATTACTTCCTCATTTCATTTATACTTGTGAAGCATTGGTACCACTGTGGAAATACTGGAAATATTTGTTTGTGACATCATTATATTCCCTTTGTCAAGGGATGTGCTTGGGAGGAGTCATGGATATTGATATTAGTTATTGGATTATATATGGGTCCTACCTCATGAGCATAGGTTGGTAGGTGCAAACGGAGGTTGTACGAAAACCTCATGACTCATGTTTCATCATCATCTTCATTGCATATCATATATATTATTCTCATTTTGTTTTGTATGATCATCTTGAACCTATATTGTGGATCATCATACTTATGTTTCTTTCTTATATTTACATGTGGTATATGTGAATATTATAGAACTGTTAGTAGGGATGGTATGGTCTACCATTTAGGATACATTCTGATTGCAAGTGATATGCCCATAGTGTGTATTTTGTATTTTTTATTTTCTAACTCACTTAATCAGCCTATGACACCTATTGAGTACAAGTGGACCATACTTACACCTACTGGGCCTTTACGATGTAGATTTAGGTACGAGTATGTCATATGGTAATTAATTCAGGTGGTATGTAGAGTCTATTTGAGGTAGTTTTTGATCTATTCATTTAGAGTTAACTACTACCTTTTCATATCTAGACTATGTCTTATTTGTATTCAGAGGTATGAATTTTTTCCTTTTTGGATATCCTATAAATATTTTGACTTCGAGTTGTATTAGTTCATTCTTACACTGTGACACTAGGTTTTGGGATATTATATGGTATCTTTGGTTGTGTATTTCCCATTTTGCTATATATGTGTGGTTTGACTCTATTCAAAGAATCATGCCTTCAAATTTGGTATTATATTTCATTTCATATCAGTTTGGGTGATAAGCTTACTTGTCAATGATTTTCATAACAAGTGACATCATGACCTTTAGTTTTTGGCTCATCACTAATTAGTAATAGAGTAGCCGGTTCATTGGTCTTAATAGTGAAAGAATGATGTGTCGAATAGAGTCTAGTGGATTGGTATTAAAATTTCTGTATCTATCTTTGAGAGTCTATAATATATCTTTAGGAAACTTCCCTTATTTTGTTCCTTATTATGCGGATCTTTCATTCCTGGTCTTCTAAGTCATATTTCACTTTTTTTACGCAGATGGTGATGACTAGATCTTACGGGTTAGATGTGTGGAGCTTTTATCAGAGGAGAAATCCCAGTATAGAGGGTGAGTTATAAGTGATGCACGAGCATGATGATCTACCCTGTGCATAGATAGCACTAAAGGACTCTCCCCTGTGCCTTGGGTTAAGAAGATTGGAGTAATAGGTTCTATTTTATCACCATCGAGTTCTTCTACTCTAGTAATAGAGGGATTACTGATTTGCTTGTTAACTCTTTGGAGGGTACTCTTTTTACTACACCTAGTAGTCCTCCAGCTTTGAGTATTGTATCTCTATCAGTGCCAAAGTTTGCTTATGGTATTTCTTCGATCCCAAGTATAGATCCTCTATCGGTATTGATATCAGCTTATGGTACCCCACAAACTCTAAGAATTGCTTCTTTTTCAGCATCAGTATCTAATTATGGTATTTCGAGATCAGGAGTTTAGCCTTCATTATTATATTTTATTTCATATCAGTTTGGGTGATAAGCTTACTTATGAATGATTTTCATAATAGTATAAAACACAATAGCGCAAATGCGTTAGTACTTTAAATATACCGGTATGCATGTGAGGTAGGATGAATGCAAGGGGTTCATATGCATGAACAATACTTGCTAACTGACTAATATGAACGTAAGATTACATGCATGAATACATAGTAACTATATCTGAGATCGTGATAGCATAAGTCTATTCATAACTAACATGACTGATAACTGAGTTCTGATGACTGATATAACTGATAACATGAGTGACTGTATCTGATAGTCCTAAATATGATAGAACTAGATGAGTTCTGTACTATTCTGAGGTGACTGTATCTTACAATCCTAAATTCTGTAAAACTATTTGAGTCCTATTACTGAGACTGAATAACTGTATCTGACAGTCCTAATTCTGTAACTGAAATTGTGGGAAGTAGTTATCTAATCAATATGCCCCTAATATGCCATTATGGCTGAGTTGGGGTCTAATCTGTAACCTCAATTAGAAGGGTGTCAAAACCGCACAGCTGGTAAGGAGAACTGCGAGTAACCCTTATATAATAGGTAACTCTAGTGAGAACGTTAGGAACCCTCAGATAACAGGATAAGCAATCTCATCAACCCTCATATAGTAGGCTCTGATGTCTTAACCTACGCTGGCTATATAGTTTTGGAATGCAAGGATTGCTTCTAAGAATCACACCTAGATAGATACTCCTACTCCTATTTAAATAGATATTGAACATGAATTTCTGAACTTAACTGGACTGAATTAACTGAATTCCATTGACTGCCGGAATAGTACTGAGATTACAGAATTACTGAGATTTCCTAAGTCACATGACTGACTGAGTTCTATGGTTTATGGCTTGACTGAGGATATCATGAAAACAAGACACTAAAGATAGGTACACAGCTATATTTGTTTGGGTACATGTACCCCCAGGACTTGATGGAAGGAAACTGACTAGGCATGACATTCTTGAATACATGACTAACATCAACAATCCATAATACAATAACTGAAGATATTTCATGGGCATTTAATTATCATAGCTTCGTACGTGAATAAGATAGCATGTATACATAGGATAATTTCATAAGGCTAACTTCTGAGCAATCCAACAAACCATTTCAATACATAAGAATAACATGGAAGCCATTTTGGATCATAATTTAGCTATAGGGCATAATTTATATACCTTTAGGCATTTTATAAAACACCTTACATGTACAACTTAAGGCATAGGTGAAATCATCAAGTTTTACAAATCAGAAACCACCAAATTCATGGATTTCAATTTATATGCAATCGTAGTTTCATAATTTCACATAAAGATCCCAACTTGGGAATCAAAAAACAACCATCACATAAACTTAAACAACCCACAACATAATAACATAATTCGTAATTTAAAATAGGATTCTTGAGCTTTATGGATGAAAAGAATCCATAAATCAACACAACGCACACCTTAGTTCTTGGTTTAGCGAAGATTGACAGAGAGACTTTCTTGCAATTGAATCCCTAATTGAAATCCTAGCTTGTTCTTGAGAGAAAATTGGGAGAAACTAGTTTATTTTGGGTTCCAAATATCTGAATCTCATGTTAAAGGGCTTAAATAGGGGTGGGAAATAAACCCTTTTAACCCTGGACATGCCTTTTAATTTTAGTGAAAATTTGCCGAAATGGACTCCTGGCACGATGCAGCGCTATCGCACCGTGTCACTGGAATTTGAAAATTTGGAAATAGAGGAATGGAGTGATGCAGAGCCATCGCGTTGCCACTTTATTTGTGACCTGGAATTTCGGTGTGACGCGCCACTATCGCGGACCCCTACTAGAATTGGAAAAATTCCATTTTCTCTTGTGGCGTGGTGCGCCACTGACTAATTTGGTGTTGTTTTACAACGGGAACTTGAAATAGTCATAACTTCTTACCCGGTTATCGGATTTAGGTGAATCTTATATCGACGGAAAGCTTATTGAATTTCCCATATGAAAAAAGTGAAAATATTAAAAATTCCTCTTTGAATAAATATCACTCAATTTACAATATAACACTTTACATTCTTGGGATGAAATTAGTTAAGAAACTTTCGGGTATTACAATATCTCCCCCTTGGGAACATTCGTCCTCAAATGAGACTGATTGAGAGGGGAGAAATGATAAGCCAAAGTACATATTGAACATGAACATTGAAACATGACTGACATCTCTGAGATTTATATGGAGCATCCATATCTGATGCATGATTTCATAACTTAACTGACTCATGAACACATGACTGGGATTTTTTATAACTGAGTTTCTCACTAGGAGAATACATGTTTGATGCATGATTTATATAACTGAACTGATACATGAATGCATGACTGAATATGCAATGGTATTTACTACCAAGTTTGTAATGAAATACTAAACTTGTAACTAAAATCTAAACATGATACTAAATGGCTTAAGGAGAACCGTTACCTTGACCTAAATCTGGGTTAGTGGAGAAGTGGTGAGGATACTTGGTACTCATGTCTGCTTTTTATTCCCAAGTAGCTCCCTTGACGGACTAATTTCACCAAAGAACTTTGACTAGAGAGACTTCTTTGTTCCTCAGTCTACAAGTCTGATAGTCTAGAATTTTGACCGAAATCTCTTCATAAGAGAGGTTGTTCTGAACATCTATGCTATTAATAGGGACTAGAACTGCTAGGTCACTTATACACTTCTTGAGCAAAGAGACATAAAAGACTGGATAAACTAAGGCTAGAATGGAAGGCAATTCAAGCTAATAATCTACCTTGCCGAATCGACTGCGAATCTTCAAGGGACCGACATATCGGGGACTGAGCTTTCCCTTCTTGCCAAATCTCTTCCCTCCCTTCATAGGAGAGATCCTTAGGTAGACATAGTCACCAACCTCGAACTCTAGATCCTTTCTACACACATCCGAATAAGACTTCTGGCGGCGCTAAGCAGCCCAGAGTCTTTCTCTAATCAACTAGACTTTATATAAGGTATCAAATACTAGGTCAGGCCTTATAACTGAGGCCTCACTAATTTCAAACCAAACGACTAAAGATCTACATCTCCTACCATAGAGAGATTTGAATGAAGCCATCTTAATATTGGAATGATAGCTATTGTTGTACGCAAACTCAATTAAAGGTAAGTGTTTATCCCAACCCATCATGAAATCCATGTTTACTTCTTTCCACTTCCAAGTTGGAATATTGAACTCCTACATAGAGCACTAGGCTTTTGATGCTCTATCTTAACCTTCTGACATATAGAGCACTTAGCCACAAACTCTGCAATATTTATCTTCATCCTACTCCACCAATAGATCTCCCATAAGTCGTAGTACATCTTCTGCAAAAATTCGCTACCTTAAGTCATCTAAACCTGGAACACAGAGATGACCCTGACAACATAATACACTATCTCCCCCTTGGGAGAAAATCTCTATTTTTTTATCCTTGACTGACTCTTTCAACTTGACTAAACTGGGGTCTCTATCTTGCTTTTCTATCACCTCAGAAACTAGAGATGATTCTGAACTACTCTAAACCCATATATCACTCTCCTCTAAATCGACTAAGCGAAAGCCTAGTCTGGCAAGCTGATGGATTTCCTGAGCTAACTTCTTCTTACTGTTCTTAACATAAGTAAAACTACCCATAGACAGTCTACTAAGAGCATCGGCCACAACGTTGGCCTTGCTCGGATGGTAAAGGGCACTCATGTCATAATCTTTCAAGAGCTCTAACCACCTACTCTAGTGAAGATTGAGATCTTTTTGAGAAAAAACATACTGAAGGCTCTTGTGATCAATGAACACATCTATATGAACCCCGTATAGATAATGCCTTCAAATCTTCAAGGCAAATACTATAGCTGCTAACTCAAGATCATGAGTAGGGTAATTCTTCTCATGGAGTTTGAGTTAACTGGAGGTGTAGGCTATAACCTTACCGTGCTGCATGAGGACACAACCCAAACCTACTCAGGATGCATTATAGTACACTACAAACCCATTTGGACCATCTGGAAGAGCTAAGACTGGGGCTGAGGTGAGTCGAGTTTTCAACTCCTGAAAAATTTTATCGCAAGGATCTGAGCACTGAAACTTGACTTTCTTGACATAGGGGATGCAATAGAAGAAAATCCTTCAATAGACCGTCTATAATACCTAGCCTAACCTAAGAAACTCCTGATATCTGATGGAGAGATGGGGCGAGGCTAATTTCTTACCGCTTCGGTCTTTTGAGGATCTACTCTAATGCCATTACCAAAAATGATATGGCCAAGGAATACTACTGACCTTATCTAAAATTTGCACTTACTAAATTTGGGAAATAACTAATGATCTTTGAGAGTCTGAAGTATGATTCTGCGATAGTTTGTATAATCACGCTCACTATGGGAATAACCAGAATATCATCTATGAAGACTATAACGAACATATCCAAGTACTGCTTGAATACACGGTTCATCAAGTCTGTGAAAGCTATTAGAGCATTGGTAAGACCAAACGACATGACCAGAAAATCAAAGCGACCATATCGAGTACGAAAAGCTATTTTTGGGATGTCACATTCTCGGACTCTGGGCTAATAGTAGCGGGATCTGAGGTCTATTTTAGAGAAATAACTGGCACCTTAAATTTGGTTAAACAACTCATCGATTTTGGGATGTGGATACTTGTTCTTGACCGTGACTTTATTGAGTTAACGGTAATCAATACACATTCTAAGAGAACCGTCTTTCTTGCGCACGAATAAGACTAGTGCACCCCACGGGGAAATACTAGGCCTGATGAATCCCTTATCTAAGAGATCCTTCAACTATTCTTTCAATTCTCTGAGTTCCGCTGGTGCTATTCTATATAGAAAAATAGGTATAGGCTAAGTATCTAGAAGAAGATCAATACCGAAGTCTATTTCCCTTTCGGAAGGAATCTTTGAAAGATCTTCAGGAAAGATATTTGAATATTCACTCACTACTGGGACTGACTCAAGATGGGGAGTTTCAAAACTAGTGTCCTTAACTCAAACAAGATGATAGAAAAATCCCTTAGATATCATTTTTCGTGCCCAAATGTAGGAAATAAGCTAACCTCTAAAAGCGGATACACTACCCTTCCACTCTAGGACAGGTTCATTCAGAACCTGAAACTAGACTATTCTATTTTTGCAGTCGACTGTGGCATAGTAGGAATAAAGCCAATCCATGCAGAGAATGACATCAAAATCAATCATCTCTAACTTGACTAAGTCTATTGACCATACTATCATTCACCCCTGAAACATACTCATTCACCCCAGAAGCAAACTTACTCATCTTGGACTGCTATCTGCAACCATATGAGGAGCTTATCTGGATAATTAAGTAAACTTAAGAGAATACTTTTTCACCATCGTGTTGCCCTGCCTAAGATTGATAAATTTTAGCACCTTAGCCTCTCTCAACTCTTGGGGAAAGAATCTATCTAAGAATGCAATGACAAACTCCTCCCACTCTATAGGCCCTGCATCATCTGGTCTTTCTAACTTTCAATACTTAAACCAAGTGTGAGCGACATCCTATAAATGATATGCAGCTAGCTCAGCACTTTCAGTAACCTTCTAAACTTTATCGATGAATTCCTGAGGATCCTTATCTTAATTAGACTCAAGAAAGGATAGAGGATTCATTCGGGAGAAGTCCCGAATCCTGGCTACAAATGAATTTACCACTGGGTTGGACGGAACGCTAGCTAGTCATTCATTCTTAGCAGTAACTAACTGTACAAGAGTAGTGAATGCATCTATAAACTCTACATGAGAAACATGTTTTCCCAAAGTTCTTCGGGCTGAGGGGTTAATTGATTCCCATTTCTTCTTTTGGGAGGCATGTTTTGTAGAACAAAGGGAGAAATGGATTAGACTAAGAGATTGACTTAAGATTATGCAAACTGGCATGACATGAATACTGAAAGAAAAGAAACTATTCCTAAAACATCTCATAGCCTCCTACACATTAATGTGGCACGCAACACACCTATTTACAAGACTCGACTAGATGCGATTTTCAGACTTCCTAGGACACTATTGAACCTTAGTCTTTGATACCAAGCTTTTAACACCCCAAATATGGTACCCAGAATTCTACACGGTGTTCATGACTCCGAAGGACCACAAGATAACCCATGACTGATATTTGTACCTATATACTGCATGGTATACTATATAAATATGGAAACATGAACTGAAAGGCCAGAAGGTTCAAAACTGTAACATAAGATTTGATAAATCATAATATATGGATGGGGTATGAAATACCCAAAACACTGAAGTAACTCTCTTAACGTGATAATCTAAAAAGCCTCTAAAACATGACTGGCTGAATAAGGAGTTGATGGGACATGTCCCTAACTAACTCTAACTAATAAAATAATTAATGAGATAATAAAGTAATGATCATTTCCTCAAAAGATGAGGACTCATTACTAACTCTGACTGTTGAGACTAGAATGCTACTGATTCTCTGGAGCTCGTGCTTCTGAACCTATGGTATAAAATACCATAGCGCAAATACGTCAGTACTTTGAATGTACTAGTATGCATATAAGGTAGTCTGAATGCATGGGGTTCATATGCATGAACAATACAGGCTAACTGACTAATATGATCATAAGATTACATGCATAAAAACATAGTAACTATATCTGAGATTGTGATAACATGAGTTTACTGATAACTAACATAACTAATAACTGAGTTCAGATAAGTGATATAACTGATAACATAAGTGACTATATCTGATAGTCCTGAATCTGATGGAACTAGCTGAGTTCCGTACTATTATGAGTTGACTGTATCTGACAGTCCTGATTGTATAACTGAAACTATGAGAAGTAGTTATCTAACCGACATGCCCCAAATATGCCATTATGGCTGAGTTGGGGTATGATTAGTAACCCCAATTGGAAGGGTGTCAATACCGCGCCACTGGTAAGGACAATCTATGAGTAACCCTCATATAATAGGTAACTCTTGTGAGAATGGTGGGAACCCTCATATAACATGTTAAGCCACCTCATCTAACCTCATATAGCAGGCTATGATGGCTCAACCTATGCTAGCTTCCTAGTTCTAGAATGCAAAGATGGTTTCTAATAATCACACACTCATATAACAGGTGAGTTCCCATCCTTGGGTTCACTCGGTGCTAACTCCTACTCCCATTTGAATAGACATTGGAAATGAATTTCTAAACTTAACTGGATTGAATTAACTGAATTTTGTTGACTGATGGAATAGTACTGAGATTACTGAATTACTGAGATTTCCTAAGTCACATGACTGACTGAGTTCTATGGTTCATGGCTTGACTGAGGATATCGTGAAAACATGACTCTCAAGCTAGTCACAAAGCTATATTTTTTGGGTACAAGTACCCCCAGTACTCGATGGAAGAAAACTGACAAGGCATGACATTCTTGAATATATGACTAACTCATGAGCAATCCAACAAACCATTTCAATACATAAGAATAACATGGAATCCATTTTGGATCATAATTTAGCTACAGGGAATAATTTATATCCCTTTAGGCATTTTATCAAAAACCTTACATGCACAACTTAAGACATAGGTGAAAACATCAAGTTTCACAAATCAGAAACCACCAAATGCATGGATTTCAATTTATATGCTATTGTAGTTTCATAATTTCACATAAAGATCCCAACTTGGGAATCAAACAACAACCATCACATAAACTTGAATAACCCACAACATAATAACATGATTCATAATTTAAAATAGGGTTCTTGAGATTTATGCATTAAAGGAATCCATAAATCAACACAACGTATACCTTAGTTCTTGGTTTAGCAAAGATTGATGGAGAGACTTTCTTGAAATTGAATCCCCAATTGAAACCCTAGCTTGTTCTTAAGAGAAAATTGAGAGAAACTAGTTTATTTTGGGTTCCAAATAGCTGAATCTCATATTAAAGGGCGTAAATAAAAAAAAAAGATGATCCAGTTCATACCTACTCCGTAGGTGTCGGGGAGGAGGAGGACCACTCCGGGCCTGACCTACGCGCCCTCACCCCAAAGGGCGTAAATAGGGGTGGAAAATTAACCCTTTTAACCCTAAACGCACCTTTTAATTTCAGTAAAAATTTCCCAAATTGGACTCCTAGTGCGATGCGGTGTGATATTGGAATTTGACATTTGGAAAATAGGGGAATGGCGCGACGCAGAGCCATGACATTTCCAGTTCATTTGTGAACTGGAAGTTTGGCGCATTGAGACACTGTGATAGACCCCTATAGGATTTTGAGAAATGCCATTTTCTCTTGTGGCGCGGTGTACCACTGACTAATTTGGAATTGTTTTACGATGGGAACTTGAAATAGTCATAACTTCTTACCCGATTATCGGATTTAGGCGAATCTTATATCGACGGAAAGCTTATTAAATTTCCCCCATGACAAAAATTTAAAATCTTAAAAATTCCTCATGAAATAAATATTCTTCAATTTAGAAGATAACACTTGACATTCTTGGGATGAAATTAGTTAAGAAACTTTGAGGTATTACACTTCATATGACTGCACTTCATACAAATGAGGAGCTAGAAAGAGACCTAGTTTATCTGAGGAAAGAACTTAAAAAACCCTACAATGGACTACCTCATCTTAGATCCTTTCTAACATGACTAATTAAGGAGTAAACAATGGTAAAGGGCTTGGTATCATTTGAAAACTCAATCACCTGAGTCTCGTGGAAACAATGCTCAAAATGCTAAGAACAAGGTCCACAAACCTATATGTACTCACTATGTTAGAGATGGGCACATGATAGAAGACTATCAAAGCTGGATCAGAGCAAAATTGACAACTGCTAGATATGTACATTAAGGGAGCACCTATCCTAAAGGTTTAAGACCTTGGAAAATATGAAAAAGCTCACATTACGTAGGTGGACAAAGAAGGATTTAATCACACCTCTATCTTTCTACTGGGAACTTAAGCTCAAATGGGTTCCTAAGTCTAACAAATAATTTCAAGTGTAGGAGGGAGAAAGGGTTTGCAATTAGAACAATCTTCTAGATATATAATTGCTTAAGGTTATGAATGGAAGGTCTGATTGTATTCTCTTTCCTAGGATACTTCAAGGTGAAGTTGTCCTATATGAATAAATAAAAATGGTAAAAAAATTGCATAAAGTTATAGGCAATATTCAAGAGCCTAATAATGCAGAAGAAAATGATGGATAATGATCCAAGATCTCAATCATAAGCATCGGCTCAATTAAAGGAATTCCAAGAAGTGTCTAGTCAAGATTTCACAAGGACCTGTTCCCAGTGGAATTTATCTTAAATAATCAAACTGGAAGAACATATCCTCTTATATCCTTGGATATTCTAACTTTATATTTGGAGGGAAGAGTTTAAACAAGAGTCTAAGTCAAAAATCTCATGGATTTTTTGGCATTCAGATCCAAAAAATAAGCTCACAAAAATTTGAAAGTGGCTGGCAAGTTCAAAGTAATGTAGAAGGAACTCTAAAAATTTGAAGAATGCCAAGTCTAATACATGATCCTCATGCCAATTTTTAGTACAAATAATGGTATGATGTGGTGCAATGAATCAAATAAGTTATAGCTGGGATTAATCAAATCAACCTGACTTACTAGATGGATTAGCTTTGTTTCCAAAATTTGGCAATGTTTAGGATGCAGGTATCCTTGGTAAATTAGGTACATGTTGGTCTAACTCAGTACCATACCCTTGCAGGTATACACCCATGGGATCAACTTTAGAGGTGGACAAATGTGACAAGAACAAAGTTGGAAATTCACTCAAACTAGAGAAGGACCTAGCCCCATCTCTCATTTTAGTATCTTTTATGTGTAAATTGTTTCTGTTCTATCAAGAAAAAGTCACATCCTCTCTTTCCTTATGTCAGAATAAAGTTGTCGTATACTAAAAGGGAAAGTGAGTCACCTAAAATTTGATATGGATCATATCTTGTTCCCCCAGAAATCCCTTTCTTGAGTTCATTATTCCTAAAATCTTGCTACACCCACTCCTTCTCATATAAGAAAGGAAAAATTAAAATTCCAAATAGCCATTCTAAGAAAAAGACCTTCTTGTTGGCTATAGCTCTCCTAGTTTCTTGTCCTATAAAGGATTATGAGCTTAGCATAGTTTAAAATCCCTACACAAACCTTCCTAAAAAATATCCTTCTATTCTAAATTTTCCAAAGCCTAATTCATTCATCACTCAACCTATTAATGAAGAATTATCCCTGAAACTTCAAAACTATTCTAATAGTGTTGTAGTGGATAAAACTTGGGTTGCTATTAACCTTATTTTCTTGTCAAATATCCTAATAAAGAGAATAGTTGATCACAAGAAAAATAATATCACTAAATACTAAGAATTTTGATAAATAGTCTGGAAGTTTTACTAAAAAATAGTTGACTCTAAAAGGACTTAGTTCCAAGAAAACAAAAGTAGTTCAAAGAAAATCTGTGATCACTTATGCTAGAAGAAAGAATGGGGAGAAAAGTAAGGTTGTATCCAATGAAGTTAGCAATAAGTTCTTGAATAATCAAAAGGTTTTAACGAGAAGGATTTTGGATTCAACTGTTCTAATAGAACCTAGTATGGTGGAATTAGTTGAGCTAGTTAAACATCCACGTTGGATGCATATTATGGAAGGACTATTCCTACTATTTTGATAAGATGGCCAGGGAATTTATTTACTTTAGAATTCTCATAAGATGGGATGAATCAGACTACCCAGGTCCAAGGAAAGATGGAATTCCCAGTCCTTCACATTTTAATCTATCTTGACTCCTATGGCTTTTTCCCTAAGAATATTTAATTTATGCACTACAATATCCTCTACTTATGAATGTATCTTTTCTTTGTGTGTTTCATTTGTTCTCTTTAATTTACAAAGTTATTCATCATGTTTGTGTTGCTCCAATGGCCATAAGTTGACTAATTTATGCGTAATTTACTCTTGGTTTATTGTTCTCACATTTCAATGATGCCAAAAGAGGGGATACTGATTATATGTAATAGGGAACGGGTACTAGTTAGACCAGGTACCACATGAATTAAGTTTCAAATTTGAATGGCATGTTGATAGGGAAAGTAAATGGTGTATTAAATATTGATAAAATAAGGAAAGCAATTCGATAGGGGGAGGGAATGATGTGCTAAATGAATGATAAGTCACAATGACATGGGGAAGCAAACAAGAGTTTTTTTTATATATGACAATAAGGTACCAGGTCCCTATGTTGCATAATGGTGGTAGTATGTTGATAGGGGTAACATTCATCATCAAAGTGGTAATCACACTTATTAAATGTGATATATGTGCTCAAAGTTGTATGGTTGATTTGTCATCATCAAAAAGAGGAAAAATTACTATATGTAGTTTTAATGATGAGTAGCTAACTGCAAGGGATCAGGTCCCTGGATGTTCAGGGTAAGGTACAGCTGGCACGCTTGTTTGGATAGTTTTGTCCTCTTATGAAACAAACTTGCAGGTGCTGCTTCTACCAATTAGGACACCTGGTCCAATGAAATTTCAGCCCTAATCATTAACCAGCTATAAAAGAAAAAAAAGGCTTTTTTATCAAAAAAAAATTCCATAAATTTAAAAAGTGAAGAGAGTCAGCCACAACTCCATTTCAAGATTGCTCAGGTATTAATCATGTTATTATCTTATCAATATGATTAAAGAGGTAGTGAGTTCTCTTGAGTATTGATTTGTAAAAGAATTACTCATTCTATACGAGTAACTTCTTGTTTTGTCATTACTTGAGTGTGGTTAGGTAGAGTTGCCTAAGTTTTTTGCTGATTAGAGTTAATTAGTGTAGAGGGTCCTTGGTAAAGTTGCCAAAATGAGCTTGTAGTAGAGTTATTACAAGAGAATGGAGCCTAGATTTCAGCTAAAATTGAGTCTGTAATGATGAGGTTGATTATAGTTGATTTCATTGGTGCTTGTGAGGGCAAGCCTTGGTTTTTTGCCTCCCTTGAGTAAGGAATTTTCTATGTTAAAATATTGTGTGTTATTTATTTCCTACACTGCCTTTCGTTTTCCTACACTTTAGTGTTTATTTACTTATGATTGACTTTGAGGTACCTGGTCCCTCACTGTGTGGTGCAACCCCTAAGGTTTCCAACAGTAATGGTGGATCAATAGTAGATAAACTATTCCATTTGGTGGTAGTAAAATGGTGACCATCATTCTTTGGATTTTTGGACGTATTAATCAAAAGGGTGCCTACCTGCCTTTGATTCAACGTAGACAACATCTGCCCGAATCGGCACTCTAACTACTTGATAGCAGTTGCATGAGACTCAACCTTTTGGGTTAAGCCTGAAATATCATCCTTAATATCCTTATCGATAGCCTTTTGACTCTCTTTCCACTTCACCAATTTGATCAACATTGCCTCCATTCTTTATTTTGTATCACAGCTGCCTGGTTGGATGTATCTATCTCTTTTCTCCTTGTAGTCATTCTTTTTCCTCCAATCACCATTGTTATCCCTCTTACAGTATCTGTATCTATCATCATAATATATCTAACCTTGGTTTACTTTTCCTTGAGCTCAAAAACTTGCCAACTTATGATTAAGATAGTTAGCGCCTTCCTCTAAGTTTGGACTCATAAGCTCTGGTGTAATAGCCCGTACTTTTACCTAGCTTGAAATCATCCCAAGAATGTTAAAAACTAAATTTGAAATATGAATCAATTTTTTTACACGTGGAATTTTTAAGATTTTCACTTTTTATCATATGTAAAATTGAATTAGCTTTCCAACGATACCAATTTCATCCAAATCTGGTATCGGAGTAAAAATTTAAGGGTGTTTTACTCAGAGCTATCAAAATTGCCCAGGTGCGATAGCCAGGTTGACGGACCATCGCCTAGACCGTAGCAGCCAAGGCAGCAAGTCAACCTTTTGGATAAGGTGCGATGGATAGGTTGACAGACCATCGAACTTGCGATGGACCGTCACCCAAGCCATCGCTACTTAGGCAGTGAGTCTTTTTCTTTGTCTACGTACGACGGTCAAAACGATGGACCATCAAGCCAATGATGGACCATCGCACAAGCCATAACGAATCCCGTTCAGCAAATTTTAAGTCATTTTTAAAGGGTATTTTGGTCTTTTTCAACCCATTTTAACCCCTAATAATATCAGATCCAGGCTCATAATTTCATTATTCATCCACAACATCAAATTAGAGTTTTCTCTCAAAGATAACCCCCAAGAACAAGATCTAAATCTTCTTCAAGAAACTAAGAGATTCAAGTTCTTCAAGTCCAAAAACTTTAAAAAAACTCGCAACCCAGGTATGTCATGTATTGATTCATGGGTCGCTTTCACCGATGAAACTCAAGAATCTCTTTTAAAATACAAGATTTGGGTATTTGTAAATGTTTATGATTTAAATTGAATTGAAATTCATGTTCATGATATTATGTGGTTTTGATTCATGTTTTAAATTAGATGTTCCAATGATTGACCCTAGTATGTGATGATTTGCATAACAACCATGATAAACCCCTTCAAATTACATGTTGATTGATGTATCTATGATTATTAGATGTATTGATGATTTTATAACCAAAGCATGCTCCTCATGTGTTTGATTAAATGCCTATGTGAAATAAAAGTGTCATACTAGTATGATAATATGAAATCCCCATTCATGTACAAGTTTATGCATATCAAATGTTGGATGAAATGTCTTACTCAATGAATTATGTATTTGTTGATGTTAGTCATATATTCAAGAAAGTCATGCTTTGTCAGTTTCTTTCCATGGAGTCTTGAGGGTACTTGTACTCAAAAAATATAGTTACCTGTTATATGAAGGTTACTCATAGATTGTCCTTATCAGTGGTGCGGTATTGACACCCTTCCAATTGGGGTTACAGATTGGACCCCAACTCAGCCATAATGCAATATTAGGGACATGTTAGTTCGATGACTACTTCTCACAGTATCAGTTATAGAATTCAGGACTATCAGATACAGTCATACAATCTCAGTAATAGAACTCAGATGGCTCTACAAAATTCAGGACTGTCAGATACAGTCAACCCAGAACAGTACAAAACTCAGCTAGTTCTATAAGATTTAGGACTGTCAGATACAGTCACTCATGTTATCAATTATGTCAGTCATCAGAACTCAGTTATCAGTCATGTTAGTTATCAGTAAATGCATGTTATCACGATCTTAGATATAGTTACTATGTATTCATGCATTTATTCTCACGTACATATTAGTTAGTTTGCAGTATTGTTCATGCATATGAACCCCATGCATCCAGCTTACCTCACATGCATACTAGTACATTCAAAGCACTGACGCATTTACGCTATGGTGTTTTATACCATAGGTTCAGAAGCAAGAGCTCCAGAGTATCAGTAGTATTCTAGTCTGAGCAGTTAGAGTTAGCAGTGAGTCCTTATCTTTCGAGGACATGATCATTACTTCATTATCTCATTAATTAATTTATTAGTTTAAGTTAATTGGGGACATATCCCATCAACTCCTTATTCAGACAGTTCAGTCAGTTATAGGCTTTTCAGACTATCATGTTAGAAAGTTATTTCAGTGTTTTGGGTATTTCATACCCCATCCATATGTTATGATTTATTAGTTATGTTATAGTTTTGAACCTTATGGCCTTTTAGTTCATGTTTCCACATTTATACAGTATATCATAAAGTACACAAGTACAGATATCAGTCATGGGTTAGCTTATGGTCCTTCAGGGTTATGAGCACCGTATAGCATTCTGGGTACCAAATTTGGTGCGTTACAAACTTGGTATCAGAGCCTAAGGTTAAATAGAGTCCTAGGATGTCTTAAAAGCCGCATCTAGTAGAGTCTTGTGCATGGGTGTGTTGCGCACCACATTTATGTACAGGAGACTATAGGATGTTTTAGGAACAGTTTCCTTTCTTTCAGTATTCATATCATGCCAGTGAGCATAAAATCAAGTCAATATCTCAATCTAATCCATTTCTCCCTTTCTTCTATAGAACATGCCTCCTAAAAGAAAAAATGAGAATCAGTCATCCCCTTATCCCAAAAAACCTTTGGGCGAACATGTTTCTCATGCAGAGTTTAGAGTTGCATTCACTACTCTTGCTCAGTCAGTTGCTGCTCAGAATGAATGACCAGCTGTCATTCTGGCTAACCCAGTGGCCAATTCAGCTACAGCGAGGATTCGGAATTTTACCCAAATGAATCCTCCATCATTTCTTGGGTCTAAGTCAGATGAATACCCACAGGAATTCATCTATCAGGTTTAGAATGTTAGTGACATTATGGGGATATCAGTTGTTGAGAGTGATGAGCTAGCTACATATTAGTTGTAGGATGTTACTCATACTTGGTTCAAGCAGTGGAAGTCAGAGAGGTCAATTGATGTAGGTCCTATAGAGTGGGAGGAATTTGTCACTATATTATTAGAGAGGTTCTTTCCCCTAGAGCTGAGAGAAGCTAAGGTGTTATAATTTATCAACCTCAGATAGGGAAACATGATGGTGAAAGAGTATTCTCTTAAGTTTATTCAATTAACCAGATATTCTCCTCATGTGCTTGCAGACGGCAGGGCCAAGATGAGTAAGTTTGTTTATAGGGTGAATGATAGTGTGGTCAATGAGTGTAGGTCTGCGATGTTGAATAGTGACATGACTTTAGCCAGGCTTATGACTCATGCTCAATAGATAAAAGAGCAGAAGATTAAGATGAGGGAGAAGAAGAATAAGAGAGCAAGGACAAGTAGTTTCAACTTATCTCAGCCCAAATCAGAAGGAGGAAAACGTTCTCATTTTCGTCCTAAGTCCTCAGTTCCAGTTCATTCTTTAGCTAGAGCTTCATCTCCTAAGTCAGGGATGGTAACAAAGATAGAGCGCCAGGCTCTAAGTCTCAGGGCAGTGTTAGAAGTGCCCGCACCTATCCTCTTTGCCACACTTGTGGCAAGCACCATCAGGGTATTTGCAGAGCTGGCAGTGGCATTTGTTTCGGATGTGGCAAGTGTCATAACCCGAAGGAGGGCCTATTCGTGACGGACATCCCAAACCATGAAGGCCTGGAATGCCCTTCTCTATCTAGTAATCATGCACAACATTCATATAATAAAAGAAGTTGCAGAAACATAATCTTCTATGGAAACATGGTCAATTCTGAATTCAACACAAGTATAGAAACTTTAAATCAATTACATCTAAATAACATCTGACTCAGTCTGCAAAATCTCTACTACATGAAAATCTGACAACTGTCTAAAACTGGGACAAGGCCCCTAGTAGACCAATACTATAATAAGTGACATAATCTGAAAAGATTAATATAATAAAAGAAGATGCAGAAACATAATCTACTATGGAAACATGGTCAATTCTAAATTCAACACAAGTATAGAAACTGTAAATCAACTACATCTAAATAACATCTGACTCAGTCTGCAAAATTTGTACTACATGAAAATCTGACAACTATCTAAAAATGGGACAAGGCCCCCAGTATACCAAAATTGAAATAAGTGACATAATCTGAAAAGACAGGCCTTCAAGAATAGAGAAGGCTCACCACTGCACAATCTGATCAGCTGTCTGAATTATCTACTGCTTATTTGGACCCCTAGACTGAGTCTCAGAACCTAAGAGTTAGAGGGAGAGAGGGTCAATACAGATGTACTGGTACGCATAGCATATCCAAAATAATCATTTATTATTCAACATATATGAGAGAAATTTAAAATAGTTCATAAGTATATAATATAGTAAGAATTTATATGGGCATTTTAAAGACTCTGTAAAAACTCATCTCAACTTTAAGAAATCTGTTTTACTTATGCCTAGGTGGTATACACTACAACTCTTAAAAATTCCATGGGCTATATGGAAATTGCCATTAACTCGGCAGAGAAGCCCCCAACCTAAGTGTGCTCAAGGGTCAGAGTCTCTAAATCTACTACGCCACAAGGCCGTCGCCAACGTACAATAATAATTTACCCGTATTGGCAAATACGATTTCAGGCTAAGAGTTACTTGAACTCGCGCCTTCTTCAGGTAACCACCTAACCCTCTTTAAGCCCCTTTTTAAAACTCTATCAAAACATACAGTCTTTGAAAACATGTTATGAAAACATAATATGTTATGGCATAAATACATATGGTATCATCATACCATTGACTTTCAAGTCACATCTCTGATCCATTATTAGTCTATCGTAAATCTCTATTTTCAAAACACAAGTTTTGGAACCACCATTTCAATAATTCAATTCAAAGAAATTCTTTCTCAAACCTCATGTAAACACATACAAGGAACTCATCTTTGTCAAGCATTTCAGTAGTACAGTAGAAGGTGGTCATGTTAAAGTTCTCAATTCAGATGCAATTCTTTCTCTTAAACACAAGAACACATTTATATCAAGAAACACCCTCTCAACAATTTCAAATCATGCTCAAATACTATAATATTGTGAAAACATCTTTCAAATCACAAAATGATAATCTTTAACTCAATACACGAGAGGGAGTTCATAATTTATGCTCTCAACAATCTTAAATCTCAAATTCCATACATATATGTATACATGTAAATCAATTTAAAGGATAGGAACACAAGGTCAGAACAATAGTAACATTAAAACATTCGGAGTAGGTAATTTAGAACATAGATTCCAAAACCCTTTGAAATCCATGCATAAAAATCTAAAAATCATGCTCTAATGGTTTTAAGCTCATGTAGTTTTTTTTAGGATAAACCCCACGTACCTCTATCTAAAAATTTAAAGGATGCTTTACGGCTTAGGGATTCTAAATCTTCAATTTATTTTGAAAACTCATGGTTGAATCTTGATTTATTTGGATTATCATTATGGAACCCTAGAGAGTGTTCTTGAATATTTTTGGTTAATTGAGGTTGAAATCTCGTGTTTGGACTGATAAGGGTGTGGGAAAATATCCAATATACCCTTAATAAGATCGGTATTAAAATATAACTGGGAGACCAATTTCATGGGCTACCGCGACGTGCCACTATCGCGGTGGTTCACTAGAAATTAACGAATGAGAATTTGGCCCACTCCGTGATGCGCCACCATTGTGAAGTCCCATTGAAAAATTAATGATCTTTATTTACACCTTCTCCGCGACACACCAAGGACAGGAATGGCGGTGTTTTATGAATAGGTCTTAAATTAAACATAACTCCTTCACCGAGTGTCCATTTTGGATGCATCTTATGTCGACGAAAAACTTATTCAATCATCTATGAAATAAAAAGTCAAAATCTAAGGGATTCCACCAGGAAAAAAGTATAAATTATTATAGAAGCCAATTGTTGATATTTTAGGGACAAAATTTAGATAAGAAAAACTTTGGGGTGTTATAGCAGGCTAGGCCACAGAGTAAGAAAATATCCTCAGCCAGGTCCTCAGGGTTAGGAGAACTGTTCCTCAGCTTAGTTCGATTGCCCAAATCAATAGGGTGCCACTTCCAGTGCTACTAGTGGGCAACCCCCAAACAGACTTTATGCTCTCTAGTCCCAACTAGATCAGGAAAAATTCCCCTGATGTGGTTACTGGTACGTTACAGGTATTTAATATGTATGTTTACTCTTTGCTAGATCCAGGAGTTTCTTTGTCTTTTTTTATTCTATATATAGCAGGCGATTTCGGAATTAGTCCTAAATTGTAGCAGAGCCCTTTTCAATCTCTACCCCAGTGGGTAAAACCATCATTGCCCGGTGGGTATACAGGAACTTCCCAATTACGATATTTCAGCAAGTCACGTCAGTAGATTTTGTTGAATTAGAGATGACTGCCTTTGATATCATTCTCGGCATGTATTGGCTTTATTCCTACTATACCATAGTCGACTGCAGGAATAGAATAGTCCAATTTTAGTTTCTGAATGAACCTGTCCTAGAGTACAGGGGTAGTACTTCAGCTTTTAGAGGTCCGCTTGTTTCCTACCGTCGGGCACGAAAAATAATATCTAAGGGATGTGTCTATCATCTTGTTCATGTCAAGGACACTAGATCCAAAATGCCCAGTCTTGAATTTGTCCCTGTAGTGAATGAATATTCAGATGTCTTTCCCAAAGATCTTCCAGGAATTTCTCCCCAAAGGGAAATAGACTTTGGCATTGATCTTCTTCCAGATACTTAGCCTATCTCTATTCTTCCATATGGAATGGCACCAGCAGAACTCAAAGAATTAAAAGAATAGTTGAAGGATCTCTTAGATAAGGGATTCATCAGACCCAGTGTTTCCCCGTGGGGTGCACTATTCTTATTAGTGAGAAAGAAAGATGGTTCTCTTAGAATGTGCATAGATTACCGTCATCTCAATAAAGTCATGGTTAATAACAAGTACCCACTTCCCAGAATCGATGACTTATTTGACCAACTTCAGGGTGCCAGCAATTTCTCTAAGATAGACCTCAGATCTGGCTATCATCAGATCAGAGTCAGAGAATATGACATTCCAAAAATAGCTTTTCGTACTCGATATTGTCACTTTGAATTTCTAGTCATGTCCTTTGGTCTTACCAATGCCCTAGCTGCTTTTATGGACTTGATGAACCGAGTGTTCTAGCAGTACTTGGACATATTCATCATAGTCTTCATAGAGGATATCTAGTCTATTCCCGCAGTGAGTGTGATTACGCAGACCATCTCAGAATTGTACTTCAGACCCTCATAGATCATCAGTTGTTTGCCAAATTCAGTAAGTGCAAGTTTTGGCTAAGGTCAGTTGCATTCCTTAATCATATCATTTTCGGTGATGGCATTAGGGTTGATTCTCAAAAGACTGAAGCAGTAAGAAACTGGCCCAGACTTGTCTCTCCATCAGATATCAGGAGTTTCTTAGGTTTGGCTGACTATTACAGACAGTTTGTTGAATAATTTTCTTCTATTACATCCCCTATGTCCAGATTTACTCAGAATAAAGTCAAGTTTCAGTGGACAGATCCTTGCAAGAAGAGTTTTCAAGAGTTAAAGACTCGATTTACCTCAGCTCCAGTCTTAGCTATTCCAAATGGTTTGGATGGGTTCGTAGTGTATTGTGATGCATCCAGAGTAGGTTTGGGTTGTGTCCTCATGCAGCATGGTAAGTTCATAGTCTATGCCTCTAGACAACTAAAACCCCATGAGTCTACCCATCTCAGCCTACCGAGTATGACATCCTCAGTTAGTAAAAGAAATCTGGTCTAGAACCTCAGTAGCTACCTCCAGCGTAATATTATAAATATCCCTCGAGTGATGGTTTCTGCCATGGCTCAAGAACTTATGTTCAAGGCTCTATAGTATATATCCAATAATCTTGTCCCTAAAATTCAGTGATTAGGCACTAAGCTTCTTCTTAAACTAGAACCAAGCCTCATAGTTCGACTCAGAATGAATATGTCTGAAATTGTATATATTATCTTTAAAGTACAACATCCTAGCCAGAGGAAAGAATCGATTTAAGAATTGTTTTCACAATTCATTCCATATAGTGATAGATCTTCTTAGAAGTTCTTCCAACCATTATAAAGTTTCTCCAGTTAGTGAGAAGGGGAACAACCTCAGTCTAAGTTCCTCCTGGTCCACCCTCGGGATAGTGTTAGAAGTGTAGATCCCTACAAAGATATCAAGGTGCATATTAGCATCATTTGTAGATGATCCAAAAAATAGAACTTTCAAGTTTAAGAACTGGATCATGGCACTTGTTCTATCAAATTTAATATTGGGGGCAGTGTAGGAGAAATAATAGCCCCTATATCTATCGGCTCAACTTATCCCATGTCTTTCTTATCATTATATGGCTAGAAATACTGGAATGCTAGGATAACTTAAGCCTAATCTCTATGAAATCCATCTTAATTTCCGTCGAGTACTGTTCAACGATCAACTACTGACCTTGTCCTGGCTATCTCTGCCTGCTGAGCCAACCATGATTCCTTAGCCTCTCTTCACTGATTATCTTCCTCTGCTTGCATTTTCTCCATCCATATATCTATAATATTATATAGGCCACCTAGAGTAGGAGAAGGTACAACATTTAGATTATCTCAAACTCCTTCAAAAGTTCATGCATATACTGGGTCTTCCATCATACAATTAGGCTATAATAGTCTCTCTGGTTTAGGATTTAATGGGAGTAAGGGATTGTCTTGACTTCTAGTGCCAGTCATGAGTATACCCAACTAAGAATAAAAAATTAAAGACCTAAAAACTCAAACAAACTCCATTCAATACAACACTGTCTTCCCCGGCAACGATGCAAAAATTTTTATCAATGCCCAAACTACACCTCCAATTGAGGATAAAGCAGCCTATCTCAAGTATAATAACCCAACTAGGTTAGGATTAAATCCAAAAGGAAGACTTGGATGTATATCTCTGGTTTGCTGAACTCAATAATCTAAATAGAAAGTAAATAAAGGGTTTTTAGTAACAGTATCGAACAAGTAACAGTATGTAACTTTTGTTATAAACAGTCGGAGATGAACACTAGAGCTTTGTTCCCCTGGTTTCTCAAATTTGTAGGTTTATCATGCTTTGTTGAACCAACCTAGTATACAAAATTTGATAAGTTATGTAATCTCAACTATCGTATGGACTCATTGACGGATTTCATTCTTGACCTTTTGAGTCATAGAATATCGCATTACTAACCCTTATCCTATATTCCAATTAACTATTACCTTTTGAGTCTCAAGTTATTAAATGATAGATAACCATCTTACATGGATAATACTGATTAGCTTAGATCGATAGCTAATCTTCAAATTATTATTGTAATTATGTTTTCCTAGTTATTACTCCACTTCAGAAGTAAGTAGCAATAATTTAGGCAGGATCCCAATGTTTGCAACCGCTATAATAACTGTTAAACCAAAGATAATACAATGCATGCACAAGTACTATTTTATATCAAATTCACACTTCCCCACTTGATCAATATACTAGGGTTCCCAAAACCCTAGCTAAGGGTTTAAGTTTCTCATTCTTATGAAATGATCAACAAAATTCATGATTAAAGCCATTAAACGATATCACAAGAATAATTGAATAAAACTCAAAGTATGGAACTGAATTATCAACCAAAATAATACACAAGTAATGCAAAGATCAAAGTCAAATCTTGCAATCAAAATATAAGTTGTAAGAGTTAAAAGTGCATAACCTAACTACAAAACATCAATGGGGTATATGTTGTACACAAGGAAACCCTTAAAATAAAATCCCGAATGAAAAAAGGAAATTTGAGGTCGGTGGTCACTTATTAGGCCATATACCGACCATATGTGAACCTAGGTAAGTACAGAACTTCATCACATACCTGGGTCACATATGGACCATATGTACCATATATGAACCATATATGGAGATAGGTATGTGAAGAGTCTTTTTTATTCTTCTCCTGAGCCTCTGGACTTCAATTTCTGGCACATACTTTGATCACCTACGCCTGGTAAGTAACACATACACCCAAAATTGCCTTCGTAAGTAGCCAAAAATTTCAATTTCCATTTCTTTCTTTTGTTTATCATCCAAAACCTAATTTCCTGCAAAATAAACCAAAAACACATCATATCACACAAAGCAGCCTAAGATACATTCATATTTTCATAGTTTTAAGCATCGAAAGTGCTATAAATTCATAGAAGATCAATGCTATACTCATCTCTCAATCTCAATCATAATATCAGCTCTCTTCTCCAACTCATATTAGTGGAGAGAGTTTTCAAAAATATGTCTTTTTTTATTGAAAAATAGTGTTTACCAGTTGGACAAGTATATCATGAATGTATATTTATGGAATAAGATTGTAATGCTAAGAATCAACTCAAATGATGATAACCAATACATCCTATACAAAATATATACAAGTGAGCCTAAAAATTAACATAGTATGTCCAAAATTGTAACACCCCAAAAATACACCATAGGCGTCATACGGTGCTTACAGTCTCGAGAGATCACAAGCTAACCCATGAGCTGGTACCTGCTGTAAGCACAGAATAATATAGTAACAAAATACATATAAGAAAAAATAACTACATAATGCCAAAATTTTAAACACTGAGATCATTACTGAATCATGAGTGTGAAGACATACTGAAAGTCAAATAAAAACACGGATAAACTGACTAACTATCTATTTTCTGAAATCCTCTAACTGACTGAAAAGAGTTGATGGGACAGGCCCCAACTAACTCTAACTGTCTATGAAAAATAAAAAGCTGAACTACTAAAATAACTAAAATAAATAACCATGTCCTTGATAGAAGAAGACTCACCACAACTACTGTAGCTAATAGGTGGATCTATCAAAGCTCAGTCAGGAAATTGAGAATCCAAACCTACGATATAAGACATCATAGTGCAAAGATAATGTATACGATCAGTACTTTAAATATAATAGTATGTGACATAAGGTTTGGATGAAATTCATAGGTTTATGTGCATGAGATAATTATTGAAATAATAGCATGAGTTGACTGAGTTTAAATACATGAAAGCTGTAAAATCTGAAAATGCAAGACCAAGCATATAACCTGACTCTGAATTAGTATGTAAACTAAAATACTGATAACTGTATGCTATGGTCAAATAAACCTGATCCTGTAGCCTGGATTTCCACACCCAAAGAAAATATCACTGCCAGCTCTACACACACCCTGATGATATCTACCATATTTATGGCAAAGGGGATTAGTGTGGCCATTGTTTATACTGCCTTGGGACATAGAGCCTGGCGCCCTATCCCGATTATCATTTCTGAACTTTGTCACTGGAGCACTAGCCAAAGATGGATCTGGGGCAGAAGATTTCAAACGAAATTGAGGACAGCTACCACCCTCTGATCTTGGATGAGCAAAGTTGAAACTACATGTCCTAGCCCTCTTATTCTCTCTTTCTTTCCTCTTAACCTTCTCCTCCTCAGTATGCTGAGCATGGACAATAAGCCTAGACAAGTCCATCTCTTTAATCAACATTGTGGTCCGATACTTCTTGACCACACTATCAGATACACCACATATAAACTTACTCATTCTAGACCTGTTATCAAGCACCACATGAGGAGTATACCTTGCCAACTGAGTAAACTTAAGCGAATACTCCTTTACACTCATACTACCCTCTTTAAAATTAATAAACTTCAGCACCTAAGCTTCCGTAAACTCCAAAGGGAAGAATCTATCTAAGAAGACAGTAGAAAAATCCTACCATTCTACAAGCCCTACAACTGCGCCTCTATTTCCCTTCTACTACTTATACCAGGTGTGACCTATATCTTAAAACTGATAGGTAGCCAAATCAGCACTCTCACTAGATGTGATACCCATAATGTCAGTAAACTTCTGAAGCATGTCAATAAAATCCTACGCATCCTTATCAGACTTGGATCAAGAAAACTAAGGAGGATTCATTCGGGTGAAGTCCCGAATCCTAGAGACAGCTGAATTAACCACTAAATTAGATGGGATAGTAATCTGTTGATTATTATGAGCTACTAATGAGTGGGGTAAAGTAGTGAATGCATCTCTGAACTTATCATGAGAGACATGCTCATTCGGGGAATCTTCCTAAACAGGCGGAGGTATGGGATAATTTTTGTTTCTTCTTCGTTAGTCTTTCTGGGAGGTATTTTCTGTAAACGAAAGGAGAAGTGAATTAGGAAGAGAGTTTAAATAGAGCTCATGCTTATTGGAATGACATGAATACTGTAAGAAGAAAAACTTTTTCCTCAAACTTCTTGTAGCCTCCTGTCCATAAGTATGGCGCGCTTCACACCCATGCATAAGACTCTACTCAACGCGGCTTTCAGACACTCTAGGACACTCTAAAACCTTAGCATCTGATACCAAGTTTGTAATTTCCAAAAAATATACCCTGGGAACCACACGGTGCTTAAAGTCCTGAGAGACCATAAGCTAACCCCTAAATTGTTACCTTTTATGAGCACTGAATAATATAGTAACAAAATACATATGTATAGAAATAACTGAATAATGACAAAGGTTTAAACACTGAGATTATTACTAAACCATAAGTTTGAAGACATACAAAAAGTAAAATAAAAACACTGATAAACTGACTAATTGTCTGTCGTCTGAAAGCCTATAACTGACTAAAAAGAGTTGATGGGACAGGCCCTAAAAAACTCCAACTATCTAACTAGATTAAAAAGATGAACTCCTAAAATAACTAAAATAAATAACCATGTCCTAGATAGATAAAGACTCACCATGACTACTACTGCTAATAGGCGGATCTGTCTAAGTGCGGTCAAAAAATTGAGCATCCGAACCTATGATGTAAGACATCATAGCGCAAAGAAAACTTATGCAATCAGTAGTTTGAATGTGTTGGTATACGAGATTAGGTTAGGCTGAAATTCATAGGTTTATGTGCATGAGATAATGACTGAATGAATAGCATGAGATGACTGAGTTTAAATACATGAAAGCTATACAATCTGAGAATGCATGACCAAGCATATAACCTGATTCTAAATTAGTCTATAAACTGAAATACTGATAACTGAATATCTGATAACTGTATGCTATGATCAAATAAACTTGAAACTAAATTTTATACTGAATACTGGACTGAGACTATAGGAGCTATCATCTAACTGGCATTCCCCAATATGAGAAAATTGGGGTCCAACCTATGACCACAGTTGAAAGGGTTTCAGTACCATGCCACGGGTACTAACAATGGCTGTGTGGATCCACTAAACTGATGTCCTAAAAGAGTAATGAGTCACCCTTAACTGTCAGGTACTCTAAGGAGATAAGTGTCAACCCTCAACTGGCAGGTGGACATCTCAACCTATGCTGGCTATGTAGTTCTAGAAAGCAGGGATTGCTACTAAGGATCACACCCTCTACTAGCAGGTGAACCCCTATCCCTGGGTTTGCTCGGTGCTAAATCCTACTTCCAACTGAACAAACTCAAATTACTAATTTGATCTAAGTTTGACTAATAGGACAACTGACTAAACTGGTAATGCTAAAATACATCTGAAACCTTTCTGAAAATACTGAGACTAAGTAATCAGCTAAGTTTTGGGTATTCATAACCCCCGAGACTCGATAGCAATAACAATAGGATCATACTAAAGCTTTGGGAAACATAATAAGTACTCATTGTTCAAAACCTAATCTTTTAGGCATTTTATCAAAAAAAAATATAGGTTATGAGTTAAGGCATGGGAATAGTTAAATCATATGATAACAACATAATTGCAATATTAAGACATGGATTAAGGATTTAACATATGAATATCACCATACAAATGTGTTAAGGGAAATTTCAAACAAAACACATGGTAAACATAATTTGTAATCAATGTTCATAATAGCTTCGTGATGATAACTCATAACATGTAAAAGTCATAACTTTAAACTTGAAAATGGGTTCTTGGACTCCATAGGTTAAAATGACCCATGGATGAACATCTAACATACCTTAATTGATGAATTAGTGAAAGTTCTTGATGATTTCTTGAAGCTTGAGCTTAAATTTTGAAGATACTAGGGTTTGTTCTTGAGAGAGAATATTGTCTTTTAGAGGATTTATGAATATCGGGGCAAATAATGCTCCTAGGGACTCTATATTCCATGTTATGGATGAGTTTGGATGAGGCAAGTTGACCCAAATACCTTTAATGATGAGGGTTTAAAAAGCTGAAGGGGGCCACCCAACTCACGTGATGCGAACCCTCACTGGGTCAAGCAGCCAACGTGGCACGACCCCAAGCCTGGGTCAACTACCCATCGTGGCACGGCTTTATCATGATGCCTTGCTATTTTTTATATCCAAACACCGTCCAAACCTCATCTAAAAGTTTTGAAACTTACCTGAGATGTTCCATCAACAACTCCGACCATGATCAACTTAGAAATTAACGTTCTAAAGTCGGGAAATTTAAAATTAAAATCATCAAAGTTTAAGGCGCTTTAGAGAAGACTAAGACTTAACACTTAGTGAAATTTTCTAAATCTTGGACTACTTTAACATGCAATAGTAAGCCAAAATGAGGTGGGATGTTATGGGGTCTTACAATATCCCCCTTGAAAATATTTATCCTTGAATGAGACTGATTAAGTTGAGAATGCTGAGGTACTGAGAGTACATGCTGAAAGTGCATAATTGAAAACATGGCTACATGACTGAGTCTGAAAAATGGTTTATAACTGAACTGATTCATGAATGTATGCAATGACATAAAGATGATTACATGGATGGAACTAAGAATTGAAAAGAGAAATTCTAAGAAGAACTGTTTATTTAAGTGAAGTCTGAGTGTGGGGAAAAGAGGTGAGGGTACTTGGTTCACAGATCTTCTTCTGTTTCCCAAGTAGCTCCCTCTACAGACTGATTCCGCCAAAGACTTTGACCAAGGAAACTTCTTTGTTCCTTAGTTTTTGAATCTGATGATCAAGGATTTCAAATGGAATTTCTTCATAAGAAAGGCTATCCTGAACATCTGTACTTTATAAAGGAACAACTATAGCTGGATCACCAATACACTTTTTAATAAAGAAACATGGAATACTAGGTGAACGGATGCCAAATCTACGAGAAACTAAAGCTCATATGATAACCTTCTATAACCATTCAAGATCATATAAGGGACAACATATCGGGGATTTAGTTTTACCTTCTTGCCAAATCTCTTCACTCCCTTCATGGGAGAGATTTTCAAATATACTAAGTCGCTAAACTCCAACTCAAGATCTCTTCTCCTCACATTTACGTAGGATTTCTGATGACTTTGGGTTGTCTTAAGCCTCTCCCTGATCAACTAAACTTTCTCTAATGCATCAAACACTGAATCGGGCCCTATCAACACAGTTTTACCACTTCAAACTAACCAATGGGAGATCTACATCTCTTCCCATAGAGAGCCTCAAATGGAGCCATCTAAATACTGGATGATAACTATTATTATAGGCAAACCTGATCAAAGGTAAGTGATAATACCAACTATCCTTAAAGTCGATAACACATGCTCTAAACATATCCTATAAGGTATGAATGGTCCTTTCTGCCTGACCATCAGTCTGAGGGTGAAAGGTTGTACTGAGATAAACTTGGGTACTAAGACCCTTCTGAAATGCCTTCTAAAAGTGAGAGGTAAACTAAGTACCTCTATCTAAGATTATAGACAACGGGACTCCATGCAACTTAATCAACTCTCTGAGATAAAGCTTGGCATAGTCCTCGGCTAAATAATAAGTATGGACTAGCAAGAAATGGGCTGATTTAATTATTTTGTCTATAATAACACAAATTGAGTCGTGTTGACAATGCAAATGGGCAATCCTATTACAAATTCCATGTTCACCTCTTCCCACTTCTAAGTGAGGATGCTGAACTCCTGCATAGTGCCACTAGGCCTTTGTTGTTCAACCTTAACTTGCTGACAATTAGAGAACTTAGCTACAAACTCTGCAATATCCCTCTTCATACCACTCCACCAATAGATCTCCCACAAATTATGGTACATCTTAGTGTCCTCTAGGTGAACAGAGTAACACGCACCATGCGCTTCTGCGAGGATTCTCTTCTTCAACCCATCAATCACGTCACATATAGCCTATCCTGACATCGCAACACACTATCTCCCCCTTAGGAGAAAACCTCTACTTTTTTATCTCTGACTGACTTCTTTAACTTAACTAGAATGGATCCCTATCTAGCTTTTCTTTCACTTCAGAAACTAAAGACAATTCTGAACTATTCTGAACCCACACACTACCCTCAGCTGAATCAACCAAATAAACACATAGTTTAGCAAGCTGATGAACCTGCCTGACTAACTTCTTTTTATTATCCTCAACATGAGCAACACTACCCATAGACATTATAGTAAGGGCATCTTCTACTACATTGGCCTTGCCCGGATGATACAAAACACTCATATCATAGTCTTTCAACAATTTCAACCACCTTCTCTAATGAAGATTTAGATCTTTCTTAAAAACACATACTGTAAGATTTTGTGATTTGTGAACACATCAACATGCACCCCATAGAGATAATGCCTCAAAATTTTCAAGGCAAACTCAACAGCTGCTAACTCAAGATCATAGGTAGGATAATTCTTTTCATGGGGCTTAAGTTGTCTAAAGGCATAAGCTATTACCTTACCTCTCTACATTAACACATAACCAAGATCAACTCTGCAAGTATCATAGTAAACAACAAACCCATCTGAACCATCTGGCAACATCAAAACTGGGGTTGAGGTGAGTCGTGTCTTCAACTCCTGAAAACTCTTCTCACAAGAATTTGACAACTGAAACTTGACTTTTTTCTAGGTAAATCTGGACATGGGGTACGCAATATATGAAAACCCTTCAACAAACCATTGGTAATAGCCATTTAAACCCAAGAAACTTCTAATATCTGATAGAGAGATGGGTCTGGTTTAGTTTCTTACTACTTTAGTCTTTTGAGGGTCAACTATAGTGCCATCATCGTAAATAATATGGCCAAGGAAAGGTACTGATGTTAGCCAAAATTTGTACTTACTAAATTTGGCAAACAACTGATGGGCTATAAGAGTCTATAATACAATTCTAAGGTGGTCTGCATAATCATATTCACTACGGGAATAAACAAGAATGTCATCAATGAAGACTCTGACGAACATGTCTAAGTACTTCTTGAACACTCAGTTCATCAAGTCCATAAAAGTTGTTGGAGCATTTGTTAGACCAAATGACATAACTAGAAACTCAAAGTGACTATATCGGGTTCTAAAAGTTATTTTCAGAACATCACATTCTCTGACTCTGAGCTAATAATATCCGGACCTAAAGTCTATCTTAGAGAAATAATTGGTAGCCTGAAGTTGGTTGAACAAGTCATTAATTTTGGGGAGTGGGTACTTATTATTGATGGTGACTTTGTTTAACTGACGGTAATAGATGCACATTCTGAGAGAACCATCTTTTTTGCAAGAAAAGGACTGAAGAGCCCCATGGGGAAACACTGGGTCTGATAAATCCCTTATCTAGGATATCTTTCAACTATTCTTAAAATACCCTAAGCTAGGTTGGGGCTATTTTGTAGGGCGTAGTAGAGATAGGCTGGGTATCTGGAAGAAGGTCTATTCCAAAGTCAATTTCCCTTTCGGGAGAAACTCCGAGAAGATCTTTAGGGAACACATCTGGAAATTCCCTCACTACTAAAACTGACTCAAGATTGGGAGTCTCAAAATTAGAGTATTTAACTTAGGCAAGATAGTAAAAATACCTATTGGATATCATTTTTCTTACTCTAAGGTACGAAATAAGCTGACCCCTAAGCGTTGAAGTTCTACCCTTCCATTCAATTACTGGTTCATCTAGAAACTGAAATTGAACGATTCTATTTCTACCGTCAACTAAAGAATAGCATAAGTGAAGACAATTCATGCCAAGAATGACATCAAAATTAGTCATCTCTAACTCCACAAGATCAACTGAAGTGACTTTCTGGGATATTATGATCGGACAGTTCCTATATGCCTGTTTAGCTACAATAGAGACACCTACAAGGGTAGACACTAAGAAATCTTCTGCTAAGGTTTTGGGAATGACTTCATAGTTGATAGATATATAAGGGGTTACAAAAGGAAAAGAAGCCTCGGGATCTAACAAAGCATAAATATGTAAGTAAAAGACCTATAACGTACCCATAACCACATCAGGAGAACTTTCCTGATCCTATCAGTACTAAAGTGCATACAATCAGTTTGGGCGCTTACCACTGGTTATGTTGGAAGAACCAACCTATTGAGTTGGCAGATCGGATAGAACTAGGGGACGACTTGACTGACCCTGCTGACTAGTATTTGGGCAATCCTTGATCATGTGGCTTGGCTTGCTACACCCAAATAACACATCACTTCTGGCTCTACACATACCCTAATGATTTTTACCATATTTCTAGCAAAGGGGATTAATGCTACCACTATTTACACTGTCTTGGGACTTAGAGCCTAGCGCCCTATCCTGATTATCCTGGAACTGGAGCACTAGACGAAGACAGGGCTGGGGCAGAATATTTCTGAAGGAATTAAGGACAGTTACCACCCTCTGATCTTGGCTGAGAAAAGTTGAAACTACCTATCCTAGAGCTCTTATTCTCTCTTTTTATCACCTTAACCTTCTCCTCCTCAATCTGTTGAGCATGGACCATAAGCCTAAACGATTCCATCTCATTAATCAACATTGTTGTCCTACACTTCTTGACCACACTATTAGATACACCAGACATAAACTTTCTCAATTTAGACTTGTTATCAGCCACCACATGAGAAGCATACCTTGCCAACTAAGTAAACTTAAGCGAATACTCATTTACACTCATACTACCCTGCTTTAAATAAATAAACTCCAGCACCTAAGTTTCCCTACACACCAAAGGGAAGAATCAATCTAAGAAGGTAGTAGCAAACTCCTCCTATTCTATAAGCCCTGAATTTGTGCCTCTATCTCTCTTCCACTACTTATCCAGGTGTGAGATACATCCTACAACTAGTAGGTAGCCAAATCAGCACTCTCATTAGATGTGACACTCATAATATCAGTAACCTTCTGAACCATGTCAATAAAAAACGGCACATCCTTATCAAACTCGAATCTAGAAAATTGAGGAGGATTCATTCGAGTAAAGTCCTAAATCCTAGAGGCAGCTAAATTAGCCACTAGCTTAGATGGGATAGAAACCTGTTGATTATTCTGAGCTTCTACTGAGTGGTATAAAGTATTGAATGCATCTCTGAACTCGACATGAGATACATGCTCATTCAAGGGAATTTCCTGAACAGGCAAAGGTACGGGCTGATTTTCATTTCTTCTTTATTAGCCTTTCTGGGAGGCATTTTCTATATATGGAATGAATAGTGAATTAGGAAGAGAGTTTAAATAGAGCTCATGCTCATTCCCAACATGAATACTGAAAGAAGAGAAACTTTTCCTAAAATATCTTGTAGCCTCTTGTCCATAAGTGTAGCGCGCTTCACACCCATGCATAAGACTCTTCTCAATGTGGCTTTCAGACTCTCTAGGACACTTTAAAACCTTAGAATTGGATACCAAGTTTGTAATGCCCCAATAATACACCCTAGGCTCTACATGGTGCTTACATTCCCAAGAGACCATAAGCTAACCCATGAGCTGGTACCTGCTATGAGCACTAAATAATATAGTAACAAAGTACATATAATGACAAAGGTTTAAAAACTGAGATCATTACTGAATCATGAGTCAGAAGAAATACTAAAAGTCAAATATAAAAACTAATAAACTGACTAACTGTTTATTGTCTAAAAGCCTATAACTGACTAAAAAGAGTTGATGAGATAGGCCCCAACTAAGTCCAACTGTCTAACTAAAATGAAAAGTTGAACTACTGAAATAACTAAAATAAATAACCATGTCCTCGATAAATAAAGACTCACCATGACTACTACTACTGATAGGCGGATCTATTTAAGCGCGGTCAGGAAACTGAGTGTCCGAACCTATGATATAAGACATTATAGTGCAAAGAAAACTCTTGCGATTAATACTTTAAATGTACTGGTATGCGAGATAAGGTTGGATTGAAATGCATAGGTTTTTGTGCATGAGCTAGTGACTGAATGAATAGCATGAGATAACTAAATTTAAATACAAGAAAGTTGTAAAATCTGAGAATGCATGACCAAGCATATAAACTGATTTTGAATTAGTCTGTAAACTGAAATACTAATAACTGAATAACTGATAACTATATGCTATGGCCAAACAAACCTGAAACTGATTTCTATACTAAATACTAGACTGGGACTATGGGAGCTATCATCTAACTAACATGCCTCAATATGAGAAAATTAGGGTCCAACCTGTGACCCCAGTTGGAAAGGTGCCAGTATCGTGCCATGGGTACTAATAATTGTTTTGTGGATCCACTAAACTGATGTCCTAAAGGACTAATGAGTCACCCTCAACTGGCAGGTGCTCTAATGAGGTATGTGGCAATCCTTAACTGGTAGGTAGACATCTCAACCTACGCCAGCTATGTAGTTCCATAATGCATGGATTGTTACTAAGGATCACACCCTCTACTGGCAGGTGAACCCCCATCCCTGGATTCACTCGGTGTTAAATCCTACTTCCAAATGAACTGACTCGGATTACTGATTCGATTTAAGTTTGACTTGTAGGACAACTGACTAAACTAATAATGCTTAAATACATCTAAAACCATTCTGATAATACTGAGACTAAGTAATCAGCTAAGTTTTTGGGTATTCATAACCCCTAAGACTCGATAGCAATAACAATAGGATCATACTAAAGCTTTGGGAAACATAATAAGTAGTCATTGTTCAAAACCCAATCTTTTAGGCATTTTATCAAGAAAATGTGGGTCATGAGTTAAGGCATGGGAATAGTTAAATCATGTTATAATAACATAATTCTAATATTAAGACATAGTTTAAGGATTTAACATGTGAATATCACCATACAAACGTGTTAAGGGAAATTTCCAATGAAAACACATGGTAAACTTAATTTGTAATTAAAGTTCATAATAGCTTCATGATGATAACTCTTAACAATATGTAAAAATCATAACTTTAAACTTGAAAATGGGTTCTTGGACTCCATGGATGAAAAGGACCCATGGATGAACATCTAACATACCTTAATTAATGAATTAGTGAATGTTCTTGGTGATTTCTTAAAGCTTGAACTTAAATTTTGAAGAGGATAGGGTTTATTCTTGAGAGAGAATGCTTTCTTTGAGAGGATTTATGAATAAAGGGGCAAATAATACTCCAGAGACCCTAAATTCTGTGTTATGGACGAGTTTAGGTGAGGCAAATTGACCCAAATGCCCTTAATGATGAGGGTTCAAAAACTGAAAGAGGCCACCTAATGCGGTGCGACCCCTGGTTGGGTCAAGGAGCCAATGCAGCGCAACCCCAAGTCTGGGTCAACTACCATCGCAGCTCGACTCTATCATGATGCATTGTTGTTTTGGATATCCAAACATGTTCCAAACCTTCTCTGAAAGTTCTAAAAATTACTTGAGATATGCCGTCAACAACTCTGATCAGGAATCAACTTAGAAACTAATGTTCTGAGGTCAGGAAAGTCGAAAATAAAGTCATCAAAGTTTAAAGGGCTTTGGAGAAGACTAAGCCTTAACACTTTGTGAAATTTTCTAAGTCTTGGATCCCATTAACATGCAATAGTAAGCTGAAATAAGTTAGGATCTTATGGGGTCTTACAATAATTCATAATTGTCAACTCCAATTAGGTACAGTCTAAATATATATGCATACAAGAAATTATTAATATCATATTAACCCCTAACTTGAGTATTTTATCTTGGTAAAAGCAACCAATGCTCAAATTTGGCCTAAATTAGAAAAATAATCTCCCACACGGGCATCATATCTAAAATTAATGGTATTTAGATGCACGGATAAGGACAATGATATCAAATAAAGCCCCACATGGGCAACACATAATACCAAATATTGCGAGTCAATAATAATAGCATATAAGGAGGCCCCACACGAACACACAACAGGATAAATAATCTTGAAATATAATTCCTATAGTTATTTCTCCATATCTATAGCATGCTTTACTTATTCATTACAAACCTAGATCAATCTAAAAGAAGTTAAGCCATAAACTACATCAAAATTATAAAATCCCAGTCTTCTAAAGTCCTTCCACTCAAAGCCTTCCCCTTACAAACAGCCTCAACACCAAGTACAACATTTAAATATAGCATCAAAGCATTGAAAGAAAGTTAACGATACTCATATTTCCCATATTTGGGTATGAGTCAAAATGGGTTCAAAAAATAAATTTGAAAATAAAATAAGTAAAATTAGAATTTTGTTTAAAGACACAATTTCAAAGGTTATGGGAGCCTACAACAGAAAACCCATAAAATGGGTCAAAATCAAGGTCAAAATTTATGAAAACCCTTTTTTAAACTTTATCGATAAAAAATCTAATTTTTCCATTTTTAAATCATGGTTTAAAGGTCTTTTTAAGATAAAATCAATGCGATATAGTGAGATTATGAGTTTAGAAGTTACCCACACAAAAATCAATGTTGAAACCCTCAAATATTACCTTTTCCAAAGCTTGGTGGTCTATCATTGGAGACAAATTGATAAAACAAGGGGATCATATATAGTGGTTGTGGCTAAAGTGGATAAGTGGCCGCTTAAGAGACTACCGTTAAAGTGGTACTATGCTGCTAAAGCATCTACCGCTTAAGCAACACCGGGACACTAAAGCAGCTACTAGTTAAACGACCTTCAAACACTAAAGTAGCTTAACCAGATATCAGTTGATGTTGGTTTTGGTGCAAGCCTACCAAGCTCTGATCGGACCCCATGATATGATCGGAACTCCACCAATACAAACCATATATGCTACTAGGCTTATTTGAATGTTTTGGACTCAATGGCAATGTTAGATTTTCAAAAAAAAGGCCATTTTCACAAAATTAACCATTGGGATCCTATTTCACTATATTCCAAACAAAGGGTCAAAATGTTATATAAAGGTCCCAAAATTGATCCAACCCTGCTACCAGCCGAAATTTGACATTTCAAATCTACTAACAGGGTCTTTTTTTCCATCCAAAGCTCATAATAATAAGTGTTGACTGAAGTCAACTATATGGCTTCTTAAGCCTCTAAAACCACAAACTCACACAACTTTTTCTCGATCACCTCAAGAACTTTGCCAAACATCCCCAAACCTCAAAATCTACATGTAGCAACTACGGGGAATGAAAAAATGGTCAAATCGCATAGGAATGGAAAATTCACAAACTAAGGTCATTATTGTTCAAAATATAATATTTGAATTATTAAGTGGAATTTTACCTATATATGAAGTATAAATTTTTGGCAAAGGGTGTTGATTTAACCACTCTTGACACATAGTAGCTCCACAACTGCTGCAAACCTGGTTGTAATACTGCTACTTGATAAGATTTCTGTTCAAAAAAATACAAATTGAGTTAACCACTTTTTAGTTATGTTGGAAAAAAGTATTAAAGGAATAAGAATAAAAAGGAATTAGTGGTGGATTTGGATAAATCACAGAATATGTTGCATCACAAATATAGTCAGAAGATACAAAAGTGCATTATGTTATCTGGTAGACCTTCTTGGTGCCTGTATTGGAGATTATGATTTATTTCTGATAGAAGGATCAATACCTAGATTCGCTGAATTCAGGTTTTCTTTGAAAGGAATCTATTGGTAATGTTCTACACTTGCTGGAACATTTTCTTCAGAAGAAAATATGGGTATATCCCTTATTATACTAGAAAAGTTTACGGTAAATAGTTTCAACAGAGATCTAGAATAGGAAAAAGATATTCAAAGAACTTAACATCTCTATACACTTTTACTTAACTGGTTTGAAGATTCAACACTTTGTATCCCTTTAAACTAAATAGATATCCTAATAAATTCCTTGTAAGGATCTAGGAATTAGCTTGTCCTAATTTCATGGTAGTGTTTAAACAAAACACAAGCAAACAAAAGATTTAAGATGACGATAATCTAGTGATTTTCCAAACAATATTTCAAATGGTGACTTGTTGTTCAAAATTGATTGATTAAATAGGTTGTAGTAAGAAGTCAATCACACTAAAACCTTTTAAAGAGATATGGTCGATATAGTAAGGCCCTACAAATTCCTAATAAATTCTTATGTTTTCACTCAACTACCTTATTTTGTTGTGGAGTGGCAATACAACTGGTCTAATGTATAGTTCCCTTAAAGGAGAAGAATTTCTAGAAAATTGTCCCTATTCCTAGTTCATAAGCATTGTCGAACCAAGTATTTTGACATTAGTAGAGAATTACCTTTCAAGAAGAGATAAAAAAGACTTTAATGTTGGAAAAGCACTTAATTTTGTGCTTAAAAGATACATCCAGGTAGCTCTCGATAAGTCATCCACAATAGTGAGAACATCCGCAATACTGAGAAAATATCTTTCTCCTTTGCAAGTTGATACATTATACGGTCTCCAGGATTCTGTGTATTAACTCAAATATTTGTTAAGAAGAAATAGTAATCACTGGAAAAGAGGTTTTGTTTGTCTTCCATAGGGAAAATATCACATGAAAAGTCTTGTTTATCTTTGGAGTGAAATAGAATTTACTTTATATTCCTTAAAGAATTGTAAGATAAATATCCCAAATGATAATACCAAAGTTTAGTCGAGTTCGAAACATTATAAACACTGATTTTATTGATTCAATAATTCAATTGAGAGGCAAAATTTCCATGTACAATAGACTGACTTGACTGAAAAAAGGTAACGATTCACTACTATACTCCACATTTAAAGACTTTACTTTATTCCTAGAATATAAAGACTCAATAAAAACTAAAAAGGATTCTAAAATTTAGGACTTGGAACAATTATCATCCAGTACATAGAGGTCACCAACTACTTTTCCAAACACCACTCACATCTTTAGAGAAAGGACATGATATGATACCATATTTGTTAAAAATGACATCATAGTCAAGCTATGTGCATAATCAATTAATAGAAAAAAGGTTATGTTTAAATAAAGCCACATAAATTACATTTTATAGTGCAATATATAGGTTCAAAAAGGCTGACCCAAAGTATGAGACTTTGACTTTAAAGGTTTTTAGGTAACTTTACTAGAATATGTGTATCTAATTGCTTGATATAGTATAAAAGAGTTTTATCATGAGTCATGTTTCATAAGGCCCCTGAATATATTATCCAGAGTGTTGATCCTAGGATAGTAAAAAAATAGTTAAAAATATCAAAAGTTAAGCATCTACCCACAAAATTGGCACAAGGATTTACCTCAGAACTTAAAGAATTTGAGTTGCCTTCCTACACAGTTTGTAGCATCTGAATCAAGCTATCACATTGTTCATTTGTGAAACCTTGTGAATTAAAAGATTTCTCAAGAAGTTTGGTGATGTTTTCTTCTTATGCCATGTTCATATTTACTTGTCCACTTTCATAGATTCTTTTTGGATTATTAAACTTGAAGGATTGTGGATATCTAACTTATAGAATTTCTCCATTTCATATCCTCATTTCTTACAATAAGAGCAAAACAGTATGTTTATTCTCACATCTATGTTAGAAATCTAATTCAATACCAGATTATTTCCCTTGTATCTATTATTACCTTTTTGGTTGTTCCATTTCTAGGCATTAGTTTTAAAAGAAGTAGAATCAATGGTAACTTGGTTTTCTGTATGCACTTCTCTTTGTGTTTCTTTATGTAAAGTAATTGAATATGCTTGTGTTGTAGAAAAGAGTGGCTTCATCATAAGAATATTTCCTCTTACACCAATATAATTTTTATTTAGTCCCATAAGGAACTGAATTAATTGTTGATACTCATTTATTTTAACATTATGAGATTTTGCACCATAATCACACTCACAACTACATATCATGAAAGTACTGAGTACTTTCATCTGATCTTAGAACCTTTTCAACTTTGTGTAGTATCCCACAATATCACCAACTGCTCCTGAGATATTGCTCAGTTCCCTCTACAGCGGAAATATTTTGGTTCCATATCTTTTCTCTTGTTCATTCCAAAAATCCTTGGTTGTTTAAAAGTAAACCACACTCTCCGCTATCTCCTTACTAAGATAGTTTAACAACTAGGATAGGAGCCTATCTTTACACCTTCTCTATTGTTCAAGTAAAGGTGAGTTCTCAACTGGTCTCTCGCATCCTCCATTGATGAAGCCCAACTTTTCTTTTATAGGGAGATTAACACACCCCTACTCTAATTTCCATGACTTCTTCCATCAAAAGTGGTATTTATCTGGTTCATCCTTGGTGAATCCGAAGGAGTGAGAAAGTAAGGGTAGCTAGGATCAATCATATTTTATGATAAAATCCAGGGTTCCTTAGATTCACTAGTCTCAATTTTTTCTACTTTGATGAAAATAATGTTTTTGAAAAAATATGAGTATACTAGTAATTAGAGTTCTGCTCTAGTACCATGAAAGAAGAGAATGAATTTAGGGAAGATACTAATGGTATTATTGTGTGTTTTAAAATATGTACATGTCTGTCTTATAGAGAAAACTATATACACGTTCAATGCAAGAAAAAAAACATCTAGCTGACCTTCTACAATAGAAACAAGCTCATACTAGACTTATACAAAAGAGTGATAGAATCCTATTAAAGTATGTAAAAGGTTTAAACTTACCCCTCTACTTTGAAAAATTAGCAAAATATACCCTTTCTCATACTTTGGAGTCAAATTTACCCTCACCATGAAACTTTAGGGCTAAATCTACCCCTCTACTTTGGAAAATTGGCTAAATATAGCCTTCGTTATACATTGAGACTAAATTTACCCTTAATGTCATACTCTAGGGGTAAAATTAACCTTCATTGTTAAAAAAAATTTCACATGTACCATTCTTTTAACAAAAAAATCAAATCAACATTAAATGGCTCATTTTTGAAAAATAAAACACACCTAAATCTAAACCACCTGATTTGACCCATAGATAAATAGAACTCTCCTCAGTTTTGTTGGTCGAATTTTTTCAATGAATAAATATACTTTTGTTTCAATGTACAGAACTAGTAGTTGTTTATAAATGAACAAAAGGTAAAAAGGAATGGGATAATACAGAATCATAGAACTAGAGAAAATGTCTATTTACGAACTTTGCTCCTGTTCAAGTTATGTTCAAATTTCAAAATATGGTATGCAATTGTATGAGCATCTAGATTCTATAATAAGAGGATTGTAAGGTCCTATTAAACTTTGATCAATTTATTTTTGACCCTCCCTTATGCATAACATAATTTTTTAACTAGAATAAGGATAAGGGATGTTAAAGGAGTGTTTTGGAAAAGTTTTAGGACTTTCAAAAGGGATTCATGGTCATTTTAGGATCCCAAGGTAGTGAAGGTCCAGGATAGTGGCATGTCACACCACTTATGCTCTACGATAGGAGCGTGAAGCGGAGGCTACCCTCAGTAGAGTGCTACGCTGCTATGGTAATTTCATCCGGTTTTGTTTTTTTTACATGGTGGAAAGGGATTTTTTGTCCTTTACCCCCACAATGAATTTAAAACACTTAGATCACCCTTTTTCGTTCAATTGTAAAGATCGAGCACTACACTTTTTCTCTTTAACTAACAATCCAAGAAAGTTCAAGGGTTTTACATGAAATGACTATTTCAGGCTCTAAACTTTGATGTCTCTTCAAATTCTTTTATATTTCAGGAATATTTCTCTTTTCCTCACTTGAATTTTATATTGTGGCATCAATTTATTAAATATTCATGTGTTTTGAATTAATGGGTTTGAAATTGGGTTGAGGGTTTTTGGTTGTTATTGCTTAAATTACTTTTCCCATATTTTAAATGGATTATTAATGCTTTAATTGATGGTTTTGGGACTGAATTAGTGCATTATGATTATGGTTGGAATGGGTGACATAGGTTTCGCCAAAGTTGATGAATTTTTGCTTGGTAATGGTATTAACCTCAACCCACATTGTAAACTTGATTTTGAATATGGATCTTTGAATACCTTTACTTATTTTTTGAAACCATTGCACTACAATAAAGGATAAATTGATAAAGATGGATTTGGAATGCCCTTGGTGTCCATGGTTTTAGGTTTTAAATGGAACTTAGATGTCTAATAGTTAAATGGACTAGTTTTTTCATAATTGAATTAGCTTGCAAGAATATCAGTATGATGAAACTAAGGGAATTGTTAATGGTTGGTTTATGTGTGAACTATTTTAATCTATGCGTAAAGAGAATTGTGTAGCTCACTGTGAAGGTATAGTCCCAGTGGGGCCAACACTGGAAACAATATTTGTCGATGTTAGGGGGTCTATATGACCATATGTTTGGATACATATTATATTTTTGGACATCTATTGCCTTGGTCTCTTTATCCATTCCTTGGTACATGTGGCTAACATGGACTGGGGCTTTTTCGGTAGGGGGAGTCAGACCCATATAGCTCGTGGGTGCCTTTAGGATAGAGCGAACAATATAGTTTAGGCTACTATTTTAAACTATCATGTTAATTAACACGTGTCCCTATCCCGACATCATATATATATATATATATATTTGTGTATGTGTGCATATGGGTTATTGCTGGATTTTGGTAAATGCATTACTTTATCCTTATCCCTTGAGTTATATGCCAGTGCTCTCCCCACATACCATCCCCGAACGCTACATCATTTCATGATCAAGATTCAGAGGACTTTTTTGTTGCTCCTGTGTAGTGTTAGGTGGTTGGGTACTTCTATTGATTAACTGTGAAGTGGTGAGCCTCCCTCCTTTGGAAGGCCTTGTTAATTCATTGTGCTTTCTTTACTACCTTAGTACTTTTGGATTCTTTTTGTCATAGTCGGGGGCATGTCCCTACTTAGTTAGAATTCCTAGTTTAGAGGCTTTTGTGGATAGTGTTGGGATATCATGGATGTCTTTTTTTTTACTCTTATATTTCTTTGGGTTTATATATATTTTACATAAATGTTAGGTTTTCGTTGTTTACTTTCAATATGCTCGTCAAGTAAAGATAAAGGGGTTGTATCCAGCCTCCTAGTTGGTTTAAGATTGCCCGTCACGTCCAGGTCTGGGTTTGGGTCGTGACAAGCTTGGTATCATAAAACAATTTAGGGTCGTTGGGTGTCCACAAGGCCCTATCAGGTAAAGTCACTTTTATGAGTTTATAGCACATCACACTTGTAAGGGGGGACTATGAGGCATTTAGGAATGTTTCACTTTCTTGTTTTCTATTTTGGGCTATAGAGTGTAGTTTCTATGAAACTTATCTAACTCCTGGTTTACTCGTATTTTAGATCATGCCTCTCTGAAGATCCGATGGCCATTGAAACTCTATTGGAACCTCTATACCACCTAAGGAAAATGTAGAGGGAATTCTCCCTACTTATGGAGTGCAAACCCAGTCTAGGGTCCCTGCTCCTGATTGTGCCGCTCCACCTGGGTTCCATCATTCTCTACTAGTCCTCCTTGGACTTCTTGGTCTTGTTATACTTATGCTTAATTGTCTCAAGTAGATATCTCTAATGCACAGTCTCATCAGTCTGATATCGTTGGTCCTATTGCTAATTCATCTGAGGTCACCGAGGTTAGCCAGTTTATGAGTTTGAATCCTCCAGCCTTTACAGGCTCTAAGATTAAGGAAGATATTTAGGGATTTATTGATGAGATGGAGAAGATTTTCAGGGTGATGTATTGAATCAGAAGGTGTGGATTTTGCTTCTTATCAGTTAAAGGATGTGGCATACCAGTGATATGAGGATTGGAAGATATGAGGGGTGATGGTGTTGAGCTAGTGATGTGGGGTGAGTTTTAGGGGGGGCTTTTTGATCTAAGGTGGTTTTTGCAAATTAGTATTGTTATCCTATCTCATTTAGCCTTGTTTTAAGGGCAACTTATGTATTTAATGTGTTAATGGTGATATAAATAAGCATCTAAGAGTTTAAGTTATGGATTACAATGTTTAAAGGTATTTTCAAACAAGTTTGGGTTCAAATTGATCACTTAGAGTTCAACCAAGAAAACTAGTTTTACTAGCTTGAGTTAGGTGTTTGTCTAGTTTATCGCGATGGGTTCTAATGTGTTTAATGGGTTTATAATGGTTTTATTGTGTTATTATGTGTGTAAAAATTTGTTTATAGTGTTCAAACTGCAAGTGAATTAAGCCAAGAGTCAAAATACAAAGTAATGATCAAGGTGGGCAAGCCTAGTCTTAGCTCGAGTTTCTAGTCCACCATTATTTATATTGTGTTGTTTTTAGCTCTAATATTTGGTGTATGATGGTGTAGGGGGCTTGGTGAGTTTATTATAGTGATATTTGAAGAATATAAAATATGGAAGTTGAAGTAAAATAACACCACAAGACCAATGATGGAAGAGGAATGCAAAACGCTAAGTTAGGCGTCAAAGAAAATTTCCAGTGACCCTATGCGAATTGGAAGCGACGCGCACCTTTTCCCCATGGACTAAGCGTGGATATCTATTATATCCATTGTACTAAGCCACGTAACATGATTCTCCCTCCAGAAGTTCTGACCAACGCGGCACAAGGCTCTCTCAACCAACGGAAATTTTCTCCTACTATAAATACAACACTTGTATGTGTTTGTATTCACTTCTGTACGACTTTGGCTTTGGAGAAGGGATTCTCAACACTTATTTTAGGGTTTAATTATCTTTAATTTAGATTTTTAATGGAATATAATATGTATTCAATTATTTTTATTACGTTTATGTCGATTAGTGGCTAAACGCCCCCTTTTAGGGGTTAAGGCCAAGAACATATTTACTATTGCTTCGAATTAAGTTTGTTTTGATTTCTTATCATATTTGTGGTTTTTTCATCTTTTTTTCATCTATTTTAAGGAGTATCTAACCATAGAATACATATATTGTCGACCTTGTGATCTCAGGAGGGGGAATAGGAAGATAGAACGTGGGGAATATAGAGTAAGGTTCTTATTCTTTTCTAAAATAAAGAATTCGAATTAGCTACTAGGATAGGGATATAACTAGAAGACTTGCTTGGTTCACATGTAGGATGATAGCTTCATTCACCTAACTGGATTATTACATCCCTGCTCAATGATATAGTTGTAATGTCCAAGTTAAGTAGACGATTAGATGTCAGGAGACCATGATCATATGATAAACCCTACGAATCAACAACCAAGATAAGCAATTAAACAAATGAAGTTCAATAGTGTAGTATGATTGTTTGAAGTGCCTAAACCCTAGGAATTTATCCATTGATTGTCTAGAATCTTTACTTTTACGCACTGTCTACTTTACTCTTAGTTTATAACTTTCAAAACTATATTAGTTACATTGCATCAATTTAATCTCAATTGTGAACTGGAATAGGATAGTTGTTAAAACAAATTCCTATGATATAGATACTTGGCTTCTAATGGGCCACTTTACTACTTGGTGAGACCACGTACACTTGTGTGTGTGCTTGGGCACAACAAGTTTTTGGAGCTGTTGCCAGGGACTTTTAAATTGGCAACTATTTTTGTTTTAGCTTTACTTTTTAGATATCTTTGGTGCGTTACTCATGGTCTTGGTAGTGAATTTGTAGGAAATAGGTTTGCAGAGTAATAAGATGCAAGGGATAGGGATTTGGTTGAACCAAGCCCCAAACCCGAGCAACACTTTCATCAATGAAGGAGAGAAGCAATCCTTCTCCACCGTATCCCGCAATTTCAAGCGAACAAGACAATCCTGCTCTAATGGCTGAAGATCAACCAGCCCGCAGGATAGTTCAAAAAGTGGCAATCCCACTTTTGACTAATTTGACCTCCCCTTTTGAGAAACCGACTACTAGAGGTAATTTTAAGCTAAAACAAAAGATGATGTAGCTTTTGATCAGCAGTGGACAGTTTATCGGTCTTTCACATAAAGATCCACAAGTCTACTTATGGAACTTTTGGAGATTAGTGATACATTCATCCCTATAGGTGTATCAACTAATTATGTTAGACTGATACTATTCCCCTTTTCACTATTAGGAGAAGCAAAGAAGTGGTTAAATGCTGAGCCGAAAAGTTCAATGACAACCTGGGGTGACTTAGGCCAAAAATTCCTCATCCAATTCATTCCATCTGGCAAGACTATGAGACTGTGCAGTGAGATTGTGTGCTTCAAACAAAAGCCATATGAGAATTTATGTCATTGTTGGGAGCACTTCAAAGCACTTCTTTGGTATTGTCCACACCATTAGTAAACCAATAAGGTATTAGATCACACTTTTGTTGAGGTACTTGACTATAACACAAAAATTTTACTAGATTCAGTTGAAGGTGGTCAAGCTTTGGAGTTGACTTATGATGAGCTATATACTTTGTTGGACCAAATTGCTCAAGGGAATCTTGAGTAGTATTCTGACTCAAGAAGGTTGTAGGTGTGTTGGAGGTGGACCAATTTACTATTATATCCACCCAAATTATTGCGCTGCATAATCAAATAAGCAATATGAAGTTGGGGGTTACACAGGCTACAACCACAATTAATGTAATTCAATAGACTGTAGGTTGGTATGAGGTGTGTGGTAACAGTGGGCATTCAGCGGCTATGTGTAGTGCAAATCCTAGCTGTGATGTTTGTGGGCAATGATCAAAGGAAGAATTTTAGGAATGCCTAAAATCTAAAGTGGCAGACTTAGCACCCAATTCATTACTAGAACAATCAGCAACAACAGTCTCAGCAGCTGCAGGTTCAGAGTAATAGGTCCATGACTCAAACAAACAATGTTGAGGAGATGTTGAAACAAATTATAGTTGGCCAAGCATAGTTGGCAACAAAAATAAAAATTCAACAAGCAAACATGAATAGCCAACAAGCAGAGATGAAGAGTCAGCAGATTGCTATAAGAAACTCAGAGAGAGTTGGGGCAGATGCAACAGGCATAAAATACTAGGCCTCAAGGTGGTTTGCCAAGTGATAGTAAAAATCCAAAACAAGTAATGGAAATCACTTTCAGGAGTGGTAAGGATATAAATGAAGGACCTCCAAAGAAAACCAAGGAGTTAAATACAGAAGAGGCTCTGAAAAGGGTAGATGACAAAACTGCTGAAAATTCGAGTAAGTCTGAGTACTCAAAAACCAAAAGTTATTGAATAGAAGAAGAAGAGACTACCATTACCCTTCTCATAGAAGCATATAAAGGCAAAGGAAGATGTATACTTCAAAAATTTCTTTGACACATTCAAAGAGCTTCATATTAACCTTCCTCTTTTAGATATTTTATAGGGAATGCCCAAGTACGCTTGAAAGATATGGTCACTAATAAAGTTAAGCTACAGGATGTTGAGAAAGTAGCGCTCACTAAGGAGTGTAGTTCTGTGGTTATGCAGAAGATGCCACAAAAGCTCAAAGATCCTGGGAGTTTTACTCTTCTTATTCAAATTGGCAGTAGCAAGGTGGTGTACGCACTTAGTGACTTAGGTAAAAGTATTAACTTTATTCCTCTCTCTTTGTTTAACACCTTATACCTGGGGAACCGAGACCGAGCATTGTGATACTTCAATTGGTAGATCGGACCCTAGCCTATCCCAAAAGTATTATAGAGGATATTATCATCAAGGTTGGTAAGTTTATTATTCCTGCTGACTTTAATGTTTTAGATATTTAGGCAGATAAAAGAGTGTCAATCATCTTGAGATGCTCATTCTTAGAAATGAAAGGATCTTTGATAAATGTGAGAGAAGGCATGCTCATAATGAGTCTGGATGATAAAGAGGTTGTATTCAAAGTGTATAAATCGCTTAAGACACTATCCTACTATAAATATTTGTACATGATTACTGTGATTGGAGGGGATAAGTATGGGGTGATAGAGTCTATTCCACAGAAGACCTTTTAGGACTTCCTCATTGAGTAGCCCAAGCCTCCAACACCACAGACTGATATGATCTAAATTGATGAGCCTGAAAAGGCTAAAGTTTAGAAAGTTGTTGACCCAGAGAGTTCACACTCAAAAGGTTAGTAACGAACAAGAAGATGGCATCTGAGTGCAAGGAAGAGATTGAAGAAAAATGGATGAGTCGTAGATTAGGTCATGTCGCAACACTAAATCAAGCGTTGCTTGGGAGGCAACCCAAGTTAAGGTAGTTTTTATTATTGTAGTGCTTACTTTACTAGTTTTTGTTTTTATTGAGTCAGAAGTTGATAGGAAGTCTGAGTATCGAAAAACCTGAGTTAAGGAGAATGGCGAAGACTAAGTGTGGGGTCCTTAGATGTGTAACGATGCTACTAGCTAGGCCTAGAGGCCTCAGGGAGTATTTCTATCTCTACTTTTAAAAAGTATACTTTAGGGAAATTAGATTTTTAAGTGTGTGGTGGGGAAATTCCCATTTTTAGGTTTTTAGGGTAATTTTAAAATTTTTTATATTAGAAATAAGTAAGATGTTATTGTTGGTTCTATGTGTGATTGCATGATGCAAGTGTTTTGGATGTAAAAATCATGTTGATTGTGTGAATTACTACTTTTTAGACACCTAGGCTCTAGTTTATGACTCTTGTACTTGTTGGCTTAATGTTGAATTCATATGGTTGTTTAGTTGAGAGTCTATGATGATCCTACTTGAGTTGAGCATGTGACATGTGTGTGTGAGGTATTTGTATATTCCTTGTTGCATGTGATGTCTAGAATTATCTGATATGTGTGCAAAACAAAATAAAGAATGTGGGTTTAGAAGATGATATAGGTATTTATTTTATAGCCTTGTTTTATACCTTTCTTTTTGTCTGCCCTTGTGCGTTACCCTAGTTAAATCCCATTGATCCTTTAACTTATGATCTTTGGCATCCTCATATGTAGCCTAATCCCCTTCTTTGATGGACCTTAATTTGGTCCAAAACTCCTAAGCACTTAACAAAAAATTAATTAAGTTGAGGAGTTTGAAAAATAAGAGGATAAAAGGTGAAAGAAAATCCCCAAAGTGACAGTTATTGATGTGTAAATTTTATATGTGTTGTGGTTGGGAGTTGAGTAATGGAGAAAACAAAAATTTGTTCAAATTGAATAAGTTATGAATAGAAAATACTTTCACCATATTGCATGTGAATGAGCTTAATAAGATGGGGTAAAATAAAAGATGTGTAAAGGTAGTAGAGGTGAAAGTAGGTTGTTAGATATTGGTCTTAATTGTACAATATGATGTATTAAAGCGCTTAGGGAAGATAGTCATTATTACTGGCCAAAATAGTTCACACCCGACTCGTAGCCTACATTACAACCCATAAAGACCTATTTGATCCTAAGCTTAACATTCTGATATTAGTGGAGTACTACACTAAGGGAAATCCTATGGTTTATCATTTGTAATTTGTGAATTCCATGTGAGAGTGAGTGTAACTTGATTCTTGTACCTATTCTATGATAAATTGCAGTTATGTGAGAAATTATGGGTAACTCTCTTATTGTGAGGTCACATATTTAATGATAGGTGGGGGATTTATATGAAATTTGTGATTGAATAATGTGCGTGAGTTTGCTAACTAGGTGACCGATTCTTGAGGCTGGGATGTTTTGGAGTAAGGTTCTTGAACTTTCAATTGTGTATGTAGCATGTTTAGTATATAAACTTCCATTCTGTGTAGTCATTATAGTGCTAGCTTGAGTTTCTTGCTTTTATTAGAAGTGTAGGTTCACCTCTGCTTATGATTCTTAGAGTAAAGAGTTGTTTGAGGACGAACAAGTTTTAAGTATGGGGTGATGATCTGAGGTGGTTTTATGCACATTATTATTGTTATCCTGTCTTATTTAGACTCTTTTTGAGGGAAATTGTGTGTTTAATGTGTTAATAGTGATATAAATAAGCATATAAGTGTTTTAATTAGTGGATTAAAATGTTTAAAGGTGTTTTCAAACAAGTTTGGGTTCAAATTGATCACTTCGAGTTCATCCAAGAAAACTAGTTTTACTAGCTTGAGCTAGGTGTTTTTTTAGTCTATCGTGTTGGGTTCTAATGTGTTGAATGAGTTCCTATTGGTTTTATTGTGTCATTATGTGGGTAAAAACTTTCTTATAGCGTTCAAAGTGAAACTGAATTAAGCCAAGAGTCAAAACACGAAGTAAAGATCAAAGTGGGCAAGCCTAGTCTTAGCTCGAGTTTCTAGTCCACCGGTATTGATATTGTGCTATTTTGAGATCTAATATTTGGTCTATGATGGTTTAGGGGGCTTGTTGATTTGATTATAGTTATATTTAAATAATATACAAGCTGTAAATTGAAGGAAAATAACACCACAAGATCAATGATGGAAGAGGAATGCAAAAGGCTAAATTTGGCGTCAAAGGCAATTTCCAATGAGTCTATGCAAATTGTCCGTGATGCGTACCTTTCCCTCATGGACTAAGTAATGTGGAATGATGATCTCTCCAGTTTACTAAGCCACATAACATGATGCCCCCTCCAAAAGGGATGACCAATGTGGCACAAGGCTCTCTCCACCAGCAGTAAATTTTCTCCTACTATAAATACAACACTTGTACTTGTTTGTATGCACTTCTGGACAACTTTGGCTTTGGAGAGGGGATTATCAACACTTATTTTAGGTTTATTTCTCTTTAATTTATATTTTTAATGGAATATAACATGTATTCAATTATTTTGATTGCGGTTATGTAGATTAGTGGCTAAACTCCCCCTTTCCAGGGTTAAGGCCCAGAAAATGTTTACTATTGCTTTGAATTAAGTTTGTTTGTATTGATTATCATATTTGGTGGTTTTTTCATCTTTTATTAACTATTTTAAGGAGTATATAACCTTAGAATGAATATATTGTCGACTTGTGATTTCAGGAGAGAGAATAGGATGATAGAACATGGGGAAGAATAGAGTAAGGTTCTTATTCTTTTTATAAAATAAGGAATTCGAATTAGCTACTAGGATAGGGATATACCTAGAAGACTTGCAAGGTTCACATGTAGGATGATATTTTTATGCATCTAATTGGATTATTACATTTCCGCTCAATGATGTAGTTGTAATGTCAAAGTTAGGTAGACGATTAGAAGTCGGGAGACCATGATCATGTGATAAACCCTACGAATCAACCACCAAGATAAGAAATTTAATGAATGAAGTTCAATAGCATAGTATGATTATTCAAAGTACCTTAACCCTAGGCTTTCATCCATTGATTGTCTAGAGTCTTTACTTTTACGCGCTGTTTACTTTACTTTTAGTTTATAACTTTCAAAACTCTATTAGTTACATTGCATCAATCTAAAATCAATTGTGAACTATAATAGGATAGTTGTTAAAACAAGTTCCTGTGGGATCGATACTTTGCTTTTAAAGGGTCACTTTACTACTTGGTGAGACCACGTACACTTGCCTGTGCTTTTGGGCGCAACACTTTTCTTGATTTTCTTACCTCAGGAGTTGAGAAAGGCTAAAGCCTAAGAGTTTGTGAACTTTAAGCAGGGTAAAATAAATGTTTAGGGGTATGCCCTGAAGTTCTAGTAGTTGTCCCTTTATGCTCTAAAGTTGGTGTCTAATATAGGTCCAAAATAAGGAAATTTGCTTCTGGTTTATCCCGTGATTTGGTCTTAGAGTGTAAGGATACTATTTTGAATAATGATATGGACATATCCAAACTGGTGGTTTATATGCAGTAGGTCGGAGGATGAGAAAACAAATTAGGTAGAGATGGAAGAAGGGCAGAACAAGAAGTTTAGATATGCTTAGCAGGGTGCAGGTCAGTAAAATAGTGAAAGAGATAGTAGGAAGCAGACTAAGATGAAAAATTGGTGAAATTCTTATTCGAAAGCTAGTGCTCCTTATCCTAAGTCTTCAAGTGATAATCATTTTTAGGCCAGCAGTGGTCCTAAGGCACAGGGTGCCTAGTCTCAAGTCAGTAGAGCTCAGTCAACCCCACCTAATTATTCTTGTCATTTTTATAGATAGCTTCACTTTGGATATTATGAGGAGGAGAGGAACTTGTGTTTTAATTATGGTCATCCAGGCCATCTGTGATGGAATTGTCCACTAGCTAAAGTTGCCATTAGAGATAATAAAGTCTCGGTTACCACTTTTTTTGCTCTTTCACCTAAGGGAACTATTTTAAATACCAATAATGGCCAAAATCGTCTCTATGCACTTGCTACTTGTCAGGAATTTGAGTCATCCCTAAATGTTATTATTGGTATGCTATAGTCTTTCTTTTATGATGTTTATTGTTTGCTTGATCCGGTTTATACCCTATCTTATTGACCCATTATTTGGTTGTACACCTTGGTTTTGGTCCCAATAATATTTTTGATCCCTTTTTTGTTTCTACCCCTGTGGGTGAATCCATTATGACTAGGAAAAGTCATAGGGGTTGTGTGATATCCATTCTTCATAGAAAGATATTGGTGGATTTGATAAAACTTGACATTGTATATTTTGATGTAATCTTGGAAATGGATTGGCTCCATTCGTGCTATGGTTCTCTGGATTATAGGACCCGAAGGGTCATTTTCTATTTTCCTAAGGAACCAATGATCGGATGGGAGGGGAGTTTCTTAGTTCCTAAAGTGAGGTTTATTTCTTATCTTATAGATCAGAAAATAATTTTCAAAGGGTGTCTGTATCATCTAGTTTGGGTTAAATATTCTAACTTTGAGAGTCCCTCTTTGTAATCAGTACCTATGGTTAATGAATTTCCTGGTGTTTTTCCCGATGATCTTTCTAGAATTCCCCCCAATAGGGAGATAAATTTTTTGGATTGATCTTCTACTAAATACTGCTCCATTTTTATTTCTCCTTATAGGATGGCTACGACTAAACTAAAGGAACTAAAAGAGTAGTTGAAGGATCTTTTTAGTAAGGATTTCATCCATCGTAGTATTTCTCTGTGAGGTGCTGTGGGGTTTTTTGTGCGAAAAATAGATAAGTCTCTTCGAATATGTATAGACTATTGTCAGTTGAATAAGGTTATAATAAAAAATAAATACCCTCTTCCTAGGATTGATGACCTATTCAATCAACTTCAGGCTGCTAGGTTTTTTTCTAAAATTAATCTCCGTTTGGACTAGAACCACTGGAAAATTAGGGGGGTTGATATTCCTAAGACTATTTTTCGAACTAGGTATGGCCAGTATGAATTATTGGTTATGTCATTTGGGTTGACAAATGCTCCAGCTGCTTTCATAGATCTTATAAATTAGGGGTTCAGGCAGTTTTTGGAGATGTTTGTTATATTATTCATTGATGACATCTTGGAGTATTCTAAAAGTGAGAAGGATCATGCCAATCACCACCGAATTATGTTGAAAACTCTTAAGAAACAAAAGTTATATGCAAAATTTTCTAAGTATGAATTTTGGCTGAATATTGTAACCTTTCTCAGGCATGTTATTTCTAGTGAAGGGATCAAGGTGGATCCACAGAAAGTTGAGGATGTTATGAAGTGTCCTAGACCATGACTCAAATCGACATTAGTGTCTTCTTGGGTTTGGGTAGGTACAATAGGAGGTTTGTGGAGAGTGGTTCATCTATTGCTACTCTGCTGATGAAATTAACTCAAAAAAATGTTAAGTTCTTATGGTTCGATGCTTGTGAAGGTAGTTTTGAGAAGTTGAAGGATAAGTTGACTTCTGTGCCTGTTTTGACCCTACATGAGGGTATTGAGTGGTTTGTTGTGTATTATGATGCATCTCATATGGGATTGAGTTTTGTGTTGATGCAACATGGTAAGGTTGTAGCCTATGCTTCCAGGCAGCTTAAGATTCATAAGAGGAATTACTCGACTCACAATCTAGAGTTGGCAGTTTTGGTCTTTGCTTTAAAGATTTGACACCATTATTTTTATGGGGTGTATGTGGATATTTATTCAGACTATACGAGCTTGCAGTATGTGTTTATACTAAAGGGATTGAATCTTAGGCAAAGGCGGTGGCTTAAGTTGCTTAAGAATCACGACATGAGTTTTCATACCATCTAGGTAAAGGTAATGTTGTTACTGATACTCTTAGAAGGTTGTCTATAGGAAGTCTATCCCACAATGATGAGGATAAAAGAAGGTAAGTGAAGGATATTCACTGGTTGGCTAACTTGGGAGTTTGTTTTTTTAACTCTGGGGATGGAGGAGTGAATGTTCAAGGAGTGGCTAAGTTATCTTTTAATGCTGAGGTCAAAGAGAAAAAGGTTATGGATCCTATACTCATGCAAATCAAGGATGATGCGGGTCATCAAAAGGTTATGGATTTCAAGATTGGGGGAGATGGCATCTTGAGGTATCAAGGAAGGTTGTGTGTTCCTGATGTAAATGGGCTGCGAGAAAGGATTTTGAGCAAAGCTCATGAGTCTAGATATGCAGTTCATCCGGGTTTGACCAAAATGTATCATGATTTAAAGAGATATATTGATGGAATAATATGAAGAGGGATGTGGCAAATTTTGTTATTAAGTGTATGGTATGTCATCAAGTCAAGGTACAATATTTGAGGCCTGGTGACATGTCCTAAGAGATAGAATTGCCCAAGTGGAAGTGGGAAATGCTCAATATGGATTTCTTTATGGGTCATCCATGGACTTATATTGTATGATTTTATTTGGGTCATTATAGATAGAATGACCAAGTCTTCTCACTTCTTGCCTATGACGACTAACTACACAGGAGAGGATTATTCTAGGTTGTTCATTCATAATATAGTAAAGTTGGTGTCGATGTCCATCATGTTAGACCGACGTATGCAGTTTTCTTCTTACTTCTGGCATTTATTTCAAAAAATTTTGGCTACTTAGGTGAACCTTAGCACCACTTTCCACCCTCAAAGGAATAGACAAGTGTATCATACTATTCAAACCTTAGAGGATATGTTAATGGCCTGTGTGATTGATTTTAAAGGTAGCTGGGTAGACAATTTTCCTCTTATTGAGTTTTCATACAACAATAGTTATCATTCCAGCATTTAAATGGCCCCTTTTGAGGTTCTTTATGGTAGAAGGTTCAGGTCTCATATTGGATGGTTTAAGATGGAGAAGCTAGGTTGTTCGGCCCTGACTTGGTTTACCAAGCCATGGAGAAGGTGAAGGTGAATATGACTAGAGAAAGACTTAAGATTCCTCAAAGTTGCTAAAAAACTTATGCGCATGTGAGGCATAGGGAGTTAGAGTTCGAAGTTGGCAATTGGGTGTTTTTGAAGGTTTCTCCTATAAAAGGAGTTATAAGATTTGAGAAGAAGGGGAAGCTCAATCCTCGTTACATTAGTATATACTGGATTTTAAGAAGAATTCAGAATGTCGCTTATGAATTAGAATTACCAGCGAGTTTGGCTTCAATTCATCCCGTTTTCCATGTGCCGATGCTTAAGAAGTGTGTGGGTAACCCTTGTTTCATAGTTCCTATTGAGTATGTTGATGTTATGGATTTGTTGTCTTATGAGTAAGTCCCTGTTGAAATCTTGGACAGGAAAGTTCGTAGATTGAGGACTATGGATATAGCTTCGGTGAAAGTTTTTTTAAAGAAGTCAAAAGGTGGAAGAGGCTACTTGGGAATCTACAGAAATATGAAAACCAAATATCTGTTCTTATTTTCAACGTTGGATAAAAGTGCTTAAGGTATGAGTTTCTTTTCCCTCTTGTCGGTTTTCAAATTTGTTCTTAGATTTATTGTATTCTTTTTATTATCGTGCTAAAAATGTCTTAACTCCTCATTCAGGGATGAATGATCTAAAGGGTGAGGGATAATCTAAGGCCCTATAAAATTTTGATAAATTTATTTTTGACCCTCCCATGTGCATAATACAAAGTTTTGACTTGAATTTGGATAAGGGGTGTTAAAGGGGTGTTTTGGGAAAATTTTGGAATTTTTGAAAGGGGTTTGGGGTCATTTTTTGACTTCGAGGTAATGAAGGTCCGCGATAATGGCAGCCCATGCCATTTATGCTCCACGATAGGAGTATGGCATGGAGGCTACCCTCCACGGTAGCGGCGTGCCATGCCTCTATGGTAACTTCATCTCGTTTTATTTTTATTCACTTGGGGGCAAGGGATTTTTGGTCCTTTCCCCTAAAACGACTTTAAAACACTTAGAAGACCCTTTTTCCTTCAGTTGTGAAGATCAAAAACTACATTTTTCCTCTTTAACTCCCAACCTAACAAAGTTCAAGGGTTTTACAATAAATCACTACTGTGAGCTCCAAACTTCAATTTCTCTTCAAATTCTTTTGCATTTCAGGCATGTTTCTCTTTCCTTAAGTTGAATTTTACATTATGGCATTAATTTATTGAATATTCATGTGTTTTGAAATGGTGGGTTTGAAATTGGGTCAAGGGTTTTTAGTTTTTATTACTTAAATAACTTTTTCCATGTTTTAAATGGATTATTCATAATCTAATTAATGGTTCTAGGACTAAATTGGTGCATTGTGATTATGGTTAGTGTGGGCGACATGGGTTTCACCAAAGTTGATGAATTTTTGGCTTGGAAACGGTATTAACCTCAACCCACATTGTAAACTTAATTTTGAATATAGATATTTACATAATTTAACTTGTCTTTTAAAGTCATTGCATTAAATTAAAGGATAAATGGATAAAGATGGATTTTGAATGCCCTTGGTGTCCACGATTTTTCATTTTTAAATAAAACTTGCGAGTCTAATGGTTAAATGGACTGGTTTGTCATAATTGAATTATCTTGTAAGCATATTGGTATGACGATACCAAGTTGGAAAATACCTTAATAGAAGATTCCTTGGTTAATGGTTGGTTATGTGCAAACAATTTTAATCTAGGCTTAAAGGGAATTGTATAGCTCATCGTAAAGGTATAGTCCTAGGGGACCAACACTGGAAGCAATGTTTGCTAACGTTGGGGGTCTATATGACCATGTGTCTGGATACACATTATATTTTTGGATGGTTATTGCCTTGGTGTCTTTAGCCATTTCTCAGTACATGTGGCTAACATGGACTGGGGCCCTTTCGATAGGAGAAGTAGGACCAATAGAACCCGTGGGTGCCTTTAGGACTAGTGAATATGGGATATGACTAGATTTTGGTAAATGCATTACATTACCCTTATACCTTGAGTTACATGCCAGTGCTCGCTCTACTGACCATCCCCGGATGATGTCTTCTTTCATGATGTAGGTTCGGAGGACTTTTTCGTTGCTCCTGTGCAACGTTAGGTGGTTGGGTACTTCTATGGATCAGCTGTGAAGTGGTGAGCTCCATCCTTCGGAAGGTCCGGTTATTTCATTGTTCTTTCTGTATTGCCTTAGTACTTTTGGATTTCTTTCATCATAGTCGAGGGTATGTCCCGACTTAGCTGGTATTTCTTATTTAAACACTTTTATGGACAGTGTTAGGATGTCTTGGATGTCTTGTTTTGACTCCTATATTTCTTTGGATTTACATATCTTTCATAGACTTGTTTGGGTTTTTTTGTTTACTTTTATTATTCTCTTGAAGTTAGGCTAAGGGAGTTGTCTCCATCCCCATGTGGGTTTGATATTGCCTGTCACGGCCAGACTTGGGTTCGGATCGTGATAAGGATATTTTCTGAGAAAACCATATGATGAAAAATTTGTGTAGATCCAAATTGTAGGTTGTCACGACCCAATTTTTCAGGTCATGATGGCACACAATGCGACCCACCAGTAGGTAAGGAAATCGGTAGTCCAAAATAGCTAGCAGTGGACTACCAAGAGAAATGGAAGATGAAATATAGAATAAATATATTATAAAACTAATAAATATACGACACTTCCAAAAGGTGGTTAAATCAGTACAAGAGCTGCTAATATAATAAGAATACAAATGAAGTGCTAAGTGAATACACAAATACAACCTATCTCTGATTAGAATATATAAATAAATCTAATCTATATGAGGGAGAAAAGTAATACTTCTAACGCTAGGAGCTCACCGTAAATCTCCGATCCATAGGTGCTCCACATGATACACACATCAACGATGAGAACCCGTACATTGATCTAAAGGCTGTAGAAGTGAAGTATGAGTACCAAACATATAGCACTCAGTAGGCAACTTCCAACTAAGCTCCAAAGATAATTCAAATATAGATAACATACAAGCAGTAATATAAACAATAGTCAAATATCTAGGAAGTTATCATAATAAAACTAAGGAGGCAAAAGGATGAATGATACTATTCTAGTCGTACTTAGGCACCTACACTACATCGTATATGACTGACCAATACACATAAAGAGTAGAATAAGGATATATAGTAGTGTATAAGGCCAAGGAATAAATATACAACATAAATAAAGAAAGAAAGAGAAGTATATACGGTAATACTATACATATATATATATATATAGAGAGAGAGAGAGAGAGAGACATACACACACAAGACTAACTCAAAGGTACAACCTGAGGTAATCATACTAGCATCTTAAGGCCTCCTAATCATAGTAGGAACTAGTGCTGGCATAATTAGGGTCCCTAATTCCAATATATAAACATGAAATTATTCATAATAAAATAAATGTAAGAGAAAAGAATCAGAATCATGCCTCGAATCTCTGTAGAAGTCCATAACCATCCTGCCACGAACTAACCATAATAATAGTAACAATAAAGTAACTGGATAGTGCGAAAAAATAATACCTAAATTGGGCCCCATAACCCGAAAGGATTAATCAACACACAGCACACAACAAACAGCACTCATAACCCATACCTATGCAACCCCTTATAAGGGTGAAAGATATAGGAATTAAATAATAAACTAGTGATAGGCAATGTGCATGCAAGAATGAATGCAAAATAAATCCATAATACCATAACCGATCCAAGTGCCATAATGTAACCCAGTATATAAACCTCCTCCAGCTCGACGGCTCGCAAAGGCAATACCTATGACAAACTTTTTTCTCTGGCACGACAACTCATAGATGAAAAGGCCCTTATAGTGCTCGGGAGTACCCATATACACTAACCTAATTCCGATCTAGAATTTTTGATAACCATCATCATTAATACTCTACTTCATTCATTACAGAAGAGATGTATATAATAAATGCACGAACTCAAACCGTAGCTAAACAGGTGTGAGTCCATAAACCCATTGTCCGGTGGTAAACTCCGAGACTAAATCACCATAAAAGTGTAGAAAGGATTAAAATCTCTCTCGACCAAATAAAACAGTAGTAGTAAAATTATAGACCGGAATCTATCTCGGTCAAATATCTAAAACACCAATTTTAATCTCAAAAGGTCATGAATCATTCATTAAGGTGGTACGATTCCCGTTATGAAAAAATCCACTTTAAAAGTGAAAAGTGAAAATAATTTCCTTTTTTGGAAAAATGGTAGTAAAATCATGGTTTTAGTTGGCATTGTACCATTTAGTGAACATGAAAGTACCGAACCTATGCAATGCCATTATCAGCATTCAAATAATACAATTATAAGCATCTAATTATCAATAGGCTAAACCATATCCTTTACAATGAAAATTCACTTACCCGAAATCCAACTAATATCATAATCACGGTCTTGCGCCCAGTCATATATAACCGGCATAACCATATCATAATTCAAAAACCCATCATAATCCACCAACTAAAGTAGTAAATCTTATACTAAAGGGTTATTAGCCTCAACTATGTCTAACATGCTAATTCAAAATCACCTAACATCCAAGGTTCAGTTCATAGTTATACATTACTTTTATATTTTTATTTTTTGAATCTCTTAAGTGGAAATTCTGATTTAGCCATTATCCGAATTAAATTATATTTGAACTATCATAAATTTGAGCATAAAATCTTTCAGTTTTTAAATAAAATTTATGTATTTAAAAAACACATAAAAAGTACTATAAGTCAAAACAATTAATCATGCAAAATATTTTAAATAATATATGAAAAGTAATTGTCAAAATAAATTTATTTTAATCTTAAAATTTTAAAAATGTCACAAATTCAAACAGATCGAGTAATATATAACTAATTTATTTTAAAATTTCAAACTTTTTCTAAATGTCGAAATGCCTCCCAAATTATGCAATTCCTATTACCTTTCTGGAGTGTTGGTGATAGAGAAGTATATATAACAAGTTACAAAAATTGTTTTGGAGAAATTGTGTAGAATATTGTAGAAGCATCAGTGTTCCTATTCAAAAATTAACTCAAGAACATCCTAGGTCACACTTGAATAGTCCAAATTCTTCTCTAGATAGGAGAATTCAGGATATTGAGAAAGAAATCTTAACCTCTAAATACCGCAACTTCTTTCCTTTGTCATCTGTAAACAAAACACAATAATCAAAACCAAATATCTACTTTCTTCGACCAATTTCTTTCAAATGTCTTTGATTCCAAGCTTCTGCGGTGGTCGTAGAAGCAATATCTTCGATCCATTTTCTCTCGACGTATGAGATCCCTTCTAAAGCTTCCCAATTTCTAATACCTCATCTTTTATTAGTGAAATATCTTCTTTTGCAAATGCAAGAATCAATTGGAAAGATACTCCAGAAGCCCACATTTATAAAGTAGACGTACCAGGGATTAAGAAAAAAAAAGTTAAAGTCAAAGTTGAAGAAGGGAGAATTTTGTAGATTAGCGGTGAAAGGAGGAAAGAGCGAGAGGAAAAGAATGATCAATGGCACTGTATGTATAGGATTAGTGGCAAGTTCTTAAGTATATTTAGGTTGCCAAAGAATGTAAAAATTGGAGAAATTAAAGCGGCGATGGAGAATGAAGTGCTTACTGTGACTCTTCCGAAAGATGAAGTGAAGAAGCCTGAAGTGAAACCTATTGATATCTTTGGTTAAAACAAGAAGTATTATCAAGTGTTGGTTAAATATATGTGTCAATAATGTTTGGTTTTCTGTTATGTTCTTTTAAGGTTCATGTGGACTTGTCTCTTGGTTGAGTGTGTTGTAATTGTAATCAAGAGAATGTTTTGAGAGTTTGATTAATGAATAATTTCCTTTTAACAAATAATATTGGTTTTTATTTCTCTTCTTCATCTTACGTTGTAATCTTTTTTTATAATAATGAAAGACTATTATGAAATATAAAGTAGAGAAGAAGAAGAAGAAGAAGAAGAAGAAGAAGAAGAAGAATAGAGAGAAGAGAGAGAGATTATTATTTCTCTTAAGGAATTCTTGATGGGTTAATTACAATGAAGAAAAACCCCTTTATTTATACGAAAAAACTAACCTTGCGGTTTCTAACTTTTCCATAAATAGACATTCACTATATATGGTAAAGTAGACATTCACTATATATGGTAATATATTTATAGCACTTCCCCTTGAATCTCTAATTGATAGATAATATGCCTCATTAAAACCTTACTGGAAAAAATTCAGTGGGAAAAAGATCTAGTGAAGGAAAAAGAGTTCACATCTCTAAAAAAATGTATATAGGTTGCCTCATTAAAAACCTTATAAGGAAAACACAGTGGAACAAAACCTCATAAGGGAAAAAGAGTACAGCGCGTATTAAATCCCCCTAATGAGAACATCCTTGGGCCATTGTATCCCGATCTTGTGTACCATCTTCTTGAAAGCTGCAATTGAAGGAGACATGGTGAATAAATCAGCCGCATAGTCACTTGAACGAATCTGTTGCACGTTAATATCACCATTTTGTTGGAGCTCATGTCTGTAGAAAAGCTTTGATGAAGTGTGCTTCGTTCTATCTCTTTTTGTTAATCCTCCCTTAAGTTGTGTTATGCATGCTGCATTATCTCCGTATAAAATTATGGGTACATTATCACATTTCATACCACATTTTTCTCGATTGAGATGTATCATAGATCTCAACCATACACATTCTCAGCTAGCTACATAAATAGCTATTATCTCAGCATGGTTCAACGAAATGGCTAGATAGACTGCTTTGTATATCTCCAAGATATGGCAGTGTCCCCACATATGAACACTTGCATGTTTGAGATCAAGATTTATGTGGGTTAAGTAAATACCTAGCATCAGCATAATCAAGAAGATCAGAACTACAATCTTTAGAATAAAATAAGATCATGTGTTTGGTCCCATTTTAATGTCTCCTAGTAAGAGCAGAACCATACATTTCTAACAAAATAATCAAAAAGGTTGTATCGTGCCTTGTATTATTTGCAAGATTCATGAGATGCACCAATTGCACTGAGATATGGTAGTTCATAACCAATTCAAATTAATATATTTCTCATTTCAGCAAATAAACTATTGCTTTAAAAAGTCTCCAAGAGTTCCTTTTCATATAAGGATTATAAATAAATTTTCCAGAAACTTTTATATGCTTTAGATATTTTGAATCCTTAAAAAGTTTTCATAAAAATTTTGTCATGTGACAATATTCAACATGTCATGTGTGACATTTTCAAGTGTCTGGACTGCAAATCAAATAAGTTTTTATGTTTACCAAGATGCATTCTTTCATATCACTTGATAAATATTTCTATGTCAACATGCTTAAATAAACATAGAATTCAGATCCTCGTAATCTTTCACATTATTGCACCAATATTATATCAAACATAATGATATTTCATTTCATATCAGTTCACAGTGTGACATAACATTTTGAGATCTCATTTAGTACTTGAACCTCTCATAAGGTTTCATGAAGTGTTATGTCATAAGCTCTTCAATAGCACATTGTCTTTTTATTATGATCATTTACTCCTTATCCTTTCCAAGTATTATTTTACTTAGAACCGGTTGATCTACCACGCTTCACGCATGCATAGAGTCCTTTATGAACACAAAACAGGAGCACTTGCAGCTTAAATATAAGATTCATTTGGCATTTGACTTGAATTATCTTTTGAATGAGAATTTGATGATAATTCTTAACATATTTCACAGTTGCTTATAATCGTCCCCTTATGTTAGGAAAACTAACATACATCCTCCATCTTATTTGAGGAATTCATCTTTGTGCATTATGTTAAATTCATTAATCGTACACTGCACATCAAAATTATTAGATTGAATAGTTGGTTCCTGACCTTGAACCAATTAAGAAGAAAGAAATAATCATAATTTATTGGTCTAATGCATACAAGTGCTATTTTATCCAACATATCATATTTCATACAAACACATAAAGCTTTGTTCTTATTAGTAATGGTTTAGCTATTTATCAAAGGCATTCCATGCCAAACCATCAAGATGAATTGTCTTAATTACACAATCTGAAATTTATGCTCTAACTAAATTTTATAGAGCAAGCAACTTTATGAATGTCAAACTGCAGGTTGACAAGAAACGTACAAGTGAACATCTTATATTGATGCATCTTAATAGATTATGATAGGTGAACGGGCCCTTATTCACCTTTTATACTTTTCAGATTTTAAGGGATCCAATCCCAATATTAGTTGGTCCAACCAACTTATCATGAGAACAAGCGATATAAATAATTCTTTAAGAATCTTCTAATTCTTCAATACATGTCTAATACTCAAAATGCATATCTTTTAGATGTCACAATCATTTATATCAACATATTAACTCATTTATAGTAGTAAACACAAGTTTACCATGACATGTATTTTTCTTTCTATAGTAAATTTCAAATTTACTATTGCATGAATAAATCTCAGATTTACTACTTTAGAAGTAGATTTCCAAATAACTCTTCTCAGTTATTCTGCCTCTTTCGAAGGTGAGTTTTGATACCATCACAATCAAGTGCACATTTGAATTAATAAGCTTCTCATTCCCCAGAATGGAATATAATTGTGCCTTAAGCCTATGATATTGCTACTTCAAGAGAAAATGGAGGCATACATATAATGTCGAGAATTTTTATCTCTAACATATCTTATAATCATAATAAGTGTGTGAAAATATTATCACTTATGATAATAATTATCATATTGTTCCACCACACTTATATTCGTACATTCAATCACTTGTCTCTTTCAAGCATATTTATGCACTGCTACCACATTCACTTCTTTCATCAAAAACACATTATTTTGCCTTAGCCATCATAATATCATCAATATGGTGCATTGAGATTCAAACTCAAAGTCTTATCCATATAAAGGCGTCTTAGGCATATATCAATAGAACTTAAACCCAACATCTTATTATAGTGCTATAAGATTTGAATCCACCATCTTACTATTTTACATGAATACCAACATAAATAAATTTAATCACTCCAAAATTTGTAAAGTACCATAAATGTAAATTCATGTCTATAATGAAGTTACATAATGGGAGAAACTTTGCATCACCAAACAGACATATATGTTGTTTTAAAATAAAAGAATACAAGATATTGCACTGGTAATTTAATATTATTTTCAAGAGATAAATGTTTGAAGTTTAATATTATATACTTTTAGAGCATTATATATATACCATGTTATCCACATCATCTTTATAATGTTTGTCTATACATCCGATGTTAACTAATTATGCGGACATGCTATGAGATTTATAGCCTCATCTTACTTTGGCAGATATACTGATCTTCACTCAATAGAGTCTCGTGCTGATAACGTGTTATGAAATATAAAGGAGAGAAGAAGAAGAAAAAAAAAAGAATAGAGAGAAGAGAGAGAGATTATTATTTCGCTTGAGGAATTCTTGATGGGTTAATTACAATGAAGGAAAACCCCTTTATTTATAGGAGAAAACTAACCTTGGGGTTTCTAACTTCTACATAAATAGACATTCACTATATATGGTAATATATTTATAACAAAGACATAATAAATAAATAAATATTTAAATTTGACATCTAATGATAAATAAAATTTAATAAGCATTCAGTACCGTCTTAAACTATAGCCAAAGTTGCTACGATATACTTCAACTTCACATGGATTTTATTATTCTCTGAACTCAATTTTAGCATATTTTTGTCACCATTTTGTACTAACATGGCACCTTTATTACATAAAAATAGGATTCATGTTAAAGGTGTCATGTCAGTTAAAAAGATGTCATGTCAACTAAAAAGGGTGACAAAATACGCTAAAATTGAAATCATAAATATAATAAGATTCTTGTGAAGTTAAATATGTCATACCAAATTTAATCATCATTCAAGAGGATAGTAGATACTTTACTTAATATTTTAATTAGATTTCAGTTGTCAATTAAACAAAAAACACTCATCCCCATGGTGCCAATTAAACACAAAAACTCAAATCATGTTGATGATGAGTACGAGGCAAACCTATCACAAAGTCCATGTTCACTTTCTCCCACTTCTAAGTGGGAATACTGAACTCCTGCATAGAACTACTGTGCTTTTGATGTTCAATCTTAACCTATTGGCACATAGAGCACTTAGCTATAAACTCTGCGATATCCCTCTTCATTTCACTCCACCAATAGATCTCCCACAAATCATGGTACATCTTAGTGGCCCCTGGATGAATAGAGTAACGTGCACCATGCGTTTCTACAAGAATCCATTGTCTCAAGTCATCAACACACGGCACACACAACCTACCCTGGTAATGCAACACGCCATCTCCCTCTTGAGAGAAAACCTCTACTTTTTTATCTCTAACTAACTCCTTCAATTTAGCCAAGCTAGGATCCCTATCTTGCTTTTCTTTCACTTCGGCAACCAAAGATGATTCTAAGCTACTCTGCACCCATACACTACCCTCAACTGAGTCAACTAAACGGAGACCTAGTCTGGCAAGCTGATAAACCTCCCTGGCTAACTTTCTCTTATTATTATCAACGTGAGTAACACTACCTATGGAAAACCTACTGAGGGAATCTGCCACTACATTGGCCTTGCCCGGATGAAACAAAACACTCATGTCATAGTCTTTAAACAACTCTAACCACCTCTGCTGGCGCAAGTTCAAATCTTTCTATGAAAATACACACTGTAAGCTTTTGTGGTTTGTAAACATATTGACATGCATCCCATACAAATAATGCCTCCAAATCTGTAAGGCAAACACAACAGCTACTAGTTCAAGATCATGGGTCGGATAATTCTTTTCATGGGGTTTAAGCTGTCTAGAGGTATAGGCTATAACCTTACCTTTCTACATCAAAAAACACCCCAAACTGACTCTGGAAGAATCACAATACCTACAAAACCCTCGGAACTGGTAAGGTCAAAATTAGGGTTGCAATGAGTCGAGTCTTCAACTCCTGAAAAATCTTCTTGCAAGAATTTGACCACTGAAACTTGACTATCTTCTGAGTCAATCTGTACATGGGGGATGCAATAGACGAAAACCCTTCAAAAACCACCTATAATAGCCAGTCAAACCTAAAAAACTCCTAATATCTGATGGAGAGATAGGTCTGGGCCAGTTTCTTACAGCTTTGGTCTTTTGAGGATCAACTCTAATGCCATCACCGAAGACAATATGACCAAGTAAAGATACTGACCTTAGCCAAAATTCACACATACTAAATTTGACAAATAGTTGATGGGTTCTAAGATTCTGCAATACGATTTTGAGGTGGTTTGCATGATCATTTTCGTTACGGGAGTAGACAAAAAGATCATAAATAAAGACTATGATGAGCATGTCCAAGTACTGTTTGAAAACTTGGTTCATCAAGTCTATAAAGGTTGTTAGGGTGTTTGTGAGACCAAAGGACATGACTAGAAACTCGAAGTGACCATATCGGGTTTGAAAAGCTATTTTTGGAATGTCACATTCTCTAACTCTGAGCTGATGATAGTCGGATCTGAGGTCTATCTTAGAAACATAACTAGCACCCTGAAGTTGTTCAAATAAGTCATCGATTCTGGGAAGTGGGTATTTATTCTTAATTGTGACTTTGTTCAACTAACGGTAGTCTATGCACATTCTAAGAGAACAGTCTTTCTTACGCACGAATAGGACTGGCGAGCCCCACGGAGAAATATTGGGCCTAATGAATCCTTTATCTAAAAGGTCTTTCAATTGTTCTTTTAGATCATGGAGTTCGACTGGAGCCATTTCTGTATGGAAGAATAGAGATAGGTTGGGTATCCAGAAGAAGGTTTATTCCGAAGTTAATTTTTCTTTTGGGAGGAACTCCGGGGAGGTCTTTAGGGAACACCTCTAGAAATTTCTTTGCTACTGGAACTGACTCAAGATTGGGAGCTTCAGAACTAGAGTCTTTGACTCGCACAAGATGGTAGACACACCCTTTGGATATCAGTTTCCTCATTCTAAGGTACAAAATAAGTTGACCCCTAAGCGCTATGGTACTACCCCTTCATTCAAGGACTAGTTCATTTGGAAACTGAAAATGGATAATTTTGTTCCTACAATCAACTGAAGCATAGCATGAATGGAGCCAATCCATGCCAAAAATAAAGTTAAAATCCGCCATCTCTAACTCTACAAGGTCTACTAAAGTAACTTTCTGAGACACCATAACCGGGCAGTTCCTGTATACCCACTGAGCTATGATAGATTTACTCACTGGGGTAGATACTGAGAAGGGATCTGTTAAGGTTTCAGTACAAACTCTGAAGTTGACAACTATGTAAGGGGTTACAAAAGAAAGAAAAGTTCCAGGACCTAGTAAAGCATCAACATGTAAATAAAAGACTTAAAATGCACCAGTAACCATATTAGGAGAACTATCCTGATCCTGTCGGGACTGAAGTGCATAGAGCCTATTTGGGCGTTGCCCACTAATGGTACCCTACTGATACGGGCGTTCGAATTGAGCTGCGGGGATGGTTGTGTTATGTCTGCAAACCTACCTAGGGACATTCTCTAATTCTATGACCTGGCTTGCCACACTCGAAGCATATATCAATGCCAGCTCTACATATACCCTGATGGCTCCTACCATATTTCTGACAAAGAGGATTTGTTCGAGCACTATTCATACTACCCTAAGACTTAGAGCCTGGCGCCCTATCCTTATTGTCATTCCTGAATTTGGGAATTGGTGCACTAGCCAAAGACGGGGCTGGGACTGAAGATTTCAGGCATAACTAAGGATGGTTACCACCTTCTAACTTCGACTGAGTAAAACTAAAGCTATCTATTCTAGCCCTCTTGTTCTCCCTCTCTCTATCCTTAGTTTTCTGTTCCTTAATCTGTTTTAGCATAAACCATCAACCTAGACAAGTCCATCTCCTTAATCAACATTGTGGTCCTATACTCTTTGACCACACTGTCAAATACACCAGACACGAACTTGCTCATCTTAGACCTGTTATCCGCTACCACATGAGAAGCATACCTAGCTAGTTGAGTAAACATGAGAAAATACTCCTTCACACTCATGTTGCCCTTCTTCAAGTTAATGAACTCCAACACCTAATCTTCCCTCAACTCCAAAGGGAAAAATCTATCTAAGAAGGCCGAAGCAAACTCTTTCTATTCTATCGGCCCTGCATCTGCGCCCCTATCCCCTTTTTACTGTTTAAACCAGGTGTGAGCTACATCCTGCAACTGGTAAGCAGCCAGTTCAGCACTTTCACTAGAAGTCACACCCATAATGTCAGTCACCTTCTGAATCATGTCAAGGAATTCCTGTGGATCCTCATCAAACTTGGATCCTAAAAATGAAGGAAGGTTCATTCGAGTGAAGTCTCGAATCCTGGTTGCAGTAGTATTGACCACTAGGTTAGCTGGGATAGAAGATGGTTGATTGTTCTAAACTGCTGCAAAGTAACCTAGAGTAGTGAATGCAGCTCTGAACTCTGCATGAGAAATATGCTCATTCAGGGGATCTTCCTAAAAGGGCGGTGATGCTAGCTAATTTCCATTCCTTCTTCCGTTAGTCTTTCTGGGAGGCATGTTCTGTAAACAGAAGGAAGAGTTGAATTAGATAGAGAATTTAACTTTAGCTCATGCTCATTCGCACGATATGAATACTGAAAGAAGGAAAACTTTTTCTAAAATATCTCATAGCCTCCTGTCCATAAGTGTGGCGCACTTCACACCCATGCATAAGACTCTACTCAACGCGAATTTAAGATTCTCTAAGACACTTTGGAACCTTAGGCTCTGATACCAAGCTTGTAACGCACTGAAAGTACACCCTGGGCATCACACGGTGCTTACGACCCCAAAGGACCACAAGCTAACCCATGATTGGTACCTGCAGTGAGCATTTAATAATAGTAATAAAAACACATGTGAAATTTAATCTGACTTGCCATAAGGTTCAAAATATGGAATAATAATACTGAATACCACTATCTGATAAATGATAAGAACTGAAACAATTAGCTGACTGAAAGTGTCTGAAAGCCTCTAAACAACTAAAATAAAAGAGTTGATGGGACAAGCCCTAACTAACTCCAAAACTGTCTAACAATAGGAGAAAATACTGAAATATTATAATAACTAAATTAAACCTATGTCCTTGATAGATGAGGACTCACCATGATAACTGTTGTTGATAGGTTAATCTGTCTAGATACGACCAGGAATCCGTGCGTCCGAACCTATGATATAGGACATCATAGCGCAAAGAAGAGTATGTGGTCAGTACTTTGAATGTACTAGTACTCTAGGTGAGGTTAGACTAATATGCATGGGTTCACGTGTATAGAATGACAACTGACTAAATATCACAAAGTAACCGTATTAGAGTACATGCAAAACTGAAACTAAGGAACAATACTAAACATGCAAGACCAAGCATATATCATGTATCTGAAATAGTATGAAAATAAAGTACTGATTCTGATAACTGATTAACTAATAACTGATAGCTATGGTCGAGCAAAATTGAACTGAGTTCTGTACTGAATACTGAAACTGAGACTGTGGGAGCTATCATCTAAGTGATATGCCCCAATATAGACTGATTGGGGTCTAACCTATAACCCTAGTTGGAAGGGTGTTAGTACCCTGCCACAGATTACTAACACTTGTTGGGTCAACCCTAATCTGGTAGAAAGACTTATAATATATATATATATATGCATGTCAACCCTAATCTGGCAGGAAGACACATCAACTTACGCTGGCTACGAAGTTCTGTAACTCACGGACTACTATTAAGGGTCGTACCCTAACCTAGCAGGAATGCCCCCATCCCTGAGTTCGCTCAGTGTTGAATCCTATTCCCAACTGAAATCACACTGATCACTGGACTGGGCTAAGCTTAACTGAACTCACACTGACCATGTTAACTAACCGAGTATTACTGCTCATGATATGACTGGAACCCTTCAGTAACTATTGAAAACTAAGTAAACAACTAAATTTCGGGTATCATAACCCCTAGGACTCGATATCATTGACAAAGGGACCATACCATAACTTTAAAAGCATAAATAGATCACAGTGCAAAATTCATTCACTTAGACATTTTGTCAAACACTTGGGAGGCATGATCTTGTACATGGGAATCATCAACATGTTAGAGTATCATGACTACGACAATCAACTCATAATTCAAGGGTTTGACATGAGATTTACACCACTCAATATACACATTAGTTTACTTTACATGAAACTCTTATTTTCTTAACTTGAAACTCAAATAACAACACATACATGGACATAAATTAATATAAATCATGTGAAACTCATAATTTGAATTTAAAAGAGGTTATTGGACTCCAAGAGTGGAAGGGACTGAACACCTAACATACCTTAGTAATTGAATTTGTGAGAGTTGTTGGTGATTGCTTGAACTTGATGAACTTAGGTTTTTGTTCTTGAGAGAATTTGTGAAAGGTGAGTGAATTTTACCTTTTCTAATCCTTGATTTTGTGTCTTTGGCTGAATAAAAGTGGGAAAAATGACTTAACTATCCCTCTAGACTCAGAATTAATTACATAAAATACGCCCAGTGACGCTACAAATGATGCACCACATCGATCAACCTGATGCGATGGACGACGCATCGATCATGAGTGCCGACGCGATGACCAACACGACACGACCTGATTGCATTGGCTTACTATTTTGGTCATCCAAACATCCCTCAAACATTGTTCGAAAAATTCAAAACTCACCTGAGATGACCTATGGGTGACCCTGATCATGAATCAACTTGGAAATCGACATTCTAAGACCGGGAAGGTCGAAATAAAATTCATCGGAGTTTAGATTCAAAAATAAGACTAAGTCTCTAACACTTAGCTAAATTTTCTAAGAATTGGACCCTCTTGGCATGTAATATAAGACTGAAATGGACTAGGATCTTACGGGATCTTATAGTTGGAGACATCTATATTAGCATGAAATTATTGTGGTAATTATTTCAGTTTTTTAAGTTTTGTATCTAAATTATTGAAAGTTGTAAGTTTTCTATTGGTGAAATGGTCTACTGGACCCTTGTACTTGTTTGAATTTATAAAGTGAACATCTCTTCTTAGCTTTTTGTCATTCTAACTTCTTAACTCAATAAATTTAATATTTTAAACCCCTCTGATCGTTCACCAAACTTATGTGACATTAAGGTGATTGAGTTGAACACGACGTTTAACTACACGTACATGGAAGCAATTGAGTATTCATTTTAAATTAAAATGATTTTAAAAAAAAATAAAAAGAAAAAGAAAACTCCCCTCCCCCAAACCTCTTTTCTTTTCAATTTTTTAAACCCATACAACCCCTCTCTCCTCCCCAACCCCCCAACCCCAACCCCCTCTTCTCTTTAATTTTTTACTTTCTTCTTTTTTGTGCCCTCACCCCCACCCCAAACCCATTCTCTCTCCAATTATTTTTCTTTCTTCTGTGTCATGCCCACCCCATTTGCATCACCTCACTCCACTATTTTTTATTCAGCCCCCACCTTCACCGCACTCAAAAAAATATATAATTTATCTTTCTTCTTCGAAACTTTTTTTTCCTTCATTCGAAACGTACTTTTTTTTTTTTTTTGCAAATCACTTTCTCAATTCAAATTTTTCATGTTTTTTTAAGATTAACATTTGAATTTGAATTGAAAGTAAGTGATGGTGGAAATTCAAAAATTAATGAACTAAGGGGTCGTTGGGTAGAGTGTATAAAATAATGTTGAATAAGGTGTATTAGTAATGCTTGCATTATTAATTCAAGTATTAGTAATACTGGTATTAGTTATGCAGACATTATTTTTCATACAGTTGTTTGGTTTGATGTATTAAAGATAAAATATATTTTACATAATTTTTATAAAAAAATATTGTTTACCAAAATACCCTTTCTTGTACACTCTCTTTTCAAGGAATAGAAGAAAGTACAATCAACATTAACAAGTAGCACCAAGAGTACCCTGAAGGAGATGCTGCGTTTTTTTCTGGTTTTAAATTTTTTTCTTCTGATCTAAAAATGGACAACTCTTTCTTTTTTATTTTGCCTGCCTGGTGTAGACTATGTCGTAAAGAAGAAAAGAATGGGGATATGATATGGTCATGGAAAAGTACATACAACAAGAGAGATGGCAGTGTTTTTAAAAATGGTGGAAAGGAATTGGGGAATGAGATAATGATGGAAAAAGAAAGTGGAAAAATATTTTGAGGGGCAATAATGTCATTTAATAAATTAATGCATGTGCTTAGAGTCGTTGTATTATTAATACATAGAGAATGGTGTGTATTACTACCACACACCTCAATACATAATAGAGTATATCAAACAAGGTACTAGCAATACATATTAATTAATGCATGTTTTAGTTTTTTCAATATACTCTACCAAACGATATAAGTTTGGAAAAGCTTGAAGTTCAAATTTAAAGGGCAATAAATGACTTTTTGTGGATTTGTCAAAGATACTCAAAATTGAAAATTAAAAATTTATTGTGTGTGTATATTTGAATTTATAGTTGAAAATTTAAATTAATTGAAGAGTAATTTCAACTATTTAGAATGAATTTGATGATCAATTTGTAAGCAAACATCAAGAACATGATTATTGAAATTTTTCTACCATTTATAAAAGCTGTTTATTTAATTAAATTTATTTTAATATTTAATTTCTTATGTGGCACTTAATTATAACGTGGAATTTAACGCAATATTTGAAAATAACGTAAAATTAATGTGAAGGCAATTATATTATAAACGTTGTAATAAAGGATTCAGAAGATAAATTAGATGATAAATCACTTTATAAACTCGAATAAATACAAAAGTCGAGTAACCTTTTCTATTTAAACCATCATCTAATGACCAAGGAAACACTCACTCAAGTTTATTAAGCTCATCAAAAGGAAAGTATTTCGAAATTTTTATTTTCATGATTTAAATTCGAGACTTTTGATTATTCCCTATTAACAAATCCGAGCAACATAGGTTCTAATTATAAGGGATTCTCACCACGTAAGTTCTGAAACATTGATTCGTCCTGTAATATCTGCCATTTCGTCGAAATACTACTATAAATTAGTGTACTCTGTAGTGATTAATTCATCAAATTGTGAAGGGTCAGCATCATTTATATCTTAATTCAGAGTTGTTAGATCTTGCTTCCTGCATCACAATTAATTAATACAATAACCCTCAACTTATATTTTTTGTCTTTTAAATAAAAAATCAACTCCATAATATGTATTGACTGGCCCAAAATTCTGTTGTTCAAATTATAAAAGAGAGAATTAAGAAAAAAAAAAATCAGCATAGTCATGTTGAACGACCTATTGATTTCGCAAGAAAATCAGATCCCTCCATTCCCAAAAGCTCTTCTCAATTATCTATATGTTGGTCATTTCCTATCCAGATGGAGTGCCAGGTTCACTCTTATGCAGTCTATTTTTAATTTATTTTTCCAGTTTTAATGCAAAGATTTTGATTTGTGAATTGTGCTTGGTGTGCTAGAGCAGTAAAGCTAGTATTCAATTATAAAATGTCTCCAGATTATTCACTGTTATGCAAATTTGGTGTTCTTTGCCTCCTTTCTTTTGTTGTTTCTAGGCATTTTAAGTTTTCTTTTTTCTTGTTTTTATGAATTTCCAGTTATTTTAGGAGTTATTAAGCTCTAAATTCTATTTAAAAAAGGTTGATTTAGGAATATTTTCACAAATAGCCAGTTGGATTAATTGTTTACTTTATCAAACTGTATACATGAATTAACATTAGTTATGCGCAGTTATAACAGTATACATCTACTTGCTATTTTTAGTTTAAGCGGTTGGGTAAGCAGCTATTTAGATTAATTAGGTTTTATTTTTGTGCTGTCATTGGAAAACAATTTCTTGAACTGATCTTTTAGCAAAAAGACCATCTAGAGCAATTTTCACCATGACTTCTTACAATTGAGAAATTCAGGTACACTTTAATTTCCTCACATTTGAGTAAATTTGCACTTAAACCTTCATGTCTATGACCATTTTGTGTAAACTCAACGGAACTAATATTTAATTTGAAGCAAAACTCTTTCTCTGGATGAACACATTGGAAAATTAACCTTTAGGCTTCTCTATATTTGTCTGCCTATTCATTTCGACACATTGTAGTGTTGAAATGGACATTGTGGTTTTCCGCTTCCTGTGAATTAGTAATAATGCAGAATAACATGAACGTGTTGGAGGGTGTGTGACATTATTAGCAGTAACAAAATTGTGCAATTTAGTCCGGCATTAATGACTTTCTTGGTGTTCGGATTAGGGAGTTAGAGAGTAACACTATAAAATTGAGAATATAGTGTAAGATTCATGCCATTATGCTATTATATGACCATCGTTGTTGTTTAATTCAATCATAGGAACATAGTATTTTCTGAATATTTTCCTAATTGTAGGATGTGGGAATTCTCTGTTGGTCTGTACATGATCAACGTTTGGTCAGATTCTTTACTTCTAACGGCTGCTTATGGGGTGGTGGAGTCTGCTTCTACAGCATTGTTTGGTCCTCTCATTGGACAGTGGGTGGATAGGTTCACATACGTGGAGGTTAGTTCTCATTCTTTCTTATTATGCCCCTGCACAGGTTGATAAAGATGCATCCTAAATAAAGAACTTTTACCAATAATTGCTTTGGTAATTTTTGTAGAAAATTATTTAGTTATTTCAAAATAATTTATATTTAAAGTGTATTGAAAAAGTGATATCTTTAAATGTATTCTAGAAGCCATCAAGAGATATACTTGAGAAGGCTTACTCTAGAAGCTATCAAGAGATATACTTGATAAGGCTTACTCTAGAAGCCATTAAAAGATATACTTGAGAAGGCTTACTTTGGAAGTCATCAGAGCTAAGAAATTTCTTAGCAAATATCCATTTTAAAAAGGACGATCTGTTGCCTCATAGCCCTTTGAAAAAGGATGATCTGTTGTCTAATATCCCTTTAAAAAGGAATGATCTGATGCCGCTTATATATATACATTGTGATTGTCAAGCCGCAATTGCTATTGCGAAGAATAAATCTTATAGTTGTAAGAGCAGACATGAAATTGAGGCATAATATTATTAAGCAGTTGCTAAGAGATGGAATAATTTCCATTGATTATGTGAAGTCAGAATTGAATTTGGCTGATTCACTAACTAAACCCGTGGGAAGGAAATTAATTCTTCAAATATCAAAAGAAATGGGGTTAAGGCCAATATGATTGTCAATAGAGATGGTAACCCAACCTATATGATTGGAGATCCCATGAAGTAGGTTCATACGGGTAATAACAAGTCGATATTAACTCTGTGCACTTATTAAGAGTGCTTGAACTGCTACTAAAATGGAGGGATGAGTTATTATGGATGGTGTATTTAAAGCAGTGTACACTTGATGAATTCACCTATATGAGAAGTTTAATGAGGCCATTCTTATGAAACTTTGGCCTTAGTCTCTAGAGCTCTCATGAATACCAGGCACGCGCATGGCCTATTGGCGCAAAACCGCGTTGAACAACAAAATTACGATCAAAATGTGATTGATAAAGTCTCTGGCTTACAACAAGAGTTTCGGTTCATAGAAATAGTATATTTCACCGGTAATTCTGTAAGTTAAATTTTATTGGTCTAAGTTTGGTTCATAGTCCAGAAGACACCAAACCTACTGCATTTTGTCCATGCAAATCCAGCAAGTTAAAATTCTTTTTCTATTAATTATTTTGAAATAATGTGGGGATTGTAGGAAATTATTTAGTTATTTTAAAATAATTTACATTTAAAGTGTATTGAAAAAGCCATGTCTTTAAATGTATTCTAGAAGCCATCAAAAGATATACTTGAGAAGGCTTACTCTAGAAGCTATCAAGAGATATACTTGAGAAGGCTTACTCTAGAAGCCATTAAAAGATATACTTGAGAAGGCTTACTTTGAAAGCCGTCAAGAGGTGTACTTGAGAAGCTAAGTTTTACCTATAAATAGTCCCTCAATCCTTACTGCAATCTTTAACTCTTAAGAAAAACATTAAAAAAATTCTCTTTAGTTTCTCTTCTTAATAATTTAGTCATTATAGTTTAACTTGGTATTTGTTTTAATAAATTTGTTGATTTCTGTATCCTCTAATTAATTAGGGAAGTGTTTGTTTAATCCTGAGGAAACATGTCACACTGCTGAAATAGTTTCTTAGGACAGTGCCTAGCACGACTCAAGTATAATTAATATATCACTTAAAATAATATCTTAATAATATTTATTTGATATTCAGTATTATTAACTATTATTATTACTGCTCCCCAACAATTTTCATCTACTAGCGTTGTTTAATCACTCATACAACAACTTTGCCTCAATTGTTGCCTTGGGTGGTTTCCCAGATATTGTGTACTATTTTACACACTAAACATTTCGTGGTAGAAAGACTCAGACTAGGACGCACGCACACAAGTTTCTGGCATTTTATTTACATTTCAAGATGTGATTGCATAATGTTTACTTTTGATTAGGTATACAATCCTCAAACTTTGTTGCAGGTTCTCCAACTTTGGCTGCTAAGCCAAAATATCTCATTTGTTGTGGCTGGAGGTGCAGTAATTGCTCTTTTAATCCGCGCAGACTTGATATCGGTCAATCTAATGGCGTTTATCTCACTTGTCAGTTTAATTAATATATCTGGAGCTGTTGGTGTGCTTTCAACTCTTGCCGGAACCATCTTGATTGAAAGAGAATGGTGAGCTATCTGACTGTTTTGGCGGACCTCCTTTTCTTAAAATTTTCATTCATAACATTTTGGAGGTGTTTACAACTGAACATTATTGGCAGGGTAGTTGTAATATCAGAAGGCCACCCTCCCGGGCTTTTAACAAAGATGAATTCAATCATAAGACGAATAGATTTGATTTGCAAGCTATTTGCACCGGTGGTTACTGGCTTCATTATCAGCTTTGTTTCTCTAACGGCATCAGCCATGACTCTAGCTCTTTGGAACATTATATCCGTGTGCTTGGAATACTGGCTTCTTACATCTGTATACAATGGGATTCCAGCTCTAAGAGAAAGCAGCCTGAGGAGGGTCTCAAGATCTTTGCCAGAGCACTCGGATTTAAGCCCCGCTATTTCTCATGAACAGAAAAGCTCGCTTCACTCGGATGAAATTGGATTCGAGGAATCTGAAAATCTCTGGAGGAAAATAATTGATTCCATCTCAAGATTACCTTGCCTTTCTGCGTGGAAAGTGTACTTGCAGCAAGATGTAGTCCTCCCAGGCCTAGCCCTTGCGTTGCTTTTTTTTACTGTACTCAGGTAAAACTTAGTAATGTTACTCATAATTATGCAATTGAATTTAAAATCATCTGCAACAATCATTCTTGAAATTAGCAACTACACATGTTTTAATGCTACCTAGGAAAACTTTTAACTTTCTAGTAAAATTTCTTTTAGATAATACGTCGAGGGTATATTTATTTGTTTTTTAATCTAATTCGTGCAACAGCTTTGGAACGTTAATGACTGCTACTCTTGAATGGGAAGGAATTCCTGCATATGTCATTGGAATTGCACGTGGAGTAAGCGCAACAATAGGGATAGCTGCAACATTTCTCTACCCCATCTTAGAATCACATATTTCAACCCTTCGAACAGGTCTTTGGTCAATCTGGTCACAGGTATTAAATATAGCTAGCAAATACTTAAGGAGCTAAATTTGAAGGGGAGCCTTGAAGTAACAGGTAAAAAGTTGTTGCCATGTGACTGGGAGGCAGGAGATCATGGGTTCAAGCCGTGGAAACAACCCCTTGCAGAAATGCAGGGTAAAGTTGCGTGCAAGACCCTTGTGGTCCCGCCCTTCCCTGGACTCTGTGCGTAGCGGGAGCTCTAGTGCACGGGGTTTCCCTTTACTTAAGGAGCTGAAATCTGTATGGTGACAAGATATGATCCGAATTTCCTAGCAAAATTAAAGAGTGATCATTTAATGCTGTTGCTTTCTAAGTCAGTCATATTCTGTTACCTACGCAGTGGACTTGCTTGTTGATATGTGTAGCTTCGATATGGGTACACGCAAAATTTCTATCAGCATTTATGCTTATGGCTGGTGTGGCTGTATCGCGTTTGGGTTTGTGGATGTTTGACTTATCAGTCATTCAGCAAATGCAGGTAAAAATGCTAAAAACATTTCTAATGTATTTGTCATTTTAGTAATTCTTCTTGATTGAGACTTATATTATGACATCTCGTTTGTGGACCTGGACAGGATCATGTCCCTGAAAGTGATCGTTGTGTGGTTGGAGGAGTTCAAAGCTCCCTACAATCTGTTCTCGAATTGTTGACTTATCTCTCGGGCATAATCATATCTAATCCTCAGGTGATGATCTTTGCATTGTACTGAAGCCTTGGTGGTACATATCCTACTAATGCGTACGTCTATTTTGTTGATTCGTAACAGCGTCATCAGGTGTTGAATGCAGTTTTATCATCCATATTCACAAAGTATTTCGAGTCATTGCATACTAGTATTGTGGTATAACTTGTTTCTTTTGCTGCATGTGATTCAGAATTTTTGGAAGTTGATCCTACTGTCATTCCTTTTAGTGACACTGGCCTCGACGCTATACAGTATACATGTTTATCGTGTTAGGAAGCACCTCTTTCACTTTGAGAAGTTCAATTGATTAGTAAGATCATCTTAGACTCTGCATGCACCGATGAACAAGAAAAACAGAAACTGAAGATTACTTTCTTTAGTCTTTCTGTATAGCCATAAGTATGTTTCTCCTTTATGTAGCTAGTGGTTGAAGAACAATGCCACGAGGTTTGCTCCTTCCATGTTCGAGTATTCTTTACATGTACTTTTTTGCATCTTGTAACTTTTAAGTCACATTTTAGGAGAAAGCATCATGACGCACTTGTATTCCACAAGAAGCATTCAGAATTTGAAGTTTATGAATTCAAATTCTAGTCCTTTCTAAGTAAGTGGGCTCTAGATTAATAGTTGTAATTGCTTCTAACGCATTGCAAGAAATTTTAAATTTGAAAAATTCTAACCAAGATTGCTAGTATCTGATTTCTATTTTACTTCTTCAAGTCTCTATCATCTCGATCTCTCTTTTCGGATTTGTTTTTTGAAAAAACAAAATATCTTCGAGTTCAAGGTTAGAATCCTCATACTGAGCGGGCTCAACGAAGAATTATGGACGGCCGTTTCTTAATTAACTATCTAATTTTTTCTAATCTATACAAACTGGTTATGCAAGTATATGCAAGTTACTCTTTGCGAAAATTATTGGCAAGGCGGATACAACCCTTGGTATCGAATTCATCAAAACTCAGTATTTTCGATATGGATCAATGTTAGTTATATGTGTGTATTAAAATGCTAACATATGCTGGAGTCTCATATATATATATATATATATATGTGTGTGTGTGTGTTCCGGAGTCTCGTGCATAATTTTAAAAGTGTAACGAATTGAGTGAAATCGGATGGAGCTTCTTTCTATTTTTTTATTTTTTTTTTCTGTAAATTTCTTCAAGTTGGAGACATATACAGAGAGATTAATTTAGAGGAAAGATGACACCCCAAATTACTACCCTAAGCAAAACTAGTTTGCTTATAAAATAAACATATACCTTGATTTTAGGATTAAGAATAATTCGGGATTCTAATACATCTTTAATTAAAGGTAACAACTAACGAGTAGTAATGAAAAAGAATGCTATCTGATACAGGTCATTTCCTAATTTGTTCCCTCGTGTCAATTTTTAATGTGTTTAACAAAAAGTATATTATTATTTTCAGAAACTTTAGAGATATATATCACGTGACGTCAAGATAATCAATGAACTTAGAACCACGTTAACCTATTTGAATAATGTCCTTTGCCTGTCAATTTTGACTATACTTTCCCATTTGGATTATTATTTATTTTGGTTAAGTTAATCTTTGCCCTCTATTTTTTTCTTCTCTGTAAGTTGCATTTGGTTATAAGATTTAGAGCTAAAATTTGAAGTTTTAATTTGCAGTATTTAAACAAACCGTCAATTTTAAATTTTAAAATTTTCAAAAAGTATTAATTCAAATTTCAAGACTTTATGATTTAAAGTATTTAAACAAAACTTCAATTTAAAATTTTCAAAAAGTATTAATTCAAATTTCAAGCTGTGATTTTAATTTTTTTAATGTAAAGTTTAATTCAAGTGGGGGATTATATTAAAGAATAGCTTGCTCCACTATTATTAATTTATTAGGCCAGTGAATCGTGGCAAAATTATGTGTATTTGAAAATTTATAATAACATATAATCTGTTATAAATGTATTTATACTATAGTGAATGTTTAATCTATTAGGATTTGAAGTATCTGTCTTTTAGTCAGAAACTAAGAGTATTTTCCCCTATAAATAGAGAATAGGGGGGTTTTGTTCTTTGTATTTTCAAGAATCATATAATCTCTCATCCTCAAGAGAAATAAAGAAGCCTCCCCTCTTCCTATTTATTTTTCTTCTTTATTCTTTATATTTCATAACACGTTATCAGCACGAAACTCTGACAAACTAGGTGAGATCGCAAATTACAATCAAACAGAGTGAGATTGCAAATTGCAAATCATGGGACACCATGCTATATATGTATTTTACAAGTGCAATTCTTGAAGTTACAACGAGTAAACATATTACGCAATAGGATTGGTTCCTTAGATTATTAGGTTGATTCTACTGAATAACTTTATTGAATATGTTCTTTTATTATTAAGTCATTACTTTATATTATTTAAATAATAAAAAGGCAGTCTGGTGCACTAAAGTTATCGCTATGCGCGGTGTCTAGGGAAGGATCCCACTACAAGGGTGTATCATACACAATCTTACCTTGATTCAAAGAAAGCACTTAAAACTCTGATAGAGTTTACACAAATATTTAACCACCAGATCCCGAAGTGGCAATATTGTGCAAGTCTAATAATGACTAAATTATTTATGCCTATCATTATCAGTAGTGATAATATTTTCAAAAGACTCATACGTGAGTTCTAATTCATTGATTGAGGATAAAACGGTGGATTCAAGTTTCATCGAACTAAAAGGGGTAAGACATCGGGTTAAAGTCCCGATGCATCATGATAACATGTTGGGTTCAAGTTCCATCGATTTATGCCTAAGACGTCTTTATATGGATAAGACATTGAGTTTGAATCTCAATGCACCATATTGATGATATTATGATGGTTAAGGTAAAATAATGTATTTTTTATGAAAAGACATGAAATTTGTCTATTGAATATGCTTCATTCCTGATGTGAATGTGGTAGCAGTATATAACATATCTGAAAGAAGACAAATGGTTGAATAAATGCACATAAACGTGGAAAAGGGACAAAATAATAATATTTTCACATGTTATCATGCCTTGATCTTGAAAGAGACTATAAGCTATCATAATTTGATAGGCTTATATTATTTAAATAATAGAAAGGGCAGTCTGGTGCACTAAAGCTATCGCTATGCGCGGTGTCCGGGGAAGGACCCCACTACAAGGGTGTATCATACGCAGTCTTACCTTGATTCAAAGAAAGCACTTAAAACTCCGATAGAGTTTACACAAATATTTAACCACCAGATCCCGAAGTGGCAATATTGTGCAAGTCTAATGCTGACTAAATTATTTATGCCTATCATTATCCGTAGTGATAATATTTTCAAAAGACTCATACGTGAGTTCTAATTCATTGATTGAGGATAAAACGGTGGATTCAAGTTTCATCGAATTAAAAGGGGTAAGACATCGGGTTAAAGTCCCGATGCATCATGATAAGATGTTGGTTTCAAGTTCCATCGATTTATGCCTAAGACGCATTTATATGGATAAGACATTGAGTTTGAATCTCAATGCACCATATTGATGATATTATGATGGCTAAGGCAAAATAATGTATTTTTTATGAAAAGACATGAAATTTGTCTATTGAATATGCTTCATTCCTGATGTGAATATGGTAGCAGTATATAACATACCTGAAAGAAGACAAGTAGTCGAATAAATGCACATAAATGTGGAAAAGGGACAAAATAATAATATTTTCACATGTTTTCATGCCTTGATCTTGAAAGAGACTATAAGCTATCATAATTTGATAGGCTTAAGACATAATTATATTCCAAACTTTGAGAATGAGAACCTTATTAATGCAAACGTTCACTTGATTGTGATGGTATCATATCTCACCTCCGAATGAGGCAAAATAAGTGAGAAGAGTTATGTTGAATATGTTGAAATCTACTTCCAAAGTAGTAAATCTGAAATTTATTCATGTAATAGTAAATCTGAAATTTACTAAAGAAAAAAGTACATGTCATGGTAAACTTAGAGTTTACTAGCATAAAAGTTCATAAATTGACATGAACGATTGCGACATCTTAAAGATGTGCATATCAAGTATCAAACATATATTGAAGAATTCAAAAATTCTTCATGAGCTTTAACGTTGCTTGTTCTTATGATACGTTGGTTGGACCAACTAATTTTGGGATTGAATCCCTTAAAATTTAAAAAGTATAAAAGGTGAATATGGGTCCGTTCACCTATCATGTGATATGTTGAAAAGATGCATCAATAAGATGATCACATGTATATTTATTGTCAACTTGCAGTTTGACATTCATAAAATTGTTTGCTCAACAAAATTGAGTCAAGAGCATAATTTTTGGATTGTGTAATCAAAACAATTCATCTTGATGATGATGGGTTTAGATTGAATGCCTTTGATAAATAGCTAAACCATTGTTAATGAGAACAAAGCTTCGTGTGTTGGTTTGAAATATGATATGTTGCATACAATAGCACTTGTATACATTAGACCAATAAATTATGATTAATTTCCCCTCAAAGTTGATTTTGAGTTAGGAACCACACGTTGTCCATCTAATAATTTTGATGTGTGGTATATGATTAATAAATATACCATGGTGCATAAAGATGAATTCCTCAAAGAAGATGAAGGATGTGTGTTAGTTTTACTAACATAAAGGGGAGATTATAAGCAGTTATGAAATATGTTAGGAATTATCAGATCCTCATTCAAAAGATAATTCAAGTCAAATGTCGAAAGCATCTCATGCTTAAGCTGCACGTGCTCCTATTTTGTGTCCCTAAAGGACAAAAAAGTCTATGCATGTGTGAAGCATGATAGACTAATCGGTTCTAAATGAAATAATCCTCAAAAAGGATAAGGAGCAAATAATTATAATAAGAAGGCAATGTGCTCTTGAAGAGCCTATGACATAACACTTCATGAAACTTTATAAAAGGTTCAGGTACTTGAAAATAATGAAGTGATGAGATCTCAAAATGTTATGTCACGCTGTGAACCGATATGAAATGATATATCATTAATATCTTTGATACAATATTGGTGCAATATTGTGAAAGATCATGAGGGTCTGAATTCTACATTTATTTAAGCATGCTGACGTAGAAATATTTATCAGGTGACATGAAATGGTACATCTTGGTAAGTGCAAACTTATTTGATTTGCACTCCACGCACTTGAAGATGTCATACATGAAATGTTGAATATTTTCACTTGACAAAATATATCTTGCAAATACTACAAGACCTGATATAGTCTTTTCGATTAATTTGTTAGCAAGGTATAGTTTTGCTCCTACTAGGAGACATCGAAATGGGATCAAACACATGATCTTATGTTATTCTAAAGATTGCAGTCTTGATCTTATTGATTATGCTGATGAAGGGTATTTAATTAACCCGCATAAATTTCAATCTCAAACAGGTTATGTGTTCATATGTGGGGATACTGCCATATCTTGGAGATATACAAAGCAGTCTATCGCATCCATTTCATCGAGATGTTGAGATAATAGCTATTCATGAAGCAAGCCGAGAATGTGTATGGTTGAGGTCCATGATACATCTCATTTGAGAATAATGTGGTTTGAAATATGATAATGTACCCACAATTTTATATAGATATAATGCAGCATGCATAACACATCTTAAAGGAGGATTCATAAAAGGAGATAGAACGAAGCACACTTCATCAAAACTTTTCTATACATGAGCTCCAAAAGAATGATGAAATTAACGTGACAGATTCGTTCAAGTGACAATGTGGCTGATTTATTCACTAAGTCTCCTTAAACTGCAAGTTTCAAGAAGATGATGTACAAGATCAAGATGCAAAGGTTCAAGGATGTTCTCATTAGGGGGAGTTGATATGCGTTGTACTCTTTTTTCCTTACGAGGTTTTGTCCCACTGGATTTTTCTTGTAAGGTTTTTAATGAGGCAACCTATATGCGTATTGTTAGAGATGTGTACTCTTTTCCTTCACTAGATTTTTTTACCAACGGATTTTTTCTAGTAAGGTTTTAACGAGGCACATTATCTATCTAGACATGGGTTTTCCTTGTAAGATTTTTAATGAGGCAACTTATATGTGTATTGTTGGAGATGTGTACTCTTTTTTCTTCATTAGATTTTTTTTCCACTTGGTTTTTTCTAGTAAGGTTTTAACGAGACACATTATCTATCTAGATATTCAAGAGGGAGTGTTATAAATGTATTTACATTATAGTGAATGTCTATCAAGATCTATTCAGATCTAGTTGATATCTATCAGGATTTGAAGTATCAATCTTTTAGTTAGAAACTAGGAGTATTTTCCCCGATAAATAGAAGAGTTTTGTTCATTGTATTTTCCAGAATCATATAATCTCTCATCCTCAAGGGAAATAAAGAAGCCCCCCTCTTCTCTCTCTATTTATTCTTCTTCTTTATTCTTTATATTTCATAACATAATCATAAATATTTAAAATTTATATAAAAAAAAAAAACATGGCAGTTATAAGTAATTTATCTAATGCAACTCCTCAAAATATTATAATCTATATCTATCTATATCTATAATCTATAATATATTAAAAGTATGAAACCACTTAAGAAAGTGATGTGAACTTTTTGCCCTTCATTAAAAGTTGTCACAATAGATAAAATCGTCATTTCACTTATATTTATTTAAGGCTATTTTCTTATTCTTATTAAATAAAGGGAAGTAAAGATCAATTAGAAAAATAAAAACATAAAACGTGAAAAAAAAGTCTAAAAAAGTAAAAAGCAAAAACGTAGGGGGAAATGGCCTAAATCATCATCACTGCCTAAATCATATAATATTTTTTATTCTTATATTATATTAAATAAAGAAAAGTAAAGGTTAATTAGAAAAATAAAAACATAAAAATGTGTGTGTGTGTGTGGGGGGGGGGGGGGGGGGAGCAAAAACATCTGAAAAGGAAAAAAAGAATCGTAAATCCTAATAAACTTGAAAAAACAAAAAGAATCACTAAGCAGGTATGAAAGAAAAAACTTAAGGAAAGAGTCTAATTTATAAGAAAAAATTAAATATCTATTTTAAATATTAGGAAAAGAATCACTAAACGGGAATGGAAAAAACTTAAAGGAAAAAAGTCTAATTTGTAGGAAAAAATTAAATATCTATTTTTAATATTAAAAAAATAATTGATTTTCCTTTTAAGTGCAGAATATTTTTAAATATTAAATTCATAGTGATTTATTACTTTACCATATATAGAATTACCTTCTTTAGCTACAAATCAAATTCTCTTTTCTAATAGAAATCTGATTCTAATTACATACGTTTATGATGTCAAATATTATATATAATATCTTACTCTTAATCCTGCACCCTTGGCTGATTTAATTGTCGAACTCTAACTGTCACAACTGAGTCGTTAAGAAGAGTTTGATTTGTGAAAGATTAAACTCTTTTTGATTAATCAATCATATTTTTTGTGATTTGTAATTTTTATGTGCAATTTAGTACTAATATTGTTGCATGCCCATAGTATGTTTGTTTCCAAAAAAAAAATTATTTTTTAATATATGTGCATTAGATAAGAGGGTGTGGAGGTCATGAATTGGGGTAGAAGGTTAGTAGGTAGTTATACTTTGACTTATTTTTTGACATGTTTAGGTTTAGTGAGGGTTTGGCTGGAGTTTGAGAGCATTTTGTCTGTCGTAATTTTAGCTTTATACATGTATTTTCTTACTTTTGATATGTCTATTATCCTCTATTATATATCGTGTTTCAGTTACCACATTATTTTCTGCATTATTTCTCTGAATGTTATCCGTTGTTTTTCTTACTAATTGACATGTTTTCTTCATTATCATATTTTTTGTTCGTAATATTTTCTTAATATGGGGTACTAACGTTTATATCTTCATTGCAATTAAGCAGAGCAAATAATTACCTTATTTTTAGGAATTTTCATAAATTCTCCACTACATTGCTGCCTATATTTTTCTAGTACAATAGTTTCTTCAGTTTCATTCGCCAACTTAAAAATATATGTAAGTATCTTTTTACTTCTAATCCATATCTAATAATGCTATTCCGGTCTAGATTATGAATATCTATTGAGATCGGTCTCTCTATCCTGGGGTAATAAAGTGTGTATTCTATTCTTCAAAGGCTCCATATATGATATTATATTGAAAACTATCTTAAGATTGAATGCATAACTATTGAATCCTAATTTTGTAAGTTAGCTGAGGGTCTATCCGAAACAGTCTTTCTATCCTACAAAGATAGTTATAAGGTATACATACATCGATAATTTCATTTATGACGAGATATATTATAACATCTATCACATTTATTTTTATCGTTTAAATGAATCTTGCTTTTGTTTTAATGCCAATTGCTATATAAGTTCATATAATTTATTATTTTCGTACGATATTTATTCACATCATTTTAAATAGATGTAACATTTATGTTGACATCTATTTGCATTTTTTAATAAGCTTAATTTTCAAATATAATTTTATTAATTGACGCGAGATACACATACAAAGCACGTAAACTAAACTAGTTAAACTAAGGTTTGCTAATTTGATAAGATTGTATAAAAGTTGAGGAAGTTTTGATAATTTCATATTTATTAGAAAAAAAAATTAACAATTCAAATTACATATTCAAACAAAATTTTAACTTCAAATCAATCTTATTGCAAATTTCAACATTAAATCATGATTTAAATCATGTCTAAACGGCCCTATATTTAACAAGTTTTTGAACAGATTGCCCCAATCTCAAAATGATCTTTAATTTTTCCCCTCAAATCAGTAGTCATTAATTTTTCCCCCTAATATTTATTTAATAAAGATTTATGTGCTAAAATACCTTTAACTATGATCTAGTTTCACAAGACACGCCTTTTTAGAGAATGTTTACCTTGGTGATGCATAAGTTCAGTTCTATCTAAATTCGCAAGCAAGTTTTTTAGAAAATTTTATCTGAAACGTAAGTTCAATAGGTATAACCTACGTCTAGGGGCAATATGAACTTCTTAAAAAATAAAGTTTTAAAATTGAATTTTATGTCTTGCAGGATATAACTTGTGTCTTGAGCATAAGTTCGTTGTTCAATAGTATGAATTTCTTAAGGTTTAGCTATTACAAACTACAAAATAAGTAGAGAGTTAGTTCCTATACAAGCTGAACCATCAACCTTTAACACTCGCACACTAAAACAGCCAAAACAAAACAAAAAACTCTAGTTACATATCCTCTGGATTACACTTTGACACCATCTACTCCTTTTGGAACCTGCAAACATACTAACTGTTTCACTGATATCCTTTTGTATTTGTACTGTGTGAATTTTGTACTAACAGTCACACCCCTATGTATTTTCCAGTTATGAGCCTGCCAAGTATAGTAGATTAGACCTCCATGCAGTGCTGCTACAATTTCTTCCCTAAAGCTTCTCGAGTGCCTGTTATTAATCCATAGTGCTATCTTTGATTTTCTTTGGAGGTAAACCAATGCCTGACCAGGTACTCAAAGCTCCCTTAGTTCAGTTATCAAGCTACACTTTACAAATAAATGTTGATGAGTCTCAGGTAGTCCCAAATCACATAACAAGCAGTCAACATTATATTCCCAGAAATAGGAACATTTAATCTCAGCAACCTTTCCTTTGTAAGCAGCCTATCCTGATATGCTAACCACAAGATCATCCTGTCTCTAGGCAAAATCACAGAGCTCCAAATTAATTCAGCCTCTCTCAATCTAGTCATGGGTTCCAACAAGTAAAAATAGCTTTTTGACGCTGAGTTGCAACTAGAAATAGTAAGCTTATTTGTCTCTCTTCTATACCAGTGGATCATTTTATCCTTTAGGCTATGCAACTTCTTTCAATACCAACTATTATCTTGTGGTGGAGTGTGTTCTCATACATTACCATTAGCTTTCATATAGACCTCATTACCCCATTTAACCCACAAGACTTCTTTTTTAGTAGCTAGTTGCCATAAAATTTCTTTATTGAGCCATATTCCAGTTCTCACTTTCTTTTACATTCAGACCTCTAAACATCTTGGGCATGTGTTGCAGCCTACCGCATATGTAAGTGTATATGGTCTGATAAGAAATATAGTAGCTCTAAAAGAGCAGGACATCGAACCCCACAAGGACTTCCAGTTTAGCAATTCACCTAATTGTCGCTAATAATATTTCAGGCAAGTGTTGTGATGTATCAAAATGGATTTGTAAGATTTAATACTTTCTAACAATATGTAAAAGAAGTACAAGTGTCGTGTACAATCTTTAACAAGGTTATAACCAATAATGAGAGAGATTCTAGGGCTACGGCATGTCACACAATCATGTTCAACATTTGTTTGTCTCAATGGACTTTATCTCTTGAATTACGAGCTACGGGGTTAAGTGTACGATCCGAGAATGGTCATCCTCTATATCCCCTATTCAAATTAGTTTCAAAACTACATCGTTGAGCGGGGATGTGATTTCTAATCTAAATGCTTCAATGTTTTTATCCCATAAGTATTCAAATAAGGCAAACTAGGTATATTGTTATCCTAGTTGCGAATCAGCCTACTTTCGTAAAAGATGCTCTTATTCCTCATGTTTCTCGTCCTATTTTCATATTCCCATGTCCCGTTTATACAAGAATTATGCATTTATTCTACTATTGGTCAGACACTAAAATAGTATATCCAAGAAGACAAGCACAATTTAATGTGAAATACATTCCATTGATTCAAAACTACCAAACAATCACGTTAACCCAGAACAAGGGTAATTAGCCACTCATGTACGAAATTAACAACAATAAATTCAAAATATTCATTCCAAAATTAAAGTAGAAGAGATGAGTAGTAAAATAACCCTAATTGGAAGCCCTCGTATGTTTTTCTCCTTGCTTAGATGTACATCATCATATCCCAAACCAATACAAGTGTCCTATTTATAATTGGGGAAAATTTCACGCTCAAAACACACTGGCGTGCCACACCCTTATCGTGTGGCTCCTTGGGTGTGGAATATCCTAAATGCGGATGCACACTGAAAATCACATCTCAAATTTTGGCCTTCAACTTGCCACACCCTTATCACGGAGCTCCTTGGGTGTGGCATGCTCCAGTGTAAATATCACTATTCTTGCTCCAAATGCACTCTTCACATTTTGTTTCATGTCCCATGCTTTGTAATTGTCGTTTCACTCTCTTTAAGCTCGTCGTTCTCACAATATTTCTCCTAATTCCTTAAATTATCCATAAGCTCGTCATTGACACTCAATCAAGCTCTGTTTTCACCAAAATAGAGTTCTGCAACACTAATCATATCTATTAGTTCAAGAACACAAATTAAGCTCAAACATAGGACTATATATGTTGTGTAGCTCATAAAATAGGTGCAAGTAAGGGCAATAATTAGCACTTGGACATATAAATACACCCAAAGATCACCACCCCACACTTAGAATCTTGTTGGCCCTCAAATAATTCTTTATGATCATTCTCAACGCACATCGGCTTTATATTAATAACCTGACAAACTACTCAAGTTGAAACAACAATTAATAATCATGAATAATTAATTTCTATCCCAAGCATGTCACATCATAAATGAAAACCTAGGAATACCGACTCTACCAAGTTGGCAAACTCATGCATATTACTCGATAAAGAAATCATATACATGAGTCACCCATATTCACTCACTGCTATGCAAGTTACCTAAAAATGAGTGTAAAAATTAAATTCTGCTCACACTGTCAAAGAATTCACATGTGATGTAAGACGAACCGTGAGCTTTCCCTTGGTGTAGTGCTCCACTAATATCAGAACATCAATGCTTAGGATCAAGTAAGATTTTAAGGGTTGTAATGTAGGCTAAGGGACAAGTTTTTTACTTATTTATTTTTGAATATGATATGAATTATTAAAGATATATGTATGAGACACAATCTACTAATTAATCTATTTCTTTCAAATACCCTACTAGAAACAGATCACAATTTCATTTTATAATACCTCAGGAGCTAATGAAACTATTTTAGTAAAATTTAATTCTCTCAATTCCCGGGTGATTGCACCAAAAATTCGAGTTCCTTTTGGATTTCCTTCTTGATCAATAACAACCGCAGCATTGTCATCATATCGCATTATTATCCCGTTGTCACGTTTGAGTTCTTTACAGGTACGCAAAATTACAGCTCTGACTACTTCTGATCTTTCTAGGGGCATATGTACTATTCTGGGAAGTATAGTGTATATCTTCCTTAAGAGCTTTGATACATCACACTTTATATGAAACTCTCCTCCAACCAACCTATTTTCCACCATTTTTTATCACCCTATCTCTTTTTTATTTCGCTCCATCTCTTTAAGCTAACTTACATGTTTTAATTAGGAAGTATTGCCCTCTTATAGTGAACTTGTGATCAATGTTCTATTTATTTCACTACCCCCCCCCCCAAACAACATATAACTTTGCAACACCAAAAGTTATTTCACTAGGGTGTTACTTTCACTTATTCCATCTTCAATTACACACTTCTTAAAATTTTAATTTTTCAATAAGGAGTTTTGGATCAAATTGGGACCACTTGAAAGAACAGGAACAAGCTACTTATAAGGCTGCCAAAGAATAAGCTCAAGGCTCAACGGGGCTGACTAAGTTATGCAACTAGAGTGGATAAAGAAAGTACAAAACATGGCTACCAATAAAATGCCTATTATCATCTTCTAAACTCGACATTCTTTATTTCGCTCTGTAAACACACCGAAAAAGTTCTATACATCACTATGCACATGGAATAGACAGAAAAACCTCACTCACACATGGCTCATGCTTAAATCAAGCAGGATCCCACTCTTAACCAAACAATTACAAGAATTCAAAATTAAGCCAAAATTATCAAAGAGTTACATAATTGAGCCTAGGTGTCTCAAGAATAATCATTCACCTCATTCTGACATGCTTCTTTAAAAATAATTCATATTAGGTCGTAATATGGCCCAACTAAAGTACTCTATATTAGATTAGTAAATGGGTTATACTTCCTACTCACCCCTTGACTAATTCCCCCAAGGACGGTCACCATTCATCCATCATCGAGAAAGGTACAAAACTAGGACTTATTATTGACACTTATCCTAAAAAAGTTTGCTCCTAAAAACTAAAAAACTCAATCATACTCGGTTCAGTGGGACTATCCTCAGAAAAAAACCAAAAATAAAAGCCAATGAACCCAAAACGAAAATAATGAAATAAGTGAACTAAAGATTACTAGCTATTACATAACCATAAGTTTGAATATTTTATTATTATGTACTGAATTTAGACTACTGAAACGTTTTTCAAAATCCAGAATTAACGATAACACAATAATGTCCATAATCAAAACAAAATAACATCACAGACCAAGACTAATCTCCCACCCATCGCTTAAAATTTAGCATTGTCCCCAGTTCTTGTAAAGACAAAATAAGAACAAAAGTGGGTGTGTGAAAACTCCCTGGTCAATCATCTATGCCATCATCAATATCAGGGCCAAAACTCGCTTCCCCCAAGTCTGGGTTAACATCATCATCATCTTCGAACTCAACATCCAAATCTGCAGACGCCTATCCTCATAAGTAGGAATATCATCCTCCATGGGCTCCACAAATTCAGGACCAATCCTCAATAAAGCTCTTGGCATGGTGACTCAGAGGGTAATCGAGCTCCAATCTACATATCTCCTCTCTAGTAGCCGCTCTAGCTCCCACCTAAAGCTACAACATTTGTAGTCCATACATGTGAGTCGTGATCTCATTATCTTGAGCATGACACTCACGTAGTATTGGCTCGTGAGATATATCAAGAGCTTTCATCTTGGTCACATCTACTGGACGCATCTCCAGCAGTGGATTAAAGTCCAAAGCCTCCTCCTCAATTCCATGCCACCTTAAAAACCTCGTAAGCAGCCCACCAAAACCATACCTGCGGTCGTGATGGTTGCGTGCCTTCTTCATCATATGCTTAATCACCGCTTCAATGTTAATTTTTAATTTCAAAACCATCTTGCATCAAAATATAAACCAAGCAAACTGGATCCCGAGTGATCTCTGTCATATGCTTGCCCAAAATAAGACAGTGACATACAATCTTCAACCACACTCAAGCTTTCCTATTCATTTGGGCATAGGGAAATGTCAAATGATAGACCCATTCTCTGTGGCGACTCCACCTAGCCCTCGACCTATCTACATATAGTAAATGTCTACTGTCAACATACGATGGCACAATGTTCAACTGTCTCAGCTTAAGAGGGTTAGGTTCAGGAGTTCCCAAGAGAACATGCAAGTGGTGTGCCTCAAACTTAATCACCTGCCCCCTAATGTGGACCTCAGAACCAGGCTGACACGAGTCCCAATTAGTATTAAAAATCCCTCATTAGATTTAATTTGCACTCATTCAGTTGCTCAAAGATAAAAGTTATTCTCAACTACTCAATACGTCGAATAATGTTCGAAAACTCCCTCCTTAAACTTTCCCTATAAATGATCTCATCTGGGGCATACTGTGACTCCAAGTGCTTACTGTACCATTTTTTTCCTTCTTCCAATACTCATCACTAAGTTCCAAACCTTCGAGTTTGGCCTCATGGAACTGCTGGGGCCTTAGGTACACAAGTCAAAGGAGAACTCTTTTCCTTCCCTCGCCCGAAGGACCAACTCCTTTACTTTTTTGTTGCCTGTTAGACATAGTGCCTGCCAAAAGAATGTAAAAGAGCCATGTCAAGTCAATTATTGTAAATCTAGACAATACTAAGTGCAAGAGGCTTTAGGGGAAACCCCACACTTAGTTGCTAGCGTAGGGTACTCAGACTTCCCCTTTTCACTTTTCCAATGCACGCATTCAACCATTTTCTTACTCATGTTAACATTCATAGGATCACATCTTTGGATTATGATGTTTTACTCAGACTTCAAGGAATGTCAAGTAATTTTCACATCATAGGTTCAAACAATTCACACCACACCAAAGACAATGTATACTTTGGGTTCTAACCTTAACAACTTTTTCACTTTATGCACTTTTTACAAAAACCTAAAGAGTACACATTTTACTTTCAAGAATCTAAACCATAATTTTGACTAATTTGGCATGAAATAAGAACAACATTATTCAACATTAAGCATAAAATCAGAATACCAACTAACGAAATAACAAAATCACAATCATCAAATCATGCCATCTTGTAGTTTTCACAATTTAGCACAGTAATTAACCTACCCATTCACCTTTACACCCAACTCATGTCAACAGAATCTCAAAACACAATGTAAAACTTATAGCATATAAATCCCGATATGGGTTTTAAAAATCGCACCCAACATGTCTACACAAACCCATGAATTTGAACAAGAGAGAAGCAAAGAAGAAAAAACTTACCTTGTTCTTGATTTGGAAAGAGTGAGATAAACTTGAGGGAGATCCTTAGCGTGGCACATCACTACTTTAACAGCCTATTTGGATGGTGGTTTTCATGGTAATGGTTAGCATGAGAATCATGTTTGTTTCCATGATTTTCAAAAAATGGTGGTATGGTATATTACTATTTCATGGTGATAATCATGGAATGGAGCAATTTATTGAACCATCAAATTAGTGGTGTGTCATGGTTTTCATTTTTCTTTTTCAATTATACCCTTATATAATTTTCTTTAATCTTTTTTATCCTTATCAACAAAATACATGCTAAGATTACGCATTCGTTAATAAGATCAAAGATTGCAAGACTTCTGTTAGCAATATAAAAATTCAAAGAGTGAGAAAAATGATAACAGTTATTTAGTAGTAATAGTTTTTAATGCCAATAAAAACTCAATTCGATCAAAAAAAATTGAAAATTGAAATGGAGGAAAACAGAGTGAATGCACAAAAAGCATATACACGGGAAGTGATTTTTGAACTCTAAGATACATACATGTATACCAATTGTTTTATTGATTGGAAAGTACGTCCCGATTGCATTAGTTTGTGTTCGTTAAACCTTTGTTTAGCAAATACCCTTGTGAATTTGACGTCTTAAAAGGATCATCGGGTAGCTATGAGAAGCATCAAGAAAGAAAGGACAACTGGTTACGCTAGCACCGATATGGATAAAAGAGTTGATATCTCAAATGTATTACAATTAGGGGAATTTTAGTAAATTTACCTGTTACCATACCGTATCATACTATCAAACCAAACAAAAAATCTATTATTAAACCGCAGTGAACGATACAGTCCATCCAAACATGGTACTGTACCATACCATACCATACATTATGAAACCATGGCAAACCACCATCCAAACAAGCTGTAAGCGAATTTAAGGGAGTTGTATGCTGGGGTTGCGGAGAAATGGGGAGAGAATTAGGGATTTGGGGTTTTTACAAGGGGATGGGTCGGGTTTTACCCAATATTTTAATTAAAATAGCCTAATTTACCCACATCATGCCACGCTCTTATATCGGAGGATAAGAAGCATAGGAAGCCCCTGTTGCACATACTCACTGGAATTGCACTTGGGTTTTTTCTTCAATGTGCTACACCCTTATCGTAGGGTCTAGGTAGCGTGGCACGCCGTTGACGCGGACCTTCACTTGAATTTGCCTTAGGGAAATTTTGGTTCCCTCATTTTTAAGCATTAGTTTATTTTCTTACCTTGGTGCATTTTTGTACCACATGGCTTACTAAAAGCAATTTAGCACACTTTTAATAGGTCCTCTACATCAAGACGTTCCTTAATCCTTCAAATTCACATCAAAAATAACAAAACATGCTAAAAGGGCGGGTTGCCTCCCATCAAGTGTCATAGATTTGGTCGTGGATCAACACTTATTTTTGTATTTTTGATTTTCATATTTTTTTCTTCTATATTTCAAATAAAAGACCTACACTATTGGGTTTCTCTCATGTAGTGCCTGATTTAGCATCGCGGCACGACCCTACTCATAATCACTTATTAGATAGTTGTAACGACCTCCTCTATCAATCCTCGTCTTATATCTAGTAGTGCTTAAATATTTACCCGTTCACTAAGAATGGCATACCTTTCTCTTTATCAACCAGCTCAACAACTTCATGAGCATTCATCCGCACCACTTTGCATGGCCCATACCATTATGACTTAAGCTTACCTGGAAACAACTTCAATCTCGAATTGAATACCAACACCCTCTGTCTGAGCTCAAATGAGCAGGGCATAACATGTTTGTCATGCCACTTTTTGGTCTACTCCATATAGAGCTTTGCATTCTCGTAAACGTACAATCAAAATTCCTCCAACTCATGTGACTATAATAATCACCTTTGGCCCGCTAACTCAATATCCAGATTTAATTTCTTTATGACCCAATAGGCTTAATGTTCTAACTCGGCCGACAAATGACATGTTTTTCCAAATACCAACCAGTAAGGTGATGTCCAAATGGGAATCTTGTACGCTATTCTAATATGTCCATAGTACATCATCAAGTTTCAATTCCCAATCTTTGCATTGTGGATTCACCATCTTCTATGAATTATACTTAACCTCACGATTTGAGACCTTCACTTGGACACTCATTTAAGGATGATAGTTTGTAGAAACCTTATGTCTTACCCCATGTTTGGCCAATAAATTCCTAAACTAATTATTAAGGAAGTACGTACCACCATCACTAATAATCTCCCTCGAGGTCCCAAACCTTGTTTTTCACAAACTTAACAACCACCTTCGTGTCATTGGTATGGAGTGTTACGGCTTTCACCCACTTGGAAACATAATCTACTACAACTAGAATATACATGTTCCCATATGAAGGAGAAAAAGGGACATGAAGTTTGTTCCCCACACATCAAAGATTTCCACCTCTAAAATATTGTTCAAATGCATTTCATGCCTCCTCAAAATAGAACCCATGTGTTGGTACTGATCACACTCTTTAACAAATCTCGATGCATCCTTAAATAAGGTGGGCCAGAAGAAATTAGACAATAGTACCCTTAAGCTATGACCTCAGCGCCATGATGGCCACTATATGGAGATGAATGATAACTCTGTAAGACCTACTTCACTTCACACTCTAGTACACATCTTCTAATTACTCGATTAGGGCCCTATTTAAAGAAATATGGCTCAGTATAACCTCTTTCTTTGTTGACTTGTGGTATCATGTGGGTATACCCTACTTATAATTAGGTTAACAATGTCAGCGTACCAAATTAACTCTATGATGATCAATGCTAGGAGCTTCTAATTGGGAAACTTTTCTCGAATGCTACTATCCTTAACAATATGAGACCAAATCTCCAGCCTAGAGAGATAATTTGCTACTTGATTTTTTGTCTCCTTTCTATCTTTTACCTTTAGATTAAACTCCTGCAACAACAATATCCACCAAATCAATTGGGGTTTAGCATCTTTCTTACTGATAAGTAGCGAATAACCGTATGATTTGTGTACTTCATCACTTTGGTCCCCACTAAGTAAGATCAAAACTTATCCAATATATATACAAGAGCCAAGATTTTTTTTTATCGCAGTGTAATTGACTTGAGTTGCGTCAAGAGTCTTACTTGGATAATAAATTGAATAAAAGACCTTTTTTATTTTGTTTCCCTAACACTGCTCCCATAGATACATCACTCGCATCATACATTAATTCAAAGGGTAACTCCCAGTCGGGAGCAATCAATATAGTATCCTCTATCAATTTCTTCTTCAAATCCTCGAATACTTTCAAACAATTAGCCCCAAACTCAAACTTTACCTATTTTTCAAGAAACTTACACATTGGTCTTGCTACCTTTGAGAAATCACTCCGACATGCCTCAGGAAACTGTGCACTCCTTTGACTGACACTGGGTAGCAGCTTTTCTATAACCTCCATCTTTGCTTGATCTACCTCCAATTTTTTCTATAACACTTTATGGCCAAGGACAATGTTCCCTTGACTAGAAGTGATATTTTTCCCAGTTCAACACTGGATTTGTTTCTTCACATCTCTCTAAGACCTTGTCCATATTCTGCAAACACATGTCAAAGGAGTTACTAAAAATATAGAAATCATCCATATAAATACCTCCAGAAATCCTCCACCATGTCATAGAATATGGCCATCATGCACCGCTGGAATGTAGCTGGTGCATTTCACAATCCAAAAGGCATTTGCCTAAAAGCATAATACCTATAATAATAGGTCAATGTCGTTATTTATTGATCCTCTAGAGATATGGCTAATTGACTATAGCCAGAAAACCCATCTAGGAAACAGTAATACTCTTGTCTAGCAAGACTATCCAAGTTTTGATTAATGAAAGAAATTGGGTAATGATCATTTTAGGTAGTTTCATCAAGCTTTCTATAATCCATATATATACTCCACTCGATTACTGTGTAAGTTGATATCAACTTGTTCTTCTCATTAGTCACGACTGTCATGCCCCCTTCTTTGAAACATACTGAATGAGACTAACTCGTCTGTTGGTGAAGATAGGATAAACTATGCCTGCATCAAGCCACTTAATCGCTTTTTTTCTTACTACTTCCTTCATGAATGGGTCCAACCTTCTCTAGTGTTGCACAGTAGGTTTATGAACTTTTTCCTTGACTATCTTGTGCATGTAATAGGCGGGGTGTATCCCTTACATGCCTGACATTTGTCACCTAATAGTTTTCTTTCTCCTTTTTAGCACTACCAAAGCCTCTTTAACCTTTATTGCAGATAATACTGCACAGAGAATCATAGGTAAAATATCATCATCATCAAGAAAATCATATTTGAGGTGTGAGGGTAGAGCTTTTAGCTTTCAATTTTTGTGCTTCCTTAATAGATGGCTTGTGAGGAGGACTAAGGGGCCTGTTCAAAAACTAAAAGGAAACTTTATGAATAAAAACACTTGCAACATTCAGAATCTGCACCATTTAGTTTGCTTTCACATCACCAAAGATGCCATGTCCCACCAAATCTCTCTCCAAGAGATCATTGGATGTAATAAATGGTAGCTCTGACTCAAGTTCTACGATTACGATAGAAGATAATTCTTAATAGACAGCTGGAAAATTTATTAACTTGTACACCTAAATACCACTACCTTATAATTAGCTCACATAGTTAGTTGACCGGTAGCTACATCTAACAATGCACGTCTAATAGCCAAAAAGAGATGTCCTAAAATAAATGGGACTTTTGGATCCACATTAAAATCCAGTATAATAAAGTCCACTGGAAATATAAGTGACCTACTTACACTAATACATGTTCCATTATTCAATTAGGTCTGGAAAGTGAGCGGTCAACTAACTATAATACCATTATGGTGGGCCTCGGACTACCCAACCCTATCTTTTTAACCGAAGAGGTGAGAATGATATTTATACTTGCTCCAAGATCGCATAGGACTTGAGAACTAATGGACTGCCTAGTTGTGTCGGAATAGTAACGCTTCCTAGATCCTTCAACTTTGTAGGCAATTTATTCTAAATCCTAGAGGTGCACTCTTCAATAAGTGCAACTGTGGCATATTTTTTCAATAAATTCTTACTTGCCATAATATCTATGATGTACTTGGCAGATCTAGGGACTTTTTGCAAAACATTAACAAGTGAAAGGTTAATGTGAACCTGTTTCAACAAATTAATAAACTTTTGGCAACACGCTTTCTCTTTCTACTTTTTCAACCTCTATGGAATGGTGGAGGTTGTTTCGCACTTTCCACTTTGTTTTCACTGCTTTTAACTTGATCATTCTCATATTTCTCCTCATCCCTAGCCACAACTTTGCGAGTTACCTTTTTAGGCTCTACCACATCCAATTACACACCACTGCAAGTAGACCCCACACTCATACATAAATGCAAGTATCATTGATCTCAAGAATATCTTGTAAATATTATTGTGGATCTTCATGAGATAGTCTTTCCACCTCGCGAGATAGTTTTGCAGTTACTCTTTCAGCTGGAGAAATATCTATCGGATCAGCCAATTAAAGTTGTTGGATTGGGCATTAAAGAGTTGCTCCCTCCATCGCAGAGGAAATACTTATTCTGGTTCCAAATATGGCTCATCCAATTCTTCTTATCTGGCTAGCTCTAAGTATAAATTACACATATAAATATCAGCCACTAATATCAAGTGGTAACTATTTATATAATGTTACCAAAAATAAAATTTTGAAAATTACTAATTTCTTGAGTCCCTGGCAATGGAGCCAAAAAATTGTTATGGCCTACTGTACATGCAAATGTACGTTGTTTGACAAGTAATAAGGTAGCTTTAAAAGAGTCAGATATTGAACCCACAGGAACTACCAGTTTGGAACTTCACCTAATTGAGTCGTTAATAATACTTCAGGCAAGTGTTGTGATGTATTATAATGGGTCTGTAAGATTTAATACATTCTAACAATATGTTAAAGAAGTAAAAGTGTTGTGTACGATCTTTAACAAGGTTATAACCAATAATAAGAGAGATTCCATGGAAATGACATGTCACACAATCATGTTCACTATTTGTTTGTCTCAATGGACTTTATTTCTCGAATTTTGGGCTACGAGGTTAAGTTTAAGATCCGGGAATGGTCATCCTCTAAGTCGCCTATTCAAATTAGTCTCACAACTATATCATCAAGTGGGGATGCTAGTTTCTAATCCAAATGCTTTAATGTTTTCATCCGATAAATAGTCAAACAAGGCAAACAAGGATTGTTATCCAAGTTGTGAACCACCTTTCTTTCATAAGAGATGATCTTATTCCTTGTGTTCCTCATCCTATTCTCGTATTCCCGTAGTCTTTTCATACAAGAATTACATATTTATTCTAATATTGGTAAGACAATAAAATAGTATATCCAAGAACACAAGCACAATTAAATGAGCAATATGTTTCATTGATTCAAAACAGCTACCAAACAACCATTCTCTGGTTGTAACCTCAGAACATAGATAATTAACCACTCATGTTTGAAATTAACAACAAAGAATTCAAAGTATTCATTCTAAAATTAAAGTAGAAGAGATGAGTAGTAAAATAACCCTAATTGGAAGCCCTCGTATATTTTTTCTTTACTAAGACGTACATCATCATATCCCAAAACAATACAAGTGTCCCATTTATAATTTTGGAATATTTCACACATAAAACACACAAGCGTGCCACGCCCCTATCGCATGGCTACTTTGGCATGCCACGCCCTAAATGCGGAGGCACACCGAAAATCATATTTCAATTTTTAGCCTTCAACATGCCACGCCCTTATCGTGGAGTTCCCTTGGTATGGCACGCCTTAGTGTAAAAATCATCATTCTTTCTTCATAATCCACTCTTCACTTTTCATTTCATGTCCCATACTTTGTAATGGTCGTTTCACTCTCTATAAGCTCGTTGTGCTCACAATGTTGCTCCTAATGTCTTCAATTATCCATAAGCTCAGCATTGACGTATAATCAAGATCCATTTTTACCAAATAAGAGTCTTCCAACACTAATCAAATCTATTAGTTCATGAATACAAATTATGCTCAAACATAGTACATTATATGCAGTGTAGATCATAAAATAAGTGCAAGTAAAGGCAATAATTAGCACCTAGATGTAGAAATACACCTAAGATCGACATTGACCAAGCCACAAAATACATTATCTTATGACTTTCACTCTTTTCCCCAGAGATACTCTTTGCATTTCCAATAAACTTATTTTAACACACTATGTGGTAGGATGAAACAACCCCCAAGAAGATGTAAACTAAGGACAAAATAGCATTTACAACCTGTAGTATACCAACATATAACAGATGCTTGGAGTAGACTATGTTGATTTTGCTAGTAATATTCTCCATTAGTTGATGGAAATACACTCGATTCCACTTCCTTAATAAAAATGGCAACACTAAGTATCTCATTGGCAAAGAACCAAGTGAGAAACCAGTCATGCCAATTATACTCTGCTACACATCAGACTCAACACCTATTATATAGATACCTGAGTTTTCCAGGTTGCCCACAATACTACACTAAATTGAGTTATTATTTCCATTACCTTCTGAATAGAACCCAAGTCCCCTTTATAAAATAAAATCAAAATAACTACAAATATTAAGGGTGTAAGATTGGTAGCCTTACACAAAGGATGGTATTGAAATTCAGTCATTCCATTCAACTTTTTCATAACTCTTTTCAAGTATTCAAAGACTAGAATAAATAACAAAGGAGACATAGACTCTCTTTGTCTCAACCCCTTCTTCCCTTCAAAATAGTCATATCCCTCATCATTAAGTTTGATGGTAAATTATGTAGAAGTTATAAACCTCATCACAAGCGTAAAGAAAGGAATATCAAATCCATAGCCTTTTAAAACTTCTTCCAAAAAATCCCAAGTAACCATGTTAAATCTATCTTTCTCATGTATCTTGGAATAAATTTTCTACTATAATGTCTTAGTAAGTCATGACATATTAATATATTTTGAATGAGGGATCTTCCTTTCACAAAAGTTGCTTGATATTAGGCCACAACAACATATATTGCTTCTCTTAGTCTTTTTCAAATAACCTTAGATATGTATTTATAGATAAAATTGCAGGAAGCAATTGGTCTATACTGACTAGCATACTGTGGTTTGTCCAGCTCTGGAATTAATGCAATGTTGGTTGTATTAATTTGATTCAGCAACCTCCTATTATTAAGAAAATCTTGAATAACAATTATAATATTATCAATTATAATACTCAATGAGAATCTAAAGAAACCACACTCAAATCCATTAGTCCATGTACTTTTGTTAACTCCAATGCCAAATATTGTAAATTTGATCTCACTCACTATATATGGTTGTACAAGTTGCAGTTGTTGACTAGTATTCATTACAGGACCATCCTTCAGTATATGTCTCACAGCTGACATTCTATTCTCCTATTTGGTTCCCAAAAACTCCTTATAGAATTTCACAAAGAATGATGCTACCTCCTGAATTTTTGTTTGTATTCTTCCTTGATCATCAGTGATATGTCTAATAGCATGTTATAGTTTTCTATACTTTATCGTTTAAAAGAAATGTGTAGTACAATCATCTCCTAGTTTTATCCATGTTGTATTACTCTGTTGCACTAATACCATCTCTGCTAAGTAACACGATTGTCTAAATTTCTGAATTTTCTCCTTTTCAATATTCTGCAACTCCATATATAGAGGGTCTAATGTAATGATGCTTGTGTTTGAGCAAGATCTACTCTATCCTTATTTGCAATATACAACATATTATTAAAATGCTACCCATTTATCCTTCTCAACGTTGATTTCAACATCTTAAGTTTCTTCACCACCCTGAACATGCCATATCCATGAATTGGTTGATTCTAGTATTTTTGTACTGCATCTAAAAATGTTAGGTAGGTGGCCAAAATATTGCAATACTCAAAAGCAAGTTTTTTTTTGCCTTTGGTCAGTAGTCATAAATATTTTTAGAGGAATATGATCACATAGCCCTTTTGAAATAGCATGGGCTCTAAAACTAGGTATGGTTTTCATCCATTCAGAGTTAAAGAAAATCCAATCAATTTTTTATATTATCCTTCCCTTTCTATGTCCAACCCTCCAAGTATATCTACTACCAACTATTAGTATTTCAAGTAGGCCAAATTAATCAACATGATGATAAAAATATTCAATCTCTACCATACTAGCTTGATTGCCTTTAATACAATCCCAAATGGTTCAAATAGAATTAAAGTCCCCCATGCTAACGAGGATAAATTCATCCCTCCACTTAAGTGTTTCAAATAGTTCCTTAAACTTTTCTATCCTTTTTTGTGTTATAAAAGTATACCTTAGTTAAATAATATCTGTTTTATAATGTTACATGATAAACCTGACAAGTCACCACTTAAGCAATACTATTTGATGTGTCATGAATTTATGACACTTAAGATGCTTAAAAAGGATTAATTGAAAGTTCAAGTGTATGTTTAAGTAGATATGATGGGGTTTTGGTATTATTGAAGGGTAAATAGGCTTGATAAAAAAAACTATTGAAATAAGAGATTTAGAGGATCAGACGAAAAAAATGACAACCATGGAATCTGACCACAGTCGTACCAAGGCTATCGTGCCTTGAATCAGAGAGTGTTCTTAAGAGCTGATCATATGAAATCCTCCCACGATCATACCATAAATTCAAGACCGTACCCTGTTGTCATGGGAGGAAGGCTGAAAATTAGGCTACAAAACCTAAGTATGAGATAATCAGAGGGGAACAAGACATGGTCGTACTTTGATATGAAAATGTACCATGACACATAGGATGAAGGCCAAAATATGAAGGTTGAAGAAGTTTATGATAAAGGTGATCAGACGACAGCATCACACAGAAGTATTTTGATACCATGAATCCTTACTGAGCATCGTGCCATATAAGGTCTAAAGATAAAAATCTATGAGCCAAACCACGAGAACCAAAGGACGATTGTGGTATATAACCACAATCGTACCTTCTCATCATTCGAGTCAACTGACCCAGATTTTCTATTTTATTTAGGATAGTATTTGTTTTATTAATAAATACTCTTTTAGGGTTATTTTTATGCGTTATACGGTGCTTTGATTTGACAATATTATATTGTGAGGTTCTAAGGTTTATTCTTGGAATTTTACAGAAATCATTTCTAGGGTTTTAATTGAAGTTGAGATTTTTGAGTTTAATTCTCTTTGTAAGTCTATGACAATGATTTCATCTATGAATTCTTCTTGTATTCTTGCAATTATGAGTAGCTAAACACCACAACTAAGGTTGTGGGAACTATGATGAATTAACAAAATAGGTTAAGTATGAAGCAAATATAGATTTATGTGCTTGCATGTATTGATATTTCCTTTATTACAATTGCTTTTCTAATGGATGCATAAATTAGAAACTCCCTAGTATTCTAAACTTGCTCAGGATAGAGGTATACATTAGGAAATGGGAATAACAACTGAGATTTGAGACTATCAACCTTCATCTAATAACCAGAACCATAATAGGAATAGTTAATATGAGATCAAGAATAAGGGTTAGTAATGTGACACTCTAAGTATAGGAGAAGGAGAGAAACTCATCTAATCAAGATCGAAAGACATTAAGATGAACCTCTTATTAGTTTTGCATGAAATAGATCGGGATAGTTTCATATCACAAGCAACCTGTGGATTTATGAAATCATGGGGATAACAATCCTAGTGCTTATCTCATATTGATTACAAATTCAAAAAACAACAACTATTAATGATACTATTTTGTTTTACAAAAATCGCTCCTTCTTTCTAATTTTAAAGACAATCACTTGATCGAATTTTGTCCTATTCCTTATGTATTTGACCCCAACTTTGTTGGGTTTTATATCTGATTCACTGACTATTTTGTACTTTTGGGGAGGTATAATTTAGGTGACATCAAAATTTTGCACCACAATTGGGGAATACGATTACAAAATTAATCGATTGGGTTTATCAGGTTGTTGGTTTTGTTTGTTGATTTTACATTTCTACTATTTTTAGGGCTCGCAATAGTGTATATCCAATACTTGGAGTCAAAGCAATCCCTTAATTCCATTTGATCCTGAACTGGAGAGAATTTTGAGACAAAAGTCAAAGATTAGCGAGAGAATGAGTCCATGATCAAGGAGCCCTACCAAAAACGGTTCATGATGACCCAACAGTTTTGAATCAGCCCCTCCAGCATGACTGTAGAATAGATCACTACTCAACTAATGTCTGGAGAAAATATTAGGCAAGCGGCTTCCCGACGGGCAACAAGGGAAAAAGGAACTAGACAAGAAAAGATAGATCATATAAATGCACTTGATAGTATGGATAGATTGAGAAGGAATTTGGGACAACAGCCCATCCAACAATATCTACCTATTTATTTTGATCAAAAGGAAGATTTGGGATATATTAACTTGATTGAGACAGGTGCAATCATTTCACCTGAATTACCTCAAGGTATGAAGTTTGAAATCATGAGTGCAATCTTGTTGCCCTGCCTATTGATGATGAAAACATGTATATCATAAACTCTATGGAGATATGTACCTCATATAATCTATTGGGAGTGATTCAGAAGGTTATTTGACTACAGTTATTTCTATTCTCTCTGACAGAAGAAGCTACTCTGTGGTTAGGAGAGTTGCCCCGAGGATCTATTATCACTTAGAATGAGTTGAGGACTCAGTTCTTAGACAAATTTATTTTCCCTCCAGAATGTTGTAATTGAAAATGAGATATATAACTTCCATAACTACATTCATACATACTAAATGAGACATGGTTGAGGCTTAAGAAGAAGCTACAAAATTGTCAAATCACAAGATTACTGGAAGAAACTTGTTAGAGATCATCTACATAGCCATGAATAGTAACACTAAGACTATAGCAGACACTATAATAGGTGGTACCTTCATGATTCCACAATGGAAACATACTTGTGAGATTCAAGATTAGATTATAAAAATCAATCGAGGGTGGCATACTCGAAAGGCAAATAGGTCAGTTGGTACTTATACAATTGAAGCCTCTAATGAGCAGCGAGCACTAGGTAAGATAGTGTATTAAGATATAACACAACTGAGGACTGATATTAGATTTCTTACCAAGCAATTTGCAATAGCTGAAGCAGAAATGGTCAATATCGTGAGGGCTCGAGTCAAGTCTTTCATGTATAAAGATTCAGACTCTGGGAAGAAAGTTAAATATCTTGAAAGAAATATAGATTTTTTCTGAGCCAAGGGTATACTCAAGACAACTGGAACTCTAGGCAAGGGAATCAAGGTTAAAACTATTATAGAGACAACTATAATAGACTAGGATATTGTAATACCTCGAAAATCCAAACCAATTTTAGTGTCATGTTTCAAGATCATGATAGTACATTATTATTCTTTGATAGTTTTATGAGTTAGTTTAAGGTATATTAAGGGACCAAATAACTCCCAGCTATTAGACGAATCAAAATAATCCTTACCGATTGAAATTTTGATAAGAATATTGCTTTAGTCAGCTTTCAAACAAGCATATCTTTTGCTCTACTCAGAATTTTCCATATGAAGACCCACCAAGTAATATTAAATTGAATTACCTTTCCAACAATATCAATTTCGCCCAAATCTGATACTCAGGTGAGAAGTTATAACACTTTTAGTGCAAAACAATAGCCCAATGCGATAAGCCTGCGTTGCGGTGATGGCCAATTTCACGTTTGTCCTTTCCCAGTGTGCCACCGCAATTGCCACCACATCGCTCCAAAGGATCATATCACAATCATCATTTTCCAGTGAGGTACTGCGATGGCACCGCATCGCGCCAAGGGCCACATTCGCATTCAGTGGAATACCGCAATGGCGCCATATCGCACCAAGCTTCTAATTCACAGTTATCAGCTTTCCAGTGGCTCAACGTGATTACATTGCATCATGCGGGGTGTTAAAATCAAGATTCCAATTCCTAGTTTTAATTTGTCTAAGGGCATTTAAGTCCTTTCCCTTCACCTCATTCAGTCAAAACACAAGATTTAAGTCCCAATAGAACATTATTTGCTCATTACTTCACAATTCTCTCAAATTAAATTAATCTCTTTTCAAGAACAAAAATCCTAGCATTCAAAATTCAAGATCAAATCTCAAGAATTCACCATCAATTCTCATAAATTCTTCAATCCAGGTATGTTAAGTGTGCATCCATGGGTTCCTTTTACCCAGGGAGCCCAAATATCCAATTTCAAATTCAAAGATGTGATTATTACAAGTTATTGTGATTTTAAATAGTGGTTTTAACCATGAATTCCCATGAATCTTGATTCTATACCATGCTTACATGAAATTATTATTGTTATTAAACCCCACATGTTTTAATATTATTATTCACTGATTTAAACTCATAATTGGTGATGTTGGTGTTGAAATTACTATTCGTCTAAGCTTTAAAATATCCCCATGCTTAGCTTACATTATGGATATCAAGTATTTGATGAAATGCCTACAAGAATGAATTTTTGATAAATATTTTCATGTTATATCCTCCAAATTTATTACTATCTTACTATTATTGCTATTGAGTCTTAGAGGTTATGAATACCCAAAAACATAGTTGTTTATCTAGTCTCAATATCTTTAGAATAGTTTCAGAATGTGTTATGAGCATTATAAGTTTAGTCAGTCATCAAAATAAGTTAAACGTAGAACATTTCAGCATTCCGAGTCAGTTCAGTTGGGAGTAGGATTTTAGCACCGAGCGAGTGCAGGGATGGCGTCCTCATCATCAGATAGGCAGAGTCGTTAGTAGCAGTCCCTGTACTCCATAACTACGTAGCCAGCGTAGGATATGAGGAGTCACCCGTCAGGTTAGGCTTAACGGTCACCCGTCAGTTTAGGCTTGACATCCTTAGTCCTTCGGGACAGCATATCAGTGGATCCACATAGACAATGTTAGTACCCATGGAATGGTATTGAAACCCTTCCAACTGAGGTCATAGGTTGGACCATAAATTGCTCATTAGGGCATGTCGGTTAGATAATAGCTCCCACAGTCTCAGTTCAGTCATCAGTTTAGTAATTTAGTTTTAGATTTGCTTTACCTTAGCATACAAATATCAGTTATTCAGTAATCAGTATTTAGTATTTCAGATTTCAGATTATATGCAGAACATATTTTATGCTTGGTCGTGCATCTTCAGAACTTATAGTTTCTATGCATTCTATTTCGTATGTCATGATATATATATTCAGTTAGTTATTATTCATGCATATGAAACCATGCATATCAGCCTACCTTATTTAGCATACCAGTACATTCAAAGTACTGATCGCATACTTTTTTCTTATACTATGATATATCATATCATAGGTTCGGATGCTCAGTTCCCAGATCGCGCATAGATATTTCAAATTATCAGTTGTAGTAGTGGTGAGTCCTCATATTTTGAGGATAGATTAAATTTATCTTCATGCTTTCAGCTCAGTAGTTTGTTGGAATTAGTTGGGGTGTGTCCGATCAACTCTCATTCAGTTAGTTTAGAGGATTTTGGATATTTCAAACAGTTAGTCAATTCTCAAATTTCAATTGTCATTGTCAGACGTTTTATCAGTATTAACAGTTTTGTTTATCAAATTTATTACTTAAAACCTTATGCCATTCCTCAGTTAAATTCTACCTATGTTAATATACTACTCAGTGCTCATAGAAGGTACTAGCTCATGGGTTAGCTTGTGGTCACTCGGGACTATAAGCACTGTGTGGCACCCAGGGTGTACTTTCGGGGCATTACAGATATAGAGACAGAAGTAGGGATAGAGATGGTGATGGGAAGAGGAAAGATGATTATAAATATAAAAGTGGCTTTTATATTCCATCGGGGAACCGTGACGCTGACTATGGAAATTCAAGGATAAAAGCTTTGTTTGTGAAACTTGTTAAGGGGTCAAAAAGCCAAGATAATTTCCGTAAGGAAATTAAAGAAAACATTTTAGGTTTGATCCAAAAGGTTAAGTCTCATGCGACTGCCATTAGACAGCTTAAGCAGTAACTTGGGCAGATGTCTGCCACATTAAACCAACATCAATCGGGCACACTTTTAAGCAACACCATAAAGAATCCTAAGACTGATAGCTATTGTTTAGCCACTACTACTCGGAGTGGTAAGGCTTCTAGTTATCCACCTATGCATGTGGTTGATGATAAGAGAAATGACATTGTGATCATAGATGATGTGGATGATAATGAGGAAGAGAATTTTGAGGTAAGTAAAACGACATCTCAAAATCTTCTAGTTGCTGAAAAATAGGTTAAGGCTAACAGGGGGAAGGATAAGGAAGTCATAATAGTATTTAATCCCATTTCATGACCACCTCCGCTTTTCCCTAAATATTAATAAAGAAAGTCGAAGAGGAAAAATATTTTAAAAAAAATTGATGTTGAAAAAGTTATCGGTAAATATCCCTCTTATGGAGATTCTAGAACAAATATTGGGCAGACTTAGTTATAAAGAACGAACAGTGAGTTTTGAGTCTACGTATAATGTGCACCATTGTAGCACATTTGTTTCTCAATCTCTAGATGAAAAGAAGAAAGACACGAGAGCTTTCACAATTCTTTATACTATTGGGTCTTCGAATTTTGCACAGATCTTATGTGACTTGGATGCTAGTATTAACCTGATGTTGCTAGTCTTCTACACGGATTTAGGGTTGGGGTCACCTAAACCAACCTCTATAAGACTTCTGATAGTGCATCGCACTGTGAAGAAGTTGGTGGGTATCTTGTATGATGTGTTGGCAAAGGTAGAATCATTCATATTTCTAATTAAATTCATGATTCTTGATTGTGAGGTTGACTTTGAGGTTTTAATCATCTTTAGAAGGCCTTTCCTTGCCCTTGGTCGGGCATTGGTTGACATGGAAATAGGCAGGTAAAGTTTTAGTTGGATAATAAGCAAGTAACTTTTAATGTGTGCTAGTATATAAAACAACCAAAGTACATACACGTGATTTCGGTAATACATACCATAGATGAGGATGAGTTAGTAGTTCCTATTGAGGAAAGACTCAATGTTGAGGCACTTACAGTAGTACAAATAAATTTCTATAGTGATGGTAATAATGAGTATGATAAGATAGTGATCGTACTCGTTGGTAGGGGATCATGCACTTATGCACCTAAGAAGTTAGATCTTGATCTAAAAAATAGAGTGACTCCATCGGCTAAACTATTTATTGAGGAGCCTCCCATTTTGGAGCTCAAGGCACTTCTTTCTCATTTGTGTTATGTGTATCTAAGGGCCAACAATACTTTGTCAGTTATCATTGCAACTGATTTATAAGAATGGTAGGTTGAGGGCTTAGTGTATGTGTTGCAGAGGTTCAAAAGGACATTGGATGGTCCATTGCTGACATTATTAGAATTGCACCTAGAATGTAAACTAATAAAATCCAGCTTAGGCTGAATTGTATAACTAGCATTGGGCACCAATGAAGATTGAATTTGCCCATCCAAGAGGTTGTAAAAAAAGATATCATTAAGTAATTAGATGTGGAGTGGTTTATCCTATCGTTGACAGCAAATAAGTAAGCCCGATTCAATTGCCAAAGAAAGGAAGAATCACTATGGTTCCTAATGAAAAGAATAAGCTAATTCCTATGAGGCCAGTCAACAAATTGAGTGTTTGTATAGATTATAGAAAGTTAAACTCATGGACCAAGAAAAATCACTTTTCTACACCTTTTATCAAACTTTTAACGGATGGTATTATTTTCTATACGGTTATTCGGGGGACCAATCAGATTTCAATTGCCCCTGAAGACAAAGGTAAAAAAACTTTCACTTATTCATATAAGGATTTTTCTTTTAAAAAGATGTTACTTGGTCTATGTAATGCTCCCACCACTTTTCAGCATTATATTATGTCCATCTTTTCTGACATGGTGAAAGACACTATTGATGTTTTTATGGATGACTTTTTAGTTGTGGTTGATTTATTTAATGATTGCTTGGCACATCTTCAAAATGTTCTGAGGAGATGTGGGGAATGTAACTTAGTGCTAAATTGGGAGAAGTGTCAATTCATAGTTAAAGAAGAAATAGTGTCTGGTAAAAAGTTTCTACGAAGGGGATTGAAGTCGATAAGGCAAAGATTAAGTTGATTTATTTGTCTCCACCAATTGCTATGAAGAGAATTCTTAGTTTTTTGGGACATACAGGTTTCTAAGATAATTCATCAAAGACTTCTCTAAAATTGCAAGTCTGTTGTGAAAGTTGTTAGAGAAAGATGTGAAGTTTGTGTTAAATAAGGCATATCTAAAAGCATTTGAATGTCTGAAGGAGAATTTGATTTCAGACACTATTATTGTATATCCAGATTGGGCATTGCCATTTAAGGTGATATACAATGCTAGTAGCATGGCTCTAGGTGCAGTCCTAGGCCAAAGAAAAGAGAAGATATTACACCCAATCTAATATGCATGCAAGAAATAAATACTACTTAAAAGAATTACACTATGACTAAAGAAGAGTTGTTTGTTATTGTGTTTGCATTTAAGAAATTTTGCTCCTACTAGATTGGCACCAAAGTCATTGTGCATGCTGACTATGCAGCTCTTAGATATCCTATGGTGAAGAAGCATGTGAAGACAAGATTGATTAGATGGGTACATTTATTATAGAAATTTGACTTTAAGGTCAAGGCTCGAACGGGGATTGAAAAATCAGGCACCCGACCTGTCACGCCTTAAGGAGGAGGAAATGCAAAGGAAAAAGGAATGGGCTTGAAATTGATGGTGTTTTTCTAGATGAACAGGTCTTGGAAGAATCACAATACTTAATCCCTTGATTTGTAGATTTCACCAACTATTTGTCAAGTGATTTAGTTCTAGAACATTTATCATTTTAGCAATGAAAGTGGTTCATGCATGAGGTGAGGAAGTTCTTTTGCAATAATCCTTTCTTATTTAGGGTATATGCTGATGGAGTAATCCAGAGTTGTGTTCTTGAGGTGGAAATAATAAGTATCTTGGAGGTATGCCACTCCTCGCCAGTTGGGGGTCACCATGGAGGTGCGAGTACCGCTCACAAGATCTTGTAATGTGGTTACTATTTGCCTACTATTTACAAAGGCTCTCATGATTATGCTAGTGCTTGGGACCAATGTCAAAGGCAAGGAAATATATCGCACGAACATGAACTTCAGATGAAGACTATCCTTGAGCTTGAGTTGTTTGATGTATGAGGTATAGACTTTATGGGCCTATTTATGAGCTCACATGGAATGACGTATATCTTGGTGGTTGTTGACTATGTTTCCAAGTGGGTGGAAAAAATTGCACTTCCAAACAATGAAGGTAAGAGCGTCATAGCTTCTCAGAAGAAGAATATTTTCACGAGATTTAGTATGCCCCAAACTATCATTAGTGATGATGACTCACACTTCTGTAACCATCTCTTTAAAACACTGCTTGAGAAATACGGTGTAAAACAAAAGGTGGTAATACCTTACCACCTGCAGACAAGTGGGTAGGTTAAGGTATCAAATCGGGAGATCAAGTCTATTGGCAAAGACTATGAATGTCAATCAGATAGATTGTACTAGAAGGCTAGATGATACATATGGGATTATCAGATAACATATAAGACTCCTATAGGTGTATCTCCATATTAGCTTATGTATGGTAAAGCATGCCACTTGCCTATCGAACTTGAGCACAAGACATTTAGGCATTGAAGAGTCTTAATCTTAAATGAAGTGATGCAGCGTAATTGGGACTAAAACAGATGAATAAAATGGATGAGTTTTATATTCGTTCCTATGAGAGTTCAGCCTTACAAAAAGAAATGATAAAGTTATACCATGACTGGAAAATTAAGAGAAGAGAATTCCACTTTGATGATTTGGTCTTGCTTTATAATTCGTGACTTTGTTTATTTATGAGCAAGCTAAAATCCAAATAGTCAGGACCATTCACTGTGGTGACAGTATTTTTGCATGGTGTATTTGAGCTTCAAGGACAAGGTGTTGAACCGTTCAAGGTAAATAGACAACATGTAAATCATGATGTGGGTACCACATAAGAAATGAGGTCATGTGAAAGATTAAACCACGATAAAATTTGAGTAGTCAAAGAGTTAGGTCATGCCGCAATGTTAAATCAGGCACTTCAAGGGAGGCAACCTATATTTTGTACTATATATTTTATAGGGTATTGTTTGTTATTAGTGCAAGAATCATATAGGAACCAGAAGATGCTGAATTGGATGATAGACTGCACCTGTGAGTGGATTGGATGACCATGAAAAGGAGTCAAGGACCCAGGATCGTGGGTTCAGTCGTCTTTACACCTTTGATCAAAGTTTTGAGGGATGGATATCTGGGATTCATTATATGATTGGTTCTCACAATCTTACATAGATGTCACAATCATGATCCAATTGTCTGATCACTCTACTGCAACCTATCAACAAGAAGGAACCTATGATTTTAAGGAATGATCATGGTTAGATATTACTATTGTCCTTAAGATTTGTAGGTTCACGTATAGTTTTTTATGAATCCACTTGTTACGATAAGAAGACACGGTTGTAGTATCTAACCATCGAGTCGTCTGAGTGAGCCCATCTTCTTAATGAACCTGCGACCCAACCCAACCGACCTAGGGTTAATGTAAAAAATCCTCCACACATCATCCAATTTTCCCTCTTTCCTTTTTTCAAAGTATTTTTAGCAAACATTCGTATCCTAATTGATACCAAAGTCTACTAACAAGCATATTACTTATGGTTAAAAGCAACACCCTCTGTGTTCTCAATACTCATACCAACCAATTGTAAGTGTAAAACAAATTCTTAACTTTGATCGACTTATGCATAGAATTAGGATTTTTAAGCTAATTTTTTATCATGGGGAAGTCTTGAGTGCCAAATATTAGTAGAATGGTAGTCAATTTGGGTCGAAATTGGGCCAAATAAGGGTTTAATATGTTAAAACTTAAATCTGCTAGGTATGGGGTAGTTCCACGCAACCTACAATCATTGTTTTGACCTAAGATCGTAGGTTGAATAATTATGGGATGCCAGTTGCACACTCTCAGGAGTTCATCAAATAAACACATCCCACGATCATGGGAATAAAATATGATTGTGGTATGCACTCACCTGGTGTAACAAAATTTCCAATGTCTCGATAAACGTTTCCTACAACTAAAAGGTACGATCGTACCTTCATTGCATGATCATAGGAAGTGATCATCTATTGTATTTCCAGCACTTATTTAGATTTTGTAAAAATTGGTTCTAACTTTTTTCGACACGTTTATAGTGGAATTAAAGTCCCAGCATAAGCCAAAGAACATCACCTAAAAAAGGGCATCCAAGGACACACCTCCAGCCTTGAAGAGTGGGTCTGACTCCTCAAGTGGGATTGAGATGACAATTTATATAAGTTCATTCGAAAAGCAGAACTCACCTCATACGATAAGAAAGAAGTCAAAGAAAAAGAAACAAGCGAAGGCCACAACATGCACAGCCTTGGTTGAGGCATCTACCCCTTTCAACCTTCTCCAGTATAAAAAAAAAAAACTTGAGACACCCAACAGGATGGGGTAAGGATAAAGAGTGCTCAAGTTTCTTAGATAGGGAGAATGAATCCAACTTTGAATCCTCTGATATTGCTACACTAACTCCAAGAGGTATAGATCCAAGAAAGTGGGTGGACCCTAATGCAAGGTATTACTAAATTAATGGAATTTCTATGACTGATCGGGGCAATAAGAAAAAAAATATTCAAGAGAAACCCTAGGTGATAGCTAAATCACTCTATAAAGTTCCGTAGTTGGTGTAGGGGTTTGAAAGGTATGAGGTGGGTTGGATGACTAGAACCCTACGGAGTTATATGCTAGAGTTGGACTAGGATTTTTATGCCAACTATGCGGCAATGTTAAGGAACATGACCCTTCGGGAAAGAGGAAGGATATGAAAAAGTAAACCCAGATTGACACCATTTGGGTCCGAGATACAAAAGTTGATATCTCCGTTCAGGCTATATCAAAAGCCTTATTTGGAGAAGTATTTGTACTAGTTTAAGAAACCTTGAAATATGATTTATGGATGAATGGCCTAAAAAGAAGAAGAAATTGAGTACTAATTATAAGAGCATGCACTACAGATGGATGGTGGGCCACATTACTGAAGCTGTAGAGAATGCCACGTAGGTCAATAAGGTAATAGTTTATAAGATAGTCTAAAGTTTGCTGGAAAGGCATGATGATCAATTGTTAGGCATTGCACCGCACCCACAGCCAATAACAATACATCGAGTAAAACCAATGCCTACCTAGTAGTGGACTTATTTCTGAAATAAAGTTAAACATCTTGTGGATCATCGCAGAGGAGATTTGAGAAAGAGTGCTCTAGTTCTGAACCATACTGCCTTTCCCTTATCTTATGACTCAATTAATGAGGAGCAGGCAGATCTAGACTATTATTGTAGTGGACCGGGTTATTCCACCAACAAAGTTTGCCAACATGGCACTTATATAGGATATACGCAACCTGACTGCCCCAAAGAGAAATTGAGATTATCGATGTAGCTGGGGGTGACCCGTCTAATGACATACTGGCATCTGATGTTGGTGCCTCTTTATCTTTAGCACCAATATCTACCCACAATTTATTGTTGGTTGTAGATAACTATACACCAATTTCGACTTCACGATTGAAAAAGATCACGCGGAACTGTATATCAGTGCTGAGATTTTAAGAGCTATTATGACTATCTAGACACAAACAGATAGATTTAAGAGCCGAATAATGGCTAGGATAGATTGATGATAGGCGAATTTACGCACCTATATCAATATATTTTGCCTATATTTTAGCCTAGTTTTGAGAACAAATTATATATTTCATGCACTTTTAGTCCTTTTTCCTATAAATGAGCTAACGAACATGATTAGTAAAGTTTCAGGCTTAAATGATGCAAAATTCAGCATTTTATGGCTTACTTGACGCAAAAGAAAGCTCACGAAGGAAGGAAAGGGAGTTTACACGCCTAAGGACCAAAACTGCTGCATGGAAACTCTGTCCCGGGCTAAAACAGCATTTCAGAAGACTTTGGGGACTTACAGACACAAAGCTGGATTTTGACAATGATACATTATCCTAGTACAATTGGGTTATGTATTTCATTAGTTTATTTGGATTAGGAGAATGTTACATTAACCTAGTACAAATGGGTTAAGTATTTCCTTAGTTTAGTAGGATTTGGTTATTTATTTCATTAGCATAGTAGGAGTAGGATAGGAGTATTATAAATACCCTATCATGCTAGAGATTTTAATTAAGTCCTCCCTTAGTGGAGAGGCAAGTCCTCCCTTAGTGGAGAGACACATTCTACTTCTCAACTACAACTCTTCTAATCTTTCCATTAATTCTATTCTTAAATTCCACAACAAGAGAATCGTTACTTGCTAAGGAATCACGCCACACGCCTATCACCTAATCCACACGCCATTACTCAACAATAACAATGCAAATCGTGATCTCCTTCGCACTCATGGGTAACTAAACTTCTCTGTTGGGGTTATGGAAGCCGAATGAGATACTATCTATTGCTGTGAGTTTGTGAGTTCGAGACACGTATATTGCTTATATCATTATTCTCTTCATCTTAATGCAAATTCTTGTGGCTGCAGACGCATAGAATAACGCCAGTCTAACATTTAACTTGTTCGAGAGAAAGGTTATTTGTCTGGAAAAGAGATAATGTCAAGGTAGTAGGACACCCTTTCCTATTAAAAAGCTAGTGCCGTAACTGGACTAACCTCTTGGAGAATTCGTACCGTTAGACACGCTTTAAGCTCGAGAGAGTTAAAGTGAAATAGTCCTTGTTCAGGTCGAGAGACGCTTGGATTTACCATCGACTACAACTCTCTATAAGCAATTGCATGTCAAGACTCTACACACTCATAGCCAATAGAGACGTATACCTCAGAAGGTGGACATAACCCCAACGCTTCAATTCTCATTGTTTACAACCTACGTAACAATCTTTCTCTTTTACTTTGCTATTTTCAGCTTTTATTTCATTACTTTGGTTACTTATTACAATCCCCCTTTCTTACGAGACTTGCACCAAAAGTCTAGCAATTTTACTTACTTGTTGGCCAAGCTATTCCCTGTGGGATCGATACCCAACCCAGGTTGGGTTCTATATTTGCTAACGACCGCTTTACACTCCTACGAGAGCTGTAGATTGAGCGTTATCAAAAATTGGCGCCGTTGCCGGGGAATACGAGTGTCAATCAAGTTAGGAATAATTACTAGACCCTTTGGTCAAAGATTCTCATACTTTTACTTTTAGTTGTTGTTTTTGTTTTATTTAGGTTTATTCAGTGCATCAATGGAGGCACAACGTGAAATTGAAAGGATGGCTGCTCAAGTGCATCAACAAAATATTGATAACCGTAGGCGAGCAACAAATCCTTACGATGAGGATCTGGGCGATGAAGAGCTATTAAACCCACAGCATACTGCTGAGATGGCGACACCAGCAAACAGAAGAGATCGTCAAGCAAGATATAGGCCTGAATGTCGAACTGTACCAATGTTGTTCGATGATGATGAAGATGATCTTGACGAAGCTGGTTCCACAGGAGCTATTATTCTTCCTCCCTTAGCACCATGATTCAGCTTTTGCAACTCAAGGGATTATTTGGTGGACTAGCAGGCGATGATCCGAATATGCATCTGATTAACTTTATTTCTACATGCAAGTCATTCGACAATCCTGGAGTTGGACAGAATGCAATTCGATTACGTCTATTTCCATTGTCTCTGTCTGGGGAGGCAACTATGTGGTTGAATGGGCTGACTCCTGATTCTATTACTAATTGGAGGCAATTGAAAGACGCTTTCCTAGAAAGATTCTTTCCGCCATCCAAAAGAGCACAGTTGAGAGATGAGATCATCAATTTTCGACAGCTTCCAACTGAAGCTCTTCATGAAACATGGGAGAGGTTCAAGACGAAGCTAATGCGATGCTCAAACCATCATATGACCAATGTCCACTTGATGGAGATATTATACAGAGCGTTGAATTCGGTGACTAAGCCAGTGGTTGATAATGCAGCAGGTGGATCATTTATGGACCTCACCTTTGTGCAGGCAAGCAATATGCTAGATCGGATGACGAAGAAAAGTAGATCTTGGCATACCAGGGATTCTGAGGTAGCAAGCTCTACTGTATCTTTTGGCATGACTGCAGAGCAGAGGCGAAGACAAGAAGATCGTGACCAAGACATGGCACACATGAAAACACAATTGGATCTTCTGACAAAGCACTTATTATCAGGGAAGACCGAAAAAGTGAAAGATGTAGCGCTAAAAGGAAGAGACGAATCTGATTCTGAAGAGGAGGCCAACTACTTGAACAATCAGGGGGGTTTCCGTGGGAATGCCCAAGGAAACCAAGGTCGGAACTATTATGATAAATCTGGAAACAAAGACCAAGGTAGTTGGAAGAACAAGAATGAAAAGAGTGGTTTGTACGTTCCCCCTGGTAGACGTGATACCACCACATCTAATTCTGGGAGTATGGAAGACATGATGGCTAAGTTATTGAAAGAAGTGGAAGCAACGAGCGCGGGAGTTAAGGAGGTGATTGATGATTTGTCCTCTATGAAGCAACTAGTTGATTCTCATTCCACTTCTATCAAGCAAATAGAGCAGCAATTGAGCCAACTTTCAGCAGCATTCAATCAAAGAAAGGCTGGCACCTTACCAAGCGATACTGTGAAAAACCCAAAGAATTATGGGTCATGCATGGCCATCACTACCAGAAGTGGTAAGGTGCTGGAAACTTCAGCAAACGGCAAGCAAGTGGTTGACGAAGTGGTACGGTTTGATATATGCAAAACAATGAAGCAGCCCAGCGATATGAATGAGTCATCTGTAGCTGATGTTCATTATGAGGATACGAAAGCATTATCTATAGAGAAACAACCTACTGTTGAGCCATTGTCTGCTGCGCCACTGAATGTTGAGCATGAGGATAATGAAGATTATGAAGAACTTATGGGTGATCTAACAGAAATAGAGTCTTATACTTCTAAGAAACCGGATTGTGATCTCAAGAATCAACCGACAGCGAAGACTCACATTGATGAGCCACCAATGCTAGAATCGCAAGAGCTCCCCGATTATCTAAGGTATGTGTTCTTGAAAAGTAGAAATATACTTCCGGAAAGAGCAGATGATTTAAGTGAACAGCACGTAGAAGCTCTCATCTCTGCTCTGAGGAGATACAATAGAGCTATGGGTTGGACTATTGATGATATAATTGGTGACTCTCCGGAGAAACGTAGGAGCCATCTTGAAGAAGATCACATGCCCCCAGGTAAGCCTCATTGTCGTCTAAATCCTTTCAGAAAACGATCCATCACTTACCTCGACGAAGTCTGAGTACTCGAGATAACTACGTCGAGCCACGACAATAAATAAGGCGCTATATGGGAGGCAACCCATTGTTTTATCGTTTTATCGTTTTATCGGTTTATCATTTTTCCTTTCATTCTAGTACTTGTTTTGTTTTATGAAAAATCCAAAAATAAGAGTCGTGCCACGACCAAAACTAAGGCGCTTGGTGGGAGGCAACCCATCGTACTAATCGTTTTTATTTGGTTTTGAGCAAAAATAGGTGCAAGAAGTATTCAACGAGGAGATCGATTTCAATTGATGATTTGGACGCATTGTATGGTAAAGTTGGTAAGTTAGGAATGGTGATGCATAAGGCTATGGATTGAGCCTTTTCCTCGTCAAAATAGGCTTCGAGGAAGGCTAGGCCTTGGTAAAACTAGGCCACAAACGATGCACAACCTATCCTATAGCCTAAGGTCTCGGAATCTAGTGTGCTATACACTATCCGCCGCCTATTCCTAGGTATGCTTTTGACTATGTGCCGCCTATGCTATGTCATTTGGTCTCAGTATCTCATATGCCATAGACTATGCGGCGCATATGTCTACAAATTCCATAGACTATGCGGCGCATATGTCCCATTATGCCATAGACAATGCGCCGCATATGTCATGACTATGCCAAGCATTATGCGCCGCATATGTAGCATTTTTGTCTCCAAAACCGATTGTAAATGGGTCATAACCCAACCCATTCTCTTCCTATATAAAGGGGACTTAGTCTTGAAACATAACCACACTAAAAATTGACCTAAAGGCACCGCATTCCTTCTCTAAATCATCTCAAAATTTTTTCTTGCTCTTCCAAATCACAAAACCATCTCCAAAAAGCTTCAAGCAAGTAAGTACTCTCTTATTCTTCATCTATTTCTCGTAAGTACTACGTTGCTATGTCTATCATGAATTGCTACATCTTGAAAGATTATTGCTGATGTTCATGTGTTTGGATTATTGATGCAAAATCATGTGAGTGAACGTATACGTTAGAATCATCTTGACTTGTTTCCGACTTGAATTTGGTTTTAATAGCATTGTTATACTATTTGCGGAATTGCTATAGTCTTGAACATTGTTTAAGATTGCTACTTGGATACTTACATGTTAGACTATCCTGGCCATCGGGATAAGACTTATAGTGCCTACCGACATAAGAGGTTGTGATTGTTGTAAGAATAACTATTCCATGTGGTAACCCCTATGTAGTAGTGTTGCTATATCTACCATGAAAGTAGTCCAATGGCTGCAAGTAAGTGATGCATTGCTGATTTTCTTGTCGGAATACAATCCTAAAATGTATGTCGACGAAATCTGAGTAATCGACCACTTTCGCTTCACTGATTTGTGTTAACAAAACTAAGTGTGGGGTGGTACCGCTACTGCTTATGTATAGATTGTATCCATTGAGATTGTGCTACCATTAACTCTATTTCAAGTCTCAGGTACAATGGAACCTAAAGAGAGACAAGGCAAGGAGAAGGCTACCACTTCCCAAAAGGGAAAGAAAAGAGGCCGCAAGGAGCAAGGAGAACCCTCCCCGCTGCAAACACCTCGACTCACGCTTGGAATTAAGTGGGATACTTATGCGGAACTTATGAGGATGATGACTCTTATGATGCTCCCAACGCAAGGGGTATGACCCCAGACATAGAGGATAAGTCCGACCAACCAGGTTCCTCGTATTTATTTTCCACTGAGGACAGTGTCCCGTTTAAGTGTGGGGTGGTGGTATCGCATGCTATACTTCTCTGTTTGCACCTATGTTTGTTTGGTTACTTTGTTTATTTGAGTTCGTTTTTTTTGTTTGTTTCGTTTGATGTTTTTTTAAGTTTTTTAGGAGTAAAATTTTTCTAGCTTCGCATGAAATTATTTTGATAGGCAGCATGAGATTATAACAAGAGTATGTGCTACAATTGTGACTATTGAGACGTTTAGGCTCTAGTTGTGACTCATTATGGGATATTGTGTGATTCAATTCCTTCACTTGTTGGGTTGAGAGTCTATATTACTTCCAATCAAGTGGACCATGTGCCTTGTGTGTGTGAGGTAATACTATATTCTATGTTTGTGGCTGATGCTAGAACTTGCCTGGTATGTATGCAAAGCAAAAATAAGGAGTGTAAGTTTAGGATATGATTTAGGCATTTCTTTGGCAACCTATACATGTTTACCTTCAGTTTTACCTACCCATGGACATCATCTTAGTTAAACCTTTTTGAGCCTTTAGCCTATTTCTTTGACAACCTTGTATGTAAGCCTAATCCATTTCTTTCAAGACCATAATTTGATCCAAATTCCTAAGTGCTTTAAAGTGAAAAAGTCATGTGACAACATAAGAGGAAATTGGGTGATTATGATGCTTTAAATTGTAATGGTGCTTGAATGTGTTATGAAAAAGAAAGTGCTATCATAAGAGGTATGTTGTGAAAAGAAAAAGGAAAAGAAAGCTGAAAAGTGAGTTGTTCTTAAAATTGAAAAACAAAAGAGGAGAACAAGGGTGGTAGAAGAAAAGAAGAAGAAAGGTTGAAAGAAAAAAGTGTCATTGATACAATGTGATGTATTAAAGCGCTTAGGAACCTAGTCACTATTCTTGGCCAAAATAGTCCTACCCGTCCCTTAGCCTACATTACAACCATCAAAAGACCTACTTGATCCTAATCCTAACATTACGACATTTAGTGGAGTACTACATTAAGGGCAAGCCTATGGTCATCAGTTGCTACATATGAATTCTTTGTGAGAGTGAGAGCAAGGATATTTTGACACCCATGTTTGAAAAAAATATGCTATACGTGTGAGTGATTATGGGTACTATATTGTGAGACACATATGGTTGATGAGCTTTGGATAGTTGTATATGATTCTATGTACCTTAACGTTTGCATGCGAGTTGATCACCATCACTAGTCTACGCTAGAGGTTAAACTGTTTCTACTTATAATCGGAAAGCTACTCTTTGTTAATAATTGTTGTGCTTGTCTTGAAGAATGTTTTGTGTTGTTGCTGTAAAAACCCTAAGTTGATGTTTAGAAGGACATGATATGTTGTTCGAGGACGAACAAAGCTCTAAGTGTGGGGTGTTGATGATAGGCGAATTTACGCGCCTATATCAATATATTTTGCCTATATTTTAGCCTAGTTTTGAGAACAAATTATATATTTCATGCACTTTTAGTCCTTTTTCCTATAAATGAGCTAACGAACATGATTAGTAAAGTTTCAGGCTTAAATGATGCAAAATTCAGCATTTTATGGCTTACTTGACGCAAAAGAAAGCTCACGAAGGAAGGAAAGGGAGTTTACACGCCTAAGGACCAAAACTGCTGCATGGAAACTCTGTCCCGGGCTAAAACAGCATTTCAGTAGACTTTGGGAACTTACAGACACAAAGCTGGATTTTGACAATGATACATTATCCTAGTACAATTGGGTTATGTATTTCATTAGTTTATTTGGATTAGGAGAATGTTACATTAACCTAGTACAAATGGGTTAAGTATTTCCTTAGTTTAGTAGGATTTGGTTATTTATTTCATTAGCATAGTAGGAGTAGGATAGGAGTATTATAAATACCCTATCATGCTAGAGATTTTAATTAAGTCCTCCCTTAGTGGAGAGGCAAGTCCTCCCTTAGTGGAGAGACACATTCTACTTCTCAACTACAACTCTTCTAATCTTTCCATTAATTCTATTCTTAAATTCCACAATAAGAGAATCGTTACTTGCTAAGGAATCACGCCACACGCCTATCACCTAATCCACACGCCATTACTCAACAATAACAATGCAAATCGTGATCTCCTTCGCACTCATGGGTAACTAAACTTCTCTGTTAGGGTTATGGAAGCCGAATGAGATACTATCTATTGCTGTGAGTTTGTGAGTTCGAGACACGTATATTGTTTATATCATTATTCTCTTCATCTTAATGCAAATTCTTGTGGCTGCAGACGCATAGAATAACGCCAGTCTAACATTTAACTTGTTCGAGAGAAAGGTTATTTGTCTGGAAAAGAGATAATGTCAAGGTAGTAGGACACCCTTTCCTATTAAAAAGCTAGTGCCGTAACTGGACTAACCTCTTGGAGAATTCGTACCGTTAGACACGCTTTAAGCTCGAGAGAGTTAAAGTGAAATAGTCCTTGTTCAGGTCGAGAGACGCTTGGATTTACCATCGACTACAACTCTCTATAAGCAATTGCATGTCAAGACTCTACACACTCATAGCCAATAGAGACGTATACCTCAGAAGGTGGACATAACCCCAACGCTTCAATTCTCATTGTTTACAACCTACGTAACAATCTTTCTCTTTTACTTTGCTATTTTCAGCTTTTATTTCATTACTTTGGTTACTTATTACAATCCCCCTTTCTTACGAGACTTGCACCAAAAGTCTAGCAATTTTACTTACTTGTTGGCCAAGCTATTCCCTGTGGGATCGATACCCAACCCAGGTTGGGTTCTATATTTGCTAACGACCGCTTTACACTCCTACGAGAGCTGTAGATTGAGCGTTATCATAGATGCAGTCCAGGAACCTGATCTGGCGAAGAGTAAACCTAACTGGTCTTAAGGAAGTGGTCAGGATATTGACTTAGAGGGTTGATTTTGAACTTCCTCCTCTACCACTCATGCCTTCATTAGAAGCCCATATAATAGATATGGATTCATTGGTTTTGGACTTTTACACTCTCATTCCTAACCCAAATGAGACAGACACTAAGGAGGTAAGAGGTGACTTGGAGCCTCGAAAGAAAAGGGGTGATGAGACTGAGAAGATCTAATAATAAGAAAAAGAGAAGAAAATATAAGGAAGCTGGATAGACCTCCACAACAATGATTTTAAAGGAAAGTGAGATACCTTTTACCACAGAGATGGTTACATGATATGAAGAGTGAACAGTGATCGCTCCCAATTTAGGTACTTTGAGTGCACTGGCCGCCATCGGTGCTAACTTTTTTTCAAGTTCCATGGCCACAGATGTGGCTATCATAGTTGAGAAGACGGTTGTGGACCAACCTGCGTTCGCACAAGATCAGAGTTCGATCGACACCTATGGCGCCATAGTTATGTCCCTTACCCTAGTTTTATAATTCTATAATTTCATACAATGGGAACATTGCATGATTTCTAAGTTAGGGGTGGGGGTATACCAAAGTTGAGGGTTTTTGTTGTCGTGTTTTTTACCCTCGGTTGCGTTATCATAGTTAGAACTGGTATGTTTAGGTGTTTTACTATTTTTATTGTTGATTTGTTTTGCATTTTTGTTGTGAAACCTAGAGTAAATTTGAGAAAACTTCGTGCGATCATATTTAATAAAGCATGCAAACCTATTTCTAAGTATTTCAAGAAAAGAATACCCCTCCAACATATGTTTTATGATGGTGTATGTTGCATGTTATAACTAGTACTAGGATCTAGATATGGCACTAAAATTGTTAGTAGGATAATTGGATCGGCCTTGCATGAACTAAGTAAGTAGTAACTTAGATAAAAACCCAAAACCATGAGTGAGTAAGAGTTCTACTTAGTCAGTGTGTGCGTCCGATCTAGAACTTGCACGGTTAGTCTTACTAAAATTTGTAGGATAGAAGTTTGGGAAAGGACCATAGATCGTATCTGACACAGACTACTTTAGCCTAAATGACCTACCAAGTAAGAATTTATCCCTTCAACCCAAACTTTGAGCCTTATTGGACCTTTTTTTTGAACTACCCGATTCACCTTCCTAACTTTTACAATGAACCTTCTTTGGCCCTAGTCCCTCCATGGACACTGTGTACCTCAACTCAAGAAAATTGCTAATTAAGGGTGGCTATTGTGTACAGGGTGCGTAGAAAGTGAAGGATGAAGGGTTAGTGGTGAAAAAAAAAATCAGGTGCAGTGTGAAAAACAAAAGAGAAAAGAAAAAATGTATATATAAAAATATATGTAGTAATTATAGTGAGTTGATATGAAAACAAAATCGCACCCGAGGTCACAAAAGAAAGTAAAATGGTGAGAAAGGGAGAATAAAGCAAAGAAAGTAGGAAAATGGAGCCAAAAGAGTAGTGTAGTGCCAAGAAGGAATAAGACACTATTCCTATATTACCATACCTGTCCCCAAGCCTACATTACAAGCCTATAAAAGACCTAATGTGATCCTAACTCAATTGTCTAAAATCTGAAGCATAGAAAATAAGACAAGCCTATGGTATCAAGTGCACATAATCTATCTTCTTTGTAAGAGTGAGAGATTTAATTTAGTCCAGCAATAAATCTCATTCCATAACTTGAGTGGTTAGAGACTTCTTTGATATGAGGGTGTAGGGGCTGTAGTCTAGTTATTTCTTGGTTACATAATGTATTGGTCTACGTGTTAGATTATTTATTCAAAATGTAACGTCATATCTTAATCCCACTGTGTTATAGGAATTGTATTGCATAAAAACTATCTTGGTTGATTTTATTAAAAGCGAAATGTGTTGATAATACCTAAGTGGCATGCATGTGTGAAAATGGGTTTTGTAAGAAGTGACTAACATGGTGATCATGATTTTGGACTAACTTAAACGTTCTAAGTTAGGGGTGTTGATGTGTCGTGAATTTATGGCACTTAAGATTCTTAAAACAAGGTATAATTATAAGTTTAATGGTATGTTTAAGTGGATATGATGGGTTTTTGGTATTATTACATGGTAAACAGGCTCAAAAAGAAAACTACTGAAAAGAGCTTTAGAGGATCAGACAAAATAAATGACGATCATGGGATCTGACCATGATGTACCAAGGCTATCGTACCTTGAATCATAGAGTGTCCTTAGAATTTGATCAGACGAGAGCCTCCCACGATTATACATAAAGTCACGATCATACCTTCTTATCGTGGAAGGGAGGCTTGGGAACAAGGCTGCAGAACCTAAGTATGAGATGATCAAACGAGAACAAGTGATGATCATACTTAGATATGGCGATTGTACCATGAGATTGTAGGATAAAGGACAAGATATGAAGGTTGCAAAAGTTTAAGCTGGAGGTGATCAGATGACAGCATCACACAGTCGTACGTTGATGCCACAAATCCATAATGAGCATCGTACCATTAAAGATTTGAAGATGAAAATCCATGAGCCAAACCACGAGCACCAAAGGACGATCTTGGTATTTACCCACGACTTTACCTTCCTGTCATCCTATCCAACTGATCATATTTCTTATTTTATTTAGGATAGGATTTGTTTTGTCTATAAATACTCTTATAGGGTTATTTTTACATGTTACACACTACTTTAATTCGACAATTTTATATTGTGAGGTTCTAAGGCATAGTCTTGGAATTTTACAAACATCGTTTCTAGGGTTTTAATTAAAGTTGAGATTTTTGAGTTTAATTATCATTGTAAATCCATGACAATTCTTTCATCTATGAATTCTTCTTATGTTCTTGCAATTATGAGTAGCTAAATGTCACAACTAGGGTTATGGAAACCATGATAAATTAATGAAACAAGTTAAGTGCGAAGCAAATCTAAATCTATGTTCTTGCATGTATTGGTACCTCATTCATCACAATTACTTTTCAAATAGATGCATATATTAGGAACTCATCAGCAGAGGGGAACCCAGGATTTGAAGTCTGTGGGTGCACCACTATTGTCAAAGTAACGCATAAGCCTCGAAGTAAGGCTCAATGTGTTGAGCGCTCGTCTCGCTTAATGTGCAGCTTAGGTTCTAATTTCTAATACATACTTTTCCTAGACGAAGGCTAAACAATTGATATTTCACTTTATAAAAAAAAATTGTTCATCTATTTTTCATTTATACTTATATTATTAGACTTGGACTAGACATATATTTATATTTTTTTCTCCTTTTATGTCTTCTTTGTTAAATCTCACACTTTATTTGTACTTTGTGATTAAACACAATAGACCTTGAAACTTTTTTACGCTTATTGATTTTGATAATATTGTGGTGCACCAATATTATCTTAAGACGTTAGAAAAACTTTGAGTGTCGATTAAGGGATATTATCAAATTCAATTGGTCGCCAAAGACATGAACAATAATGCAAAAATAATTATATCGAACGACTATGAGTTTTAAGATAATAACTTTACTTTCTTATAATATAAAGTTTACTTTTATAACCCTCAATTGTGGTATATTAGTGGTGAAGGGGCGTTCACCTTAGGGATTGGTTGTGAGTTCAAATCCTCATTTCATCGATTTTTGTTACAACTTTAGTAATAAGCCTTTAAATCTGAAGAATGAAATATGAAGTTTACTTTTATCAATTTTTAACAATCAGTTGTGGTAGGTCAATGGTGAAGAAGAGTTCACCTTAGGTACTGATCGCTAGTTCGAATCCCCATTTCATCAAGTTTTGTCAATAAGCCTTTAAATCTGAAGAATTGGAAATAAAAGAGAAAATGTTGTGCAGTTCCCGGGAATCGACCCTTGGTCACGTGGGTGGAAGTGTGGGCGTCAACCAACACATCAAGGTGCACTATCTGTCAACTATGGGTGCACTATAGTATATATTCCAATTTATCAAGGTATATACACATATATAAACACAATTTTTTTCGACGTTAACGGGTGCACGTGCACCCCCACCGCTACACGTGGGTCTGCCTCTGCTCATCGGTGTTCTAAACTTGCTCGAGGGAGACGTATAGATTAGGAAAAGGGAATAACAACAGATATTTGAGGCTATCAACCTTCATCTAATAACAAGAGTTGTAGCAGGGATTGTTAATCTGAAATCAAGAACAAGGGTTGGTAGTGCAACACTCTGAATCCGAGTAGAGATGAATGAAATTCATCTAATTAAGGTCAGAAGATGTTTAGATGAACTTATTTTGTTAGATATTGCTTGCAACACATCGGAATAGTTTCCTAACACAAGCAACCTGTGGAGTTATGAAATCATAGGGATCACAATCTCAGTGCTCATCTCATTTTGATTACAAATTCAAAAAACAACAGGTATTTCTGATACTCTTTTGTTTTAGAAAAATCATCCCTTATTTTACTTAATTTCTAAGTACCTTGACAAACACTTGATTGGATTTAATCCTATTCCCTGTGGGTTCGACCCCCAACCTTGTTGGAATCCCACCTCTGGTATAATTTGGGCGACATCACTACTCAACAGTGTAACTTGAAAACAATTAGGTCTCTAAGTTAACCACACCCTACCATTATAATGTTGATTGAGATTAGTGAGGAAATCCCACCCTCCAAACAACTTGCTAACCAACTAAGCAATTTTATTTACCTTGATTTTTGTTTCAAGTAATCTTACCAAGCCAATATTTTCAGTACTACAAAGGAGTTTAATATCCTTTTATTTGTGAGGGGTCTTCATACCCCTAACGTTCTACCACATTATGTTATCCATGCTCAAATAGAGGAATAACAGGTCCATTCTCTTTAGTACCACCATGACCACCTCTGGTCCACACTATTTTGTCCATCCTTACTCAACAAATGAAAAGAATTAAGTAATCTGATGAAGCTACTGGTGAACTTGTTTTCTTGATCTGAAAATTACCTTTAGTAGTTCTTAAAAGTGTAATCGAACCAGATCTCTTTTGACTAGGATACATTTCATCATAACTCTTATTTGTCACCACATCATTGCCTCTTGAAATTACTGCATCAAGTATAGGCGCTTTTTCTATGGATTTATCATTCACATTGGTTAGTGCCTCTTTCATATTAACTGGAGCATTTACAAATAGCTTAGGCAGCTTTTGAGTTCTACATGCAGATTCTTCATGGTCATATTTCGTACAGTATTTACATAAAGCTAGTTTCCAGTCATATTGTACCTTTTGTTCTATCATTAGCCCTTTTTCATTTTTCAAAACACCTTCTCTGGCTATTTGATATCTATTTTGACTTCAATAAGCAGCCTAGCAAAGCTCAAGATAATCTTCTTTTCAGTATGACTATCTACCATCAATGTCTTCCCAATAAGGCTTCCTATTTTACTCAACCCATTAAGGCTCTTATTCTTGAACTCCAATCCAGGAAGCTTAACCTAAATTGGGACATTAGACTATTTCTCCTTAGAGAATTCCATATCTGGATGCCAATCCTTCACTATAATAGGTTTGTTATTGAAATGATAAATCCCCCTTTGTAACACCTCATTTTTTCCATACTAGTTTGGAATCTAACCAACACAATACCATTTTTTAGCATTGCAACCTTATCACTACCATAATTCCCCTAGATTCTTCACACATATACATTCATGACTGTAAAAGGGGGATGAGACCCAGAACATATCTTACTATAGTATTTTGCCAATAAGCTACTTCAGTGTTAATATCATCTAAGTCAATTTCACACACAAGTGAATCCACGCATAGTTCAGGTTCAACATACTTAAATAAAAATCCTGCATTTGAGATCTTAGTTAGGTCAAAATTGTCCTAAACTAATCCCTTTGTTTTAGAAGCAAAGTTGTCTTCAACTTATCTGCCCATGACAATCTAGGGTTAGGTACCACTTTAGCATTATCTAGGTCAACATTAGAGAATTCACCTAGACAAATTCCTTTAGACAAGATTGTTGATGGTACTATTTCATTAACGTTTGCCCTCTTTGCTTTCAAGGGGTCCTCATCCAAACTAGGTTTATCCATATTAGCTCAATTACTCTAAATTTTGTGTTCGGTGTTCACCGCAGCCTGTTTTCCACCTTACTTCATTTGTTGTTGGTGGTTCCCTCGTTACTGTAACACCATAAAAATTCAAGCTAATATTAGAACCATACTTCAAGTACATGTAAAATCCAACATCATGTTTAAGTGGTATAGGAAGTGATTTAGATATGTATTAAGGCCACAAGTAACTTCTAGATCATGAAGTACTTTTTATCTCAAGACACACCAAATAATAGATATTTGAATTATATTTCTGACACATCCAGTTTCGCCTTAGTTTGTTAATGGAGTAAAATGTTATTGCCATTTTAGTCAAGAACTTTCCAGCAATGAGGTATCACAAGCCAAACCACGACCATGGTTACATTGTATGATCGTAAAATGGTCTGGTCTAATCGAAATAGTCCCAAATATCTAAAAGTTGACAAGTATACCTTCCAACCATGAGAAAGAATCACAATTGTGGTTAGAAACCACAATCTTAGGTAATGATCTTAGCTCTCAAAGTTGATCCGATTGGAACGTTCAACCTAATAACCAAAGTACAATCGTACATAGGTCCCACAATCATACCAAAGGTCGTCTGATTATGTTCAGAGAGCTCATATCCAGCTCTCAACTATGAACACCACCCACGATGGTAGGTTGGTCCCATGGTCATAAGAAGGTCATATACGTCTTTTCCAGCAACTTTTTAGTTACGAATTTAACAAGGACACATCCGTCTTTTCCCACTCTTTTAAAATCAAAAATACATTGTTTAAGTTATTTCAAGGTTGACTATTAAGATTAATATTACCCTAAGCCCTCATTGCTCAGAAAAATATTTGACAGTTAGTTTCAACACAGAGAAAAGAGGCAATTTCTTTCACCAAGACTGAGCCAAGGTTCATTTTTTTCAGGATTTCAATTTCAAAGATTTCTTCAGGGTTCTCATCTCCAGGTATGTGGGATTTCATCAATGGATTTTCTTTCACCCATTGTGTCTCAAAGTTAAACCAAATCCTCAGTTCAGTTTCTTCTTTAAATTTTAGGTTTCATGGATGTTGTCAAATTCCTTGATATCAGTCCCTTGGTATTATTTATTTGTAATCCATTTTTTGCCATGAATTTTTGTGTCACTACATGTTCACACTCATAAATTAATCATATTGTGAAATACATGATTTTGAACTTGAGTTATTAGATTCTTTAAATTCACTCAGATTCTAAAATTGTCTTAATAGTTACATTCTTCTGAGATGGCGGGTTATTAATACCCGATGACTTAGGTCAATGTCAGTTGAATACTCATTCTTTCAGTTTTCATAATTTGAGGCACTTTCAGATAAAGCATCTGCCTTTCAGTTTTAGAATATCGATATTGTTGAGCATTTTAGTATATAAATTTATTTTCAATTGGGAGTAGTACTTCGCATCGAGAGGACACAATTTCAGATAACCCAAGTCCCAGAACTACATCGTCACCATAGGTTGAAATTATAGACATTTTTGGATATTAGATTAGGGGATCCACAATAGCCGGTGTTCGTTCCCTTAGTAAGGTACTAAATACTCATCCAGCTGGGGTTACTAGTTGGGACCTATTTAGCTCAGATGGGGTATGTCAATTAATAGTAGCTCCCACAGTTCAGCCTCTGACCTCATATGACCTTATATTTAGTTGCTTCAATACATTAGGTTATTTCATGATTATTACTTGTTTATTGCATCAATCTATAGTTTTAGTTCATATTCAGATCCTCGTGTTACTATCAGCATTCTTAGCTTACGTAGTGTAGTGCATATCTCACATGCTCTGTACATCAAAGTACTGATTGCATACTTCTCTTTACACTATATTGTCTTATAGTACAGGTTCGGACGCTCAGCATTCAGACCAAGCATAGTATGATCCCCCACCATATCAGTAGTAGTACGTTAGTGAGTCCTCATCATTCAAAGACCAGTATCAGTATTTCATATCTTTTTTATTATTATTATTTTTATTTTCAGACAATTAGAGTTAGTTGGGGCTTGTCCCAGCAACTCATCGTATTTAGAGGCTTTCATACAGTCAGGTAGATTAAGTTTTTAGCTATCTGAGTTGTTTAGATATTGTCACTTAGGCTTATTCACCCAACTCTTTATTCAAATTTATTATTTCCGCATCATTTATTTTCAATATTCTTAGTGTCATGTCAGGCCGTGGGTTAGCTTAGGATCACTTGTGACTCTAAGCACCGTGTTACGACTAGGGATAGTTTCGTCTTGTGACAAATATACAATTGATTCCTGTGCCATTCTCGCCTTCTGAGAGGGCATTCAGGGTCTCTTCCGCATAAATAGTGCATGTTATGCTAACATGCATTAAGAGAGAAAGAGTTCCACGTAGAATGCCCATAAGGACCGGCTTAGGGATTGAATTGTTACGTTATTTATTTAATAAAAATGAAATATTTAGTACAATGTTAATTAATTCAAGATAATTTGACCTCATTTTAGCAAAATGAAAGAGAGAGAAAAATAAGAAATGATAAAGTGTTATAAAATAACTAAAGAATAAGGAAGAAGAGTATAGAGAATAGAGAGAGCAATTCTTATTTCTCTTGAGCAATGATTTACAATGAGGGAAAACCCTTTATTTATAGGGGAAAACTAACATTGGGGTTTGTAACCTTTCCATAAATAGACATACACAATATATGGCAAAGTAGGTATTCATATATATGGTAAAGTAGACATTCACTATATATGGTACATTTATAACACTCCCCCTTGAATGTCTAATTGATAGATAATACGCATATATGCTGCCTCATTAAAAAACCTTACAAGGAAAACCAGTGGGATAAAACCTCGTAAGGGAAAAAGAGCACAGCGCGTATTAACTCCCTCTAATGAGAACATCCTTGAACCTTTGCATTCCGATCTTGTGCACCATCTTCTTTAAAGTTGCAGTTGGAAGAGACTTGGTGAATAGATCAGCCACATTGTCACTTGAAATCTGTTGCACATTAACATCACCATTCTTTTAGAGCTTATGTGCATAGAAAAGCTTTGACAAAATGTGTTTCGTTCTATCTTCTTTCATGGATCCTCTCTTAAGTTGTGCTATGCATGCTGCATTATCTTCATGTAAGATTATGGGTATATTGTCACATTTCAAACAATATTTTTCTTGAATGAGATGTATCATGCCTCAACCATACACATTCTCGGCTTGCTTCATGAATAACTATTATCTCAGCATGATTCCATGAAGTGGCTACGATAGACTGCTTTGTATACCTCCAAGATATTGCAGTACCACCACATATGAACACATAGTCAATTTGAGACCGAGCTTTATGTAGGTCAGATAAGTACCCAACATCAATATGACCAATAAAATCGAGACTGCAAACTTGCTAACAAATTAACTGAAAAAGGCTATATCAGGCCTTATAGTATTTGCAAGATACATTAGTGCATCAATTGCACTAAGATATGGTACTTCATAACCAAGGAGTTCCTCATTCTTTTCTTGAGGTCAGAATAGATCCTTATTCAATTTTGCATGTTTCTCATTTAAGCAAAAATTCTATTGTTTTTAAAAACTCTCCAAGAGATCCAATGATACTCAAATAATCAAATTATCTCTTATGAGGATAATAAAAAGTTTTCCAAAAACTTGATATGTTTCAGGCATTTTGAATCCTTTAAAGATTTTCATATGAATTTTTGTCAAGTGACAATATCCAACATGTCAAGTGTGACATCTTCAAGTGTCTGGACTGCAAATTAAATAAATTTTATACTTACCAAAATGCATCCTTTCGTGTCACTTGATAAATATTTCTACATCAGCATGCTTAAATAAACGTAAAAGTCGGATCCTCGTAGTACTTTACAATAGTGTGTCAATATTGTATCAAAAATATTATCGATAATATATTATTTTGTATCGATTTACAATGTAACATAACATTTTGAGATCTCATCACTTTATTATTTTCAGGTACCTGAACCTCTCATAGGTTTCATGAAGTGTTATGTCGTAGGCTCTTCAAGAGCACATTGCCTTCTTATTATGATTATTTGCTCCTTATCTTTTTCAAGGATTATTTTATTTGGAACCGATTAGTCCACCAGGTTTCATGCATGCGTAGATTTTGTCCTTTAAAAATGCAAAATAGAAGCACTTGCAACTTAGATATGAGATTAAATTTGAGTCAGTAAATGCTTCCGATATATGACTTGAATTATCTTTTGAATGAGGATCTGATGATAATTCCTAACATATTTCATAGCTGCTTGTAATCTCTCCCTTGTGTTAGGAAAACTAACATACATCCTCCATCTTTTTTTGAGGAATCCATCTTTGTGCATCATGGTATATTCGTTAATCGTATACCGCACATCAAAACTATTAGATAGAATAGTTGGTTCCTGACCTTGAACCAACTGAAAGGGAAGAAATAATCATAATTTATTGGGCTAATGCATACAAGTTCTATTGTATACAACATATCATATTTCAAACCAACATATGAAGTTTTATTTTCCTTAGTAATAGTTTAACTATTTATCGAAGGCATTCAATGTCAAACCATCATCATCAAGATTTTCTTGATTACACAATCTGAAAGTTATACTCTTAACTCAATTTTATTGAGCAAGCAACTTTATAAATGTCAAACTGTAGGTTGACAATGAATGTACATGTGATCATCTTAATGATGCATTTTTTTAAGATATCACATGATAGGTGAACGGGCCCTTATTCACCTTTTATACTTTTCAGATTTTAAGAGATCAAATTTCAACATTAGTTGGTCCAATCAACTTATCATAAGAACAAGCAACATTAAAAGTTCATGAAGAATTTTTTAATTCTTCAATATATGTTCAATACTTAGTATGCACATTTTTGGGATGTCAAAATCGTTTATGTCAATTTATGAACTTTTATACTAGTAAATTCCAAGTTTACTATGATATGTACTTTTTTCTTTAGTAAATTTCAGATTTACTATTATATGAATAAATTTTTGAATTTACTACTTCAGAAGTAGATTTCAAAATAACTCTTCTCAATTATTCAGCCTCTTTCGGAGGTGAGTTGTGATACCATCACAATCAAGTGCACGTTTGCTTTACGTTTGCATTAATAAGCTTCTCATTCCCCAGGAATGGAATATAATCATGCCTTAAGCGTATCAAATTATGATAGCTACTGCAAAAGCAAATTGAGCGTATCAAATTATGATAGCTACTACAAAAGCAAATTGAAGCACACATATGATTTGTTGCTACCACATTGATCAATTCAAGAAATGGAGCATATTTAATGGGACATATTTCACCAAATACCTATTATTTTGTCTTAACCATCATAATATCATCAATATGGTAACACCTTATCCATATAAATGTGTCTTAGGCATAAATCGATGGGACTTGAACCCGACATATTATCATCTCTTTTGATAATATTGTTCTTGAGGAATAAATTTAAAACATAAATGGTTCCAAACCAATTATTTTTCTCAAATCCAACATTAATTACTCCCTCCGTCCCATTTTACCCATCCCAAATTGGCTAAGTTGATGTCCCATTTTACTTATCAAGATAAGACAAACTTTTCTTTTCATGTTTTACCCTTTGCATTAATTACCTTTTCTTTAAATTAAAATGTAAACATCATTTAATAGAGGTACTTTGGTAAACTAGCCATGTTATATATTATATTTCCTAATTGTTGTGTCATCCCAATTTGGGACAAGTAAAATGGGACGGAGGGAGTATATTATTAGTTGCAAAAGACAGATAACATAAGGAATTACTAATCTTGAAATTATCTTTAGATTTATAATCTCACCTTATTTGGCAGAGTCTCGTGTTGATAACGTGTTATAAAATAATGAAGAATAAAGAAGAAGAGTAGAGAGAATAGAGAAAGCAATTCTTATTTCTCTTGAGGGATGATTTACAATGAGGAAAACCCTTTATTTATAGGGAAAAACTAACTTTGAGGTTTGTAACTTTTCCATAAATAGACATACACAATATATAGTAAAGTAGATATTCATATATATATATAGACATGGTAAATTTATAACATAAAGAGAATATTCCAATATATATCTTCTAGATGGAGGAATTATATGCATGGACTATGGACTAGGGAATTCTCTTGCACTATGAATTGGGACAAACAGTCAAGACGAAATTATGCGGGAGGAATAAAAATCCTTATGTACCGAAACTATATCATCATTTTAATTTTTTGACTAAGCTGCCTCCAGCCTTGACTCTAGATCCTTCTCAAAAATTATTTTAACTAACTGTTTCAATTTCTATTATGCACGTCATTATGTCAACATGGACCAACTATACCATGATTATGGTCAATGATGACTTAATGTAATATAAAGCTCTTTGGTAATGCATAAATTCCATTAGAGTAGTATTGCTTTCTCAATTTCATTTTATATCACAGTTGAAATTTAAAATATTAGCTTATGTATTTATGAATAATAATAATGAAAAAAAATATTTAAATAGATTACTTTTTGCGTCTCAACTCTCAAATTAAATTAGTTTTCATGTTTTGTTTTTTTAGAATTAATTTGACTAATATTCAAACTAAATTGCATTATATCAACTCAATATTATACACATAAAATTTAGATATTTATAAACTATACAAAAGTTCTATAAATTACAGCTAATCTCATGTCAAATTGATGAAAATATATTGGATTCACATAGTTTGACTCTTGATAAATAAAATGTTGACATCTAATTTTTGAGACAAAGAGTAATTAATTGCAAATGCTAGAATAAGTACGTTATATAAAATAGTACTGAAATAATTGAGTTGATTTTTTATATGGTCAATCAACTAATAATAATTATCTAGATCATTTTTATGAAGAAAATTGAAATAAAAAATAAATTTATAAGATAATAATTATTAATTGGATGAACGAAAATAATTATGAATGTGTACAATTAGGGGCGAGTTATTCCTCCTCTATAGAGAAATTTATGGTCAATATGCACGGAAAGGAACCATCTTCGTCATTATATTAGTAGCAGAAACTCTTCCCTTTATATTTTCTGTTTTGTATTTTTTGGGAGGGTTCTTTTTAGTTCTTTTAGTTAGCAAAATAATTGATTCATAATACATGTTATCTTACAAAATTAAAATAATACTTTTTTTCCAATTTTGCCTTTAGTGTTCACTTTTCTTGATAAGAAAAATAAATAGAATAAATATTTATTCAACAGAAACTAATATGGTGAAGGATCATTTAATATATATATATCACTAATTTTGTAAAAAAAAAAAATCTTTTTATTAATTAGTAATATTTCTTTAAATCACATTGAAAAAAATTATGAGAACTTTTTTCTAAAAAAAAGTGTGGGCATATATCTTGGATTATCTTATTGAAGAATCATGATATTCACACCCCTGGCTTTATTATGCACATTTTCATCATTTTTTCTTATTCTTTTGACATTTTGTGTTGATTTTTCCACAAAAAAAAAAGGAGTTAGTTACTTATTCTAATCATTTTAGCTAATTAAATCTCAATTATAATTTCAAATTATAATATATCCTCTATCAATCCAAATAAAACCTTATGAAATAGAGAGAATGGGAAATTAAAAGAAGCCTCGTTCAAAGTAAGAAAAATTCAAACACAGAAAATTAATTAATTTCTTGTTGAAATTCAGGAATTGTCAATTGATCGGGTCAATGGAAGTCGAATTGCGACCGATCTATGTGTTCTTTTTTAGTGAAGAAATAGTCTTCTACAACCACACTTATGATTTAAATTAAAAAACAATGATTCCTCTAAATTTTTTTATATATTATTTTTCAGATCTTTTATGTGTAACAACAAGAATTTATTATAAAAAGGATTGAAATTAAAAAAAAATTATAAAAAATAATTATAAAACCAATTGACCCTTAACACTAAAGATAGGATCAGATGCAAATCTTGATAACTAAATCTGGATAAGATTACCATTTTACTATTAGTTTCTATATAATCACAAGTAAAAATAGAAAAGGATAAAATTTATTTTTTTATTTTGTGAAAAATATTAATAATTTTATAATCCACTCAATATTACCTAAATGAATCAAAATAATGGTGGCAATGGTTGAACGATTGGTGATGTTGGTGATGAAAGAATAAGTAGAAAGGAGAGAAGTTAAATGATTGGGAGTGTGATATGGCATGTCATGTGTGCTTACTATTGATTTACGTGTATCAATTATCTATCTTTGATAGTCTTAATAAAAATGGATGCATATTCAAGCCACTTAGATATTATATAAAGGGTATTTTTTAACCTAAAATATAACAAAAAATAAAATAGAACCTTTTTCACATAAAAGAGATAAATTTAATTCGCTTATTATATAAGAGGGAATTATACAAGCTGAACAACATCGACATGTGTGCATTTTAGGATTAAAGTTCAGGTAGAGATATTTTGATCATTTAAAACATTCCACTTTGAACTCTAAGCTTTTTTTTGTTTTTGCTTCCCAAGCCGGTAGTCGTGAGACTAATCCTTCGTTCCTTCGATCAACGCACTAAGCAATAGAAAACTGACCACAGAATTTACTTCATTCGCCAGAGGTGGGAATCGAACCCCCAACCTCTTGCTTAAGAAGGTAAGGTGCTGAACCACCACACCAACCCTTGTGGTTCAAGCTTTAACTATATTATACTAATATTACCTAGATATTTTGATCATTTAAAACATTCCACTTTGAACTCCAAGCTTTAACTATATTGTACTAATGTTACCGTGTGAGGGCGTTTTCATTTTATAGACAAAAGGTACATCTCTAGTTTATCCCTCCATTAATTAACACCTCAAATTGAAGCATATTTTCCAGGAAAAAAAAAAGCATGTTTTCTTTGTTCTATTTTAGTTTAATTATGTCCTTTTATAAATATATTTTAAAAGATAAATAATCTAATTTTGACGGAGAATTTAGCTTTGCATGTTATTTTTCATAATACATGTTATTTTACAAAATTAAAATAATACTTTTTCGTCTTTTGCCTTTAGTATTCGCTTTTCCTTGATAGAAAAGAAACTAATATGGTGAAGGATCATTATATATATATATATATATATATATTGTTAGAGTACGTGTCCTACTGATCAGTGACTTTAACGTAAGAGTTTCCAATCGATGAAATGGGTTGCCTGACATGTTTCAAGGAAGCAGTAAAACAGAAAGTAAAGAACACAACAATTTTTACGTGGAAAACATCCGGCTCAAAAAGGTATATAAAACCATGACCTGCACCTTTACAGGATTTAACCTCAACTTCACTACATAACTCTGAGCCTCAACAACGATTGATTACAAAACTCCTGTAACCAACAAATAGGAATTATAAATTCTAATTCTCTTAACTCAATGACTAGGAATTATAAACTCTAATTCCTAACTATACACACACTTCCCAAGGTATGCGTTCCCAAAGTCTATGAGTTTTTCCCAACTCGAAGACTAGCTCCTAGTTCAGTTTATAACACACTGAAACTACTATTACATCAATATTTCAAACACAATGAACAACTCTAAAAATCAACGCTAAAACTCTTAGCTAGATTCTATATTTAGGACCAGATTCTTCAATGTGTTTCTTCCGTGATTGAGTGGAACTTCGTAAAGTCAATTTGTCGATTGTTCTTTTCTTCTTTTTTAAGTGTGTAGTTTATTCTGACTGATGCATCTTCTATTTAAGCACAACTCTTCAAAGAGTCATTCTTTATTTCAAACTTCCCCTTCAATCAGAACTCTTATTGCATAAAGTTCTACTTCAAGTGAGACTCCTTCTTCAATTTCAACTCTTGTCTTCTTAGTGTTGTAGTCAAACTCCAACTCTCCAAAGAGTCCTTCAAATTATACGTTTTGCATAGACTTCTTCAATTTTCAGAATCTTTCTCCTTCTACACATAGGACTCTTAAGGATATGCTCAAAAGTGAAATTCCTTCTTCACATAGGACTCCTTTTTCAACTCAACTTGTTTTTCCTTATCATCAAGTTCTTAAATCAAATTTAACTTGTTTTATTTCCCACGTGATCAGTAAGTTGAAGTTTTCAGTTGCACTGATTTAACTCATTTTGATTTTAAATTATTTATATCGTATACCGTATATCAACTTGTTTCATTCATATTGTCATTCATCAAAACTTCAAGGTTCCAACATATATATATATATATATATATATATATATATATATATATATATAATCTAATTTTGACGAAAAATTTAGCTATGCATGTTATTTTTCATAATACATGTTATTTTACAAAATTAAAATAATACTTTTTTCCTTTTTTTGCCTTTAGTATTCGCTTTTCCTTGATAAAAAAGAAGCTAATATGGTGAAGGATCATTTAATATATATATATATATATATATATATATATATATAGGGGTTGGGCATTCGGTATTCGATTCGGTATTTTTAAAGTTCGGGTTTGGTAATTCGGTAATTGGTATTTGAACATAGATATCATATACCATACTTATGAACATCGGTTCGGTAATTCAGTAATCGGTAAATTAAACTTCGGTTCGGTACGATATTTGGTTTTACCATATTAAAGTTGGAGAAGTGCAAATGTACGTTTAAACTTCAAAGAGTATATTCAATAGAAATCTTATTTAGTATTCTTTTTGTTTCTTTTTACGAATATATTACCAAGTTTCAAGAGATTTTTTTAAACGACTAATACAATTGTCTATTGGGTTGGTTAGACATATATATATATATATATATATATATATATATATATATATATATATATATATATATATATATATATATATAATTTGATATTCGGTAAATACCGAATACCAAACGGTATTAATATCTTGAACCAAACCCAATCCCAAATACCGAAATGTTAAAATTTTACACCCAAATACCATACCAAACACCAAATTATCGAATACCAATTTCCAAATTTTTCGATTCGATTTTCAGTATTTTATGCTCAGCCCTATATATATATATATATATATATATATATATATATATATATATATATATATATATATATATATATATATATATATATATATCGCTAATTCAGTCAAAAAAAAACTCTTCTTCTTAATTAGTAATACTCTTTTAAATCACATTGAAAAAAATTTTGAAAACTTCTTAAAATAATCTAATTTTGATGGAGAATTTAGCCATGAGTTTTTAAAAAGATTTTGAAATAAATTTACATATTTGAAAATTATACTATAAGACAAAAAAATTTTATTGTGGGAGAGGCTCACCACGTAATACTTGTGGGAAGACTTTTTTCAATGAAAAGAAACTGTGGGCCCCACACTTTTTTTTTTTATTATCAATCAATTTTATATTTACATTTATTCATCAACACACACCGATTGAGCTCCACTCCATTTTCATTCTCTCTATTTTCTCCAAATTTCTATTTGGATGAGAGACACATGACATGAATTAAAATAAATGATTAAGATTTGGCTAATAAATATTTTATTTATTTGCTTCCAAAATTTTTAGTAATTCCACAATTATAACTATAAAATTATTTTATTCATAAATATAATTTTTTAAAAATTCTCTCTCTTCTTACTTTTTTTCCTAACCATGATGTAACTAGAAAAAAATTACTCTATGATTAAAAAAAATATTCTATGATTAAAAAAATTAATACCTTATCATTTTAAAAACTTTATTATTTCTCCCTTTTTCTAATTTCTTAACTCTTATCATTTTTCCTCTTCATCCCAAAAAATAATAGCTATAAGAAAAATTGGCAAAGCCAAAATCACGATGACAATAAAAAAAAATCATAAATATGAATCCTTTAGTAGTAAATTATTATAATAATACGAGCATTGTCGATATTATAATAAAAATGTTCAATTAGCATAATTAAAAAGAAACTTGGTTATTAGAAATATTGAAGTTCACTATTTATACTCCTAGCTAATTTTTTTTAAAAAAAAAGTATCTAATGGTTAAAATGAAATTAAAAAATTAACTTAAAGAAGTTGGAAGGTAGAAGGTGAATATGAAAATAGAACACAACATAGAAAAAAAAACATAGAAATAGAGAGAATGTTTCCTTAAAAGTATATTTGTAGATAAAATAATTTTATAACTCTAATAATTGTTAAATTACTACACTTTTGAAAGCAAATAGGTAAAATATTTATTATTCATATCATGATTAAAATCTTAATTTATTGATTAAATCTCAATCATTCATTCTAACTCATGTCATGTATTTCATTCAAGTAAGAACTTGAAAAAAATGGATACAACATAAATGAAAAGGAACCAGATCCAGCACACACCCAGCCCGCCCACCCTCTCCCTTGGCCCCCAACCCCACTCATTCTCTTTCTTTTCTTTCGTCTTTAACCCCTCCCCCCCCCCCCCCCCCCCCCCCACACACACACACACAACAAACCCACCCATGCACCAACCAAACCCCAAACTCAGTCGTTCTCTTTTTTTCGTTTCTTTTTTACTCCCTGTATGTTCTTCACCCATGTTTAGTGTTAGACAAACATATTTTTTGTGTAACTTTTATGATAATTGATGTAAAATTTTCATGTGTTCATGTAAAATTTAAATGTTCTTGATAGGTTGTAATTTTTTTTTATGTGTGTTTCATGAAAATATATATTTTTTACTGCATATATTCAATATCATATTAATTTTTTAATTCATAGATTCAAATGTTTATTGTATATGAAATATGTGATAACACCATAAAACTGATAGTTGATAAGAAAGTGAAACTCATTATTCCTTTTGTCTTCCCCTCAGTCTTTGAGGTACTTATAAAATCTCAAATACATTATTAAAAATTAACAAGCTTTAATATTTTAATTAGAAGGAAAATAACAATAAATTCAGTGTATTCTCACATAGTGAGGTCTGGGGAGGGTAAGATGTACGTAGTTCATACCTCTACCTCTAAAGAACTAGAAAGGTTGTTTCCAATAGACCCCCGGCTCGAGAAAAAAAAAAGAGAAAATATTGAAGTATGGAAAGAAAAGACAAAAAAAAAAAAAAAAACCAGTATATTTTCACATAGTGAGGTGAGGTCTGAGGAGGGTAAAATATACGCAGTCCATATCACTACCTCCGAAGAGGTGGAAAGAAAAGAAAGAAGGATAAAAAGATAAGAGAGCTTGAAATTTGTTAAACCCTGGAGTCTGAATATGAATGAAAAATAAAGAGAGAGTGAAGAAGAGAAAGAAAGAGAACGGGTGGGGTTCGACTTTCTTAGGAGGGGGGGAGTGAGGGGAGGGGGTGTTGGGATGAATATGAATATAAAATTGGTTGATAATTAAAAAAGTAGTGTGGGGCCCACAGTTTTTTTCCATTAAAAAGATGTCCTCCCACACCTATTATGTGGTGAGCCTCTCCCACAATAAAATTTTCCAAATAAGACACATATTTGCTAATTCGAGATATTTAAAAGATGTTTAAAAAAATTGTGGTTCATGTAAAAGGTGTCTCATAAATTAAAGCGAAAAAATAAGTATATATCAAAAAAAATAAGGCACTGTACAATTTTTTAAAATTTTCAAACTCAGGCTGTATTTATTTTTATTAAGATTTAGACATCTGAATCTGAATGATTAAAATGTTGTCTTCAAATCTAAAAATTGAATGGTTAAAACTATTTATTTTTCAATATCTGAATATGCAAAATTTATTTATTTACATATATAATAAAAGATATAATTTAAATAAAAAATAATTATATATTAGAAAAATACTTGATTTAATACAATAAAATTATTATTTGATTGAAAAAAATATTTATATTTGTTAATGTTAATGGAGATGGTTTGTAATGGTGGTGGAGGTGGTAATAATTGATGTTAGCGATTAGTAATGTTGATGATGATAATTGCGATGATAGAGATAGTTGGTATTGTAGTGACTCTTGTGATGATGGCGATTGATAGTCGTGGTGGTAGTGATGTGAAGCTAGTTGAAGGTGTTGATTGTGATAGCTTAAAAATGAATGCATGATGGTTGACGATGTGTTAGTGGTAGTTGAAGATGTTGTTAGCTGTGGTGATGAAGATGATTATTAGTAAATATATACTGTAGCGATGATGGTGGTTGAAGCGGCGGTAAAGGTAGCGACACCGATTACAATGATGGTAGTGGTGATGGTCGAAGAATGTATAGATGTTGATAATGTATTAGTGGCAGTTAATGGTAGCACTACTTGTGATGGATGAGTTGGGTAATAGTTGGGATTGGTCGATAGTGATTGATAATGGTGGTGGTGGTGGAGGCATTTCCGACCCGCACGAAAGGCGTAACAATCTGGGCACTGTCTCGGAGAGAGGCTCGGTGAAATAGACATATTGGCGTTGACGTTGACGGTGGTGATAGTGACAAATATAATTAAAATAATGAAAGTGGTAGATGTGGTATTGGCTGAAAATAATAGTTAGTAGCAATTATAATTGTGAATGGTGATTGTGATGGTGGAGGTGGTTGTTGGTGGTGGTGGTTGACAATGGTGGTGGTGACAGAGGTGGTTAGTGGTGGTGACTAATGATTATGGATATAGTGGTGATGAATATTATCCAACACAAGAATACCTCTTAATGATTAAAACTTAGTTCCAAATCTGAATTCTTAAGACATATTCAGACCTATTAAGAGCCAAAATCTTAATGAAAAATAAATACATTTAATAATCTAAAATTTGAATCTGAAACCTCCATTAAGTGCAAACAAATAAGACCTCAATTAAGCTACACCCTTTAGTCTTAAATTCATACTCTTTCGTTATGATTTTATTACTTTGAACACTGTAATATTTGTGTAAATTTTGTAACTACTTTAAGTAAAAAATAATAGTCGATGAAGAAAAATATTTCAATTATGAATATCCCGAACTTCTCATATTAGGTTTTCTAGAAGGAAGAATTGGATGTTTTTCTATCACAAAATATGTAATACAACTTATTCGAGATCAAAATTTTAAAATTATTTAATTAACACCACTTAAAAATTTATCAATTTAATAATATTTATCATGTATTCATTTTATTTTAATCAAATAATTTACTGTAACACACACATATATATATATATATATATTATTTTTTATTTCTTTTCTTTTCTATTATATAGAAGAGGTGGTTTCGACCACCTCTCAGGCAATTACCAAAAAAATCCTCCACTCCCATTTAGTTACATATCATGCCCCAATATATAATAATTACATTGTTTCATCATAATGGTTTAAATATTTAATAAATTCTATTAATTTATATTAATTAACTATAACTACATATTGGAAGTAAAAAAAAATTATTTATTTAATTGGCTATCATGTTCAAAACTAATTTGTTACCACAAATCACAATAATTAATAACTTAAAATATTTAAAAGACATATAGAAATTTTATTGACTCACATTATTTTAGCAATGCCACATAAATTGAGATAAAAGAAAAAGTACTGCAAATCATTATAATTAACAACTTAAAATATTTAAAAGATATATAAAAATTTTAGTTGATTCTCAAAATTGTATCGAAGCAACATAAATTGGGACACAAGGAGTAAATATATTATTTGATAATTACGTAAAACTTATTATAAATTATAATAATTAACAAGTTAAAATACTTTTTAAAAAAAATATAAAAGTTCTATTCAACTTCAAAATTTTATCGGTGCACCATAAATCATGACAAAATAAAAAATTATCTTAATTAATTGTAACTAAATATTTAAATTAAATCAATTTTATTATTTTAATTGACTTTTATATATAAACTTTATCTTTTTATTTATTAATTTATTTATTTTAGTAAATTTAAATTTTAAAATTATTTTTTATTATATAGAAATACTAATATTTAAACTTAACTTTAAATTTTTAAAGTACAAAATTAATAAATTTAATTTAATAAAATAAATTTTTAATGAATATTTTCTTAGAATTTGTGTTGGGTCAATATGTATCAAGTTAAAAAGAAACAAAGAAAAATATATAGTAAAATTTTATTATTGTGAAAGATAAATATAATGTATTATCCAATAATGTTTAATAATATCATATTTTGAATATGCAGATATAGCATCCCGTATTTAATTAATATACTATTTCGGTGAATTATCGATCATTACTATTGGATATGATAAAATTATATTAATTTTTATAGTAATAACATAATCAATCTCTCTTAATTAATTATTATGAGTCATCTAGGTATTAAGAAAATAAATAATATTTAATGAAAAATAAAATAGACATAAAATGCAAAATTAACTCTTAATATTTTAAATTAAATTTTCGGCTTTCGAACGATGATTTTACTATATCACTCCTTATTATAAGTCATTTATGTATTAGAAAAATAAGAATAACAAAATGATATGTCAACATAAAATATTCGATTGACTATTAAAATTATATTAGTACCACATAAATTGGGACGGGACAGAAGAAGATATAAAGCAACATATATTATTTGAAAATGAAATAAAAAGTACTATAAATAACAAAAAAAAAATAAAAATTGACTGATTTTTGCTGCTTCAATCGTGATTTTAATATATCGCCCGCAATTAATTATTATAAGTCACTTATGTATTGAAAAATGAATAATATTGAATCCATGATTTATATATATATATACTATGAATAAAAAATTTCATGATTTTTTTTTAAAAAAATAGAAATTACTACATATACTCAAAGGGCAAAAGAGTAAAAACACACAAGAGATAAAGGTTGAGAAATCAAGAAGCACCAAATGGATTATTAACATTTGTAACATTCAACACATTTCTAAATGTTTTCAAATTCTTCTTGAATCAACACATACACATAATAACAATAATAAATAATAAATAATAATAATTACATTTTATATCACCCCTAATTAATTATTATAGTCATTTAAGCATTGTGCCACATAAGTTGAAATGGAAAAAATATTATAAACCACAATGATCAAAAATTTAAATTATTTTAAAAATATAATTGGCTATCGTCAACACAAAACTCTTGACAAGGAGAGTGGCATATATTATTCAAAAATTATATAAAAAGTATTATAAATTACAATAGTTAACAACTTAAAATATCTAAAAAAATTTTAATATGTTATATATTTCAAACAAATCACTTGAAAAATACTAGAAATCACAATAATTAACAACTTTAAAAAATTTAAGGATATAAAATATTTGGTCGACTCTTGAAATTATATTAGTGTCACTGAAATTGGAATAGAAGAAAAGTATTATAAATCACAATAATTTAAAACTTAAATTATTTTTAAAATATAATTGACTATCAATGCCACAAAAATTTGGACAAGAAAAGTAACGTATATTAATTTGAAAATTACATAAAAAATATTATAAATTACGATAGTTAACAACTTAAATTATCTAAATACATATTAAAATAACATATGTTGAACTCATGCTAGATTCAGGATGAATCCTAGAAAACATATGCAATTTTCTTATTAAAAAAATTTATTTAAATATATCAAGATTGAAAAGATAAATAAATATCTTAATGTTGGGTCCGTGCTGACACAAAGGAATCCTAGAAAACATATGCAATTCTCTTATTATATATAAGTGAAAGTTTTGGTTGTACCACAAAGGATACTTTTGGTATTTTAAATTTAGTTATCATCTAAATGTTTTTTGTGTTGGTGAAATGTGTATTTATTAAGTGAGAATAATGATCCATGTGTTGCCTTTTTATGTTAACGGGTATTGTAAAAAGAAGTTTCTCCATTTCACTTTTATAGCTCCTTACATGTTCCTCTGCCAATTTTTTACTCCCTCTGTTTAAAAAAGAATGACCTATTTGACTTGACACAAAGTTTAAGAAAATAAAAAAGATTTTTGAATCTTATAGCCTTAAATTAAAGTTGTGTCAAATGTACCAAAATGCCTTTTAATCTTATGGTCCTAAACATGCCATGTGGAAAGTTGAATTTAAAGTACTGTCAAAACAAGAAAGGGGTCATTCTATTTGAAACGGACTAAAAAGAAAAGTAGGTCATTCTTTTTTAAACGGAGGGAGTAATAGATAGACTAGATATTGACAACCCATGCCAGCACGGACCCAATATATGTTATTTTTATTTCAATTTAAATTATTAAAATAATTTATATTTTTAATTATTGTGATCTATAATATTTTTCTTTTGTTTTGATTTAAATGATGGTAGTATAATTTTGAGAGTCAGATAAATATTTTATATTTCTTAAATTTCTTAAGTTGTTAATTATGTTCTTTGTATGTCTTTTACATTATTTTTCAATAATATATGAATATTCTCCCTGTCTCAATTTATGTGGCACAGATAAAATTTTGACAATCAATCAATTTTTTTTTACATATATACTTTTATATTAAGTTCTTAATTATTGTGATTTATAATATTTTTTATTTTATTTTCAAATAATATATGTTATTTTATATCTTGCTCTGTCTCATTCCAATTTATATGCACTAATAGAATTCAATAGTCAATTAAATTTTGTATGTTGACATATCATTTTATGTCTCTTTTACATTTTTTATGAAATATTATTTCAATTTTTTAATGATTAGACGATCATAATAATTAATTAGTGGTGATATAGTAAAATCACAATAAAAGCAATGAAGCACACATGTCTTAAGTGACTTGTAATAACTAATTAGAAGCGACATAAAAATATTTGTATAATAATTAATTAACTGTGGTACAGTAAAATTACGATTGAAACAGTTTAAACAGTCATAAATGTCTATTTTGCTTTTTTTTTAATTAAATATTATTAATTTTTTAATATGTAAATGACTTATAATATTTAAGTGATACAATAATTAATTAAGAATGATATAGTAAAATTATCATTGAAGTAGCGGAAACAGACATGTCATAAATGTCTATTTTATTTTTTATTAAATATTATTAATTTTCTAATACATAAATGACTTATAATAATTAATTAGGGGGTGATATAGTAAAATTACAGTTGAAGTAGCTGAAGCAGGTATGTTAACCTCGTGTTTGCTTTGTTGATACAGTAAAATTATGGTTGAAGCAGCTGAAACTGTCATAAATGTCTATTTACCTTTTTTCTAATTAAATATTATTAGTTTTATAATACGTAATTAATTTATAATATTTAATTAGAGATACAATAATTAATTATGAGTGATATAATAAAATTACGGTTGAATCACTGAAGCAGACATGTTATAAATGTCTATTTTAATTTTTGTATTAAATATTATTAATTTTTTAATATATAAATGACTTATAATAATTAATTAGGGATGATATAGTAAAATTATAGTGCAGCTGAAGTAGACATGTCGACCTTCTGTCTGCTTTAGTTGCTCAACTCTCTCTTATAAATAAGAGAATTTGTATTACTATTATATATAAGTGAAGGTTAGGGTGTCTATCAAGGGTATTTCGATAATTTTAATCATCCCAACCTTCACTTATATACAGTAGTAAATAAAATGGTTACCCATACATATGATTTTTTTCTTATATTTATTAGTTTTGTCCTCGTGTATTATTTTAATAATATTTTTATTTAGACTTTTGTAATTGAATTATACATGGTAGTATTTTTTTATAAATATTTTTTTGTTCCTTATTAAATGACTACCAAGGGTATTTCGGTAATTTTATGGTGAAATAAAATGGTTACACATACATATTGCTTTTCCCTTATACTTGTCAGTTTTGTCTTCATTTTTATGGTGCAATAAAATGGTTACACATGCATATTATTTTTTCTTATATTTATTACTTTTGTCCTCGTGTATTATTTTAATAATATTTTTATTTAGACTCTTGTAATTGAATTAGACATGGTAGTAAATTTTTTATAAATATCTTTTTGTTCTTTATTAAATGACTACCAAGGATATTTCGGTAATTTTATGGTGCAATAAATATTTCAGAATCGATGTATATCTCCTCAACTTATATATTTGAAACTTTCAAATGAGACGTGCATCATGAACTTTTCTAGAAATGTCCAAACGAAAGACGTGCCGCCAACTGTAGTTGCAATAATCTAACTAGATTTTTATCCACTTATATAATCACTGTTGTATTGGTTGGACTAGTCTAGAAAACTCAATTTTGTTCCACACTGAATGTATATATTATGTTAACATCGGTTCATTGTACTACATTTCTTTTCTTTTACTCCTATACTAAACAATTAAAACAAATAGGAAATAATTTTTCGCAATGTTGGATCTCTTTTGCACATTAGTGTTGCACGGGCACAAATATCTAATATATATATATATATATATATATATAATTTATATATATAATCTATATTTATAATATATTAAAAGTGTGAAGACCCTTAAAAAGTGATTTGAACTTTTTTCCCTTTATTAAAAGTCTCATCTTTTGTGGGAATACACTGGGTGTTGTTGTTGTTGTTGTTGTAAAAAGTCTCTTCTTTAGACAAAACCGTCTTTTCACTATTTTCCTCAAATTATTATTATTTAGTTATTATTAATATTAGGACTTTAAAATTAAGTAAGGTCCTTATTTGAGTTAGGAAAAAAATTATAATATTTAATAGTTATAAATCAATTCAAATCTTACCTTTTATATAATTTGTTAATAAATTAAATAAATAAAATAATATTGATTTGAATTAAAAGGACACCAAAAAGGGAACAAAGATAAGAGGAAAAAGAAAAAAATAACTTATATAAATGGAAAGAGAACTAATTTGAATTGAAAAGAAACAACAACAAAAAACGAGTGGTGGAAAAAGGAAAAAAGAAGGGGAAAAAAAAAAGAAAATTAAACCTAAAATATAATTAAAGATTTTCTATCTTTAGTCGAATTTCTAAATTTATGGCAATATTTTGTTAAAGAAAATTCAACTTGAAAGAAATTATTATATAAAAAAGTTTCTATATAAGGTAAAGTTCATAAAATAGATTTAGAGTCCTAAAAAAAGGAAAAAAAATCTTTCCAAAACTAAACTGCCATGGCTTTTTCCCAATTTAAAAAGGGTAATGAACTTTTTCAAGAAAAAAAAGTATTATTTTATTTAAGTCAGGACTATTATTTTTTGTTATAATATTTTGATATAGTAGTTCTAGTATTTCTTTCTTTTTTTTTCAATTTTAAAAGTCCCTTTTTAGGTTTATAAATATATTTTATTTGAGTAGTAAAATTTTGTGATCGTAGTTTTGTTATTGGGTAACTTTATGTTTTTTTATTTCAAATTTTTATTTATATTATGTTTTAATTTTATTGATCATAAATAATAAATCATCCATTTATGTTTGTAGATAGTTTCGTTATAGGATCTCTAATATAACACGTTGGTTTAATTCTCAGGTTTTGAATTTTATTTTCTATTACGTTGGTTTTATTGATCAAGAATAACAAAACATCTTTTTTCATGTTTGTATATAGTAACTTTCATTATTGATTCTACAACGTGACTTTGTTGTTTCTAAGGTTTAAATTTTCTTTTCTATTACATTGGGTTTATGGATCAGGAATATAATAACAAACTTTCGTTATTGAATAACTTTGTGGTTTCTGCTCAAATAATAAGTTTATGATTTTTTTGTGTTAATGTTAGGTTTAATTGTATTGTTTTAATATCTTTATTATCATATTATTTTGTTTGTAGTTTACAGGTGCTAGATAAATTTCGGTCGGCTTTGAAATTTTTCTTTTAGGTAAAGGTTATGTTTAATTGTATCGTTTTGATATCTCTACTTTGTGAATTCCTTTTTTCGTGTAAATGTTAGGTTTAATTGTATTGTTTTGATATCTCTATTATCGTATTATGTTGTTGTAGTTGACAGGTAGTAGATGAATGTTGATCGACTTTGAGAAAAAAAATTTCAAAGGTTAAGTTTAATTATATTGTTTTAATATATCTATCATCGTATTGTTTTATTGTAGTTTACAGGTGGTAGATAAATTTCAATTCGCTTTGAGAATTTTTTCTTGTAAATGTTAGGTTTAATTAAATAAATTCTCCATCTTTACATGTTCAAAAAATGTTGAATTTAATTATTGTATTTTTTTTTATTATTTAAATAAACATCCTATTTAGTATAATGTTTGAACTCATTAAAATGAGGTACACACATGAAGCGCATATATCTAAACTAGTATATATATATATATATATATAACTTCTTTCAAAAAAACAATTTAAATTATTTAATCAACATCACTTAAAATATAGATAAATATTAAATTCGTGCACAAGATTGATTTTTCCTGACTAGTTTTATCATAAGAATAAAGGGGGTTGTGGATGAGTTGGAAATATCTTTTGAGGAAGGTTGTACTTATGTACTATATATGACCTGCATGAGATATAACCCGACTGTGTAATGTACTATTTCCTTGTTCGGTGGACTGCTTATTAGTCTTATCTTATCACTCCTTACGTATTGCATGTGGGGAACCCACTTTGTCGGTCAAATTTCTACTTTATAAACTTAGATTAGTTATTATAAATTATAGAAAAACTTTTAAGTTTTCGAGTTATAATAATTTTTATTTTTTAAAAAATATATAATTTTTTTTATTTTATTGAAATACAAAAAGATAATTAATAAAAAAAATTAAGATTTAATATAATTAATATACAATTTACCTTCCTTAAAAATAGTTAATTTTAATTACTAATATTTATCTACCCCAAATCTCCCTAACTGTTATTTTTCCTCCTATTTTAATGTTTGCATTAAGAGTTTTCATTTTCATACACTATCTTCATCTTTGTACACGATTTATTTCTACCAGTAAACAAAAAACGTCTTCTAACAAAGTGTTGTTGATTATATTTTGAAACAAAAACAAGTATTTCTTTAGATAACAAATATGAATTCTGTTAATTTGCATTCAATCATGATACGTCATGAAGGGAGATGAGATTCATCAGGGAGATCAAATTCATCATGGAGGGAGTCATGTTGTTGCAGAGTCATGCACATCTGTGTTCCGATGATTCTGATTATGTTTTCTGGGATAGCTTTCGTCTTACAGAAAAAGTATACAGACTTTTAATTCGTCAAATTTTTGTACACCATTTAAGTAGCTTCTTCTGATAAATTCACATATCAACATGCATACCAATGAATTCTTAGTACTTGTTGCCGAATGATTAGTCATTTATATGTTATTTTCTCACTTAGTGATCATGTCTATCATCCCTGATCTTTATTTTTTTTTATTTTTTCTAGTAAGCATGTACATGATATGGTAGTAACAAAGTTATATTCATGCACTATAACAGTATATACAAACTTGCAATTTTTTTTTTTTTGTATTAAATTGATATAAAATTGATATTGAATCATTTTTTCTATTTACTGTTTGCTTTTCTAATATAGTTAATAATTTGAATTAACTTTTTGGTGCTCGATTATTATTGTTTATTTTTCTAAGATTGTGGGTATGAACAAAGTTTAATTTTTGTATTTATATAGTATTTATACAATGTTATGCTACTTTAACGTTTGTTTCGTATTTTACACCGTTGAATAAAATTGATATGAATTAAGGAGAATCAGATAGTATTAAATTTGATATCAACTACATCAAATCATACATTTTTTAATTCTACAATTAATAATATTTGACATGAATATTGTATCTTGATTTTTATTGGTGCTCATTACTCTTTTTATAAGATTATTGGTATGAAGAAAGTTTAGTTTTGATATTTAACATAGTATTTATATTATGTTCTTCATCTTGTCAGAAAGCAAACACTAATATCAATCATGATTAATACTAATTATTTTTTTATTGCAACAAAAAATTATTTGACATCAAACAATTATCAATTAATTTATTTTCAACATTTATGTTGATAGAAAAATATGTTCATCAAAACTTAGTTAACATTATTACACTAATTGGCAATTAACATCGTTACACTAATTGGAACCATCCCTTGACCTATAAACTGATGGTATAGCAATCTTGCAGATTAATCAATACATCTACTAAAGGTCTTGTCACACCCCTTTTCGCTCGAGGAAGGAGGTCGAATGATTTTTTCAATTAAAGTAACGATTTCGAATAGAGATTATTTTATTTACAGAGTCGCCACTTGAAATTGAGTTGTGGTGTTCCAAGTCACCTTATTGAATCCCTAATCAAAAGGATATGACTCTTTATTGGTCTGCAAAAATAAAAGACCGGATAAGAAATTATGTTGATCGAGGAAAAGTGTGAGGCACCCCTCGAATCCCGTGGTTCTAGCACGATCGTTTTTATTGACTTATCTTTACTTAAACTATTTTTATAAATTATGTTAAAACCTAAAATCGCTCATTTTTATTATACCAAAACTTGTCTATTATCTTATATTAAATAAGTAATGTGAAAGTTAATTTTAAAAAATATTTTCCAAGGTGCATTATTGCATTCTTGAATTTTTAAATATCTAGGAAAGATGTGTATGCCGCATTCTTAAATGAGACAAACATTTTAAAACATTTCTAAAATTATTCTAAATTGTTAATAATAAATTAAATCAAAATTTATTTAATTTAATTAATTAAATTAATAAATAATTATTAAATTCTGTTAATAAAATAATAAAATATACAAATCTACCTATATTACGCTAAATTTAATATTATTTTCAAAATTTAATCTTTTAAATTAAATAAAATCAAATTATATAATATAAGATAAATCATACAAAAAAAATTTTGAAATAAATAATAAACTTTATTAGTATCAATTGTTTTTTACTAATTACTAAATAATTTTTTTTAATATTATACTCAAATATGAAGACTTGAAGAAAAAAAAAAGAAAAATAATAATAATAGTAATAATAATAATAATAATAATAATAAAAAGTAATATAAAATTCCTTTGCCTCTCACATACGTAATACTCAGTTTTCTAATTCTGTTTTTTTACATCTATCATCTATGACAACAGTAGAGGGTGTCGGAGTAACGACGGAAAAGAGAGAAGGGAGGGGATTGACGGGTCATCGAAGAATGGCCTTTTTGGCCAGATCTAGGAGAGAGGAGCGGCAGCGGTATAGAGAAAGGGAGGCGGCGCGGGGGGCTTCGCCGGTGGTGATGAATCTGGTCAGCAATTTTGAGTTTTTCCGGCGGAATAGCCGCCGGAATATTGACATTTATGATGGAAAAAGGCAAATCCAGCCATTTGGTCATCGGGAAAGGGGAGAAGGGATGGTGACGCCGACGCGAGGCTGGCTGATTAGTCGGAAAAGGGTGTGGATTTTGGTCGCCGGTGAAAATCCGATTAGGATCAGCGGTGGCGCACCATTTTGAAGCTTTCTGACGACTGATCCAGCGAATTTGACCGGTGTTCCGGCGGGTTTCGTCGGTTTTTTGGTCGCCGGTAGATCTTGTTCCGAATTTAGGTGTTTTGTCACCGATTTTGAAGTCTGGAGTAATTTTTCGACGGGTTGGTGGACTGACGAGCTAACGATGGTGGAGAAATAAATTTCGATGAGAAAATCGCCAAAAAATTCAGAAAATTTGATTGTTTTCCGGCTAATTTCTCCGATCCGATTCCCTTTCATTAATTTCTTCTCTTTATCTCTACTGTTCTTGATTTTTATTCACTATTTCTCTATCTTATGATGCATACATGTGTGTAATAGATATATATGGCAATGATATAAAATAAATAGAAAGTGATGGGGTCTTTGTGTGTACTGTGAGCGTATGTGATTTTGTGGATATGTAATTATGTGGTCTGTGTAAAAGAAAAATATAAATGGAATACATATATAGTTCCCTGAATTATTTCACTTTTTCTGTATAGGCACCTTAATTAAGACAGGTACCTATTGAATCTTTTATTCCTTCATAAATGGTTTCAATTGAGCTTAATTGTTCAACATGATACTTTGCTTGTACTCACGTTTGAGAGGTGCGTGAAATGTCAATGGACTAGCTTATGTGGCATTCAACGGATCTTTTATTCTCTTTTTATACCCAATTTCTTTCAAAATAACCCTAATTCCATCATTCTTCCTTTTTTTTTTATACCCAATTCTTAATATCCATTATTTTTGTCTCCTAAATTCTCCTTCTCCTCTTAAATTTTTTTCGCCTTTTTTTTTGCTTCGCTTAAACTCTCATACTCTTATTAATTTCTTCTTCTTACTCATTTTTAGTAGTAATGTCCAATTCATTTTTTTCATTGTCTTCCTCTTCTTCAATTTCAAAAGGAGTATGTTTATGTGGGGTAAAAGCTGAAATTAAGACCTCGTAGATACAACTCAATACTGGTCGGAGATTTTTTTGCTGCAAAACTTCAAAGGTATTCATCTTTTGCTGCTTCATTGGACGAAATGCAATTACTTCGATTGGTGAATGTAATTTTTTAGTTTAATTTTTTCTTTAAACTTGTAGGCGAGGGGTGGATGCAATTACTTCGATTGGTATGATGATGAAATGCCTCCTCAAGCAAAGAGGGTGATATGGGGTTTATTGAAAAAAGTCAAATCATTTGAAGAAGAGAGTAATTGATCAAGAACATTTAAAGTGATATGCGTTGGGGCAATAGTGATTTTGACTTCATGGAATTTCTTCAAGAAATGTTCTTAGATTTTGACAAATATTGACTTAGGTTTCTTATATATGGGACTGTTTTGATTTGGCTAATTCTGAAATAGATTACTTGTATGGTACTGTTTTGCTTTGGCTTTCCTGTTCTAGTGAGATTGTTGTGTTTGAAACAATTAAAAAGGAATGAATATAAGTTGTGAAATGTTACTCTACTATGTTTTGATTTTGCTTTTCTGTTGTAATTGGTTTAGTTAGGTTACTGTACTCTATTTTTGTAGAGTTTAAATGAGTTATTTAAATGATTCAAAGCTTTCAAACATTTTATACAAAAGGAATCACCATTCAATAATTATGCAAAGCACAAGAGCACAAGTGCAACTGATCGACATTTTAAACACAATAATCTACCATTCAACTGCTCAAAATAAGCTCTAACCATACATTAAGTGTTCATAAAAAGCTAATCTAAAACAGACCACAAAATATAGTCTAGAATCTTCAAAAACCCACACAAAATACCAAAGTAGCCATACAACTAATCACTAAAATATACATTGTACTAAAAACACAATTAATCCAACAACTTCATATTCCTCCTGGTGCACTAGAACTTTTAAGTTGGCTTCTTTTTTTACTGACTCATACTGCAATTGAGAAGTTGTGACAATATTCTTTCCCTTCCACTTCATTTCTCGAGGCTTATAACCAATATCAATATTTGTTTGAGTTGCATCTTTGTAAACACCCGGAATGACAACTCTTCCACCTCCAGTTCCAGGCTGCATAAAATGAAGTAAAATTAGCTTTGTCAAAAGATAATTAAGAATTACATGAATTGAAGGTGTAATTCAGACTTACATTTAATGTTTGACAGCCACTCATTTGATCAGTGTAGATACTAAATCCTACTGTCTTAGACTTCTTTTGTCCTACTGATGATGTTTATGCTCCGATGATCCTTTTTTTCCCAATTTGCTGATCAGATACACTTCTTTTTTCTCTACCTCTGCCAGCGCCTCTTTCAGTTTCTTTGCCTTTGCCAGCTCCCCTACCTTTGTCAGTTTCTCTACCTCTACCTCCACCTCTTCTAACTGGCTGCACTCTTATAACTGCTGAGGTATCAACACACATAGAACTGCTGAAGCTTGGTTTCTGGCTGAAGTTTAGTTGTTGGCTAAAGCTTGGTTGTTGGCTGAAACTTAGTGGCATGCTAGAGCTTAGTGGCTGGCTGAAGCTTGGTGGCCTGCTAGAGCTTGGTGGCTGGCTGAAGCTTGGTGGCTTGCTAGAGCTTGGTGGTTGGCTGAAGCTTGGTGGCCTGCTAGAACTTGCTGTCTGGATAGAGCTTTCAGGTTATCCCATTCCATCCTAACAATAAAGGATATTAAATAAATATTATAAATATCAGAATTTAATTATTGAATTAAAAGATATGAGTGCATTACCTGAGCTTTACAGAGAGTTCTGTTATGACCAATTTGATGACATTTGGAGCAAGAAATTTTTAGTCCTTTCCTGGATAGCTTCCCATACTTCTTCTTAGGCTCATTCTTCCCTGTTTTTCTATTCTTTCCTGGTCTGCCCGGCACTGGTCTAGGTTTTGGAGGATCAATCACTACACCACTTGTGTTAGGCCATATTTTCATATTAGGTATTGGCTGAAGAAAGTAGTCATAAGCCTTCAAGAATGTATCTTTCTTATACCACTTTTCCACATAAAATTTAGGCTCTATACTTTATGCTGATAAGACAATACAACATGTTGACATGGTATGCCTCTCAATTGTCAGCTTCTACAAGTGCAAGGCCTTGCCCTAATATCAACTATATGCCTATAAGGACCATCTAAAATTTCATATCCAATCTGTCCATTGAACCTAACTGTGCAATTTCTAGCCATATCTTTATTTTCTTTAAGTACTAGCAAAGCGATAGGAGAGATGTCTGAAATTCAGGTATCAACAAACTTCCTTATTTCAACATTTCTATCCATTATCTTGTGTCTAATCTCCTCTAACATACTGATTATAGATTTATGTCTAAAAGCTAAAATCCATGAATTAAATGTCTTACACATATTATTCTCAATAATGTCACATTCAGAATGCTCCCTAAAATATGCCCTGCACCATGATTTATTTTCATAATGTAATAATTCCTCAAATATATCCTTACCAAGTTGATTAAGTTTGCCCATCTCATCCAAAAACTTCACTTCAAAACAAGATTTAGCACACATCCAAAATTATTTTCTTCTTTCTTCTCCTCTCCAGATCTGATGCCAATTGGACCAGATGTGTCTTGCACACCACCTCATTTCACAATATGGTAGCAACTCAAGTATAGTAGGTACAAGACCCTATATCAGCATAAATACAAAATCAAAACACAAAATATATGAATATGGACTGTATAGTAAATAAATAGAAGACATTAAAATTAAAGTATAAAAAGTAGACTAACCTTTTGCATATCTGATATGACAGTCAGTCAATGTCCAGTTCCTAAGTTCAAATCTTGAATCAATTAGTTAATGAAGAAACCCCAGCTATGTTTTGTCTCTTGATCAACCACTGCCCAGGCTATTGGATACATTTGATTATTTTCATTTCTCCTAACTGCAACTAACAATTCACCCTTGCAACAACCTTTTAAAAAACAACCATCTAACCCAATAATTTTTCTGCACCCTGCTAGCCGGCCTCTCTTTAATGCATCAAAGCATAAATAAAAATAAACAAATAGATTTTTTTCAGGTTGAGACTCTCTACTTAACCTCACCCAAAAAAAACTGCCAAGATTAGTATGTTTTATCATGTCTGCTTAGTCACACAACCTTGAAAATTCCATCTTTCAATCACCCAAGAATTCTTTAATGACTCTATGCTTTGCCCTGCTACAGACAGTTTTTCCCACATACAAACTCAACTTTTTTCTCACCAATTCCTAAATTTTCCATAATTTTATATAAGGTTGTAAAGTTATTTCATCCTTGAACTTACTTGCAATAAACTTAGATATGGACAACTTTTTTTTTGTAGTAGCAGTGCATACATGTAAAAGATAGTAGTGCTTTACAACAAAGTCACCAGAATGCTTATCAATACTAGCAAACAACAACCATTTACATTTTTTGTCCTCACACTTAACTCTAACTCTAAAAACCATGTTTCAAGTGACAATGTGACTGATTTATTCACTAAGTATGCTTCAATTGAAACTTTCAAGAAGATGATGCATAAGATCGGGATGCGAAGGCTCAAGGATGTTCTCATTAGGAGGAGTTAATATGCGTTGTACTCTTTTTCCCTTATGAGGTTTTGTCCCATTGGGTTTTCCTTGTAAGGTTTTTAATGAGGCAGCCTATATGTGTATTATTACATATGTGTACTCTTTTCCTTCACTAGATTTTTTTCCACTATTTTTTTTCTAGTAAGGTTTTAACGAAACATATTATCTATCAATTAGACATTCAAGGAGGAGTGTTATAAATGTACCATATATAGTGAATATCTACTTTACCACATATAGTGAATACCTACTCTACCATATATTGTGTATGTCTATTTATGGAAAAGTTACAAACCTCAAGGTTAGTTTTTTCCTATAAATAAAGGGTTTTTCCTTCATTGTAATTCATCCTTTAATAATCTCTCAAGAGAAGAAAAAAGAATTACCCTCTCTATTTTGTCTACTCTTCTTCTTTATTCTTTATTAGTTTATAACAAGTGTAAATTTTTTAATAAAAATAAAATTAAAATGTTATTTGGTACTCAATCACGCGCTTAAGGAAAGTGGCTTTCACTTTCCTTTCCACATCAGCAATTTGTCCCTAATATGTATACATTTTGAATAATTTAGGTGTTCAATAGGTTGAAGACTAAGTTGAGGGGTCCAAGTGAATCTTGAAATAAATTCAAGGAGTTATTAATGACTTAAAGCTAATTACTAATATATCCTCTTATTTCTTGGTTTAGATGTTCTTTTAACTTCTAACTTACAAATCAATGGCAAAAGAAATAATTAGCACCTTGAACTATGAATTAATTTTTAATTACACATTTTATTTTTGATAGAGTTCTATTACCCCTTTCAACTATATTAAAGTAGAATTATTTGCACCTTAAAGGCTTATGTGATAAATTAAATGTGTGTATTTCACATTCTTTGAGAGAGTAAAGAAGAAAAGAAAAAACTAAATTTTACTAATTTTTTTTACTTTTTATTAAAATCAAATGTACATTTTCTTGCTTTTTCTTTTTTTTTTTTAGTATTTTTCTTTTACTTCTACTTTATCCTTCCCGTCAATTACATACATCACTCACCAACAATCTTGAACCTTCATTTTTTTATTTTTATGTTGTTAATATTCTTTCCTCTCGCACAGGAATTACACTATCATAAAAAAACATGTACTTATTGTTGGGTTCAATATGTATGAAAAAGGTGTGAATGGAAAATGGAGGGACATAACCTTTGAGGAAAAGACATATTGTTTTGGAAAAGGAGTGACTATTCAGATAGTTGTGTCTGTTCAAAAAAAAATACAATGTTTCGAATGAACAGACATGACTCTTTCAAAGGATACACCTTTTCAGATGAACCACTGCCACATTTGGGAAGGGGCACTTGATGGCTATATAAACCTGTATTTATCCACAGGTTTAGGCATGGAAAATTTTCTGAATATACAAACTCTTCTTGTCTTCAAAACATTCTATGTGATCAATCAAATCATCGAGTGATTTGAAGAGATTCCAATTGTTTGAGGTACCACTACAGTTGGTTTGTTTGGCCATTTTATCCTGGGAGGAAAATTCCACAACCTCGGGTACTTGAGGGGAATTATTTCCTTAAGGACACTCCGTGAATTCGGAGGACTTGGCCATTTCTGTTTCATCTTAATTTCTAAAAAATAAAACACACTTCTTTGAAAGATTATTTTGATCTTGTGTTGAGGGTGTTGTTGTACTTCATAGTGTTCTTGTTTTAAACTTGAACAAGTATTGAAGTAGTGTTTGAAAAATATAGATTGTGTGTACTCGAAAAACTACAATCTTAAGGAAATAAGTTTGGAAAAAGAAAATTTTTTTTTTTGCTTGTTTGGTGAAATTTTCTTTTCACTAAAGTTTTTTTTTCAGAATCTATATTACTTGTTTTTGGGGATTAAAGCTTTAAGCGTTCTACTCCGTTTGAACTTAACTGGTGATTCAAAGACATAAAATCTTCATCACAAGTTAAAGATCACTCAGTTGACGATTGGAAGTCATAAAAACTTCATCGTTAACTAGAAACAAGAAGAAGAGTTTAAAGTTGCTTAGCTTTATAAGTAGTATTCTGAAAATACTAAATTTTATTGTCTTGTGGTGATAAAAAAATAACTAATAAAAGTCAAATGGAAGATGCGGCTACGACTGTGGGGGCAGCTAGTATTGCCTAAACAACTCGAGCAAATGCTCCGCAACCAATGGAACCCGCGGAGAAGCCTAAAAAATTTGCAGGAATTTACTTTAAGCGATATCAAAAGAAGATGTTCGTCTACCTCACAACACTATGTCTTCAAAGGTTCACTAGTGATATGCTCCTGAGATGCCCGAGAGAATCTCGAACAAAGAGCGTTTTATAATTGTAGAGTCTTGGAAACACTCGGACATCCTTTGCAGGAATTATATATTGAGTGGTCTCTAAGACGACCTCTACAATGTTTACAGTGGAACTAAGACATTGAAGGAATTGTGGGGGGCACTAGAATAAAAATGTAAGACAGAGGATGTGGAAATTAATAAGTTCTTTGTTGCAAGGTTCCTGGACTTTAGAATGATAGATAGCAAATCGGGTCTCTCTCAAGTACAAGAATTGCAAGTAACCATCCACGATCTCCTAGCGAAAGATATATCTTTGAAAAATACCTTAGTTGAACAAATTGAAAATATTCTAAGTACTCAGATAAACTATTTTGTAGGTTTGATTGTGAATGATGCATTTCAAATAATAGCGATAATTAGAAGCTACCGCCTATGTAGAAAGACTTCAAAACCTACTTGAAGTACAAATGCAAGAAGATCACTACTGAAGATCTTATTGTCCGACTACGTATTGAAGAGGATAATAAAGCTGCCAAGAGAAGGTCAAAATGGAATTTTACAATTAATGGAGTACATAGTGTAAAAGATGACCAAAACAATTCTACGAAAAAGAAGAAAGTTGAACAAGGAAGCAATCAACCCAAGAAGAAGTTCAAGGAAAAGCGCTTCAACCGTGGCAAGATTGGCCACAAGTCCAAGGATTGTCCTGCCCCTAAGAAAGGTAAGAAAAAGGACCAAGCAAATATGATTGAGTCCAATAAAGAATGTGATGATCTGTGTGTCATATTTTTAGAATACAACTTGGTGGGGAATCCTCGCGAATGGTGGATGGATTTTGGTGCCAATAAAAAGTTGTTTTCGTCATTCGCTTCGGCTCAAGTAGAAAAAATTATCTACATGGCTAACTCCTCTACGGCTAAGGTAGAAGGAACAGGAAAAGTGGGCTTGAAAATGACTTTAGGAAAGGTCTTGACTCTTCACAATGTCTTGTACGTTCTAGAATTATGTAGGAACTTGATTTCTATTTTGATTCTAGACAAGAACAGATTTAAATATGTAACCGTTTCTGGAAAAATTACAATTAGCAAAGGACAAGTGTATGTAGGAAAAGGCTATCTCACTGAGGGCCTTTATAAGATGAATGTTGAAATCAATAAAAGTTCAAATTTTTCTTACTTGCTTGAGTCTTATAATTTATGGCATGAACGTTTAGACCATGTTAATTACAAAGTGTCAAACGTGTGTGTAATCAAAGTATGCAAAGCATCCTGATAAGTCCGTTGAAAGGAATTTCAATCTCTTAGACTTAATACACACTGATATTTGTGATATGAAGTCAGCACCATCACGTGGTGGGAAAAAGTTTTTCACAAATTTTATTGATGATTGCACTAGATATTGGTATGTCTACTTGTTAAATAGTAAGGATGAAGTAATAGATGCGTTTAGTCAATGCAAAAATGAAGTAGAAAATTAGTTAGAGAAAAAAGATAAAAATGATAAGAAGTGATAGGGGCAGAGAATATGAATCTCCCTTTGCCAAAATATGTATAGAGAATGGAATCGTACATCAAACTACAGTTCCGTATTCACCTCAATCTAATGGAATTATGAAAAGGAAAAAACAAACGTTGGAGGAAATGATGAATGTCTTACTTATAAGTTTTGGTTTACCACAAAACTTGTGGGAGGAGGCTATCCTTATAGCCAATCGTATACTCAATAGAGTTCCTCATAGTAAGACACAATCAATTCCTTATGAAAAATGAAAAAAAAGAAAACCCAACTTGAAATATTTCAAAGTATAGGGATGTCTAGCAAAGGTCCAAGTTTCTATGCCTAAAAGGGTTAAGATAGGACCTAAGACGGTGGATTGTGTGTTCATAAGATATGCTAAAAGCAGTAAAGCATGTCAGTTTTTGGTTCATAAATCCGAACATCCGAATATAAATAAAAATATGGTAATTGAAGCAGATAATGTTGAATTCTTTGAAAATATTTACCCATATAAAGTTAGACATGAACTGTCTAGTGGAGGATCTAAACGACCTCGAGATGGACCAAGTGAGAATGTACATAATGAAGATAATCCAAGATGTAGTACACGTCAAAGAACGTTAACTTTGTTTGGATCAGATTTTGTAACATTTCTCTTAGAAAATGAGCCTCAAACATTTAAAGAAGCGATGTCGTCGTCAGACTCATCCTTTTGGAAAGGGACAGTCAATAGTGAGATTGATTCAATCTTAAGCAACCATATGTAGAAATTGATTGATCTTTCTCTAGGAAATAAACTTTTAGGTTCTAAATGGATCTTCAAAAGGAAAATAAAAGCGGATGGTACTATTGACAAATACAAGGCAAGACTTGTAGTAAAAGGCTTCAAATAGAAAGAAGGTCTTGATTACTTTGATACATACTCGCCAGTAACATGGATAACATTTATTCGAATGTTAATTGCCTTGGGGGTGGTATATGATCTCAAAATACATCAAATGGATATGAAAACCGCATTCCTAAATGGAGAATTGGAGGAAGAAATTTACATGGAACAGCCTGAGGGTTTTGTGGTTCCAGGAAAGGAGAATAAGGTGTGTAAACTTATTAAGTCATTGTATGTACTAAAGCAAGCACCTAAACAATGGCATGCGACGTTTGACCAAACCATGTTGGCAAACGAATTCAAGATAAATGAATGTGATAAATGTGTTTACATTAAAGACACTCCAAATCACCAAGAAGCAGAATGGCTCTGAAATTTCTTGGAAGATATTCCTTATTGGCCCAAACCAGTGGCACCAATATGTATACACTGTGATAGCCAAGCGGCAATAGGTAGGGCAGGGAGCATGATGTACAACGGTAAATCTCGTCACATATGACGGAGACATAATACCGTTAGGGAACTTTTCTCTAGTGGAATTATCACTGTTGACTATGTAAAGTCAAAGGATAATGTGTCGGATCCCCTTACAAAAGGCCTATCTAGAGAAGGAGTGGAAAGGACATCTAAGGAAATGGGTTTAAGGCCTAGGACAAGTCAGCATGACTGTAACTCTACCTAGCAGACTGGAGATCCTAAGAGATAGGTTCAAGGAGATCAAACAAAGTTGTGTCTGACAGGTTCTGCATTGTCAAAATACTAACCCATTCTCATGATGTAGACAATGTTTAGTAAACAAGGATAAGATGATAACGCTCAAATTACACTCTTGAATAGGTGTAAGTAATCATTGTCAATATAAAACCCAACTAGGTTGGGGTCGAATCCCACAGGGAATAAGGTGTGAACTCAAGTTGTTTACGATTTAATTCACTGGTAGTTTACTGTTTCCTGAAATGGGGTTTAAGTTTTGCAGATAATTGATTGTCACTTTGAATTTGATGTTTGTAACCAAGATTTTATGAAATAACCAGGATTATGTTCACTAGGGCTTATGGTACATGACGGATTCTAAAATTTACTCAAGACTCTCACGGTGGTTAGGATCACAAGCTATCTTTATTGATGATATGCTCAAATGTCTCTCGACCTATTCAAGTATATAATTTGCTAATCCTCTTAGACTAAGGGAATCGCTATGAACTATCCAGAATTTACCTCAGGTTAATCAACTTTGTTACAACGCTGATTATTAAATAAAGCCTTTCTGAGTCCCTATTGATAATTCACTTCCTAATGTTTATGATTTCTTTCTCAAGCAAACCAAAGTAGGTACGCCTACTGATTGCAACCAACAAACGTAAATTATAATCTCAAAATTACCAAGAAATCCTAACACCTATTAAATATTGAGTATTTAACACCTTATCATGACCTAACTAGATCCCATGATCCTGGTTACAGGTGTTTAGCCACTCATGATGCAAGAAACAAGTATGCAAATTGAATTCATAACTGAAAGGATTAACTTACAATGATGAAGAAAATCAAAAGTATACTTTGAATTGAATCACAAGGCAAAGCTCTAAAATATTGGTCTTAGAGAGAGAGAGAGAGAGAGAAATCGTATATGCTATCTTGTGGGATATGTCAATCGATCCTTATAAAACCCTAAAACAAGTCTTTAAATATTTAACCCTAAATAAGGAAATAAAACTAAAGTTATAGAATTTCCTCAAAATAGATGACAGTGATCGTGACGGCCTATCAGGAGTTTGACGGCCTATCACGGACGTCGTCAGATTCTCTTTAAGTTTGGCTTTTGCTATCTTAGGCTGACGGCTATAATGACGTCCTATCAGGAGTCTGACGGCGTATCATGGATGTCGTCAACTCCTCTTCCATTTTGAGAGTTTCTGTCTAAGTTTAACGGTGATCCTAATGCCTTATCATAACTCTGACGCCTTATCATTACATGCCATCACAACATCATAACAAATCTTATTCTCTGGTTAAGGCTGATGACATCCCTGATGGCTTATCACACTTTTGACGTCTTATCACCAGATATCATCACAGTATTCAATTCATGCCAACTCTCTGGTTACGTTTGACAACAACTGTGATAGCCTGTCATAAGTCTGATGACTTATCACAGATGTCGTCATCCATAATTCTCTTCATCTTTCTCCAGATTTCAATTTATTTGCCTTCATTCTTGTTGGTTCTCTACTCCATCAGCTTATACTGTAAAATCAACATAAATACATCAAAAAATGACAAAAGTTGCTTAAGACGTCGCAATTATTCTAGGTTAAAGGCCTTAAATATGTTAGCAATTGCTCACACATCAACACCCTCAACTTAAAACAATTGCTTGTCCTCAAGAAACGTAATCCAACTAAGAGAACACATAGCGTATTCAGCAGCCAATTTTCCATTTAAGCTCAATACAAAGTTATTCCTCCAATGCCAAACCAATTAATACTAATTGTACATATCATTGAAATAAAAAATATACTGTAACACAATGGACTCAAGCGACGACATCAATCTTAGCCTCAACAACCATTCACATACCAATGCCACACTATCTAAACAAGCGAGTAGCTAGCAACGCTACCAGTGTGCCCTCACAATAAAAAAATCCCTCTCTTCTCATATAAGGAATCCAAAAATAAAAAAGTGGGGGTCACCAAAAGACTCTCACTCTCAAAAGGAAGTTCCAGTCAGTGTATGCCAAGTACCATAGGCTTGCCCTTATTTTCGTTACCAAGATCTTCAGATAGGCCAGCTAGAATCACTATAGGACTTCTTTTAGGCTTATAATGTGGTTTGGGGATGGTATGAGATTCAAGGTCATTTAGAGTGACAATGCCTCCTTGAAACTACACTACTTTTTTGGGGCTCACTTATTATCCTCTTTCTCTTCTCCTCTTCTCTTTATCATCCATATTCAAGTTGGGTGCTACTCTTCCCCCCTCTTATTATTATATTTTATATATATATATATATATATATATATATATATATATATATATATATATATATTTAGCATCCAGCTTCTATTCTTTCTCCTTTATTCCACCCTTCTTCATACTCATCCTACACCATGCACCCCTATGATTGTCACCCTCAACTTAGGCTTTTTGCTTAGGTTAAGGTGCTCAGAGTTCAAGGAAGGCCAGGGATAAACAGGTTCATTGTGGTATAAATGGGAAGGTGAAAGGTGTCATATGAAATAAATGGTCAATTTAGGCTCTACACAGGGATCAAGGGGTGTTATGCACACAGGGATGACTGTTTTGGCTAAAAGTGGGTTAATCAACAACGGCCTATGATCCTGTTCTAACTCTATCTTATGACCATGGCAAGACCAACCAGGAAAGTTTTGGCTTTAGCATACAAAGGGAAACAAGTAGTAGCTCACACACACCTGGCACACAAGTATATCACAGACCACTGCTAATCTAGTTCGTGCAATTGTTCAACAATAATCATCAAGCAGTTATAATTAATGCCACAACAAGATTTACAATGGTCACAAGTAAATATAATCCACACATTTTATTAAACAAGACATTGGAGGGGTGTTCGAAAGTTAATCAAAGACATGTCAGCAACCTTTTGTGCTTAAATTTCTCCTAGTTACCACAACTACATTACAATAATAGATTACCCTACACCCACAACTTAAAATCAAAGCAAAGCTAAATTAAGGTTAGTGTATACCTGTACTGGATCGATCTCAGAGATCATGGGTTGCCTCCCATGCAGCGCCTGATTTAGCATCGCAGCATGACTCAGGTATCTCGATTACTTCAAACTTCATCGAGACAGATAATGGTGATGTTTTTCACTGATTCCTTCGGACCAATATAAAGCTTGACCCATTGACCATTTACCTTAAAGGTACTGCCATCTTCGTTTTTGAGTTCTACTACTCCCAATGAATGGACTAGACTAAGCTTGAAAGGGCCTGACCACTTAGATTTCAGCTTGCCTGGGGACAATTTGAGTCTGGAATTAAACAGAAGTACCAAGTCCCTTTTTTTGAATTCTCATTTCTCTATTCTCCAATCATGGTACTTTTTCATTTTTTTTATACAGATCTGCTCGTTCATATGCTCTGAGATGAAATTCATCTATCTTATTCAGTTGTCCTAGTCTCATCTCTGCTGCTTCTTTCCAATTCAAATTCAACCTTTTGAGTGCCCATAAAACCTTGTGGTCCAGCTCTATTGGCAAGTGGCAAGATTTTCCATACACCAGCTGAAATGGTGACATGCCAATGAGTGTTTTGAAAGCAGTCCGGTAAGCCCACAATGCGTCATTAAGCTTTCGAGACCAGTCTTTCCGACTAGCATTCACCATTTTGGCTAGGATGACTTTAACTTCATGATTTGACACCTCCACTTGCCCACTGGTTTGTGGGTGGTATGGGGTATCCACTTTGTGTTGTTTCACTCCATATTTTGCCAAAGATGCTCTAAATAATTTGTTGCAAAAATGAGATCCTCCATCGCTTATGATAGTACGTGGTACTCCAAAGCGAGAGAAGATATTCTTTTTGAGAAAAGTAACAACCATCTTTCCTTCGTTATCAGCCAAGGACACAGCTTCGACCCACTTAGAGACATAGTCAACAACAACCAAAATATAATTCATCCCATATGAGCTTATAAACAGACCCATGAAATCAATGCCCCAGATATCAAACAACTATACTTCAAGCATCTTAGTCAAGGGCATCTCATGTCTTTTAGAGATTGCCCCCTGCCTCTGACATTGGTCACATTTTAGCATAAACTCGTGGGCATCCTTAAACAATGTTGGCCAATAATAGCCACTCTGCAATACCTTCCTGGCCGTTCGATCACCTGCATGGTGTCCCCCAACTAGGGAGGCATGACATGCCTCCAATAAGCATAATACATTTACTTTCGGTACACATCTCCGTATGATATTGTTTGCGCATCGCCGAAAAAGTTAAGGCTCATACCAGAAGTAATGTGTTACATCATGCAAGAATTTCTTCCTTTGGTGGAAAGAAAGATTTTCTGGGATGACCTCACTCACAACGTAGTTTGCATAATCCGCGTACCAAGGCAATTTTTCCACAACAGCCGCTAGGATCTCCTTATCAGGAAATACATCATTTATCTTTATTTCATCACTGGCTTTCTGTTCACCTTCCATTCTAGATAGATGATCTGCAACCTGGTTTTTACAACTTTTCCTATCTTTGACCTCGAAATCAAATTCTTGAAGCAGCAACACCCATCTAATAAGCCTTGGTTTTGCATCCTTCTTGGCCATCAAATACCTCAAGGCAGTATGGTCGGTGTGGACCACCACTTTGGTCCCAAGCAGATAAGCTCTGAATTTCTTGAAAGCATATACCACAGCCAGAAGTTCCTATTCAGTGATGGTGTAATTCTTTTGCGCTCCATTCAGTGCTTTGCTGGCGTAATATATCAGATAAAACAGTTTGTCCCTTTTTTGTCCCAATATAGCTCCCAGGGTAACACCACTTGCATCACACATTATCTCAAATGGTTTTACCCAGTCAGGTGCAATAACAATAGGTGCTTCAGCCAGCTTCTTTTTAAGGCACTCAAATGCCTTCAAGCACTCGTCCTCAAAGAAAATTTTTACTTCCTTCTCCAAAAGCTTGCAAAGTGGATTTGCAACCTTAGAGAAGTCTTTTATGAATCTCCGATAAAAGCCTGTATGATCAAGAAAACTACGCACTCCCTTCACTGAAATGGAAGGTGGTAGTTTCTTGATAACTTCCACTTTTGCTCGATCAACTTCTATCCCTTTTTCGAAAATTTTGCGGCCAAGAACAATGCCCTCCTTTACCATGAAATGACATTTTTCCCAGTTAAGCACTAGGTTAAATTCAACACATCTTTGCAAGGCCACATTCAGATTTTCCAAACACATTTCAAATGAATCACCCACCACAGAGAAATCATCCATGAATACCTCTATGGTGTCTTCCACCATGTCAGAGAAGATAGAAATCATGCACCATTGAAAAGTGGCGGGTGCATTGCATAGCCCAAATAGCACCCTCTTAAATGTAAAGGTATTATATGGGCATGTAAATGTCGTTTTCTCCTGATCTTCAAGAGCAATACAGATTTGGTTATATCCAGACTAACCATGTAAGAAGCGATACCCCCCGTACCGGCCAATCGGTCAAGCATTTGGTCCATAAAAGGCATTGGGGATAGGTCCTTCAGAGTCCAAGAGCTTAACTTGTGGTAGTCTATGCAAACTCTCCACCCAGTTACTGGACTGAGTGGAATCAACTCATTTTTTTCATTAGGAACCACCATCATACCCTCTTTTTTGGGCACGCATTGAACTGGGCTCACCCACTTGCTGTCAGAAATAGGGTAAATCACTCCTGCATCCAACCATTTAATAATCTCCTTCTTAATCACCTCTTGCATTGGTGGGTTAAGACGACGCTGATTTTCTATGGTTGGAATACAATCTTTCTCAAGTTGAATTTATGCATTCAGATGCCTGGGGGAATACTAATAATATCTGCGATGGTCCACCCTATTGCTCTCTTTTGCTTCTAAAGTACTGAAATAAGTGCATTCACCTGCTGTTCTCCTAAATCAGCTACAATAATAATAGGTAGCATGTTCCCTTTACCCAAAAACATGTATCGTAAATACCCAGAAAGCTCCTTTAACTCCAATACTGAAAGCTCTTCAATAGATGGCTTGGCTGGTAACGTTGGTCGATTAGCCAGATCAAGGTCCAACTTTTTAGGAGCATAAGGATATGAACCTATGCCTATCAAGGCATAAACTATCTCTTCATACTCCCCATTGCCTTCAATATCATAATTCATCATGACTGCAGCCAAAGGTTCGATAACAAGTTGCTCAGTTATGGGCATGTCCTGTTCGTCCTTAAAATACATATCAACTACTGAGAACACACTCATTTCCTCATGTTTTTTCATTGATTTGCCCACATCAACCATGCTACTTTATCGTTCATCCTGAACAAGAGCTCATTCTCTCTCAAATTGATCAACACACTTTTGATTGCAAGGAAAGGTCGACCCAAGATTATGGGTACCTCGAAGTCCACCTCGTAGTCCAGAATGACAAAGTCTGCAGGGAATATGAAATTGGAAACCTTTACCAACACATCATGAAGAATGTCGACAGATTTCTTTACTAACTTATCCGACATCACTAGTATCATGTTGGTGGGTGTGGGATTCCCAGACCCAAATTTCTATAAATAGACAGTGGCATCAAATTAATGCTTGCTCCCAGATCACACAATGCCTTGGTTAATTCCATAGTTCCAATTGTGCAGGGAATAGTGACTGCACTTGGGTCTGGCTTCTTCTGCATTAAGTTCCTTGTAGAGATAGCACTACAAATGTGGAGATCTATCTCCAATTCACAGCGCACCGCTCATTTCTTTATCACAAGGTCCCTCATGAATTTCGTATATCCTGGAATTTGCTCAATTGCCTCAATCAAAGGCACATTTGTTGTCAATTGCTTGAGCATTGCCATAAATTTTCTGAATTTGGCATCATCAACCTTTTCCCTCAATCATTGAGGAAAAGGAGATGGTGGTCTTGGGATAGCTTTCAACACCACTTTATCTTCCTTCTCCCTCACCTTGTCTAAAGTATCAACAGAGCTATTCAACTTCTAAGACTCTCCTGGATTGCTTTCTTCTGGTTTATCCACAACTACCTCATTATTCGCAGACTTGCTAACAGAAGGGCCAGGTAAGATCTTACCACTCCTGGTGGTAATAGCCAGACATGAGCCATCAGTTTGTAAATTCTGAGCAGTTTTACTAGATACAGAACTACTTCTTCCCTAGTTCAGCACTGTGGAAAGTTGGCTCATCTGCTGCTCCAACTGCTTGATAGAAGTTGAGTGTGAACTAACCAACTGACTCAGAGTAGAAAATTCATTCTTCATAGTATTTACCCCTGAGTTGGTAGCCTCAACTCCCTCCAATAATTTTTCCATCAAGTCCTTCGTAGATATCTTTCCAGAGCTAGTTCCAGTAGCTTCCCAATTTCCAGGAAGAACATATAATCTACTCCTTTTATTTATGCTTCTCCAGTTCCCTTGCTCCCTGTTTCTGTAACTAGGCTTGTCATAAATGTTTTGACCTTGATTCCCTTGGCTATTGCCTTGGAAACCCCCCTGATCATTAATATAATTAGTCTTTTTTTCAGTCTCAACATCAACTCGGTCCTGAGAAGTCACAGCCTTTACTTTCTCAATCTTCCCCAATAATAAGTGCTTGGTGAGCAAATCCATTTGAGTCTTTAGATGGGCCATATCTTGATTCCGCTTCTCGTCTCTCCTGCGTTGTTCAATAGTTATTCTAACATGAACAGTGGGGATTGCCACCACAGAATCCCTGGTGTACCAATCCTGACTCCATTTGGTCATTCTATTCAGCATATCTGAGGCATCTTGAAAAGACAGATCAACAAATGAAACACTAGTGGTGTTATCTACAATCCGCTTTGTTACAGAGCATGTATAAAGTCTCCATTAAATGTATGTTCGTCATATTGTGGTTCAGATACTGTGTCAGCTTCTTCTTGAACCTCTCCTAAGTTTCATGCAAGGCCTTATTCAGGAGCAGGGGCGGATCTAGGATTTTTAGTGAGGGGGTTTAATAGTACATATACGGACTAGTCGAAGGGGGTTCAGCCTCTATTATTTATACATAATTTTGTTTTACCATGTAAAAATAGTATAATTTTCTGACGAAGGGGGTTCGGATGAACCCCCTGGAATACATGTACATCCGCCACTGTTCGGGAGCCGTCTAAAGTTATTGATTCATCCCTCAACTATAACCTCCTAGAAGGCAAAAATAACCTTTCTAGGAAAGCTCCTTTCAACTGCCTCTAGTTAGTTATGGAATCAGGCGATAGCTCATTTAGCCATAATGTTGCCTCCCCAGACAGAGACAATGGGAACAGCCTCAACCGAATAGCATTTTGGCTCACTCCTGGGTTATCAAAGGATTTACAAATGGTGAAAAAATTCACCAGATGCAGGTTAGGGTCATCCCAAGGAAGGCCTCCAAATAACCCTTTCAAGTTCAGGAGTTGGATCATCGTGCTTGTAATGTTGAACTTTGCTCCAAGTGACAACGATGGAGGAATGATGGCACCCATTGCACCTGCTCTATCCATACCATCATCGTCATCATCAAAATCATACTACAACGGTTGTTTTTCCATTCCTTGTTATGCGTTGGAGTTCCGGATTAAGCTATGCTTGGCGTAAACTATTAAGATCCTGCAAATAAATAAAAACAACAAACAAACGTAAATCTAGAAAACATAACTAATAGCAAATTAGCGCATATAAACTTTCAGTTTACAACTGTATTCCCTGACAACGGTGCCATTTTGGATAACGCTCAAATAACACTCTTGAATGGGTGTAAGCAATCGTTGTCAAGATAAAACCCAACTAGGTTGGGGTCAAATCCCACAGGGAATAAGGTGTGAACTCAAGTTGTTTATGATTTAATTCACTGGTAGTTTACTGTTTCCTAAAATGGGGTTTAAGTTTTGGAGATAATTGATTGTTACTTTGAATTTGATGTTTATAACCAAGATTTTATGAAATAACTAGGATTCTGTTCACTAGGGCTTACGGTACATGACAAATGCTAAAATTTACTCAAGACTTTCATGGTGGTTAGGATCACAAGCTATCTTTATCGATGATATGCTCAAATGTCTCTCGACCTATTCAAGGGTCTAATTTCCTAATCCTCTCGGACTTAGAGAATCGCTATGCACTGTCTAGATTTTACCTCAGGTTAATCAACCTTGTTACAACGCTGATTATTAAATAAAGCCTTCCGAGTCCCTGTTGATAATTCACTTCTTACTATTTGCAACCAACAGACGTAAATTATAATCTCAAAATTACCAAGAAATCCTAACACCTATTAAATCTTTAGTATTTAACACCTTATCATGACCTAACCCTAGATCCCATGATCCAGGTTATAGGTGTTAAGACACTTATGATGCAAGAAACAAGTATGAAAATTGAATTCATAATTGAAAGGATTAACTTACAATGATGAAGAAAATCAAAAGTATACTTTGAATTGAATCACAAGGCAAAGCTCCAAAATATTAGTTTTAGAGAGAGAGAGAGAGAAAAATTGTGTAGGCTATCTTGTGGGATATGTCAATCGATCCTTAGAAAACCCCAAAACAAGGCTTTAAATAGTTAACCCTAAATAAGAAAATAAAACTAAAGTTACATTCCTCGGAATAGATGACGGCGACCGTGACGACCTATCAGGAGTTTGACGGCCTATCACGGGACATCGTCATATTCTCTTTAAGTTTGGCTTTTTCTATCTCAGGCTGACGGTGACAATGACATCCTATCAGGAGTTTGACGGCATGTCATGGATGTCGTCAGCTCCTCTTTTATTTTGAGAATTTCTGCCTAAGGTTGACGATGATCCTGATGCCTTATCACAACCCTAACGCCTTATAACGATATACCATCATAACGTTACAACAAATTTCATTCTCTGGTTAAGGCTGATGATATTCCTGATGGTTTATCACACTTTTGACGTCTTATCACCAGATATCGTCATAGTATTCAATTCATACCAAATCTCTGGTTACGTTTGATGAAAACTGTGATAGCCTGTCATGGGTCTAACAACTTATCACAGATGTCGTCAGCCATACTTCTCTTCAACTTTCTCTAAATTTCAGTTTCTTTGCCTCCATTCTTGTTGGTTCTCTACTCCATCAGCTTATACTATAAAATCAATATAAAGACATCAAAAAATGATAAAAGTTGCTTAAGACCTCATAATTATTCTAGGTTAAAGGCCTTAAATATGTTAGCAATTGCTCACACATCATAAGACTTAAGGTGCGAAGACTTTTAATGATTATCTAAATTTGAAAGATTTGACCAAATAGTTTAATATATGGGATTGAAAGTTTAGAAATTACCTATGTGAGGGTAAAGTGGAAGTCGCTTCAAGGAGAATGTTAGTAAAAGCCTATTCTCTAAGCTCTCATGAATCCGGGACGTGTTCATGGTTGAAAAGAACAAAATTGTGAGAACCATAAACAGTAAAAGGCTGGTTGTGTGACATGTGTTGTCTAGGTTTACATTAAAGCTCTACGGTTCAATGATATCAAATCTACCGATTGATCGAGTCCATCCGATGCATGTTCACTACGAAAAGTTTAAAGGAAAACCCACTTATCCAGATGCAATCAGTCTTTGCTTGATGATCACATACTTGTCCATAAAATTTTATGAAAAATAGCCATTCCCCATTCACGTGAGGGATTGGTGGGTTCAATATGTATGACAAAGGTGTGAATGGAAAATGAAGGGACACAACCTTTGAGGAAAAGACATATTGTTTTGGAAAATGAGTGACTATTCAGATAGTTATGTCTGTTCAGAAAAAGACACAATGTTTCGAATGAACAGACATGACTCTTCCAAAGGATACACCTTTTCATATGAACCATTTCCACCTTTGTGAAGGGGCACTTGATGGCTATATAAACCTGTATTTATCCACAGGTTTAGGCATGAAATTTTTTCTAAATATACAAACTCTTCTCGTCTTCAAAATTTTCCGTGTGATCAATCAAATCGTTGAGTGAGTTCAAAGAGATTCCAATTGTTTGAGATACCACTACAGTTCATTTGTTTGACCATTTTATCCTGGAAGAAAAATTTCACAACCTCGGGTACTTGAGAGAAATTATTTCCTTAAGGACACTTCGTGAATTTGGAGGACTTGGCCATTTCTATTTCATCTTAATTTCTGAAAAATAAAACACACTTCTTTGAAAGATTATTTTGAGCTTGTGTTGAGGGTGTTGTTGTACTTTATAGTGTTCTTGTTTTAAACTTGAACTAGTGTTACAAAAATACAGATTGTGTGTACCCAAAAAACTATAATTATATAAGTAAAGTTACTCAAATCTATAAAAATATCTATCATTGATATATATTTTTTGTGCCTGAAAAAATGGAGTATTTTAAAGTTCAAATCGAAAGACCCCTCCTTCCTATACAACAGATACACATGTGCTCAAATTAATCTTCTCATAATTATAAGAGTTATTTTAATGCCTTTTAAGATTTTTGAATTTGCAATTTGATGGTGATGAAAATAAATGAAGAGGAGAAAAAAGGGGGAAAACAAGGGAAAGAAAAAATAGAGTACTCCCCCATCACATATTCGTTGAGCACTTTTATTTTACATAGTGCATAAGAAATCATAAATAAGAAGATAGTTTTATAAATTCATCCGTTTAAAAACATCTTAGGAATTTTACAAATAAGTGTGAGCACTTTCAAAGAATTAATTGAGAGGGTAATATGGAAAAAAATTAATTAATACTTTTTGATTTAGTAAGAGTCTTATATGTTGGATCTTAATGCCATTGAATACTGAACAAAGGATCTTAATGCTTGCTTGAAGAGCATAAATTCTTACGCGGTTGATAGAAGTGGAAGAAAAAGGAAAGAGGAGACGAACCATTAAACCGTAAACAAGAGTAGCAATGACAGTTTGAGCAATGAAAATAGCAAGGAGCTGTGTTGGTCCAAGATGACCACAAAAATGATCAACTAATATGGAGTAATCATTTTTATTAAGATGACCAACTAATATGAGATGAAGGGAGTGAAAAAAATAATATTAAATTTTAGAATGCTATGGCAGTCTTCTCAGTACTTAAAAGAATTTATAATCTTTGAACGTTTTAATATAATCTCTTGTGGTTGTATTTCTGGATCAAATTTATAGAGTTCTTTTGTGAGTTGTGGGCACATACCAAGTTATTTACTAGTTTTCATTCTCATGTTGTACCAGTTTCTTACAGTTCTGTTACTTTTGTATTATGCAAAAAGAAATATAAACTGATTCTTTTTGTTTCAAAAAAAGGAGGAAACTTTGTTTTTAATGAAATAGACGAGTATCAAAGAGTGTAGTTCACCTCTCAGTAGAAATGTAGTTATAGTGTTTCAAGGGTGAACTTAATCTGCTTTAATATAGTTGAAAGGGGTAATAGGACTCTATTAAAGATAAAGTGTGTAATTGAAAATTAGATCATAGTTCAAGAAGGTAGTTCTGTCTTTTCACTAAATCAAACGCAATATGTAACTTATTTTTTGTTATTTAAATTTGAATTATAAATAAATATTCAAAAACAGTTTTTTATTAAATTCAAACACTATGAAAATACTTTAAAATTATTTTATTCAACTTAAAGACATTTAAAACAGATCAATTCAAATTAATTTAAAAATGATATAGGAATTAACACACTAAAAACTTCCTAATTTGCCCCCTTGAAGAAAAAGAAAACAAAGACCGACAAAGAAAAATGCTCATCATTGTAGTATAATCAGTTTATTGCTTTCTTGTTTAAAATTTCGATGCACATCATTAAGAGAAGGGGGAAAATCGTTTAAATCTTCCAACTTTCCACTAAAAGTCAAACTCTCCCCTCAACTAGAGGGTGTTTGGATGGACTTGAAAGTTTACATAAACTAGCAACCTTAAAATATTAATTACAAAAAATAACAATAGTTTGGTAAAATTACAACCAATAAAAAAACTAGGAATATTTTATCAATATTTTTGAGAAGCACGTGAAATCTACTCATACTTTTCAGATTCCTATTTTTACTCTAGTTTACCAATTTCATTTTCCCCCAACCTCCGTTTTTTTTTTTCAAATTCCGCCTATCACTCCCACGATTTTGATAAAGATCCTCTCCACTTTTTAAGGTAAGTTTTTTTTTTCAGTTAATGCATGTTATTTTTTCCATTTAATTTTTGTTAAGGTATTTATTGTCGCCATTCTTTTAATATTAGTCTGCGAAACTTGTCTATTTAAGTTCAATTTTTTTTCTATTGAAATAGTATGAGTTAATGTATAATGGCTCAACATGCAAATCATAATAGTTCAGTTAGAGGAAATCAACCGAAGAATTTAGTTTTTGATGAACTACCATCGTTTAGTCTTGGTTTAACACAATACGAAGATTGTAACTTGGGTTCTACTAACATTCTGTCTAAGGAAGGTGTTACCATTGAAGAGGTGAGATCGAAGCACCGTAACGATCCCGAAAAAATTGTGGAAATAATGAAAAGGAAAGCATTGACAAAATCTTCATCCCCAAAATCCACAAAATTTTAAAAATCAATGAACAGGAGAAAGTCGGATGAAAAAAGGAGAATGTAGTAAAATTGCAAGTCTCGTTGCATCAGATTATGATCTGAACAAGAGAAAGTGGAGGAGGTATGGTGTTGTTTGAAAGTTTTGTTATTGATATGAATTATATATGTTATATACAATATATGTTAAATATGTCTTTGATATCTAAAATTTGTATAAGATATTTGTATTTATAAATGTCAAGGTTTTTGTATATATATTTTTATATAGAAGTATAATATGTATTCTGAAAATACATTTATTATATAATTTGTATATGTGTTGTTATATTCTTTTCTTGTTAATTAAATTTGTACAATTCATGTATTCACAAAATACATATGTGTTTGTTGAAATATTATTCTAATATGTATTCTGAAAATACATACAGTTTAGATATGTATTTTTTTGTTTATCTCTAAGAATTTTATTTGATGTTAAGTTGTATTTGGTAGTCATTAGATTTTGAATGTGATATGTAGTTCTTGTTTGTTGAAATGTATTTTTTACATATATAATTGTATTTGTTATTCATCAGGTGAAGACAATTTTTGTATTTTGCTGTTTTGATAACTTAGATGTACTTCATAAATACATATAAAATACTGTTTGTATAAACTCGTTTAAGATGTATTTCATAAATACATATAAGACATTATTTTGTCATATAATTATATTTTTTTATTGTATAGGTCATGCGTGATCAAATATACATGGCACGAGTATTGCCCAAATTTGCTCCTCATATAGGGGATCATACGATCAACGACATTGAAGACCGCATTAAGTCAATGTTAACGAAGAATCAGTACAGGATATTTTGTACTAAAAATATATTTGGTTTCTTCATGAATAAGAAAGATTGGGTCGTCCAAGCGTAATTAGGGATATTCATTATGTCACTTGAAACCATGAAAAGTTCTATAAGTACCATAGTCATTCATGCAAAGGGCACGATTCTTCATTTCACTCCTAGAGAGTTTGCTTTGGTGACTGGTTTGAATTGTGTTACGAATAAGGATGATTTTTTGTCTAACGAGGAGCGTCCAAACAGAATTACTAATCAATATTTTGATGGTGAGAGTTTCGTACAGAAAAAAAAGTTATTTGCAACTATTTCTGACAAAATTTAGGGGAATGATAACGATGAAGATGCGCTAAATTTTGCCAATTTGTATTTTATTCATGCATTCTTACTATTGTCAGTTGATACCGTAGTTATTCCATGCCTCCACTTTGATTTGGTTGAGAGTGATCGCTACAGTGATTATCCCTGGGGATCGGTTGCATTTGAAGAATTAGCTAGAAGCTTACATAAAAAGTTGAAGCCGAAAGGAAAGTTCAATATGCTTCTTGGAATGCCACTGGCCATTGAAATTTGGTTATACGAGTGTTGTTCAAACGTGCCTCGTAATGTTGCTTCCAAGGTGAACTCTCAAATTCCACGTCTTTTGAATTGGAAGACAAATTATCCTCGCCCACGATATGAAACTCTTATGGGAAGTATGTTTGATGATACAAATGACAAGGTTAGTTTTACTTTTTATCCTTTTTATGCGATGTTGATTATTTTGTAAATACATTTTCTGATCTAGTATGTGTATATATACAAAATACCATATGACGTTGTTTATTCATTATTGGGTTTGGATCACGGTAACTATTTTATAATGTAATTAATTTTAGCATCTAAATTATTTTTCGCATTATGTAATTTAAATTAAAGGTTGTTTTTAAGAATATCGAGCCAACAAGAAAGGAGATTTCAGATTTTCAAATACCGAAGAAGCTTGTTCCTGGAGCTGCTAGTCATAATGAAGATGATATTGATTTGGATGATGATTTTCAGGATCCTCCTCAAAGAAAAAATTGAAACCACATCCTAAAGGTGTAGATGAGCAGACACCAAAAAAAATCCCTCCACCCCGTGCTGCAAAGATGCCTTTTGTGAGGACTCCAATTCACAAGCCAATTCAAACAAAAGCTACACTACATGAAAATAGGAAAGACATAGACCGGCCTGATAGTAAAAAATCTATTCCGATTCAATCGCCTGCTCCGTCTTCATCCAGTTTCAAAGATGACGACGTCGTTGTCCCGAAGAAAGTCTTTGATAAGTTTTGTGAAAAGGTAATTTCTGTTTAAGTTTTTGATTAATTTATTTTTGTATTTTTAATTATTTTCTTTAAATTCAGGTTTGGCAAGAGTTTAATGATATCCATGGCCTACTATCGTCCAGGTTTGATCAGATGATGAATGCAATTAATGATTATAAGGTACAAAAATTCTAATGTAAATGATTTTTATAAAATATAAACTTGCTATGTTAAATACATATTCAACATATATATATTTATATTGTAGTTGAATACAAATACAGCATAAAAACATATACAACATATGCATTTTTTATGTCTGAAAATACATATACAGTTTGTTGAGTCTGTTTGATTTGACAAAGTCTATTTTTCTAATTGACAATATGTATAATAATAAATACATAGTCATATGTTACATTAGTTATGTTAAATACAAATACAACATGCATATTATGTATTTTGAATAAATTCATATGTAGGATTCATTGTCTTTGTCATATATTTAATATGCATTTTTTAGTTTGTGATATGTATGATCATATATACATATGTAGAGCTAAACTAAATAGTTAGTTTATTATTTGTCTTTTATTTGTATTTTTATGTTTAAACGCGAAGAAAGAAACAAAAGGCAGAGAATCTGATCAGTCACCAACAGATGAAAATGTTAAGAATACATCACCTCATCAAGCGACTCCAAAGTTTTTTCATGAGTTTAATAAGAATCCTGAAGTCACATTGGTACGTAAATTGCGTACATTTATATGCAACTTATTTTCTATATATAATTCTAATTTATCATTACAAAATACAACATTAAAATTAGTTACCGAAGAAATGGCAGGATATCAAAGCTACAATATGAATGATGTGTATAATGAGATTGATGGTATAATGAGGATAATGACGATGTTCTGGTAGAGCATTTTTTTTGGTTAGGTATACTTATATTGATGAATATTAATTGTTTAATTTTTTATTATTTATTTTTTGAAAAGAAAAAATTGATATAGATGTGCATAAAGCAAGAGATGTATGTGTCTCTACGATACGCTGAATATATCTAGGTTAATTTTTAGAAATTAAAAAATATTATTTTATTTAATTTGTATGGACATGCTGTGTAGAACACAAAATCGATTGATGAAAGTATTGGTGAAGCACAAATATTAGAATCTCAATTCACATTTCCAGATGAGGTCCTTAGAAGCATTGATCTTGACTTCATAGAAAAAGCCAATGTTGAAGTTGAAGATGAGTTCAAGGTATCTTGAATACGTGAATTGTTTGCTTTTATTTATTTGTTTGAAAATGCAACCTTACTAGATTTTTATACAAAACAAAGAAGGTGTTGTCGAGATGAATGTAAATAAACCAGCAGAAGATGACTCAGAGATTAATGATGTGGATAAATCAAAGCTAGATCAGCAACACAAGACTCCAGTCCACATTCCTGAGGGAGTAAATGATGAAAGCAATGCTGATCAAGATTTTTCTGACTCTCAGAGCACTCTTCTTGATGAGCTTCTTCCCAGTCTTAATGTATATGTCAATCTTGAACGAAGTATAATTGTACATCCATTGAAAAATGTAACACAACATACGTCAATACATGTTTCAAGGATTAGGCGACCATCTAGATACAAGAAATCACCATTCACAATGAATTTTGGTTCAATAGATGGTTAGTACTCTTAACATAATTTTTTTAGTTAACAAATTTGTTTAATTTGTCTATTCAAATTATTAACTTTTTGTAATGGATAATGAAGTATGAATTTGTATTTTGATGTTCAGTTGTATTTTTGGATCAGCTGTATTTGTTTGTAATGAGATATGATTATATTTTGATGACAATTTTTTTATTTTGAAGTTTGATAGCTTAGATATGTAACACTGAAGTAGTAAAAAATACATTTGTTTATATGTATTTCATATATACATATGTAGCAGTTTTAAGACATATAATTGAACTTTTTTTTCAGCAGTATACTTATTTATAATAATACTACATCATACTATGTAATTAATTTTATTTACATAATTCGCATGTTAAAATAATAAAGGAAACACAGAAGCACAACAGAGAACATTCAATCAAAAGCATCCCTTCATATCTCATCCAGTTAATGATACACAAGACACTAAGGTCACCAACAAGTTCATGATATGGCTTTTATTGGATCTTCTTAAATATCATTCGAAGAGGTATATAGGTTACAACTTAATTGTACTAACTTTTATAATTTAAGATTATGTAAATGATCTACTAATATGTATAATGAATAATCAAAAATAGTAAAGAAGAACATTATCTGACGTGACATTTTTTTAAAAAAAAGGAAAAAAAATTAAAATGTCACGTCAGTATAAGGGGGAAAATTAATTCACTTTAAAGATGCTAAGGGGGGCAAATAATTATTCATAAAGTTTAAGTGCTAAAGTAAATTGTCGGGACAAGTTCAGAGGGGTTTTGATGCATTATCTCATATAAATTACCATTACAGTGAACAAATATATTCTTAACATAAATATGTCATTCCAGTAAATAAATGTATTTTTTTACATATATATGATCAATACAGTGAGAATATGTATTTTTAAAATACATATGCCATTCAATGGCACATTATCATATACAATACCTATGTATTTTTCTTAGAATTCCATATATACGTGTCTAGTTAATACACATACAGACATATGTATTTTTCAGATTTTTATTTGTAATTTTGAAAGATACACATTGTGGTTAATACTAAAGTTCATTTCAGTTTGTATTTTTTTTACGTCTAATGCAAAACATATTTTTTTTTCAAAATAAGTATGGCTCATTTTATTACATATTCAAACATATGTTTAATACAAAAAATATATGTATATATATATATATATATAATATAAAATTAAACATTTGAACTATAATAAATTAACAAGTTCAAGTTCATAAAAGTGCAACATCTGAACACTAACAAATTGTCAATATCAATAAAAAGTTCAAAATTCAAAATGACACAATTCAAATTGAAAAAAATAAAGCAACTGAATTTTGACTAAAACAATGATCAAACTTATCATTTGTTGTATTTCCTACATGAACGCCTATTGTAACCTTTTAGTCCACATGAACTATAATAATTTTTGCTTTTGTTTCTGAACATATCTCTTCCTGATTTACCACGCTCCTTCTTTGCAGGTCTTCCAGGGGGCCGCTTGTATTTCGGAGGCAAAACTACATCCTCTAATATTTCCTGAGGTATCACCCAATCATCTTTATGTGGTAGAAGATCTACAGGAAGATCATACGTTCTCAACACAGTTTTTGGCTTGTATAGATTAGAGCAATATGGTCTCTTTTCAAGATTCTTGCTATCAAATACAGCACAAGCATGCACATATGGTATCTCATCCAATTGGAATGCATGACAAGAATATTTTTTTCCTTTAGGAAAATAATAAATTGTTTCTTCTTGTCGTGGACTATATAGATGTACTCTGAGGTTGGTATAACCTGAAAATATTAATACATAAAAAATATTAAAAAAAAAATTGACACTACAATTTGCTACAATTTAGCAAATGTATTTTTTTTCAAAACAGCAAATGTACATTAATAAGTCTACGTATGATATACATATTTTTTTCATTATAGCAAATACATTTGTTAAAATTTTACTAATTTGTATATGAAGATATGTTTCATACAACAGATCAAAATTCGAGAACATATAACTTTTAATGATTATATTTATTTTATCATACCTTCATATGTGTACACTCTGCTTCATTCTGTTGGAGAATTGTTTGAAATTTTCCAATAAGATCCGTGCGTGTGTACAATGCCTCTTGTCTGTTTTCACAGTTCCATCTACCAAACATCAATCTAACTTTCTCTAATAAAATCGTATATTGAAAGTTCTCTAGCTGATACTAGTGCGACATTAATTGACTCTACAATATTTGATGTTAAAGTCCATCCCCTATGAACTGTTGTATATTACTTAGCCCACTTATCGTATCCCGCCAATTTCAAGTAATTCTTCACCCTAACATCAACTACCTCCACTTTCTCCATTAACTGGTGAAATTTAAACTTTGAGTATGATTTTGCCATGGTATAGAAGATTTTCGACAATGCATCATGTGACTTTCTAAAATTTTTATTCACATTACTCCATAGACAATGCATCATGTACATTATTGTACACATCAACAACAACTTTTATAATGCTTGCATTACGATCGGAAACTACACACATATGTTCTCTTACACCGTATGTTTCCTTTAGATTCTCAAAAAATCATGTCCAGGATGTATTATTTTCAGAATCTAGTATTCCATATGCCAATGAAAATATATGGCCTGAATATGAAATAAATACATTAATAGTACGTTATATACAGACATAAAAAAAATCAATATGTATTTTATAAATACATACAACTGGCAACAAGTGTAACTGGCATTTAACACATAAACATAATTCATAGATATATTAAATATACAGACAACTGGAACCATATCTATCTCCCAGTCAACACCAAAAAGAAATTGAATAAGTACTCTATAAACACATATAGCTTGCCAAATATGTGACTGTTATTTATTTCATAAACATAATTCATAACTTTAATATAAATACATATATCTGAGAACATAAGAAATATATAGTACAAAGATAAATATGCTGCATATATATATATTCTATAAACACATAGAGTTGTTTATAGAGTCAAATATACGTCGAGAATAGCTTACCAGCTCCATCCATGGTACAGGAAGCTACAAATGTACCACTGTACAGTCCTCTGAGATAACTTGTATCAACAACTATCACAGGTCTACAGTGATCGAACCCTTGTATGAATGTAGTTAGTACGACAAAAATATACAAAAACTCATTATCTTCATGCTTTTTCATTCGTATATGTGAACCTGGGTAAGTAGTGTTCAAAACATGAATGTATGCATGTAGTTTCCCGTATGATGCCGACGATTTTCCTCTCAAATATTCAAGTGCTTGTTCCTTAGCTCGCCAACACATAATATATGTCAAATCTATACCCAGGTCTTCCTTTGTGTCACTTCTGATATCAATCACACTGTATTTTTTTTATGGCTTTTAAACTTTGATTTCACTATACCTCTAATCAACTTACTAGTAGCATGAAACTTAGGATAAATCTTATCCTTTATCGGACATGTGTGTTCTGGTAAGAATTATCTAACACAAAACATTTCAGATTTGTTGATATCAGATGCACGGAATAAAAAATCATAATTACTGGATCTGCACAATAATGTGTAACAGCAAAAACTAAAAAAAATCTTACGCTGAAATATAATTTACCAACATGGAAAAATAAAAAATTTAATATATATGTGTATTGTAAATACATATGCTGCAATACAATTTACCAACATGGAAACAAAAAAATTTATATACATGACAAACTTAACAGGTTTTACTTGATCTGACAGATCGTGATTGGAACTTCTCCTGAATCGTGTAATCCTTTATCACAGATTTTAACACCCTTTTCGAGATATAAACTTGTTCAACCTCAATATTTTTGTGATGTGGGTCTGAGATAATTAATTTAGTTGTATCCATCTCAAATACATCGAAACATTCATCTGAAGTAGTAACTATCAATGCTCTTTCAATACTTGTATTTACCACGTTACGCACAGTGATAGACAGATTCATACTCTCAGCATTACATATTGATGAACTGACAAATGTGTTGAAACTATCCTTTTCAAAAACACTTATATACAAAGGCAAATCACTCATTGCCTTTATCTCCCTTTTTTACATAATATAAACCTTCAAACCCATGTTATTACGTATACGTATTTTACCTTCAATATCTGTTAACTGATATTCAATTTGAATGCTTTTGCATGTCAAATCAACATTAACGTGGGAATCTAGTAGTGCGTAGATTTGGTTATACGAAGCATTTATGCTCAACAATATCGCATCACTGATGTAATCTTCATATTGTTGTTCAATGTTGTAAATACTACCAGTGTGTTTAAGGAGAACAGGTATGCTTTCCATCGTCAATGTCTAGAACACTACAAAACATTAAATACAAATTCAATTATATAATATGTACTGCATACAATTAATTAATTTGTATATACACAACAGAAAAACAAATTTCAATGCAAAACTAATTTTTTAGTCGAATAATATGTATCATCGACTAAATTTCAAATTTAGCGTATAAGAACTGCAATTTAGTTTCATACATACATGACGACAAAGAAAAATTTGATTTTGGAAAAAAAATATCGATAACAAAATTTTAACCCATAACTTATAAAATTCAAAATACGAATTTCATAATCGTTAACCCATATTGTTATTAACTTTCAAAATATTTTCGCAATTGCATAAATATGATCTCAAAGTTTGTTTATCCATACCTATAATTGTCGGGTTGTTTATTCAAATATTCTTCATAAAATACAAATGTTCATCAATGATATTTCAATAATCTCTCAGTTTTTTTTTTTGAATTTGCTTTTACGTGATGAATATGAAAAATAATTTTTGAATTTGAATATGTTTATTAACGGTTAAGGTAAAATTAAAAGAGTCATAAAAGGTAAAGGAATTTGTTAATTAAATGTGGCTTAAAATAATAAACTGTTTTATCCCTTAATTAACTCTAACTGATTAGAGTTTAATAAGGAACATTTTAACATCTTTGTATATGTATTTTTATAGCAACCTTTTACTAAAATACAAAATACATATTGCTAGTTTTCGTAATTTCAAAACTGTTGCTATAAAAGTTATAATTAAGGCTCTACAGTTGCTATTTCTGAAATTTTCTCTTAGTTAAAATAGCTTTTAAGCCATTTTTTACATTTTAAAGTGTTTCAAAATTTTAAAAATGGCTTAAAAAAAATTAAAAAATACTTTTTTTAAGCCAAAAGCACCATTACCCCTACTTTTTATTTTTGGCTTATAAGTCATTCTAGTTTGACCAATTAAAAGACATATTTATCCCATGTAATTCTCACATATTTCAAAATTGTCATCATGTTTGTTCTAAAGCATTTATTCTCTTCTACCAATTTTGTGTTTTTTCTCTATTTTTGTGTTTCTATCTTTATGTTTGTATTTTTCTCTCCGTTTTGTGTCTTTGTTTTCTTTTTTAATGGGTTGCTAAAAATTTGATGCTTATGAAATTTATGAGGAATTGAGAAGATTTATTTTTTTGATAGTTTATTTGACTGAAATAACAAATTTTAATGTATCGTTAGCAATTCAACTTCTTTTGGGGCGACTTTTGTTCAATTTTCTTAAAGAAAAATGGAAAATCAATAAACCTATTAAGCTAAAACAATTATTTTTGCTCCTTTTTGAGTTTTTTGGTTTAATTTTCAGAAGAAAAAAATCTTATAAAATAAAAATGGGTTAATTAGTGTGGCAAAATTCACAAAGAAAAATGGATCCATATAGCTGAAACAACAAATTTTGCTTATTCTTGGATATCTTTTGTTCAATTTTAAGAAGAAAAATGGACCACAAGTAACTTATTCATTCATGAAAATATTTTTAAAAATAAATGTATTAAGTAGTTTATACTGAAGTTGAATTAAAATATAAATTAATTTAAATTTAAATTATTTTAAAATAAAAATCTAATAGTAATCAACTTAGTACATCTTTTGTATGAAACTTCTAATTTATGACATACGATTTTTATGTATTATTCCCCTTCTTTAATATATTCTTTTAAATTTGGACAATTATTATTGTACAACATATGAATTTCTGTAAGGAAAAAACTCACCAACCAAGATATATGGAGAATACTCACTGAAGATATACAACTTCATGAACGATTAGTGAATGATTCATATATATTTGACAACGCAACATTCGTATTCGACAATATTTTAATAGTGATATAGTCATTACTCAATCAACGAGTAATATATTTTTCAATTAAGAGTTATTTTAGCAAACAAATAGTATCATTTGTGACCATTTATTTATCTATTAATGTATTTATAATGATTAGTAACATATATATTTTGTTTGATGATTTAAACTCTTTTAACCAAGAAAAAAGATTTATTTTAGCGCACAAATTTAATAGTCATTCATGAAAATATTATATATATATATATGAAATTGCAATTGTATTGATAAACGTCTCCCAGTCATTAATTATGAAATTGCATCACTATGTACAGTGTTATCAAAAGTTGAAGAAAAAAAACTAAGGTTGCATAAAATTTGTCTTTAAAACAAAAATTATAGATATATAAACACCAAATTTGAATATTATATTAACAATAGATATATATTAAAAATGAATTTAAAATATATATATTAATCTTAATTTGAATCACTTTAGAAATAAAAATTAATAATAATCAACTCTACATATTGTTAACAACTTTAAGGTTATTTCAGATATTTTGACCAAAAAAAGTGCTTAACAACACTTGTGTACCAAACACATCAACAACTTTTTTTTTAGTTTTAGCACTTTTATCCAAACACGTAACTGCTTATTTTTAAAATAAGTTTCAGTACTTTCAAAAGCACTTTTAAAGAACTTTTTAAAAGCCATTTTTTTCATCTTATCCAAACGGGCTCTATAAAATAATTATTCTTTCCCTTTATTCTATGCAATGTCTATTTATCCTTAATATTTACAATCCTACATCTACATTAGAAAAATTTATATTATTTAATTATATATTTATTTACTCATGTATTCTTTATAAATTCATCAATGTGATAAATAGAATAATTATGTATGAATTTATCACAAAAACATTAATTATGTATATATGTATGTGTAGTAATGGAGAATGAATTTTTATTTAGAGATGTTAAAATATAAGAAAAAATAAATACAAAAAAATAGTAAAATAAATATTACTAATAAAAGCAAAATATAGTTGCATCGACGAGATACTTATAATAAGCAAAGTATGTGTTCTTTAAATTTAAGTTGTTTAAAAATAAAAAGAAAAGATTGTAGTCAAAAGTACCATTTATATTGTTGACGAAAATGAAACACTTACCTAGGGGGTTTGGGCTGTAGGTGACAAAAGAGTTTTAAAATGAGGTGTAGGTGACACAAGTCTTAATTATTGAGTGGAGGTGACAATTACTTTATTATGGTTTAAGAAAATTGGGGAAGTTTGAAATAACCTACAAGTTTTTTAATTTACACTTTGACCCAAATGTTAGTTAATATAACAGGAAATGGGGAAAAAAGGCGCATTTCGCTCTCTTCTCATTCGTTGTTGTTTTCTCTCTCATGATTATTGTTATTAATTGTTGTTGTTGCTTTATTCATCATCTTTGATTCATTATCATTATCTTCTACTTCATTATCATCTTCATCTTCTTCTTGTCGACCATTGTTGTTGTTGTTGTTATCGCTACTGCTGCTATCTGATAAATTTCTTAGGTCAAATTTTATTTCCTACATCACTTTCCACTTTGGCATTACTTCATAGGTGACTTTGGTAAGTAAAATTATAATTTTTATTTGAATTTGTCATCTGGGTACACAGTTACTGTTGTTTTTCCAACAATGGATAGAACCCGATTATGAGTCCAACATAAATGCACATAATTTAAATAGGTCACTCATCTGATGCATCAGATGATTAATCTATTACAACAAAAGATTTATCTGTTACAACAGGCTAGTTATCTATTGCATTACACTGATTATCTATTGTATTAGACTGATAATCTCTTGCATCAGACTGATTATCTGTTGTATCAGATGGATTATCTGTTGCAACAGATGATTAATCTGTTTAGAACAACACAAATCAGCCCTGCCATAAACCCAACAGATAACCAATGTGTTTCAACTCTTGTTATTGCTACTGGATTCAAAATTATTCCTTACGTCTAGTCATCGACATATTTGTTGAGAAGATAATAGACAGAATGAAATTAAATATTCCCTCCATCTCAAATTACCCATCCAAAATTTCCAAATTTGATTTTTCATTTTACTTGTCTTTTTTCATTAATCAAGAAAAGATAATTTTTTTCTTGTTTTACCCTTTGCATTATTCATTTTTTCTTCAAATTAAAATATAAACATCATTTAATAGGGTATTATGGTAAACTAGGAATGTTATTAATTACTTTTCATAATCAATGTGTCATATCAATTTGGGACGGGTTAATTTGAGACGAGGGAGTATGAATTAAAATGTCAAAGCTGGGCAACAGACTAGTTATCTATTGAAATAAACTGCGTATCTGTTGCAACATATGAGTAATCTGTTTGGAACAACACAAATCAGCCCCTTCCATAAACCCAACAAATAAATCTTAAATCTTGTTATTGCTATTGGATTCAAAATTATTCCTTACGTCCAATCATCAACATGTTTGTTGAGAAGATAATAGACAGAATGAAAATTAAATATGAATTAAAACGTCAAAGTTGATCAAACATAATTTTTTTATTAAACTAAAACAAATTAAAATACATATACATAGACTTAAAAAGAAAGAAAATAAATAATTTAATTATTATTATTATTATTATCATCTTCGTCATTATTATTATTATCACCAGCTGGTCAATCTTCAACCGGCAGAAGCAGCGCCCTCCTCATCCTGCGGATCTCCCGAAACATCCTTACTCTGACAACGGCCAACTCCCACTGTATATCATGAACCTGCCTCTTCAGTTCCCGTACGACATCTTGTAAAATAGCAACATCAACCATATCTACAACACGCATAAATTGACAAAAAACTCAAAAACAAAAGTAAAGAAAAGAATCCGAAAGTAAAGTAATACAACGTATATTTACACAAAAAGCAAGAAAAAAATTTACCAAAGACGGAAAAGCTATCAAGTCCTTGAAGAGAAAGTAGTTGAAGGTGTAAAATGAAAGATAAGAGCAAGAAATAAATAGATATGTGTAGTAGAATGAACGGGTAAGGAGGGACCGAACCTATTTATAGAGGATTGAATTTGAATGAGGTAGGCAAAATAGCGCGACTGTTCACCTTCATTTATTAATACTGGTGTCATTTTTATTGAGTTATGGCAATAGATTATATATTTGTTGCATCAGATAACCCATCTGTTACAACAGATATACCATTTATTGCAATAAATCCACAATTTGTTGCATCAGATAATATATCTGTTGCAGCATATATCTTTTTAATAATCATCATATCGTTATGTTTAATCCAAATTCGGTGACTTTTTTATTACATAAATTAAAAAAACAGATTCAAAAATAAAAAGGCGCGACTGTTCACCTCCATTTATTAATACTGGTGACTTTTTGATTGCTGTAAAAAGTTATGACTTAATTATTTCTTTTCAGTAACCATTTTTATTGAGTTGTGGCAACAGATTATAGAACTGTTGTTTTAGATAATATATCTGTGATAACAGATATACCATTTGTTGCAACAAATCTACAATCTGTTGCATCAGATAATATATTTGTTGCAATATATATCTTTTTAATAATCATCATATCTTTATCTTTAATCCAAATTTGATGACTTTTTTATTATATAACTTAAAAAAACAGATTCAAAAACAAAAAGCATGATTGTTCACCTCCATTTATTATTACATTCAAGCTGGTGACTTTTTTATTACTGTGCAAAGTTATAACTTAATAAGTTTTTTTCAGTAATCATTTTTATTGAGTTATGGCAACAGATTATATATCTGTTGCATCAGATAACCCATCAGTGACAACAGATTACCATTTGTTTTGAAAAATCAACAATTGTTGCATCAGATAATATATCTGTTGCACATATAAGCTATTTTTTTAATAATAAACATATCTTTTTAATCCAAATTTGGTGACTTTTTTATTATATAAATTAAAAAATAGATTTAAAAACAAATATGTCGAAGAGTCACGATCAGATATTAAAATTAAATAATCGTTCTGTTACGATTATAAATTGTCTTTATAATTTATTTCTTTATTATTTATTTACGAACTATTTTTCATATTAAATAATCAGAAAGTCATGTCTTTTCACCCACTCAATAACAAGAACAATAACCTTTTTTTTTATTAATAACCACGTGTTGCAACATATGATCGATCTGTCGCATCAGATTAACCTCCATCGATATGTTGAGAATAAGGAATAAATAGAATGATAATTAAATACTAAATAAGAATTAAAAATTCAAAGTCGACCACCATGTCCAAACATAGATTTTTGAATCCCTTGGGTAGATCCGATATACAAAAGAAAAAAAATACATACATATGCTAAAAGAAAAAATATAACCTAATTATTATTACTACTATTATTATTATCATTACTATTACTATTATTATTATTATTATTATTATTATTATTACTATTATTATTGTCAACCGGACAATTTTCGTCCGGCAGCACAGGGCCTTCTTCAGCCTTGCTCCTAAGTCGGTCAAATCCCTCTGGAGTTCATCAAACTGCCTTTGAAGTTCCCGCAAGGACTCGATATAAATATTTTTGTACGAATCTAGATCAGCCATATTTGTAATGTAAGTGTAGTAGAATGAACGACTGAGAGTGAGTAAAGAGGCCGGAGGGACCTATTTATAAATGATTGAATTCGAAGGGGTTATTCAAATAAAAAGTCATGACTGTTCATATCCCTTAATTAAATAAAACTGTTTACTATTCAAATATGTAAATTAAAAAATGGATCTAAATACAACATTTTATCTTTTATTATATTTCGGAAAGAAAATAAAATTACTTTAAAATAAATCTAACAGATGGGTAATCTGTTGCTAAATATTCTATTTGTCAGATAACTTACAACATATTGACAATCTGTTGCAACAGATGTATATATCAATTTTGTTTTCCAACAATATGTCATATGTTACAATAGATTAATCATCTGTCGTAACTGATGTCTGCAATTGTTTCACAATTTAAATAGATGTGGCATCTGTTGCAACTTACTAGTCATCTGTTAATTCAATTTAAGCCATAGATGGGCTAGGAAGAATAAGGTGCGTGCAGATGAATCCACTATCATATGTTTAGGAGTTAAGTAAGTATTACTGATAAGGTCACAAGGACAACACACACAAAGTACAATATTTTTGTGAATGCAATTTTTAACCGATTAGACATGGATCATTCAAACAAGATCCTACATTGCATAATTAAGTTTGATGGGTTCGAATTGATAAGGCTGAGGGCCCCATGAAGATGGTTCATTCCGCATGAGAAACATGTTCGCCCAAAGGTTCTTCGAGCTGAGGGGCTGGCTGATTCTTGTTTCTTCTTTTAGGAGGCATATTCTGTAGAAGAAAGGAAGAAATGGATTAGACTGAGATATTAACTTGAGACTATGCTCACTGCATGAGATAAATACTGAAAGAGGGGAAACTATTCCTAAAACATCTTATAGTCTCCTGTACATAAATGCGGCACGCAACACACCCATGTACAAGACTCTAATAGATACAGCTTTCAGACTTCCTAGGACTCTATTGAATCTTAGGCTCTGATACCAAGTTTGTAATGCCCCAAATCTAGTACCCGAAATTCTATACGGTGCTCATGACCCCGAAGGACCACAAGCTAACCCATGATTGATATTTGTACCTGTATACTGCATAAAATACTTTATAATGCAGAAACATGAACTGAAAGGCCATAAGGTTCAATACTGAACATGATCTGAATGATATAACCTCTGTGCGGGGTAATAGAATACCTAAAACAAAACTGAACATACTAAAATCTGAAATATGATAATCTAGAAAGCCTCTAACTGACTGAACTGTCTGAGTAAGGAGTTGATGGTTTATGTCCCCAACTAACTCCAACTAATAAACTTATTAATGAGATAATAGGTAAATAATCATGTCCTCAAAAGATGAGGACTCACTTCTAACTCTGTCTGTGGATATCCGGAATCTACTGTTGCTCTGGAGCTCATGTCTCTGAACCTATGGTATAAGATACCATAGCACAAATGCGTCAGTACTTTGAATGTACTGGCATGCATATGAGGTAGGCTGAATATATGGGGTTCATATGCATGAACAATAATAATAACTGACTAACTATCATGAGCGTGAGAATACATGCATGAGACATAACAACTGACACTAATACTGTGATAACATGATTACTGAATCTGAATATAACTGATAACATGAGTGACTATATCTGACAGTCCTAAATCTGATGGAACTATTTGAGTTTCATACTATATCTGAGTTGACTATATCTGACAATCCTAAAATCTGAAGAACTATCTAAGTATTATTATTGAGACTAATTGACTATATCTAACAGTCCTAATTCTATACATGAAATAGTGGGAAGTAGTTATCTAATTGACATGCCCCTGATATGCCATTATAACTAAGTTGGGGTCCAATCTGTAACCCCAATTGGAAGGGTGTCAATACCGTGCCACCGGTAAGGACAAGCTGTGGTTGATCCTCATCTGATAGTGTCCCATATACGAGAACGGTGGGGCCCTTATCTGATAGTGCTTATCCACCTCATTAACCCTTATCGGACATTATTGATGTCTCAACCTATGCTGGCTACATAGTTCTGGAATGCAAGGATGACTTCTAAGAATTACACTCATATCTGATATTGTGTGTTCCCATCCTTGGGTTCACTCGGTACTAATTCCTACTCCCATATGAATAGACTCTGAACATGATTTACTGAACTAAACATGGGCTAAGTTATTGAATTTCGTTGACTGATGGAATACTACTGATATTTGAAAACTGACTGAGTTCATGAGATCATGGAGATTTCCTAATTCATAAGATGTCTAAAGTCTAAGGATCATAGCTTGACTGAGAGTATCGTGAAAATATGACATGGCTCTAGGCACACAGCTAATATTTCGGGTACGAGTACCCCCAGGACTCGATGGAAGAAAACTAACCAAGCATAACTAACTTGAATATATAACTAACATTATAATCCATATTACATTTATAGAAGCATTTCATCAAAACATATGATAGGCATAACTTGTACATACATGGAGATTTTATGGTATCATGCTAGTTTGGCACTGTTCCTTCATCTAGGCATTTAATCAAACATATTGTAGGCATGGTACATGTAAACATCATTGTACAATAATTAAACATCATGGTTCAATTCTAATTTCATCATTCAAGGGTTTAGTCATAGGTTTGCATGAATCTATATCTATAATAATTTAACCCACATAGAATTTATCACCCAACATGGAGTAGAATTCAATTTATCATTATCCACATGAACAAAAGCATCCCAATCATAAAATTCATAAGAAAATCCATAAACATGATTTTAGAAAAGGGATTCTTGGGCTTCATGGATGAAAGGAGTCCATGAATGAACACTATGCATACCTTAGTTCGTGATTTTATGAGGATTGATGGTGAAACCTTCTTGAATTCGAATCCCCAATAGAAACCCTAGCTTGTTCTTGAGAGAAACTTGAGAGAAACTAGTATATTTTGGGTGAAAAGTGATTGAATCACATGTTAAAGGGCTTAAATAGGGGTGGGAAGTTAACCCTTTTAACCCTAGACGCGTCATTTAATTTCAGTAAAAAAAAATTAAATTGGATCCTTGGCGTGATGCGGCGCTATCGCGTCGCGTCACTGAATTTGAAAATTGGAAAATTGAGGTATGGTGCGACACGGGACCATTGCGTTGCCACTTCTTTTGTGACCTAGAATTTTGGCGCGACGCGGGGGAAATCGCGTTGAGACACTGGAAAATAGACAATTCTGAATTTTGGCCCTGGCGCGATGCGCCATGACCACGGACCGTACTGGAATTTTCCAAATGCTATTTCCTATTGTGGCGCAGCGCGCCACTGACTAATATGGCACTGTTTTATGACGGGAACTTAAAATAGTCATAACTTCTGACCCGGTTATAGCATTTGGGTGAATCTTATATCGATGGAAAGCTTATTGAATTTCCCACATGAAAAAAAGTAAAAATCTTGAAAATTCCTCATTGAATAACCATCATTCAATTTGGAATCTAATACTAGACATTCTTGAGATAAAATTAGCTAGGAAAAAGTATAGGGTATTACAGTAATCTGTTGAGATAGATGTTCCATAATTCGTTATAGATTAACTATCTGTTGCTATGGTTCTCTGAACCCGACTTAACAGATTATCCATCTACTGCAAATTATGCAACATATGGATAATCTGATGCAATATATTATAAATCTATTACAACATACAGATCAGCTATTGCAGCAACTAGATCATCTATTGTATAAGTTAGCTGTGTTAACATGTAACCCAACTGAATGCAAATTATTATTATATGATTTAAATGCCTCATGTCTTTTTTTATAGATTGTGCATCCTTGGATCGTGCCTACCGTTGATGAGTTGGGGATGACTTTTTTTCTTACTCTAGGTCCTGTTGATACAAAATAAGACCCAAGTGTGGAGTTAATAAAGAAGGAATTGGCAGGAGCAACTTCCATAAGAACATTAGTTAGGTAAGGTTAGCCTAATATTGAAGCTCTTCACAACCAACCTTAAATTACAACAGATCCGGGTGCTTCTTCTGGGGGAGCTGTTGGTGGAGTTGTTGATGATGGTGGAAGCCATCCTGATGCTACTGCTATTGCCAGTCGTAATTATAAGTATTATGGTGCACAGTAAAAACATACATTTAAAAAAAATCCTTACATAGGTCCCTCTCATCCCTATACCGATCCCTCCCACCCTTACAGTGCTCTTCCTCACCCCTCTTCACCCTCATGTTCTTATTATAAATGTAAAGTGTGCAAGGACAGAGAGGATAAACTTCTTAAAAAACTAGAGGCTATTGCTAAAGCTGTGGAGGAGTTAAAATCCAAAAGGGGTGTAATACCATCCAACAAGGTGAGAGAGCCATGCACTCCTACAGTGGCGGTTAGAAGGAAGAGAAGAAACATTAGACAAATTCTCTCTGTTCTGAAAACAACAAAAATTGCAACTCCTCCCGCTCAAAGAGTTTTTGAAGTTCAGGGGCCGCTGAAGAAGGTGGACATATTTGTGGCACTTGCTAAGGAGAAGAAGAAGGAACTGGAAGAAATCATGTTTGACAAGACAAAGGTTAAAAAAGAATACACCATGCATTCATTTGTCACCAAAGACTTCACGAATATGACTAATATGCGTGAGTGGTACGAGGACAATGTAAGTTTAATTTTGCTAACCTAGCCTTCCAATCTACTACATGAATAAGAATCTATGCAACAGATGAGTAATTAGTTGTAACAGCTTGGTATTTTGTTGCAACATAATACACATCTATTGCATAAGTTGCGTTAGCTGGGTAATCTGTGAACTGATTCAGAGAACCCTCTGCAATAGATTCTTTCCACTGTATTTCATTCTTTATAATTACTAACCTATTTAAAAATTATCTTCTTATACACAGTATGTTGATAAAATTCTCTGTCTCATAAGGGGCAGGCAATTAGCATACCCGGATGTTTATGATGATGCCGATAGAATAATGGACCTCAACTTCTACAATAATTTCAAGGATAGGTACAATGATCTCCATAAGCTAACTGATTCTGGTGGCCAGTGATTTGATAAGTTAGTTTCTACATTCTAATGATATGAAGACGTGATTAAATATGTTAGAGGGAAGAGGCCATGTCCACACGGCAAGAGCTGGACCAAGGCAAAGAGAATCCTTGCAGTCATGAACGTGGAAGTCAAACATTTACTCGTTGTTGAGATACTACTCTACTAGGAAAAGATTAAGGTTTATGGCTGCAACTTACCTGTCTTCGGCGAGGACACATTTTTAACCCACATGCAGCCACTCTTGAAGTTGTTGCCCAAGTTGTTGATGCGGAGTAAGTTGATGGATCATTTACCGGCGAAAGTCTTTGGGAAGGAATCATGGATTTTTGAAGGTCAAAATAAGAACATCCAGCTTTAAAAAAATAAAACCAGTGCAGCGTGCGGGCCGTACTCGCTTGCATACATCGAGTGTTTGCTAATCGGCACAGAAATAAGCGGTATGTGTGACACCATTGTAGGAAAGATGCAATGGGTTTGGGATTATGGGGTACTAAATAAATGGTTGGAGCCAATGTATAAGGAATAATATGTACAAAGACATAAACGAACACGATAATAATTTTTTATTTCAAGCCACTTCACTTTACATATAGTGGCAATAATTGTTATGTCTGGCCAAGCTGAATTTTTATAATGCAACAGAGTTTATATCTGTTGTAATAGATATAGTACCTGTTATGATGGATTGATTATCTATTAGAATAGGTTGGTCATCTGTTATAATATGCAGATATTTTCCAATCTGTCTGTCGTAATAGATATACAATTTGTTGCAACATATAATCTATCTGTTGTAACTGATAGGTAATCTATTGGAACAAATTATGAAAGTAGGAAGACTTGTTATATAATTTCCGGCAAATGACCTAACTAAATGGGTGGAGCCCGTGTATAAAGAAGAATATGTACAAAGACGGAGACAAACACGATAACAATTTTTTATTTCAAGCCACCTCACTTTACATGTAGTGGCAATAATTTTTATGTCTGGTGAAAGTTGAATTTTTATAATACAACAGATAGTATATCTGCTATAATAGATATAGTACCTATTGTGACAGATTGATTATTTGTTGGAATAGGTTGGTCATCTGTTATATTATTCAGATGTTTCCCAGTCTGTCTGTCGCAACAGATATCCAATCTGTTATAATATATAATCTATCTGTTGTAACTGATAGGTAATCTGTTGGAACAAATCAAGAAAGTAAAAATACCTGTTATATAATTTCCAGCAGATGACCTACGTGTTGCATCTCATGTTGCAACATATGTCTAAATCTATTTGATAAGATATGTCGTCTGTTGCAGCAAATGTATTATCTGTTGCGATATTTGAATCTAGTATTCCATTTCAATTAATATGTTCAAAACTAAGGATTAAATTATATTCATAGACAACATAAAACAAATTAAAGCCTTCAATGATTACATGAAATAACTCAACAAATAAATGAATGTAAGAAAATTATTATGGGTACAAATCATTTACTCCACAAATAAATCAACAAGTTAAACCAAGAAGGATAGGTTATTACTTTAAAGGACTCAAGCTATAAATATCTACTCAATATGGACAAGTTATTTTTGATCCGATGCTACAGAATTCAGCTTTAGTCGTCGGGGATCTTTAATATCATTTGTGTACGGCTTCTGAGCTTTCGCTTCTCCGTATTTCCATAAAAGAGCAGCATATATTTTGCGGAGTAATCCGGCATCAAGTCCATCATTTGGTACTTGTAATCCATCGCTCAAATACTCGGCGTATGCGGCAATAAAAAGATCGCAATCCCTACATTTTAAAGAAACAGATAATCCATATCTTGCAGTTCATGCAAGCATTGTGAAATTTGTGAAATGAAACTAAATCACGATACTTAAACTTACAGGTAACCAATGGTTTGTTGAGCAATTCCTTCAACATATTATACATCAAATAGATTACCCATTTTATCTTGATATGCTTCAATCGTGGACCAATCAGTATGAACTTTTTTGTCCAAAAAGCTACTCATATCAAGGTAAATAGGTAATATTTAGGCCAGTTTTTTTTATCTCAAATGACATCCTGGAATGTCTCCTTTGCGACATCGAGTCATAAACTCGGATGTGCCTCTCTTTTACAACGACGACAGCCAACACCTAATGGAATTTATCACCATAATTGCTTGGAATGTACACTTCGTCGACCAAATGTCAAGGTAAGCCAGCTGAAATGCTAAAATCTTTGATGATGTTGATTAAGCATTCCTCATTTTGGGAAACTTTCGGCTGTTGTTGACAATACCTATCATAGGCATTATTGAGGTAAACTTTGTACAAACAATTGCCTATTATGTATTTGTATTATTCTTATGTTTGCAAATTGGCTTTCTTTCGGAGGTAGTAAAAAATGACATTGCTGTGCTGCACATATTATCAAATATTTTGAATTACGTGATAAAAAAATTAATACGCAGATGCAATTAAATAAAGTATTAATTAATAGTAATATGTATGGCATTTAAACCTCGTCATTTCAGAAAGTTTGGAGTTGTGACATCAAATAGAACCAATTCTTCATTCTTAAATGCGCAACAACAAAGTTGAATAGTACAAAACCAAGACTTGATTCGTTCACTTTTTAGTGTTCATCATTTTATTTTCTACATGACAATTTATATATGTTAATGTCATGTTCTTACAACAAGAATTGTATAAACCAATATCTTTAAAATTAATTTATGTACCTGCTGGCATGATGCTTTAACAGCCCATCGACAATCCATTATGAATAGTCGTTGATTAAATGTGTTAGTTTTTATGGAGCCTCGTCCAAGATGTTGAACCCTTCAAACGAGTAATTCTTTCGTTCTCCCGAACTGACAGGCTCCACTTTTTCTTATTCTTTGAAAGCATTTGATGGATTATCAACTATGACATTATGCTCTTCAGCAGTAGCTTCTACTGTGACATCCACCTGGAAATCCAGAATTGTCAATGCTAATTAGAGATATACAACATATTATCCATCTGTTGTAACAGATTAGTCTTATATTGCAATAGATGGATCATCTGTTGGGACAAATTCGAACAGGTAAATCAGAGCAGTACGATAATTTCAAATAGATGACCCATCTGTTACATTATAAGACTTATCTATGCAATAGAAAATGCATCTAATGCAATAAGTTAGACAACAGTTGCAACAGATGTATATATCTGTTTAATAATTTTCAGCAGATGTATCATCTATTGAAACAGATATATGCCTATTTGTTTGTTGGAATATATGATGTACATTCACCTTCTTAGCTCATGCTGCTCTTCTATGGCCCTTGCACACTGAACAACAGTGCAAGACAAAGACAGAGGCGTTGAAATTTTGCTTTTTTCGATGCTAGATGATGCCTTGGAAATATCTTTCCTTTTTCTCTTAGCCACCTTGATCTCTAGTGGAGTGTATGAATATGAAATCCTCTTCAATAGAATGACACCCCTTTTAAATGTCATTTTCTTTACATAAGCAGTTAGTGCATTAATAGCATTAATTATTTCAGCATGTTTCGCCTTGCAGTCTTAATATTTACATGCAGAACATTCGCTAGATGTGGCAAAATTTAAAAAAAAGTTTGTACAACCAGTATGATCATAATCATAATGGTTTGTTGTTTCAAAAATTGTAAGAGAAGCATCATTAGCCCTAACAGCAGCACCACTACCACTACCACTACCATCATCAACAGCAACAAGCCCACCCTTCAAAATTATTTTTCTTGTGATAGTTGTTGCTCCAAACAATTCCATTTTTATTCCATCAACGACCTTAGGGTCCGATAAAGTTTGCACACACCATAAAGTAAGAAAAAATGGCATCTTCAACTCTCGGTTGGTCGAAACAAGCCATGAATGTATAATCTAAAATAAATCAGTACATATATTAGAATGATGATGAAATCATTTAAAATAATCATTAATTAAAATAAAAACTTGATTAGAATGGACTTACTGCTTCCTTCGGGGGATTGAAAAGATCAAGAAATTTTACTTTTTTATCAGTTTTGGCCGACAACCATCTTAGAATTCTTGGACAGAAAACTTCTTCATGGTAGTTCACTTGTTGTCTCAAATAAGGAATGGCTTCAAATGCCCAAGCCTATAACAAAACGCAAATAAATTAAAAGCATTATTAAATTAAAAAAAATGAATCATATCATGATAAAAGAAATGTTTACCATGAAGGCCTATGGAAAGTCATATAAGTTGACTGTCTTTGGTGTTAACGGAGTCAACAAATATTTGACAGTCATTTTGAAGCTTTCATAACCCCAAGGATAGTTGTTAAACGTCTCAAGATCCATTGAGAGATTTATTAAACTGAGGCTTATGTTGTTGTTAACGTCTCTCGCATAAAGAATATTATGTACAAACCAAACCAAGCACAATGATTGCTTGTGCTTCTTTGAGAGTCCTTTACCTTTCAACCCTTCTATTAAATTTTTGTTTTTGAAACTTGTATCAACAATGGACACCAGGTTATCACGATCACTCGACTTGCCTTTGCCTTTTTGGGGTGTGCGGGGTACTTTTTTGGGGTCAGAGTAGGTATAAATTAAGGAGTAGGAAGATAACATTTTAGTTCAGTAACTATGGCAAAATCCTTTCAAACAAAACAAATAGGCATGCCACAGTAATTTATCCATACCTCATCCATCTTATCTTTATTTTCATACATAAACCTATGCTTGAGAAGATCGTATACCATTTTTATCTGGAAAAGGGCATTGTTGTCTTTTGGCAAATCAAGATATTGCCAAAAGTAGCTTTCCCTGAAATAAACATCTAATTTTTATACTCGAAGTATTTTTCTGAAGGCTTCAAAAGATTTTCCCATGGCTGATTTAACCACGAAATTACCCGTTAAATCTGTGGCACCATCGCACTGTATTCTCACAGGATAACGATCAATGCTAAAGGTTTTGACCAACTCTTTGATGAAAGGGATATTAGCATTTGGATCATCTCTTTTGATACATTCCTCCTCTCTGTGTTCATTATCTTCTACTTCTGATTGAGATAATGCTTGTAAGGCAAGCTCATAGAGTGGTGAATATAGCCGAGCTGCTGCATTTGTTCCTTTACTTGGACTTAATTTAGTTTTTTTTCTTTTCTTTTGGGAGCCAGATTATTTTAAATTAACAGAACATAAAATAGAGATTATAACTGATTAATGCATCATTAAAAAAAGATAACAGTAAATCTAATATGCACAACGGTAAAGTAACAGTTCCAACAGACCACACTTCTGTTGCACCAGGTATGTTATCTGTTGCAATATATAACCGACCTATTGCAATGAATAAGTAAATCGTTGGAAAATATAAATAGATTGCTAATCTGTTGGACCAGGTATTTTATCTGATGCAACATATAACCAACCATTGCAATGGATGAGTAAACCATTAAAAACCATAAAAATAGATCACTAATCTGTTGCACCAGATATTTTATCTGTTGTAATATTTAACCAACCTGTTGCAACAGATGAGTAATCCGTTTGAAACAGTAAAAATAAATCACTCATCTGTTACACCAGAAAGGTTATTTGTTGTAAGATATCACCAACTGTTTGCAAGGATGAGTAATCTGTTGGAAACAGTAAAAACAGATCACTAATTTGTTGCACCTGATAGTTTATCTATTGCAACATATAACCAACTTGTTACAATGGATGAGTAATCTATTAGAAACTATAAAACAGATCACAAATCTATTGCACCAGATAGTTTAGTTGTTGCAATATATAACCAACCTGTTGCAAGGAATGAGTAATCCATTGAAAACAGTAAAAATAGATCACTCATCTATTGTATCAGGAAGGTTATCTGTTGCAACATATAACCAACCTATTGCAAAGATGAGTAACCATTAGAAACAGTAAAAACAGATCACTAATCTATTACACCAGGTAGTTTATCTATTAAAATATATAACCAACCTGCTACAACGGATGGGTAATTTGTTGGATACAGTAAAAACAGATCAATCATCTATTGCACTAGGAAGGTTATCTGTTGCAATATATAACCAACCTGTTGCAAGGATGGGTAATCCGTTGGATACAGTAAAAATATATCACTAGTCTGTTGTACCAGGTAGTTTATCTGTTGCAATGTATAACCAATATATTATAACGGATGAGTAATCCATTGAAAATCATAAAATAGATCATAAATCTATTGCACTAGAAAGATTATTTGTTGCAATATATAACCAACTTGTTACAACAAATGAGCGGAAATAATAAAACAGATCACTGATCTGTTGAAATATATCACGCATTTGTTGCAAAATGAGTTATCTGTTGGATCAATATTATTTAGATTTCTTCCAAATAGAAGAGTCGTTTGTCGCAACATATGAATGATCTGTTAGATTGTTAATTTGTTGCATCAGATTTTCATAGTTGCATCAGATTTTCATCTGTTGCATCAGATGTTTTCATCTGTTGCACCAGATATTTTTATCTGTGGCATCAGATGTTTCATTTGTTGCAACACCATTTTTACCATGACAAACAACAAATCAACCCAGCAACACCAACACATCACACCCACATACTAAGAACATCAACCGTAATAAAAAATCACCAACAAATCTGAATCAACAGTTCAACAAGAAGAAGAAGAAATGCCAGAAATTAGGATTTTATTCAGTACACGTTTCAAATTTAAGCTAGAAATATTGAAGTTGTTAACCAATACTAGAAGAGTAGTTGGTTCAAGTTCCTTTGTTCTTCATAATTGTTTACTTGTGAAAAAAGAAATGGGATGACGAAGAACTCGAAGTTATTGTCGCCGGAGAAGTCTTCACGTTGATTGACGATTGAAAGTCGAAAGGGAACGTCGGAGGGTGAAGTCGTTACCATACAAGTAAATTTTAAGAATTAGTCTGATATAAAATTTATCTCTATTTTTATTAATTTATTATTATAATCTTCATCGAAATATATTTATAATATTTATTGTTATATGTTATTTACACTTGTATAAATAGATATTATAGTTTTTGATTACTATTAATAAAATTAATTCTCTGATCATTTATTTTAAAGAAAAGACATAAAGTCATCACTGAAGTTGTGGGTGTCCTATTACTCCATCGAACAATTTTAAAGTGGTATGATTACCTTTTTTCGATTAATCTCGATCTTAAGAAGGAAAATAATTGTCACGCACTAATCTCTAATTGCCACGTTCAAAAAGGCATAAATTAAAGAAGAAAAAAATAACTTTAAAATCTTTTCAAGTCTCACTCCCTAACCCCCACACTCCAGCACATCTACTTCTTCCCCTTTCTCTAACCCTTTTTCCTTTTAAGAAAAAAAACTGCAGAGATTTGAAAAAGAAAAGTTTGTGTCGAATTGTGACGCTACTTCAAAAATTAATTATCATTTCTTTATTACGGTAAAATAGTCTTTAATCCAATAAAATAATAACTAACAGTGATCACCTTCCTCTTCATTTTCTTTAATTTTTTTATTATTTCTAGTCATTTCCTTTGAAAAAAATCAAATGATAACAATATATCACACCGATCATTTGATACTCACCGTCCGTCAATTTTTTCGCCACTGGTCATCCTTCAGCAACAACGATCAATGTTACTTTTATAACCACCTTCACCAAGTTGATTATCGAATAATCGTTAAATCATTCCTATATTAAAAATCCAAAAATAAAATCATCATCAAACTATAACCGAAAATTTCAATCAATTATCAAGCTTCATAAAAAGAATTAAAAAAAACAGACAACATAATGATGAATTATCAAAAAAAAAAATTGAAGAAACAGAGGGAAAAAAAGATATGAAAAAAATTAGTGGATAAAGTGGCAAAGATTCGAATGGGGTAAGCAACTGGCTATTCTTATTGAAGAAGATGAGTAATAAAGAAATTAAAAAAATAAAATAAAATAGATAAAATTTAAAAATGTACTTTAATGGACAATGTAGACATGTGATTTTTGATCCTTCCAAAATTTTAACTTATTTATCGATATTAAATATTTATATTAGTTCGATATTATTTTAATTTTTATTTCATGTTTAATTAAAAAAAATTAGTTAAAAATAATTAAATAAATAAAGTCACATTTTGGAATATCTTATTTTTATTTTTTTCTAAAAATAATACAAAAAATTCAAAAATATATTTTTCTTTTAAATTTTAATAAATAAGCTAGTAGTTTTAATACTTCTATATTTTTTTTTTACTATTTATAAATTTTTATTATACAAAAGATCATTATTTTTTATTTTTATTTAATTATTTATTTATTTTGTTTATTTTATAGAGAAATTGCTTCTTATTCCGTTGAATTATCACAGGTTCTATTCAATCATGTATTATTTATTTTATAAACTTTGTTGTGAACAAGCATGAATGAAAATGTTCTAAATGATTTCAGGCATTATTTGGTATGTATAGTTAATTAATTATGTAAATTTTTGTGGTTATATGGTATGCAATTAAATTACTGTATAATTATATATTTATACAAACATAAAAAGAAAGTTTTGTATTCATACATTCCTCGCATACAGAGATATTAAACAAGCAGATGAGAAATCTATATATTATTAATAACAAAGGATGGAGCCTCCTCATTCATCCATATATCTTCCTATTAATTAGACATTTGTCATATTAGAACAAGGATTTAGTTATTATGACATATTAATTTTATTTTTTAAAACATTTTAATTAAAAAAAAATGTAATGGCTTGCTCATAAGTAGCATATTCACATTTTTATCTAAAATTTAAATTTTTTAAAAACTGACGCCATATCAACATATGAAAGCTTCCCGCAATATGTGATTACTTTTTAAAAAAAGAAAATTATCACAAAACTTATACTCAACAATTAAACAAACGTGTTAGTACACAACTGCTTTTCCATTTTATTCCTGATTAAAACTTCTCCTATTATATCTCATCATCTTCAAAATCTGTTCTACTTCTATATAACTATTTATATACCGTAAAATACTTCCAACTATGTAATCTTTTTCAGCATTCTTCAAGTACTTACGTCTTCTTAGAAAAAATTCAGGCTTCATCAGCAATATCACAATTCAAAATATGCGATGAAACTTTAAATTATTTGTAGTTCGTAGATGGAAAGTAAAGGGTTGTTACAATCTTGATATTATTTACCTCATTTTATTCATTCTACAGAACAAAAAGGTACTGCAGCAATTTTTTAAACTGTTTGTAGATGCTTTTGCTTTTTCATCTCTTAATGAATTGATAGGTGTTATACTTGTACGTAGATTAGATACAAACTTCTATCGCAAATTCAGTCATGAAATATTTTAAAGAATCAGATATTAAAAAGAGAGAATTATATCTTATTACCAAATTTATTCTCTGTAAAAATACTCCAAAGTTAAACGCTAAAATCATGATTCGAAGCTTAATTTTACTTTACGAACTACTGTTATTGAATGTCTTGCTCTTCTTTTTTCATGTAATCTTTTAAATTTTCGATCATTCAAGCAATTGATAAATCAAGTTGATGTTTAAGAGAATGACTTATTTGGTAAGGAAGTCAGTAAATTTTTTTTTTCCATATTTTGTGATTGTTTTCTTCTTTCCCTCCGTTGTATTTCAAACAAAAATCTGTGTATCCAAATCAGATTAATTCACTGCCTTACATCTTTAATATTAACACTCTTGCAATTTCAAACATAATATCAATTCTTAAAAAAATTAGTCTACTTACTTCATCTTCTTTCTCCCTGTTTTACAATGTTGTTTGTTGTTTTATAATGAGTTCTATTCAAATTTATATACACAAGCATGCAAATTTTTCTTTTAAAATTTACTATTTCACAGGCTAGCTCTATTTGTTGTATTGTCGCAACTGCTTAATTATTAATCTTAGACAACATGCATTCATATACTGGATGCAATTTTTTAATCTTAGATAACAAGAGGTCATATACTGGATGCAATTAGTATCCAAAAAGGGCAAAATATGGAGAACACTTATGTTTGCACCAACCAGAAGTGTAAACATGTGGATTCCTGTTCAGTTACCATTTAATAACATATTCTTTATTGCATTATTCACTTAAAACACACCTTTAAGTTTAAATATTGTACAACTCTTTAGGTACAAGATTCAGTTAAGGGTCATGAACAATACTGGTTCTATAATCTTTTTGCTTTATTGTTGGAGTTGCTCTAATTTTTAGTTACTTATGTTTGAATATTTTTCTTTGCGTGGATTATATCATTTCTATGTTTGAAATTGGGTTGTACTATAGGCATGTGGTGTTGTACTTAATAATATTGATTTTGATGTTATGATTCAGCAATTTTGTTAATTATTTTTTATGTGTTAATTTATTGGTGTTGTACTTAATAATATTGATTTTGATGTTATGATTCAGCAATGTTGTTGGTTATATTTTGTGTGTTAAGTTATTTTTCTGCCATATGACCAGAAGGTCATGGGTTTAAGCCTTGGAAACAGCCTCTGGCAGAAATGCAAGGTTAGGCTGCGTACGATACACCCTTGTGGTGGGACCCTTTTTCGAACACCGCGCATAGCGATAGCTTTAGTGTATCGGGCTTCCCCCTTTTTAAGTTATTTTTCTCATAGAATTATTTTTAAGTTGTGAATGGTTGGCTGTGCAATTAGATTTCAGAGTCATATTTTATGTGTTTGGTTTCTTACAAATGCAATTGCAATCATTCAATGCAATAAATGGAAACATTCTATGACTCATTCTGTATTTGGACGATCCAAAGCTCTGAATTTTGAGTTATGGTAATTGATTTTGTTTTGATTTTAGAGTTTGAAACTATGATCGAAATTGATTGATTTTCGAAAGCAACATGGCAATGCAGTTGCTGCCCCTCTGTATTATCACTCGGGAAATACCAGCCCGACTGATAATGGGGGAGGCTCTGTCATGGTGCAATGGCTTCTTCCTGTCAAATTGCAACATTTGGCCTGTAAGGGAGGTTCTGTGGCTTTTGTCTGCCAAATTGCAGGATTTGACCTCTAAGACACCTTTTTTTAAAACTCTTTTCATCTTTTGACTATCTCTTAAGATTATGCAGATAATTAAACACATTAATGGAGGAGATTTTCATAAATTCATCAAATATGTGATACTAGAAAGGGAGTAAGTAAGATAGTATGTATTTCTTCTCTCAAAGATATTAGTTTGTACTCTGTTATGCATTATTACTTTGTCCACTATCACGTTTAGATAGTTTTATGCTGCACTTTTTGCATCAAGTTTATATATTTGATGTAAATTTATCAAGTTAAGCTTCTTAAATTTTAAAGGCTCTTGAGTAGTATGTTACTAATTGAGGAAGGAATCTACAATTTAATAAAAAAGGAAAAAAAATTCAATTAAAAATCAAATATTTGCTACAGTTGGAAGGTAGGTTCTATATCTCTTATTTTATTTGTTGAAGTTAATATATAGTAATAGACATGAAAACATTATTATTTTACATGTGGAGGAAAAAGCATATAGGTTTTGCTTAATGATGCGTACAATACGCCCTTATGATGGGGCCCTTCCCCGAACCCTGCACATAATGGGAGTTTTAGTTCATGGGGCTGCTCTTTTTATATATTACTCTTGCAGAGCAAGATTAAGATGAAACGGAAAAAAAATTTTAGAACAAAGCAATTGAAGCTTCAAAGATGATAGCACACTAAATCGATGGAGTAAGAAATCATTTGTTTGAATTCGAGTTTCAGGATTTTAAGAGAGATTGTTATATTTCATCCTCTTTTGATACATTACTTTGTTGACGGTTTATTTCTGAGACTTAGAATACATCACTCTTTGTTCCCGAGACTTAGAATACATCACTCTTTGTTGTATCATTCAATTTATAGCTTACTGTGTAGTTGTAGATGAGTTAGTTGGAAGACAATTTTCAATAGTCTTTTTGGAGCGTATTAAGGATGATTTTGGGTCAACTATGGGGATAAAAAGGTTGTAACAACTCCTCCAAATAATGTGAACAAGGAATTTAGGTAATTTAATATTAAAATTTGCTTTAATATATATAAAGGCAGAAGACGAAATTTTCTATTAAGTCATCTAATGGAAGTACTCTCTTAAGTTTATTCCTAAGCTTAAGGAGCATATGCAGCATTGTGTTAACATCCTAAAGAAGTAATTGTTGCTTTCTATGTATCCCCTAGAGTAGAAAGATCCAAATCGGCGACACATAAATTATTGAATTAGATATTGCTAGCACCATCTCTGCACTTTGCCACTTTATTTGGCCAACATTTGTACAACCTTCCTCTATATTCTTGTGGGTGTTCAGTCAAATTCTAACATCGTATTAAAAGAATTACATCTTCTATATGCCTTCATAGTGTTGAGGAGATAAAAAAATGAGTGAAAAAAGTTAAATTTTTGGGTTGGAACTCAGAAAAACAGTGAAGTTGCATCAATAAGATTACAATAGCTTAAAAGTACATGAAGTACAAGGACTCCAAGCAATCAATTGGGGTTAGAGAAAATATCTTCTTGGTCAAATAATCCTTGAAGAAACGATATGCCAAATAATTATGATTGATAGGACTGAATGTACAATTAAAATCATGAGGCACTACTATTATGTTGAAATATTTTTAAATCATTGTAGTACTTATTTTTTTGTATTTGTAATTTTATTTATGATACAATTTGTTTGCATCTTTTTTTTCTTCTATGATTGATTTTATTAATTTTTTAAGATTAAATAATTTTATTTCATGTGAAATATTAAGCTCTATTTACTTAAATTACTACTTAAGTTACATCTTATATTTACTTGAATTACTACTTAAGTTACATCTTACATTTATATAGTTTATATAATTTGCATATTTTTTTTTTTCATTTTAATTTCCTTATTAGTTATTGTATGTTACTTTTCTTATAGTTATTTTTAGTAATATAGTCATTGCTACTATAATTTTTATTTTAATTAAACTTTTATTGTCGATAAATGAATTTTTTTTATTCAACGTGCAACAGTTTTAGATCAATTCTAAAAGAAAGAAAATATTTTAAAATTATGTCTTTCACCAATTAAACTTTAATCTTTTTTTTTTTGGATTAATTAAAAAAATTAACATATAATTTGAGAAGCGATATCTAAAAGATAGTTTTTCATTTATTGTGTTTGAGACAAAATATAATACTTATATATTTGAATATAGATTGATTTAAGGGGCTTTCAATAAATTGCATGGGATATTAATCAGCCCCAATTAGAAATGCAATATGAAATAAAACAGTTGTGTCCATGATAATGGTACACGATAAAGGTGTTGGTGGATTTCTTTTTTTTTTGAAGTCATCCCCGCATATCGCGTGGATACGTATAGTAGTAACAGTAGATGAAAAATGAATAAAAACAGTGAAAAAAATAGAGTAAACAAAAAAAAAGTAGCAAAACACTGCTGTTACTACTCCAGCGGCGTGATTCCACCGGAAAATCTAAAATTCAGATTCGCCGGAACCCCTCCCAAAGTCGCGCCGCTGCTTCAGCCGCCACCGCCATAACTGGCTGAATGAGGCCCCTCCGAAAAATCGCCCCCCACCGGCCAAATCGCACCCCTCGCCGGAAACAACTCACCCGTCGCCGATGAGCCCCCTTCTCCCCATTCCCGACCATTGGCAGCCATTGCGCTGCCACCACCGTCGCCCTTTTGCTGTTTTCGCCCAAGAATCGGCCCTCTCCGGCCAAGTTCCTTGCCGGAAACAGCCCTCCTAACGTCAACAACCTTTATAATCACCGTACCTTACCGGATTTAATTACGGGCAGGCGCATCTCCACCAAAGTCGCCGCCAACGCCTAGCCAGCCCACCGACTTGCCGGCAAATCCATTAAAAGCCGGCGGTCAACAGTCCTAGAAACGCACACACTGATTTGTGTTCAGATCTGCTAAAAAATAAATGAAGTTAGGTTTTTGCCTTTACAAACTAAGGGGTAGCTTTATTTATATTTTATTTATTTTATTATTAATAAAATTTAATTATTTGTCGAATTAATCGCTTAAATTGAATTTTGCTTAAAATTTTGTTAAAATTAACCAGTCTTTTGAACAGATAAATTGTTACGAATTTACAAAAAATTAAATCAATATTTTTAACATTAAACAAATTTTAGGCATATTTAAAATGTTCGTCTCAATTAAGAATGTGGCGTACATATCTTTTTGAGATATTTAAAAATTTAAGGATGTAATAATGCACCTTGATAAATATTTTCTAAAACTAAGTGATTTATTTAATATAAGATAATAGACAATTCCTAATATAATAAAAATGAACAATTTTAGGCTTTAATATAATTTATCAAAATAGTTTAAGTCAAGATAAGTCAATAAAAGTGATCGTGCTAGAACCATGTGATTCGAGGGATGCCTCACACCTTCCTCTCGGTCAACAGAATTTCTTATCCGATCTTTTATTTTTGCAGATCAAAATAAAAGAGTCATGTCCTTGTCCTTTTGATTAGGGATTCAATAAGGTAACTTGGAACAACATAACTCGATTCCAAGTGACAACTGTATAAATAAAACAATCCATATTTAATACCATCACTTTAATTGAAAAAATCCTTCAACTCGACGCCTTGAACGAAAAAAAGGTGTGACAGACAAATATTAAAATAAATATTAAAAATAATTATTTTCTTCTTATCTCATGCACTATTGAAAAGTGTACTTCACTCTATCAATCACGTGGGCTCAAAATGAGGTAATTAATTCATTTTGAATAAGAAGGGGGTAATAGAACCATCACAAACTTTAAATGTTTTTTTATAAATTTGAAAAAATTTAATTTGTGACCTTAAATCTTTTCTCTTTATTTTATTTAGAACATTATTAAGTGATATACTAAATTAATGCTTTCCACTTTTCTTTTTTCCATCTAGAGTATAATTAAATACATTCTAAAGAAAATTTACTGTATAGATTAAATGATATAATAGAGCGTCATTAAGTGATATATTAAATCAATGCTTTTCTATTTTCTTTTTTTCATCTCGAGTATAATTAAAAAAAATCTAAAAACAATTTACTATATAGATTAAATAATATATCTATCACAATTTTACAAGGAAAAAAAATAAAGATTAATAATATACCGTGGGAGAATGATTATTATTCAAAGTTGAGGAAAAAATTTAATTTTCAATGCAAAGTTAAAGAGGATAAATGTTTTTCACCCTTAGGGATCATTTGGTGTGAGGTACGAAAACATATAATCCCAGGATAAAATAATAGTCTCGGGATAAATTTTTTGATTCATTATTTGATTGTCAACAGTTGGGATAGCTTATCCCGGGACTAATAAATAGTATCGGGATAAGTTATCCTACACATGTGGTGGGATAACAATCCCAAGATAATTTATCCTTGGAATAAGCTATAAAAAGACAAAATAATCCCAAATTCTTTGATTATCAATTTATATATATTATTTTACTTATTTTTTTTATAAAATATAAGGTATTTGTATAACGAGATATGTTAGATTTTAATGCTAATGAATATGAAACTTATCATATGAAGTTCAAATTTTTAGATGAGATGAAAAAATAAATTACAAAATTTTGTGTATAATATTTTGTTGTTTCTACACAAGTTTTTCATCGTTTTTATTTTACTTTTTCTACCAATTTACTCAAATATTTTTATCGAAAAGTCCAAAAAAAAAATCTAACTACTACATGATTCATCGTTATATATGTTTTGGAGAAAGTAAAAAATTCAAACTTACAAATAAAGAAAAAAATCATATGAATCAAATAAGTAATTTTTTATGTCGAGTAATGGAGAATCTAGCTAGCTACTATTTTAAAACCTTTTTCAAAACTATAGCTAATAACATTTTTTCAAATGATTTTACTGATATATATATATATATATATATATATATATATATATATATATATATATATATATATATATATATATATATACTATATAAGAGAGAATATGAGATTTTAGTAGTCCTTGCATTAATTTTTTTTTTATCATTTTATTCCTAATTTAAATTTTAATTACTCTATAATTTTTTATTCATTTTGATAAATTTGAACAATTATAAGAGCTTATTAAATGCTACAAAAGTGACGAGTAATGAAAAAATGATAGTGACACCATAAAAATTATTTATACAATCAAGTTCAAAATTGATGCAAAGATTTATTATCTTTCTATTTTGTAGAAATATTTATTAGTCGTACTTTAGATTTTCATTTTTTCTAACAAATTTATCATGGACATAAATTTTTATTTTTCCTAACAAACTTATCATGGAAAAGTTATTAAAGTATGCTGACATTCCCTTTTTAACTTAATACATGCTTAATTGTTAAATAAAAAAATATTTTTATATTTAGCTAAAAATATTTGAAAATTTATTATTTTAAAAATACAATTTAACTCTCCAAATATTAATGATACTAAATAATGAAAAGAGAGTAATTCTTTTTCACATTTTTTTATGATGATTTTTTTTTGACAAAAAAATGAGATTATCAATATTTTATGAAATTTAGAACAAAATAAGTAATTTAACATAAAATATTAGAGCTTCATGCACATTTAAGAAATATCAACATAAATTTCTTAACATATATTTTCAGTAAAAAAAAAAACTAATAAAGTTCACAAAAAAATTAGTAACTTTTAATTTTTTTTATATGATTTAATATGAAGGAAAATAATTAAGCTAAATATTGTGAAGGGTATTTTAGTAAACAAACAATATATTTTTACAAACAATGCACTACATATTATTTTTAGTACCACAAACTAAACAACCAATAAAAAATAATACCACAATAACTTATCTCAGAACAACTAATCCCAGCATAACTAATCCCGATATAATTTGTTTTCAAACCAAACGACCCCTTAAAGAATGTGCTATATAAATTGAAATGGGGGAGTACTATATATAATACCAGATAAAATAAAGTACTTTTAAAGAAAATTTGTGTTAATCGTTTAGACCATTTTATTCAACAAACGACCCAAATGGCCAAGTCCACAAATTCACAAAACAAAACAAAGTAGCCGTTTGGTCATGAAAACTAAATTTTTTTGGAGTTGGAGTTGAAGTTAGAGTTGAAATTGGAGTTGGAGTTGTGTTTGATCATATTTTTTTTGAATCTATTTTTTTGACTTTTGAAAAAACTTTTTTAAATATGATTTTATGCTCTAACTTTTACAAACTATCAAAATCACCCAATTAAAATTTACATACTAATGGAAAAAGAACACAATTAGCCACTATTATAAAAATAATATCATATACATGGCCATATTTAATGAATTTCAATTATGACATATATAATATTTACATTAATAACCGTTTTCTCATATTTGAAATTTTAAATATGGATGTTATATTAATAGATCGCTGCTTCCTGTTTTTTAGGTAGCAAATATTATCTTTCAAATAATTTTTTTTTTTAGAAATTTATTTAATTTATTTTCTTCATTTTTCGTTCCTAAAAAATAGGAAATGCTGAGTTGTTATTAAATTTTAGGGTGCCACTAATTTATTTATTTAATTTTCTTATACATGAAAGATTTTACTGTGTGTGAATAAATTATTTCTATGTAAAACATGCTTTGCATATTTATGGTAGATTATATCATATACCATAAATATATAAATATGCTTAGTATGTTTCTTTATATTTTGTATTTTTATATATGTGTATATATGATATATACATGGTATAAACTTCATATATAACATACTTTGTATATTTATATTATAAATATGCTTAGTATGGTTCTTAATATTCTGTATATTTATATATGTGTATATGATATAGACATGGTATAAACTTTATATAAAACATACTTTGTATATTTCTATTATAAATATAATACTTTATATATTTGTGGGTATAAATATAATACTTTATATATTTATGGGTATAAATATAAATTAGCAGTAAAATAATGTCTTAAATAAGGGAGAAAATTAAATAAGGGATAAAAATAATGATAAGAGAGAAAAAGAGATATATATTAATTAGGATAGCAGTAAATTTGAAATTATAATTATATTATTCTTTAAAACTGCTATATACGTAATATTGAAAAAATAATATTATAAAGAGAGTTTATGTAAAAATTTAAAAGATTGAGTTATATGTAATAATAATAAAAGTTAAAAAATTGTGAAAATAACAAAAACCTGTTTTCCCTTTTCAGAAAAAGTTTTTGAAATTATTTTTCGAATTTTTATGGCCAAACACCACAATTTCCCACTCCGGAAAAATTTTCCAAAAAAAAGAGAAAAATTTCTATGGCCAAACGGGCCCAAAATAAAAGAAACCGGTCCAAGAATGTGACCCGATCCGTAAAATAGGAAGCTGGAAAGTTTCTATTGATGTATATCAATCAATGGTCAAAGTTAAAGTATCAGGTACTCTTCTCTTGAGTTCGTCGCCATCTGAAAAATGATGTCGGAGTGTTTTCGGTGAAACTCGAAGCTGCAACTCCTTCTCATATAGACCTTGTTCCAACTGGAGCCTCTCAAGGTGTTGATGCAGTTCTGCCTGAGCTCTGTCTATATGCTTCACTGTTACTAGGTAAGAGAATCTCTTCTTCTATTTGCTTCGTCATGTCATTTGTTATTGACCTCGTTTCTGCCTCCTCAGGTGGTCAAGGATCCTCCTTACATGGACAGAAGGATATCGGTTCACCCAGATTCGTGGATGATTGAGGATAGGTCAGTCTCAACTCTTCTGCTTCGACAACTGGTGGTTCAAGGCAATGTAACATTTTCCAGCCCTTTTTTTTGGTGAAGGTTTTGGATAGCTAGAACTTTATTTCTAGCTTTTATTTGCATAGTTGTAATGTCTCCTTCCGAACGTATTCTTAATTTATCTTTATTGTGCTGGTGTTTTCGGATGATTGTAATTTCGTATTTATTCGTATCTCTCCTTTCATGTTGGACTTTTACTGATATCTCTGCTTTCTTGCTCTTGTTCTTTATTTTTCTCATAGTGGTATTATCATGCGTACTTTCTTCTTATTTGTGGAATTTGTGCCTTATTAATGTTTATCAATCGCCTTATTTGTATTAGGAGTTGCTGAAAATTGTGGAATTCTTTCGTGCTTTATGATTCCATAATTTCATTGGCTACGAAATCAGCTACAGTATCTCTTTCCCTAAATGTATCCTTGATTGTGACATTTAGCTCTTGAATATTGTTTCTGGCGTCTTCAATTACCTTTGTTAGCTACCATGAAATTCTCCACTGTTATAGAATCATCTACTTAAAGCTAAATGAATCTGTTTCTAGGATGAATATTTTTATATTTTTCTCATAACAGTATTTCTAAACCTCTTTGATAGCAAATGATTCTGCTTCAGTGTTGGTGCTAATTCTCAAACCTTTAGCTCTAGCATATACCACAACTCCTTTGTCATTTTTTATGCAAAAATCATAGAAATTCATTCTCGAATTTTCTCTACAAGCTCCATGTTGCACTTGACCTAGTTGAGTCCTGGTCTCTCCAAAATCACACTATGATAATATAACTTGAGCTTATATGTTCTCATTCTTTCCACCACTTCTGACCATGTCCATGTATCCATCCTTATTCAAGGATACAAACTCTTGATCATTTTCTTCATTTTCTCCTGGATTTGCATAATCATCCCTACATAAAGTATGGAGCCCCCGTATTTTATACAATTTCTCCTTTTCTACAATGTCCACATAATTATGGGTAGTACAACTTTGAATATCATCTTCAATTTTGTTGTTATTTTCTTAGTCCATCAGGCTACTATTAGTTGTTGTAGCTGAATGTCCTCCATGTGAATATCTGCAAAATGAGCATAACTATCTCCATAGCCTCATGGCTAATGGAGTTGTTAGAAAAACATGTCATTATTTTATCTCTTGTGCTTTCACAACACCAATACTTTAACACCAACTGAATTCTCATTCTTTTAAAATGGTCATCTCTTTGGATCCTTCTCATCCATAACCTCCATATGAAGAAATTGAACTTGAAAGGCAAAACTTTGGTCCAAATAAAATCATAATCTCTTATTTTCTCCTTTCTATGTCAGGTTGTTTTCCAAGCTGATTTAACTGAAAATTGTCTATTTGTGGTTCCCATCCACCATGAAATGTCATTATGATGCCCCTTAGTTAGGGGTCTAGCAATTTTCATGATAAGCTCCACCATTTCTTTAAAAAGCACAGATAGAAGTAATTATTTGTCCCATTCTCAATTCCCGATAAAGTCCCTTACCTCTACTTCCTCCTCCTTATCATCCTCTCCTTCCAGATAGTATAGTGCCCCTTTCTTTGTTCAGTTTTCAAATAAAAAATTAGAGTTGCTAGCCTTTACCTGCCAACTGATCGCTCCACCTCTTTCCTCGCTGTGATCATTTTTCTCCAAACATGTGAGGCTCCAATTCCTTTAGTAAGTAAGGGATGCAATTTTTTGGAGTACTTATTCCACATCGAAGAAATAAATGTTTTAAAATTTCACCATAATTTTACAAATAATGTTTAGAATCTATCATGTAATGATTTCAATTCAAATCATCCCTGTCCTCCTAAATATCACATTGCATCCCAAGATAGCCAATGTTAATTCTTAGCCCCTGTAGCACTATCCCCAAAAATATCTTGTGTAGTTGATTAACTACACTCACTGGTGAATTCATAACAGATAGAATATGAATAGGCACCGACTGTATGGCGCAGGAGCAATTCTTCCTCCATAAGATAGTAGTCTAGTCTCTGCTATGAATGTAGCTCTTCATCACCTTCTTAATTAAATCTTCATAGTGTCCCTTATTCTTTCTTCCATAAAAAATTGAGCATCACAAATAAGTAAAAGATAACTTACTTTGCCTTATACATGCGATCCTCGTAATGTGGTTGCTCACCCTAGTAGAAATCTTTTCATGTAAGTACATAAGACTTTTATCTAAGTTGATCATTTGTCCAAAGACTTTCTTATAATTTCTCAACATTATCACCATCTTTCTCATTAAGATCTGTGCAGAACTGAATATTATTGTATCATCAGCATAAGAAAGATGATTAATATCAGGATTTTACCTAGAAATTTCGTACCCTTTAAATAAAGTTTATATTAAAATAAAGTAAACAATCTGCAATATTGAAAATTTGAAAAAATCATGAAATATAATAAAAAGTTTATAAGAATCCATTAATTAGAAAGAAGAATAGATTATTATGGGATGATAGTTGGATGACTCAGAAGGATAAGTTGAGACCTGCATAAGTAAGAACCTACCTGAGTCCCCATTCCTCAAATAACTACTTCCTTTATTGATTAGTTTTATCCTATCCGTTTCAATTTAGTTTACCTGATAAATTTTTGCAGTCTGTATACAAAGAATATTGTATATTTTTATAATTATAAATAATTTCACTTAAATAAATATATTAGATAATAAATTCATATTTTTTAAAATTTTCTATCAGATAAAATAAGAGAAATAGTCTCAAATTATCTATACTTTCATGAAACTTATTGTAACACACTTGAAATTTGTGAGGGTCCCATGACCCACCTGAATTATTTATTAGTATATTTTAATGACGTTTATAAGTTAATAAAAAATAAAAAAATGCCAATTTTTTTTTTAGTTCAAATATATGTCAATAAAATACGTAAATAAATAATTCAGGGGGTCATAAGACTCGTTCAAAGTTCTAGGGAGGTCATCATACTCTACAAAGTTCAGACGTAATACGATAAATTTCAACAAAATTTAAGTAAATTTAAGAGCATTTTTCCATAAAATAATATCACATAAAATAATATTATTTTATGTGGTATGGCACCAAACTTTTATCTGTATTATTAATTATTAAAGCAGCGGCTCTTATCAAGGAAAGTTAGGTACGTACACCACATAAGTACGGGCATTAGTCATTAGAAATTAGTAGGACCACCAGAATATTTCTTTTCTTTAAGTTCCATTTGGGTCAAACATAATATTGCCACCAAAAAGTATCATCATTTCATATGCCTTTTATTTCGTCCCCAAAAGATTGTTTTGATTTAAAACACGAAAGTTAAATTAATTTAAAGAGATCATAAATAACTTATAAAAAAATAAAATTATTTATTTAAAAGTTATACAAAAATATTATTTCTTTTATTTTGATTTATTTGACTTATTTTATTTTTTACCCGTTATAAAAAAATGACTATTTTCTATTTTAACTACTATTTAATTTTAACTTTTCATATGACATTTTAAATCAGACACATTTTAGAACATTTGGCATATCTTTAATTATCTAATGATAAGATTTAAAAATCTTTTTAAACTACTTTTCAAGTTAAAATAGATTAAATAAATTAAAAATAAATAAAGTATAATAAGGTATAATAGTTAACAATTCAAAGTATTTTAAAAGATATACTTTAAAAAATATTGTCTAACTATCCAAATAGAAGGATAACCTTTTTGGGATTGACGAGGTAGTATTCATTTTCTTCTGAGGTTAATGCATTTCTATTTCTATATTATAGAAAGACCGGTTTCGACATGGGTGCTACATGTCAAAAAATTTTCATACCAAGGGTATATTAGTTATTTCACTAAGTTGTGAGTCATGCCATCCAATTACATACGTGTCGTACATCTGATTAACCTATTAAATATGTGTGACATATATATTTGCCAAACATCTCTACAGAGCCCATGTATCTTTCCTTCAGAACAAGATGAATTGTTTCAATTTTGCTACTTTTCAGGTCTGCTGTTGAATCAGGTTTTTGTGAAAGATTATTTCATACTATGCCATTTTCATTCTTTGATTATCATTTTTCTTGTATTTTGGGTTGTATTGTCTGAGTTTTACCTGAAGTTTCTTGATTCTAAAAAGACAAAGATTCAATTCGATTATTCTATTTTTAGGTAGATTAGATTGGTTGCTTGGGGTTTAATGGAAGAAGAAGACAAAATTATTTTTTCTTATTTCTACTTAGATTGGAGAAACTTTAAAATTAAGTATTACTTTACATGGATTTGGAAAATAACTTGGTAACAGTAATTGAAACAATCGATGTGAAATCCTTGGCAGAACCACTGAAATATCACTTGAAGAAAGACGTTAAAATTTTAACCGTGAATAACTAGGCGTTGTTTACCGGAGAAGCAGAAAGGTGACTTGAGACTATTTGTATCATGCTACGGAGGTGTTTGGTGATGAAAATTCAAATGCTAGCAGTGTTCTGTGAACAATTTTGGTAAGTGCTTAGAAACTTTTCTAGAATTATTAGTGTAAGTAATTGCAAATACTCAAATGGTTGATTGCTTATATTAGCAAAATTAATGCATTGTATATGTTTAGATGTAATGTGGGATTTTTGTTATTTTGTTTTGTATGACTAAAAGGCATAATTGTTAAGTACTTAGAAGGTTTAGAACTTTGATTCTAATTGAATATTAGATGTCTGGGTCTACTTTGCTAATTCTCATTGAGGAGAAAGGAAACAGCCTCTTTATACCGCAAATTAGAAATAAGGTTTACTTGCATTTTTATCTTTTTTGGACTTCACTTGAGAAATCATTATGAGACATTGAGTGGTGAAGCCAGGAATTGGCAAAAGGCGTGCAAATTTTCTTATAGACAGTATCGTGTAAGGCCTGCTTGTAAAGTACTTCTATAAAAGGTTCAAAACTTTGATTCCAACGGTATATTAGATGTGGTATATTTTACTTGTTGAAATTGAGAAGAATTAGGAAACAACCTTTCTATCCCGCAAAGTAAGAATAAGGTCGCATACATTTTATCTTTTGTAAATTTCACTTGTGAAATCATAGTGTGAATGACGGAGATATCTTTCTTTTTACTCATCTTTGTCTCCGCAAAACCTAATTCCAATTATAAAGTTGAAATCTTTTTCAGTTTTTCTCGGATATTTATTTATTTTCCTGTAATTTGGTTCTTTTGGGGGGGTTTAAATTAAGACTGATTTCAAGAAGATATTAAGGAAGGATCTTTGTATTCTTTGTACTCTGTACACTTATTATACCCTTCCAGTTATGTTGTTATGCTGATTTATTATTATATAGTGTGGATTTGGATATTGTTTCTGCACATGCTTATTTTCTAATGTTCGCAAATCACTAATTTTAGTTTGAATGTGTTTATGGATTGCTAAGCTTTATTATTTAGTAATTTTTTGATGCGGTCTTACCATTTGCAGTAAAATCCTATTGAAATTAACTATGCCGTGAATCAGACTACTAAGGAATCATAGAGAGATTCAACTGAAGCAAGAAGAGAAATAGCTAAGCTACTAGAGACTGGTCAGGAAGGTACTACTGGAATTCGGGTATAAACTAAATCATGTTTTGCTTAAATTCCTCAATCACTGCTAATATCATTTTTGCAACGCTGTGTGTACGCATTTATATACTGAAAGTTCATCAAGTATTTTGATAGATGATTTTACAGTGCAATGATCTTGGTTCTGTTGTTTGCTTATTTAGTGAGAGAAGAGAGAATGATGGCAGCATAAGAGATAGCCAAGCTATTCTGTCAGCTAATACATGTTCCGTCTTTCAAGTACTGAAGCACAAAGGTAATGAGTTATCTCTGTTGTGTTGATGTTTTGGACCAAACACACAAACCCATACGTTTATTCTTGCCCGAATATAGATTCTGATTGGATTTCTATCTTTGGGTTGACCCGAACAACTTAAAAATTCCCTCTCTTCTCAACAACCTAACCCCCATTTAAATTTTCCTAACCCCCCGAAATAAATTAGCTCTCCATTCTTCTTCGGCCAATCACCGGTACAAAATCCTTCGACTTTCCTGCCAGTAAACCAGTCACACCGGAAAAACAAAAATCTATCACCCAGTGAAAAACAGGTTGAGGAAAGTCTATCGTATATTGTTCTCATCGAAATGGGTCACTGAGTCGACTTGGATAACTTGAGAGAAAGTCTGACCTAAAATGATCTCTGTGTTTATTTTTCTGAAAATTGATACGTTTGTAGCTTACTTTGCTTTGCTTTTTTTTTTTTGTGTTAATGCAGTTTGGGGAGTTTGCTAGCTGAGCTGAAAGTTGACAAGAGTAGCAAAGAGTGAATTTTGTAAGGGACTGATCATGGTTACTGCTTGCTTGAGAGTGTAAGTCTTCATTATTTTTCCTTTTCTTTTAGAGTACATATGCATTGTTGGGGGATACATTTTTTGCTATTGCATCTGCATATCCTAATACTTCTTCACTTAATAGTGCGATGTTAATCATCTTTCACAATTTTATTTTGTGATCTAACATAGCTCTCAAGTGATTTTTATAATTTTAAGTACTCACTTTGATGGGAATTTAGAGGCATGTTAAGTTCCATTCAATATGGTAAAGTTGTCCATTCAGATTCAATGTAATCTCCACTGCAATTGTTTAGAGGCATCTCTATGTACTTACAAGCCTTTGAGATGATAAAACACGAAAATGATTAAAAAGAATTCATTTTCATGTTAAGTGGTGGGTCTGATTTTTATTGGCCACTAGATACCTGAGAAATACTGTAACCTTTACAAAACTGACCACTTTTTTTACCCTACTTTTTGAGAGGCCTGATATTATTTGCACTATATGAGACATAAACACATTTCAATTTCAAGTCCTAATAGTATGCTCTTTCAAAAGAAGTTTCAAAATGAAATTAACAAAATTTCTCATTTCTTCCTGCCTTGATATTGCATAAAGACAACTCCAGTAAAATTTGTAGATTCTTGAAAGAGTATTTAAAGTTGTTTATACCCTCTCTCGATCTTTGTCTTTAATTCAAGATTGATAATAGAAGGAGAACTTAAGAGTTGGGAATTTTTTTGGTATTCTTTGGTTTCTGAGTTGCTTCATATTTTATGATATTGCAGTTTGGATGTGTTACTTTTGATTGGTTGCATTGGCCACAAGCTCATCAGTCCTTCAGCCATTGAGTATAGATAAAATCACTTGATGTGAAAAAAGACATTAATTTGTTGAAGTTGCATGCACACTCCACATCTCTACAATACTTTTGAAGAAAGGTGTAGGGAGGGGTCTCACGCCATTAACCATAACAAACATCATGTATCGAGAAACCTTGAACAAAGAATCTTTGATCGAGGATATTGTTCAAGAAGCACTGGACTTCGTACTTCCTAGATTCAAGTAAAGATGCACTCCTTGAGACCATCTAACATGTCACGTATCACTGCCTTGATGAAGTTGCCTGTTAACATTGGAGGAGAGTCTCCAGACACCTTTCGTTTGCATGCATCAACTTCGAGAGAATATCCTGATTCATTGTTTTCAATTGATTTTCGCAGTTAACTAGAAATGACTAGCTAGGTTGTGACCAAGTTTTTCAATTGTCAAAAACCGTAAAGTTTGTTTGTTGTTAATCTTTCTATGTTGGATTAACTTAAAGTAACAATAGCCTTTTCCTCAAATAATGTTTTATGTTATGAGTATTAATTTGAAAAAACAATATTCTCTCTCTCAAATAATGTTTTATGTTATCGTTATACTTGTAAAAATGTTTACAGGAGTTGAGGTTGTTAACACCAAACTTGTTGGGAAATTGACATAGAGTCAATGTAGCTTATATATACTCAAAATATTTTAACATTGCACGGACAATGCTCCTCTAGTAGAAAGAGAGAGTTAAGACAAATAAAATAATTTTGAGTTCTCAAACTTATTAATTATACAAAAAAGAACAATTTTATGTCGAAGGAAAGTAATTATTTTGTTGAGCTTTAGATTTTTCAGTAAATTTTGTTGAGCTTTAGATTTTTCAATAAATTCAGAGTTATACGATGTTGTTGAATTATTACATCTTAGAGGAGACAAATCAAAAATTATATTGCTGAATTTGAATAGATTAAATGCAGTGCACTTGAATCTCTTTAACGTGAGCAAAATATTTGTATCTCAATTTAAATATTTATTTATTTTAATTAATTTTATTTTTAACTATTAATTATAAAAATAATATATTTTTCAATACTTTCTTAAATTTCATATCAATTGAATTATTAGAATATCAAATTCGAAAAAGTAACACTAGTAAAAAAAGAAGGCAAAATGTCCTATTGGACTCCTGTACTATGCCAGTTTTGTAAGTTACACACTTCTACTTACATGTTTGTCATCTGGATCTGTGAACCTATAAAAAAACAACATTTCGCACCCTTTGACCGTTGACCTTGCCTATGTGGCAAGGTCATGGTAACTAGGACAAAGAGAGTGCAATCACTCGCCTAGGGGTGCGAGTGGGGGACAATTTTTAGCCAATTTTACATTAAAATAATTTTAAAAAAATAAAAATAATATTAAAATTTTTAAAAAAAATGAAAAAAGGGTCCCTTTTTTTCCTTCATCTTTAAAAATTTAAAAATATTTAAAATATTTTAAAATTTTAAAAATAATTTAAAAATATTTTTAAAATTAAAAAAAAGATTAAAAATATTTTTAAAATTTTTAAAAAAATTAAAAAAAGATCCTTTTTTTCCCTTCATCTTTTTAAATTTAAAATATTTTTAAAATAATTTAAAATACTTTAAAAAGATTTTAAAAAATAAAAAATCATTTTAAAAATTTAAAAAAATTATACTTTTTTCCCTCCCGACCCCACCCCAGCCACCCCCACACCCCCCAACCCATCCTTTTTAATTTAAAAATATTTTTAAAAATTTAAAATTTTTTTCCCACCCCACCCCCCTCTCCAGCTCCACCCCCTACCCAGTCTCCCCCACCCCCACACCCCTCAACCCCTTCTTTTTTTCCTCCATCATTTTTAATTTAATTTTTTTAAAAAAAAATTAAAAATACTTTTAAAATTTAAAAGTAATAAACTTAAATTTTTTTTCCCAACCCCCCCCCCCTCCAGCCCCTTCCTACCCCACCCAGCCTTACCCACCCTTCTCTCCCAGCCCTCCACCCCACCCCAGCCCGTCCCCAGCCCACCCAAAACCACGTAACCCCTCCCCCTTCCCTAGCCCCCCACCCCACCCAGCCCATCCCCATCCCACCCAGCCCCACGCAACCCCTTCCTCCAGCTCCCTACCTCACCCAACCCCTCCCTCAGCCCCCCACCCTCCCCCTCCCCCAACCCCCCACCCCACCTAGCCCAACGCAACTCCCTCCCCCAGCCCCCCACCCCTACCCCACCCAGCCCCTCCCTCCACCCCAGCCCCACCCAGCCCCTGCCCCCACAATTAATTTAAAATAAATATTTTAAATATGTTAATCATATTTAAATTAATTAATTAAAATTTATTTAAATTAGGTAAGAATTTTAAATTTGATAATTTAATTAATTTAAATAAAATAATTAGTTAAGATTTTTAATTAATTAATTTTTTACTAATTTAAATTTAAAATTTAAATTAATTAATTAAATTAATTTTAATATTTAATTAGTTTTAATGTAATATTTTTTTTTAAAATGATATTATTCAAATTTTTCTACAATTTATAATTTTTTCTTATTTAATTAAATTAATTTTAATATTTAATTTGTTATGTAGCATTTTAAAAATGACTTGGAATTTAATGTAATACTTTTTTTTTAAATGACATGGTAGATGACGTGACATGCGTGACAGATGACATGACACACGTGGCATCTGATGTGACAACTGACATGGGAGAGTGTGTTACACTCTCCAAAAAAGTATTTAAAATATAACTTTTTTGTGAGTTCGGAAATCCAGATAACAAATATATAAATAGAAATATTCAATTTATAAAACTAACATGATACGTAGGTCCAATAAAACATTTTGTCATAAAGTGGAATAAAATAATAAGCCCTTTGTGAAGATGAAAGGTTATGTTTTTGGTTATTGTGTGGGACATAAAAGTGAGAAAAGAAAGATCGTACCGTCCGTCTTGCACTTGAATATGTCCTTCCTCACATATTTCCTCCACCGAATGAAATTAGTGCCCTTTTATGGGACCCAAATAATGAAGAAGAAAATGACATACCTAATATGCCTTCGTCAATCCTCCCATCCTTTTTCCTGTCCTTTCCCCGTACGGCATTTGCTCCTACCTCTTTTTACCCTTCTACCCTTTTCTATATTCTGACTAATACTAATATCCACTACTTTCCTGTTCTCTTTTTAAGCATTTTTAGCCAACCAAATGTTAGAAAAATCATATTATTATTAGTGTCTGATTAAAATACTGTCTTAAAAATTTTGAAATGTTTAATTAAAATATTTAAACATGATTTAATTCAAGTGTCTGAATAATTTTTTTTTTCTTCTGATTTAGCCACAGAAAATTGAATGCAAGTGAGAAATATTATTACCAACAAGTTTGGATTGTTCGAAAAACAATACATTTGATTATAGTGTTGCAACACAAATAATCTAATAGTAAATATTTGTTTAATTACATAATATATGGTGAAAAATATATATCAAATATTTATATCACTATCAAATATATAAAATTTATATATAAACTATCGACTAATTATTTATCAAAATGAGATAGAGAGAGTAACTCCATATCATGGATGAATTCTCCAAACAAACTAAGAGGTACATAGGTCTTTCAAGCAAAAATAAAAAATGAAAAAATTGGGTGGTGGTGTCTTTCAAGAAAATGTAAAAATCATCAAGGACAATAAAGTAATTAAAACATTTTCTCATCTTCTTCCTCACTCCGTTTGTTCTCTATCAGCTGTTGCTTCTTAATTTTCCTAGACTTCTTTATATCATCAAATTCACATGAACACTACAATATTACATCTCCACCTCCCAATCTTCCTCTAAAAAGTTCCACTTAAAAATTTCTTTTTATCCAAATCTAACCCACAATTTGCTTGCAAGAACCATAAAGGTCCAATCTTGGCAAACAATGAAGAAGCAAAAGCAAATTTCACAATCCAATTACAACCCATTTGATTTTCTATCCGAAGAAATTGTCTTTTCAATTCTTGATTGTCTTAGTGACAACCAATTTGACAAAAAATCATTCTCACTTGTTTGTAAATCATTTTTTGCTATTGAATCCTACCATAGGAAAACCTTGAAACCATTTAGGCCAGAACACTTAACAAAGATTCTTAACAGATACCCACAAATTACCAATCTTGATCTTTCCCTTTGTCCAAGAATTACAGATGGAACACTAACAGTTATAGCTAGTTTATGTAAAGAAATGTTGAGGTCAATTAATCTTTCAAAGTCTAAGTTTTTTACCCATGTGGGATTGTCTAATTTAGTGATGAATTGTGGGAATTTGGTTGAGATTGATTTGTCAAATGCTACTGAGTTGAAGGATGTGGGTGCTGCTGCATTAGCTGAGGCAAAGAATTTGGAGAGGTTGTGGTTGGTGAGGTGTAAGTCTATAACTGATATTGGACTTGGGTGTATTGCTGTTGGATGTAGAAAGTTGAGGTTGATTAGTTTGAGATGGTGTTTGGGTGTTGGTGATCTTGGTGTTGGTTTGATTGCTGTTAAGTGTAAGGAGATTCGTAGTTTGGATCTTTCTTATCTGCCGGTAATGGAGCTTTTCTTCCCTTGGAGTTTTGTATATTCCGTTCTTTTACTATTTGCTATTGTTGTTATTATTTGTTGTTTCTTGTACTTACGTTGCTATCTACTATTTTTGTTATTATTTTTGTTTCTTGTACTTCCGTTACTTATTTTTCGTGATTGCTATGGACTATTGGTTCTCGAGCTGAGGGTCTAGTGGAAATAACCTCTCTATCTCTGAGGTAGGGATAAGGTGGGCGTAGACTCTACTTTCCCCATACCCCACTTTGTGGAACTACACTGGGTATGTTGATGTTGTTGTTCTTTTGTGTTGTATATTATTTTGGATTGTGAGTTTGTTAGGGAGCCTGAGGTTGCTATCTGCGTCTGTTCCTTTTCAAGTCTATAACACTGTTTATGTTTTTTCAGTGTAAAATTATTCGTCTAATACAGTTCATTTGTGCATGTTTAGCCCATATGTGAGTTAATTGGTCGGTGTTCAGTTGATAATACTCTTCAGGTTAAATGATTTGCTTGGTGAATTAGATGTGTGTGTTCATGTTGTGTATCAGTAATCGCCAGACGTGATGTGTGATTCTTCTTGAGTACTGCTATTTGATTTCTCATTGCCATTCTCTGCCAAGTTAGTTAGCCTATTGATGGCTTATCAGATTGACTTTTCTTTCACGAAACCCTGTTTGTGCCAGTATAAGTGAATGAGATCTCTATCTTCATAGTTACCAAAATGGTCTTGGACTCGGTTTATTTGAATTCTGATGTATTATGAATGCTTAATATGTATTTTGTGTCATAAAATAAATTTAGCATAGTGAACAAAATTTATGCAGCTTTGGGAGTGTTAACCAATGAGTTAGTAGGTACCTAGTGGATTAGTCAATGTGTGCACTGAGCTGGCCATGAAACCATCATTATAAATAAAATGCTAAGCCATATATAAATTTCTTACTGATATCCTTAATGTAGTCTATGAGAATTGTTACATCCATGTCGGAGTGTGTGCTGACAAGGGATCAAGATAAGGAGTGGCAGGCTTTTTGGTTCGCAAGCTTCTGAATAAGGGGTGCACATGACACCTTAGGCAAATTCACGTCAGAATGGAAAAGAGAAACTTCATGAGGATATTCGGGGCAAAATTATTTTTTATTCTCTATCCTTGGGGTGGAGGTGGGCGTGGGGGACTTCATGAGTTTGCATTTGTCTCAGGTTCAAATCTAGATGATTCCTTCCCATCTGTACAAGCTTTGGTAGGCAAACTTACCCGGTAAGATTGCTGGTGGGAGGTAGCAAGTACCTGATGGGTATGCGGAAGCTGGCCAGGGAACCAACAACAACAACAAACCCAGTGTATTCCCACAAAGTTGGCCAGGGAACCAACGTCATAAAAAGGAAAAAGACAAGGGCTGACATCTCACCAATGGCTTGAGCTCAATGCTGATTTTTTTGAAATTGAACAGAAGATGAAATTTCATAGAAAATGAATTATTTAAGATTATTGAACATTTGCTAATATTCTTAGGTTGTCTTCGTTAAGTTTATCCCGTGCATTGTGCTTTTTCTACTTGGGAGATACACAAGTACCGGAAAAATGGCTGCTTATGCACTTTACACATCTCTTGCAGTTCTGGCCTTGAGTTTGTCGAAAAGAAAACTTAGTGCAGATTTCAGCTATTGAATCCTAATGAACACCTCTGCTCTACATTCCGATGTATCTTCAGATGAATAAATGAATGTTCTCTTATTATACTCATCCTGGATGACTTTAAAGTTATTGGAGGTTTTATGCTGTAGAGCATCTATCCATATTCTCTCGATATCTGCACACCTCGTAAGGATAGTGTGAGACCTAGCACAATTTCTTCGTGCTTTTTTGCACCTTGGTTATTTGTCTAATGTGTAGGTCTCAGTTACATCTGGTGACCATCACGGCATGCTCCTTTTTTCATTACTTAGTATGGGAAGTTCTTGTTCATGTGCTTTCGAAGTCCTTTCTCGACTTATATATTTACCAAGACGTGGATATAGCTTAGATGGAGGGACATAGACAGTGAAGATTCATATAGCGAACCTCAACTTGCTTGAGATTAAGGCGTGGTAGTAGCTGTTGGTCCTGCAGTTTACCACAACTTTGGTTCCGAACTTTAATTCCAGATGCACCAAATTTCCAGTGACTGGCTGTTTTTATGAAGTTGTTATATGTAGTCTGTTTCCATTATCTGTTATTACATCCGATCTCTTTTTCCTTCCTTTTTTTGTTTTTGTCTAGGCTTTCTTTTATGATCATACCATAATGTGTTGATCTTCTTATTACACAGATCACTAATGAATGCTTATCATCAATCTCAAAACTGCAATATCTTGAAGATTTGGTTCTAGAAGGTTGTTATGGAATTGATGATGACAGCCTTGCATCCCTCGAGCAAGGCTGCAAGTCACTGGAGGTATGTACTTTGGAAGACTCTGTTTTACAGACTTTAATTCTCATATTTGTCTCCGTGAGAAAAAAGATGAAACATAAAAAATAAAGATGATTATGATGTGTGAAATTTGCCAAAAGCACCCAGGGATTAGCTCAGGTTAGGGACTTGTAACTTAGGTCACAAGTTCGAGTCCCGTGTCAAGCTAAATAAGTCCAATATTTTAATGGAGAAGCATGGTGCGAGCCCATTACTTTGGAGTTTCAGAGGCTTTGGTCCTAAAGGTTGGCTCCAAATAGATTTCTCGGTCAACAAAAAAAAAATTGCCCAAAGAACTGTCATTGTCCTAGCTTCAAGCACTACTTCTTTAGATGTACAAATATATGGCTTTTTTCCCAATTGCCCAGTCAATAATTGGATAGCCACTGTGCCAATTCCACTATAAGTACTCTGTGAAAGTTATAGAACGAGGTAACTCAGATTTTACGCACTCAGAATTTTACCTAATTGTCAGATGTCCCAAAGAAGTGGACTGTTGTGCAGCACAAGTGTTGCCCTGCATGTTTGTCTTTTTTTTTTTTTCCTTAATAACTTCTTGTTTACAAGGTACTATTGACTAATGTCAGTATACGTATGTTGGCTCTTTTCAGAAACTTGATATGTCAAGCTGTCTGAATGTTAGTCATGTGGGTTTGTCATCTCTCACCAGCTGCGCTGGATGTCTGCGGCAACTTATATTAGCATATGGTTCTCCAGTAAGGCTTAACAGACTTGAGCATCTTTCAGCAGTATGAGTTTTAATTTGCTTGTTGATTTAGGATTACTGTATTTCAGGTAACACCAGCTGTCGCAGATAGCTTGCAGAAGCTTTCCAGGTTGCAATCCGTTAAACTAGATGGTTGCCAAGTTACGTGCTCTGGACTGCAGGCTATTGGAAATTGGTGTGTTTCACTTAAAGAACTGAGCTTAAGTAAATGTCTGGGAGTGACAGATGAAGGTCTCTGCTCCCTCGTAACAAAGCATAAAGATTTGAGGAAGCTTGATATTACTTGTTGCCGCAAGATAACTCACGTATCAATTTCCCATATAATGAATTCCTGTGCCCTCCTTACATCTCTCAGGATGGAGTCTTGTACTCTCGTCCCAAGAGAAGCTTTTGTTCTAATTGGACAGCGCTGTCAGTACCTTGAAGAGCTTGACCTTACAGACAACGAAATTGATGATGAAGGTTACGCTTTTGCCCTAAAGGTCTCAGGCTTAGGTTGTAATTTCAGCATTCCACCTTTTGTATCTAATGTTGTCCTACATATGCAGGGCTGAAGTCCATTTCCAAGTGTGTCAGCCTTTCCAGCTTAAAGTTAGGGATCTGCCTGAATATAACCGATCAGGGTCTTATCCACCTTGGCATGTCCTGCATAAATCTTAAGGAGCTTGACTTGTATAGGTATGTATTCCACAGTTCATGGGCCGCTATTTGAGATAGAGCAACTATATATCTTTGCAATTTCTTTTGACATTATTTTCTTTTTGGTGATGGATTGAGATAACTCACTTTTAAGTATAGAGTACAAGAGATCAAGTGTGCTGATTACTGGGTTATTCTCGACAGGTCTGCTGGAATTTCCGACTTGGGACTATTAGCAATTGCTCGTGGTTGTACTGGCCTTGAAATGATCAATATTGCCTATTGCAATCAGATTACCGATGGCTCGTTCATATCTATATCAAAGTGCTCAAAGTTAAATACACTCGAAAGTCGGGGTTGTCCTTTTGTCACATCTTTAGGTCTTGCAGCTGTTGCTGTGGGATGTAAGCAACTTACCACACTAGACATCAAAAAGTGCCAGAACATTGATGATGCCGGAATGATTCCACTTGCTCACTTCTCGCCAAACCTCAAGCAGGTAACTTGAGTTTCTCTTTTGTTGATATTGACGAACTGGCGCATTGACATCTAATATGATCTGGCTATCTGTCAATACACAGATAAATTTATCCTACACTTCAGTGACCGACGTGGGGCTGTTGTCTCTTGCCAGCATCAGCGGTCTACAGAACATGACAATCCTGCACCTCAAGGGTTTATCTCCTGGTGGACTAGGAGCTGCACTGTTGGCTTGCGGTGGACTTACTAAAGTTAAGCTGCAGACATCATTTAAATCATTGTTACCACAACCTCTTCTTCAACATTTAGAAGCCCGAGGTTGTGTCTTCCAATGGAGAGAGAAACCATTTCAGGTATCTTTCTCATATTGATTCTAACCTTTTCTTTCTCTAAAAATATGTAAGGTACTTCTTTGGTTGTCAGAATATATCATAGTGTGAATCAATTAGAATTTTGCGTATTTTAGCTAAAGATGAGGTAGTTCTGGTTTGTTTGATCTAAGGGGTTAATGCAGCTTCAGAGCCTTTCATGTTTGACATTTGATTGAGACAATAAAAAAGGAGTTATAGCTTTGATCTGATTATATTTGTTGTAATAATGAAAATATCGTGTTTTGCTCGATCTAAATCATAATTTATCTTACTCCTATTGGTTAAACACAGGCCGAAGTAGATCCAACATGCTGGAAAATTCAGCTGGACGATTTAGAGTGAAGATTCAAGGCGTCTGCTTGAGCCATTTATGCCAGTGTCCTATGGTGAAATCGATCGTCGGCCCGAGCACTTCATCAGGCAAGGTGCATTGTTTATGGTGACCGTTTTCCCTGTTTAGTGTGTGCAACTTGTCCGTCTATATTCGCTAATTGCTTCGTAAATTCCAAGACAGAAACTCGTCGGCCATTCAGCATTTACCTGGCATAAAATCAATTTTGTCAAAAATGTTTGTGTGGAGATTAAACAGATCGAAAAAGCATATTTATACTTTGATTTGAGCTCTATAGTTGGTTTGCGAATGTCTGTTGCTCTTGACTACACTTTTATTTCACATATGGTTACTTCAAATTTACTCTCGATTGAACAGTTATTTGGTGCAAGTAGCTCTGGCTGTACCTTTATCTTAAGACTCTAGTTGATACGATTAAGACGAAATACTATGGATTTATTACCGACTCTGTTAGAACTTAGACCATAAAGTAATTCCTTAAAGTAGGATCAAGGCATTTGTAATTTTCAGAAATTGAAGAGCAAGTAATTAGTATACTTCAATCACTTTGAGGTCAAAGTTGTGCGGACTATCAATGTATTAAACTTATCAGTCGTATAATAAAACATTGTTAAGAGTGATGGAGGATATACTTAGAGACGTTATGTAAAGGTGACAAATTAAAGAACCAATTTTGATTTACATCGATGATCTATAACAAACGTTATATTTTTTCTAAGGAGATTGATGAAAATTATGAATAGGAGAAGGATCTCTGTGTGATATTCCTTTTTTTTTCCCCAAAAGAATATTTATTTAACAAACATCCTGATGGATGGTGCATGCAGGCCCACATCACCTACGATGAGATGTGTAATCGTAGTAGCACTAGTACCTTACCAAAAAAAAATAAAAAATCGTAGTAGCACTAGTAGATACGGCAGTAGAATTATTAACTTGAGAAACCTAACTTGTCTAGATATAGTAGCCTTCGTATCCATAGTGGTGGTTCCATCAACGTCTTCACATCAGTGGTGGCTTCTTTTGATCCTGCAGCTGCTAGTGCATGAGCCACGTTGTTGCCTTCCCTGTAATTATGCCAGATCTGGGGACTCCCCAGAGCCTTCATAGTGCACCTGCGGCTGCTGCATTCATGGATAATATTAGAGAATACAGTGTGTGTGTGTGTTTATGCAACATTGTGATTACCTCCGTTGCATCCTTTCAATTTCAGCTATAGGAATTCTAAGGTGGAGGCCTAGTCTCTGTGTGATAGTTCACTAATTTGGAGAAGCTTATCTTTACGTGCCAAGAGAAGCTGTTTGATGAGTCATTTGAGAAGAAGAAATTCCTATGAATATACAAATTTGTTTATGTTTGATGACAGTTACAGATGTGAATAGGGTCATACCTCTCTATAATAATTATTCTCTATAACAAAATTTCGCTATAACAACCTTTGTTACAACAACATTTGTTATGTTCTCTATAATAACATTTTGCTGTTACAACAACAAAAGAATAAAACCCAAACAAACGTCAGTCCTTATAAAAAGGTTTGACTGTACATTTAGAGGAGACAAAAAGAAATTCTCTATAAGCGTGCCACGTGGGTTGTGCTATCTGTTAAGAGGCGTACCTACTGATTTTACTAATTTACTCTAGTAGTTGCCTATCAGTGAAACAAGTATGCTAACATGGTTCACTTGAGTAGTGTGTAAATAAAGAGGCAACGTTTTTACGTGGTAAACACTTGGCTCAAAAAGTCGTAAAAAACCACGACCTGTACCTTTACATGATTTAACCCCTTCTTCACTAAAACTCTTGAGCCTCAACAATCAACAAATTACAAGACTATTGTAAGCTAGGAATTAAACTCTAACTCCTACTTCTACAATAACACAAATCTTCCCAACATGAGTGTTCCCAAGTTTTCGAGTTCCCAAACTTGAAGACAATAGTTCTAACTCAGTTTATACTTCACTGAGACTAGAATTACAATTCATTACAACTCAAGAACCAACCTATTACACAAAGCCTAAGACTCTAGGTAAAGAAATAGGTTATTCTTATGACTCTTTCAAGTTGTAGAACAGATTCGCTGGTTGGTGCTTTTCTAGTTTTGTGCGTGAGTGAAACTCTTTTAGATAGTTTCTTCTATTTAAGACAACTCTGATGAAGTCCTGCAGATCATATAATATTCTTTTTTCAATAGGATTCTATCAAATAGTTTTACTCCTTGTTGCATTGTATCTCCTTGACAGAGTAGGACTCCTTTATTTGCTCACTCTTCAAGTGTTGTGTTTATCTTTCTTTCAACCTCTTTTCTGCATGTGATAAGCGTAGAAAGCATATATGAATTTCCTTGCTTATCCACTCCTGACTTTACGCATTATCAGCCTTGCATCTACTTCAATGTTCTTTACATGTGAGGACCAACATGACTAACATGTTTCACTAACATATGTCAATCATCAAAACTTCTTTGCTCTAACAAATTCTCCTTTTTTAATGATGACAAACCACACAGCACATGTTTCACAACATCACAACATCATAGCAATACTTCTCAAATTTCTGACATACTCAATAAAAAAATAAAGCACAAGAACACTAGAAAACAGGTTAGTCATTGAGTTATAAACATTGCACAATAAACAGTTTAGTCATTGAGTTATAACATTGCACAATCTAATACTTCCCCCTTTTGACATCATCGAAAAGCAAGGCCCAAAGTCAGAAAAATGTTGTTTAATAATCCATGACCACTGGGTTATCACTAAAACAATCAAAATTTTAAAGCAAAATACCAACATGCATTAAGTAAAACAGAAGCAGAACACAAAAAATAATCTAGTCCATTTAATTCAGAAGCAAGATACAAATAAGAGTACCAAAAACTGATAAGGAAGAAACAACAGAAACAAAGGCAATCCTAGGTACTAAGGAGGTAACTAAGGAGAGGAAGCAAAGGGAATGAGGGTAGTCAACTTTCGCACGATTTCAACATTTGTAGCTTTTTCACTCTCAATGGTAGCTTGAAGAGAAGCAATCTGAGCTTGAAGTGCCTGTTTTTCAGCATCATGAGTTGCTTAAGAAGCCTCCAGTTCAGTATGAGCAACCTCTAATTCAGCAGTTTTAACTGCAAGTGCATTCCTCAAATGTTGCACAGGATTATCAGCACTCCTCATTGAAACATGTAGCTCCATATGGTTCACAGTCCCTATAACATCTTTGGTGATCTGCATGGACCACACTTGGACAGGCACTCTAAACTCTTCAAATATTGGGGTGAGCCAAAATTCATAAGGAAGAGCATGACCATTCACTTCTTTGAGGAGAACCCTTTGCATGTGCTGTAGAATAATCCTAGGCAGATCAATTTTCACCTCAGTACTAGCAACTCCATGAGAGTAAGTAAGATCAAGAAAATCAACTACTGTCCTTCCTTGCCAGGGGTGATCGTCTTGTGAACAACATCAAAGTAGAGGCGATGAAAAGGAGACATCTCTCTCTTGAGAACTCTACGATGATTGACCAGTTGAGGATTTCCAAAAAACTTATGAGATATATCAAGGGCTGATGCAATATTGTCAAGAGGAGGCCAAGTGACCTTGACATAGTGACCCCACCCCCCTGGAGGAAGGTGTAGAATTCTAGCAATATCAGCAGCATAGAGATTTATAGTGACCCCTCGAACAGTGGTAGAAAACATCTCACCAATAGCAACCCCATTGGCATAGAACTCATAGACATCAGATTTGGCAAATTTCCTTTGTAAGTCACCTTGAAGAAATAAGTGTGACCACCCTTGGACCTCTAATTTGGTTAACAATACATTCGTATCAGCACCCCCAAATCCACTAACAACATGTCCTCTAGCCAGCTTACACTTTTGAAAATGCAGATAATGGTCTGTAGGAGAGTCCTGATTGGCAGAGGATTCATGAAACTCAAAATTTGAATCTAACTCAGCAGGAGTATCAGGAGGTGAGTCAGACTCAGAAGAATCGGAGGGAACAGGTTTGGTAAACTATTTCTTCGAACGGGTGGATGATTTCTATGGAGTGGGTTTGGAAGATGATGAGGATTTTGAGGCAGGGGCGGACTTTGGCTTAGATGAAGGTGTACGAAAAACAGAGGGTTTTGGAATTGTGCGTTTCACTGTCTTTTCTTTACACACTGAACGAAACAGTATATCTAGAGAGGAGAAAGAGGGAGGAGGAGGAGCAGATGTAGCAACACATTTCCTCTAGCTTGCTTGAAGGGCTTCAGCTGAAGAAGCTTCTTCCCATTATTTTTTCCCACGAGTGTGAGGAGTTCTAGGAACGGCTATAGAGGGATTAGGTTCAACAGGATTTTGATCTTCAACAATAATGGGAGAGGAAGAATGCTTTTTCTTCGAGTGAGACCTTAATTTTCTTGGAATCAAACTTGCAATTGGAACATTATCGGGATCAATAATTTGGAGAGGAATAGGATATAGTGAAGTGGGTTGAGGAATGGATTGAGAACTGGAAGAAAATTGAGAAAATGTGTTTTTGAGATTTTTGAAAGCGACGAAATCGGATAATTTAATTGGAATGGTAGTGGAATGGGAGGTGTTGTGTTAGCAATAGGATAGAGAATGAGAGTTGTAGAAGAAGAAGTAGAGGAGGCTGAAGATGGAGCTGAGGACGATGATGCCATAGTGAGAAGGAAAGACTGAGTTTTTCTTATTTGTGCGATGGTGAACGAATGAGGTGAGAGGGAGAGAGAAACAACTATAAAAAAAGAGAAAAGAGGTTGAAACATAAAGGAGAGGGATCTGGTGGGTGTCAGGATAATAATGAAGAATTGTAGTGGTGATGGGATTGATGTGGCAGTCTTTTTGAAAATGGACTCTTGAGAATTGGCGGTTTTAGACAAATATAAGGAACCAAAAGGGCAAACCTGTTTCTCCTTAGTCAATTTTAGATAAACTAGTAATCATACCTGAACTCTTTAACATTTTGAATAAAATTGCTTTAGGTGTTCCAACATCACTGTAAAATTCAAATACACGAAGGTTAGATCACTCAAAATTCTGGAATTAAGACACAACTAATTAATCAACAAAAATCTCAAGAAGTCATCAACTTTTCTAGTCAATCATTGAGGGAGATTTATGCAATCTTAATCATCCCCAAGGCTAACCTATTTTTTTCAAAGTGTTCCTTGCTTAATGCCTTAATGAATATATCAACAATTTGTTCTTCAGTGGAACAGAACATGATTGATATAAGATCTTTTTTCAACATTATCTCTAAGAAAGTGATGTCTTATATCAATATGTTTAGTTCTTTTATGTTGAATAAGATTCTTTGCAATATTTATGGCACTTGTATTGTCACAAAAAATAGGAACACATCCAACATCCACACCAAAATCTATGAGTTGTTGTTTAATCCACAACAATTAAGCACAACAAGATCCAGCAGCAACATACTTAGCCTCAGCAGTAGACAGTGCTACTGAGTTCTGTTTCTTCGTGGACTAAGTAATGAGACATGATCCCAGGAAGTGTGCCATGCCTGTGGTATTCTTCCTGTCCACTAAGTCATGAGTCATGTTCATGTTTGTCGAGCCAAAGATAATATCATCAACATATACCTGCACAATCAACTGATCTTTTCCATTAGATTTCAAGAAAAGTGTATTGTCAAATTTACCTCTAGTATGACTATGCTCCAAGAGAAATTTTGACAATCTTTCATACCAAGCTCTTGGAGCTTGTTTGAGACCATACAAAGCCTTGTCAAGCTTGTATACATAATCAGGAAACTCCTTACTCTCAAATCCTGGTGGTTGTTTGACATACACCTCATCTTTGAGAATCCCATTCAAGAATGCACTCTTAACATCCATTTGATAGAGAATGAATTCCATATAAGCAACAAAAGCTACAAGAAACCTAATTGCTTCAATTCTAACTACAGGAGCAAAAGTCTCATCAAAATCTATGCCTTCTTTTTGATTGTATTCTTGGACCACCAATCTTGCCTTGTTTCTTGTAACTGTTCCATGCTTATCAACCTTATTTCTATACATCCAATTAGTCCCAATCACTGTCCTGTCTTTTGGAAGAGGAACTAAGTGTCATACTAATATTTTGCTTCACTCAAACTGGTTTAACTCCTCTTGCATGGCTATGATCCAATCAACGTCAAGAAGTGCCTCATTCACCTTCTTTGGTTCAATTTCTGACAAAAATACTTTAAAAGCATACATGCTCCTCAACTCTAACCTTGTAGTGATCCTAGAAGTGAGATCAGTGAGCACATTTTCAATAAGATGAGATCCTTGATATTTGTATCCTTTTGGAACCAATCCTTGTAAAGTACTGAAATACTGTGATTATTTTGAGTTGAGGTGATTGGAGGTTTAGTTCCCCCTGTCAGTGTGCCTCCAGTAATTCTCCCTGTCGCGGTGCCTCCAAGTTTGACACCTTCAGTTGATGGACCATGTTGAGCAACTTGTTCCTCAGAATCACTTCCTTCTTGCATGTTAGTCTTAGCACAAGATTCGTCAAATACTATATGCACACTTTCTTCAACATAATTTCTTCTGTTGTTTAACACCCTATATGCTTTGCTATGATGTGAATAACCTAGGAAGATTCCCTCATCACACTTAGCATCAAATTTTTTCAATTAATTTTTTCCATTATTATGAAGGAAAACATTTACAACCAAATGTTTTGAAACGAGAAATATTAGACTTTCTTCCTTTCAGTAATTCATAGGGAGTCTTTTCTAGAATAGGTCTGATCATGCATACATTATGATATATGCAGCAGTATTGATTGCCTCAGCCCAAAGGTTTTTAGCAAGATTTCCTGCAATCATCATTGTCTTAGCCATATCTTCCAAGGTCCTATTTTTCTTTTCTACTACATTTTGTTGAGGTGTTCTAGGAGTAAAGAAGTTGTGATCTATACCATTTGAGGAACAGAATTCTAAAAACTTGACATTTTCAAATTCTATACCATGGTCAGACCTCATGGAAATTAGAGAAGTGCTTAGTTTCTTTTCAATTTTCTTGATGAATATAGTTAAGACATCAAAGGAATCTTCTTTGGAAGCTAGAAACAATGTCTAGGTAAATCTGAAATAATTATCAACAGTCATAAAAACATACCTTTTTCCTCTTCTGCTTTGAACTCTCATTGGTCCACACAGATCCATATGGATTAGGTCAAGGCACTTGGTTGTGCTGACATGGTTTTTTGACTTAAAAGAAGATTTTACCTGCTTCCCCCTTACACAGGCACTACATACCTTTTCTTCCTTAAACGTGGTTTTGGGCAAACCCAATACCATATCTCTGGAAGAAAGTATGTTTAATTGTTTTAGACTTGCATGTCCAAGTCTCCTGTGCCAGAGGAGGGGATTATTTTTTATAGCATTTAGGCAGGTTAGCTCTGTTCCTGGCATTCCCATTATGTCAGCTTTGTACACATTCTTGTATCTTCTTGCAGTGAGCACAATCACCTTGGTGTCCATTCTCTTGACTTTGACTCCTGCAGAAGTAAAAACAACTTCGTTAACTTTATTACACAATTGTGATATGCTAAGCAGGTTGTGCTTCAATCCTTCCACAAGGTAGACATCCTCCAATGTTCTTGATTCAGATGTGCCAATCTTCCCAACTCTAGTAATGATTTCCTTTTTGCCATCACCAAAAGAAACTCCTCCTCTATTTATTTTGGAGAATGAAAGGAACTTTTTCTTATCACCAATCATGTGTCTTTAGCAAGCACTGTCCAGGTACCAATGCTTTTTGCTTCCTTTCACTTTCTCCTACAAGAAATCGATGGTTAGATTTAGGAATCCAAACAAGCTTGGTCCTATTTTATGAATAAATGGATGAATTAAATTTCTTTTAGTCCATGCAGGCAACAGGTAACGTGACCTGTTTCTCTGACTAATATTAGTTTCCTTTTTCTTGGTCTGAGAGAATTTATTTGCCAGATTTAGACTGCTAGATCTGCTTTTGGCAACAACAGGACATTCAGTGGTCGAATGTCCAAGATTACCATAGATATAGCACAAGTCTTGAGGATCATCAAGACTTCTGTGAAAACCCAGACCTGCTTTTTCACTGTGATTTCTTTCACTCAACTTATGAACAATTCTTGAAAAATTTGTCCACCTGTTTGCTCTTTCAAGATCAAGTTTCAGTTTAGAGACTTCTTAACTCAGTTTATTAACCATGTCTGTTGCATCATTATACTCTGTTTTGTACTTGACTAATTCAAGTTCAATATTTTCCTGTTCTTTACACTTAACCTTTTTTCCTTTCTTAGTGAGTGTCAATTTTAGGACTTCAGACTTAAGATCATTGTTTGAATAATCGAGTTGCGCAAGGGCAGTTTTCTTCTTCAATAGTGTTCTTGCAAGCTTCTAAATCAATGAGGTCAAATTTGAGACTTGCAATACTGTTGAACAACTCATCCCTATCAGAAGTTAATTCTTGGAAATCATCAATTAGTGCACTCATCAAGGAAACAAATTTAGTTTTAGAGAATAAATGCAATTTTTCTTTAAGTTCAAGTATACTTACCTCAGAAGCATCATCATCTTCCTCCAAGTCTGAATCTCCAATAACCATGAATGCTGTTTTGTCAATTTCATCATCATCTGAATCAGATCCCCAAGCGGCTACCATAGCATATTCTTTCTTCTTCCCCCTTTTGCTTTTTTCTTTCAATTCTCTTTTAGCCTTTTCCCTTTTCCATTCTATTTCCCAGGACAATCCCTGATCTGATGATCAGTCTTACTACACTTATAGCATCCATTTGGATTGTCATTGGAACGTTTCTTGCTACTTGTTTCCTTTTTCTTTCTAAAGAATTTGCTGAAGTTCTTAGTTATGAAGACAATTTTTTCCTTGTCAAGTTCAATTTCTTCATCACGGTCTGAAGCCCTTCAAAGCCAAGATTTTCTCAGGGGCTACTTGTTCTTTGATTCCATCAATTTCCATTTCATAAGTCCTTAGATTTCCTACTAGTTCGTCCAGTGTCATATGTGTGAGATCCCGTGCCTCCCTAATAGCAATCACTTTAACATTTCATTTCGATTTAGGCAGTATCCTCAACACCTTTTCAACTTGTTCCCCAACAGAGATGACTTTTCCCAAAGAAGTCAACTCATTTGTCAAAGCAGTAAGCCTTGTCATCATTTCATGTAAGGATTCATTCTCCTTCATTTTAAAAGCTTCATATTCAGTAAAAAGAAGAGCAACTCTAAATTTTCTTACCTGAGAGGTACCCTCATGTGCATTTACCAGGGCATCCTAGATTTGCTTAGCAATGGTACAGTTTGACACTCTATTATACTCAGCCGGTCCTAGTCCACAGACTAATGTTCTTAGCCTTAGCATTTTTCTTTAATGTCACTAAGTCGTCATCAGTAAATTTATTTCTTACCTTTTTGACCTGTTCACCATTTTCTAACTTCATTGGAATAGTAGGACCATCAGTGATCCTGTCTCACAACTCATAGTCTTCTCCTTGAATAAACATTTCCATCCTAGCTTTTTACCAGATGAAGTGAAAACCGTCAAAGAGTGGAGGTTTAGTGGTTGATTGACCTTCATTGTGACCAGTAGGTGGTGCGAAATTCATCATAGTGATCTTTTCTTAGGAGTTAACCTTATTTAAGACAATCTAGCTCTGATACCACTTGTTAAGATGAGTACCTACTGATTTTACTAATTTACTCTAGTAGTTGCGTATCAGTGAAACAAGTAAGCGAACGTGGTTCACTTGAGTAGAGTAAATAAAGAGACAGTGTTTTTGCGTGGAAAACACCCAACTCAAAAAGGTGTAAAAAACCACGACCTGTACCTCTACAGGATCTAACCCCTTCTTCACTAAAACTCTTGAGCCTCAACAATCAACAAATTATAAGACTCTTGTAAGCTAGTAATTAAACTCTAACTCCTATTTCTACAATAACACAATCCCAAGATGAGTGTTCCCAAATCTTCGAGTTCACCAACTTGAAGACAATAGTCCTAACCCAGTTTATACTTCACTGAGACTAGAATTACAATTCATTACAACTCAAGAACCAACCTATTACACAAAGCCTAAGACTTTAAGTAAAGAAATAGGTTGTTCTTATGACTCCTTCAAGTTGTAGAACGGATTTGCTGATTGGTGCTTTTCTTGTTTTGTGCGTGAGTGAAACTCTTTTAGATAGTTTCTTCTATTTAAGCCAACTCTGATGACGTCCTGCAGATCATCTAATCTACTTTCTTCAATAGGACTCTATCAAGTAGTTCACTCCTTGTTGCATTGTATCTCCTTGACAGAGTAAGACTCCTTTATATGCTCAATCTTCAAGTGTTGTGTTTATCTTCCTTTCAACCTCTTTTCTGCATGTGATAAGCGTTGAACGCATATCTAAATTTCCTTGCTTATCCACTCCTGACTTTACGCATTATCAGCCCTGCATCTACTTCAATGTTCTTCACATGTGAGGACCAGCATGACTAACATGTTTCATTAACATATGTCAATCATCAAAACTTCTTTGCTCTAACACTATCAATCTCACTAATGTTTAATGGCAGAAACCACAGAGAGGGCAATCCCATTTATCACCTCGAATTGGTCAAAATATGCAAAATTTATTACTTTTCTTGGAGGATTAGATCTTGTTCTGCGGGCAATTATCTAACTAACTATTCGTCATTTTGGTTCAAAAAGTACCAGTGGTAGAACTTAACTGCACGACTTACATTGCATGTATAACTTTAATTTTCAAAAAAATAATAAATCAATTTGCGCACTCCTAATTTAACAGTTGTTGATATCTTCTGTTCATAAGAAGAGCTGTTCTAATTCAGTCTAATAAACTCCATAAGATATTATACTGTCAAAAAGTTCTTGGACATTTGGAAACTTTTTACCAAGTAATTTACAATAAGAAACACTCCAAAACAGAGAGATCCGAGGAAACAAAGAGCACTCCTTTAGTCTGACGACAAATTTCTTTACGAACAGATCAATTTGCAATCTGAATTTCAACGCACGGCTATAACTTCAATCAGAATGTGATAGTTTCCTATGTTACTTACACTCTTTAAAATATCAATAGGGCATGTCGGATCCTCCAAAAGTAGTGCATTTATGAAGAATCTGATATGGGTGCGGCATCATTTTTGGAGGTCCGAGCAAAGTAAGTTATGTTTCTGTAGCTTTGATACATATGTACATGATTAAAACAGACAAAGAATTAACAACAGATGTACAGTGCCAAAATGAGGTTGATCAAAGAATTATCAGACTCGGAATATCTTAAAGATGTGAATCAGATGTAGGATTTGTTTGAGAGTTTATATCCAGAAATGAGAGCTGACACAGCCAGAGCAAAGAATGCCAAGAATTCCATGCTAATTGCCGCTACTGAAGAATCTGTGAATATGTTGTCATTATTTTCTCTCATCCTATTGGTCAGTGGCACAGCAGATGATGCAGCTGATAATAACATGTATGCTATTACCTGCAATTCACCCCCCAAAAGTAAGAAATTCGATAGATTTCATGTCTCACGATCAATTCTCAATCAAGAACGAGCCGTCAAGGCTTTGGTTTAGATAAGAGCGCAATCACGAAAGAAGCTTTTCCCACTATATTTTCAATTCAAACTTCATGCTCACTTATGAAATATGAGAGTATGGGCACGAGAATCAAGTGAAGTAGAGACATAAGAGGATCCAAAGAAAAGAAGCCAGAGAACGTTAACTGTGAGTTAAGCGCATATCATGAGTTAGAATCCTATCACAGACTAACCTAGTATTTCCTCTGTTTTGAAAAAAATGACCTCTTTTAATTTGATACGAAGTTTAAAAAAATAAAGGAATTTTAAATTTTGTGGTCTCAAATTAAGTAGGCGTTTGACTATGAAAATCACATTTTTTTTGAAGTTGGAGTTGGAATTGCTAAATATTTGTGAGGGAAGTAGGTGTGGAAAAAGAGAAACAAGTTTCACTTTGTCTTTTCCAAGTTGTATTTGGAATTTTTATGACCAAAGACCAACTTTGGAATAAAGTATAATTTTTTTGAAAAAATGAGTAAAAAATTCTTATAGCTAAACGGGCACGAAAGTTATGTCAAATGTATTAAAATATTCTTAAATCTTATGCTCTTAAATATACCATGTGAAAAGTTAAAATTAAACTGTTGTAAAAAAAAAAAAAAAGAATCATTTTTTTTTAAACTAACTAAAAAAAGAATTATTCTTTTTTAAAAAAAGAAATATTTAAGTTGAGAAAAATAGGGGATAAAAACATTACCCACCAAGATCAGCTGACATTTACTGAGATGACATACCTTGTGACTAGTGTAATATCATAATTAGGATCTAAGAAGTATGGTGTAGATGCAGCCTTACTACCTTGTGAAGACTAACGAGACTGTTTTTGATATACCCTCGTCTCAACTGACATTTTTTGGTTATAAGTATTTTTTTTTTTGAAAATTTCAGGAAAAATCGCAGCCGCTACACCCTTTGTCACAACCTCTGCCCTTCGGGTGAGCACTCTGTGGTGAGCACTCTGTAAACCCCTCACTGTGTAATAGCTCGCAAACCACACAGGAGATGTAAACCACACTAGGTAAACCTTGTGCGATGAGTTCGATTGTGAAGGCATTAGGGGTGAATCGAACCCGCGACCTCCGCTATGAAAAGTTTCCTCAAACCAACTCAACCACCCCAAGGGGACGTTATAAGTAATTTTAATCAAGCTCTTCCTTTCTTTTTTTTTTTTTTCACAAATCCTGTTGACTACTCACCACGTCTATTTGGATTCAGTTGTTCATATCAATAGAAAATGACCAACCTGATCACCAATGAAGCCAACTAAAGCTAATCTCTGCCGTGAAAAGGATTCCTTGCCAGTTGAAAGTTCATGAATTTGTCTTAGAACTTGCAATCCTGTATATAATGTGGATAGAATTGCTATAGCCAACACATACCTGTTATGATTACATCCCAAAATTCCAATTCAATTTTCGAAACTAGAAGATCATCTCCAACGAAAACAATAACAGCTACTCCTTAATCCCAAATAATACATAAACAGACATTTAAACTTGACTTCAGATGACAAGTAAATACTTCAACTTTGAGCATCTGCATCTAAACACCCCAATTCGTTTCTACTGTATTAGTTGAACACTACAACCGAAAATGTACTATTGCGCCAAAACAAAAAGTATAAAAAGTTTTATACTCCATTCGTCCCAATCTATGTGGCACTTTTCGAATTTCGAAATTCAGATAAATTTTTCTTTGATCGTAATTTTTTTAATATTTTGAATCGCTAATTATTGTGACTAATAGTGTTTTTACATATTTTCCAAATATGTAAATTTTATTTTAAAAAAGTTAAAGACTCCATGCCCGAATTCATATTCAAAATTAATAAATTGATTGACTCTCGACATTTGAACCATGCCACATAAAAGAGACAAAAGGAGTAACAACTATTCCTTAGTCCCAAATAACACATAAACAACACTCAAATTTAACCTAACTGGCAAAGAAATTGTTAACTTTGAGTATGTACACCTGTATTCCTGGATTAGTCTCTATTTGTCTGCTGCACACTCCAAACTTAACAAGTATTATTATGCCAAAAACAAAAAAGTACTAAGGGGTTGCTTGGTTGAGAAACAAGTTATATTGGGATTAGTTAACCTGAGATTAATTATGCTGGTATTATTTTTTAGTGGTTGTTTGGTTTGTAGTACTAAAAATAATATGCATTACATTCTTTTTAAGAATTGATAGTTATTTAGAAAAATACCCTTAACCTTATTTAATTTAATTATCTTCCTTCATATTAAACCAAACAAAAAAATTTGAAGTTACTTTTCTTTTCTTAACTTTAGTAGTTTCCTTTTCCTAAAGAAATTTATGTTAATATTTTTTAAACGTGTATGAAACTTTAATATTTCATGTTAAATTACTTATTTGGTCCTAAATTCTATAAAATGTTGATAATCCCATTTATTGTTAGAAAAAATTATCATTAAAAAATGTAAAAAAATAATTACTCACATTTTTTATTATTTAGTATCGTATTTGGGAGTTAAATTGTACTTTTTTAATAAATAAATTTTCAAATATTTTTAGCTATATATAAAAAATAATTTTTTATTTAATAATTAAGCATGTACTAAGTTAGAAAGAGAATGTTCAGATATTAATTACTTGTCCATGATAAATTTATTAGGAAAAAATGAAAATCTAAAGTAAGATTAATAAATATTTCTACAAAATAGAAAGACAATAAACTCTTGAATCAATTTTGAATTTGATTGTTATAAATACTTTTCACTATCATTTTTCCGTTACACATCCCTTTAGTAGCATTTAAAAGCTCATATAATTGTTCAAATATATCAAAATGAATGAAAATTTATAGAGCAATTAAAACTTAAATTAGGGATAAAATGATAAAAAAATTTAATGCGAGGACTATATATATATATATATATATATATATATAAAAGGGAGAATCTCCCTTTTTGGTAGTCCTCACAAATTTTGTATACAATTATATAGTCACACATGTTTATTGTTTGTTCCATAGGTATTGTTACATTTGTCCTAATTTATTAGTTTATGATATTTTCACCTGTATATTTTATAATTGAATTATACCTAATAGTAGTTTTTTATAGATCTCTTCTTCTTCCTTATTAGATTAATTTTTCTTTTTTACTATTTTTTATATTAAAAATTAATTATTTTTCTTATTTATTTTCGCAAATCACGAAAAATTTATAATCTTTCTATAATATTATTATTATTATTATTATTATTATTATTATTATTATTAAGTAATTAAATAAAGTATTAATAATCATTCAAATTTTTACAATTTAATTAATAAAGATAATTTTGTATTTTTACTCTTAATATATTTGATTCTTAAATTATTTGTCAACTCAAAGAAACAAGTAAAAAAGGAATTGAGAGAGTATCCTTTTCACTCTCTTTTTCATTTTACTTGATCCTTGTGCTAAAAATAAAATCCTCTTTTTACTTATTATTTTAGCAAAATCAAGAGAGATTTATTATTTTCTTTCAATATTATTGTTATTATTAAATAATTATATAATTACTTAATATAAGTGATGATCTTGGGGGTTTGATTGTCCTCACATGCCCAATAATTATCAATTATATACTTTTAAAATATAATTATCGAGATAAATAAATAAACTCCTGTTAAATAATTTTTTAATAGGAGTACCAAATCAACAAATGTAAACCAAAACAAAATGGATAGAATACATTATTTTTTTATATTTTAGTAAAATTTGTGCAACTTTAAAGTTAGAGTCTCATATTCAATCAGAGCATTTATTATTTCTTAATAACAATGCCTATTCTCTTTTCAGGTGTTGTTGGTACAAGCATATTTTTTTAATTGAAAAAAATTAATTCAAACATATTTTTCAAAAAATTAGTGTGTTTCTTACTTTTCTCTTATATTGGATATGTAAAATATTATTTAAAAACTTATATATATATAATTTAGATAAGTACTATGAGAGGTGAGGTATGCGGGTGACAGGGATGGGAGTTACCGGAAGGAGTGAAGAGACAAAGTGTATTGAAGAACGAATAGTTCAATAAATGTGAAAAGTAGAATTTAATTTTTCTACATTCACGGAGTCATTTTCATAAGTTTAAAAAGAACTATTTCTCTAGCGAAAGTTTCTTTCAAAAACCTAACCAATCAAATATGGAGAACTTTTTCTTTAAAAAAATAAGCTGAGCACACTATTTATTTATTTTAAATTAAATTCTACGTCTATTCGTATTTGTTAATTCTACTTCATATTTTCTTCCTCATAAATAAAGTCTTTAAAAAGTTATCCAAATTATATAGCAAAAAAGCTTTGATAATCATAATGACTTATCACATAAAACCTTATCAATATATCAATAAATTGAATTAATCATGTAAAAGAAAAAATGCGACTTAATTTATATTTTTTAAAAAAATTAAATTTTATATTCTTATATCATGAGGTTGGGCTCGAGCTTAGCACGGGCCTTACACAACTAGTATAAGTGATAATCAAAGAATTTAGGGGTAATTTTGTCATTTTATAATTTATCGCAAGAATAAATTGAATAAATTGTGTTGGGATTGTTATACCACCATATGTGTGGGATAACTTATCCTGGTACAATTTATTAGTCCCGAAATAAGTTATTCCGAATATTAACAACCAAACGACGCATCAAAATTTTTATTATTTTATCCCGAAATTATATGCTTTAGTACCTCACGAGGTCGTTTGGTAGTGCATTGAAAAACTAATGCATGCATTAGTTTAATGTGTATTACTAATATCTTGTTTGATATACTTTTGCACTCTATTATAACTAATGCTTGCATTAGTTATACACTCTATTGTGTATTAAGGTGTGTATTACTATTGCCTCAAAATCCATGGTATTAGCAATGCAATGGATCCAGTACATGCATTAATATGATTAAAGACACCATTATCCCTCAAAAAAAATTTCACATCCTTTCCAATATATATATATGAAGGATATTTTTGTAATTTTTTTTTTTAAAAAATTATTTAAAGTCATGTTATTTTTAATACATTAAACCAAACACTGCATAAGCAAAATATAAACATAACTAATGTAAGCATAGCTAACACAAGCATTACTAATACAAGAATTACTAACACACTATATTTTACATTATTCTTATACACTCTATCAAATCAATCCTAAAAGTGTGATATAGTACTTTTTACTTGGACATATAAGGGGTGTTTGACCATGTTTTTATTTTATTTTTTTACTTTACTCCGGAGTTAAGAACTTTGTAAGACATATTTGGTCAGAGAAGTTCGAGAATTTTTAGAAACTTTAATAACATTAGAAAGTTACTTTTTCCAATTTAAATTAATGGTAAAAATTTAAAAACTAACTTCAATTTATATTCATAATCAAACACAACTTCAATTCTCAAATACAATACGATTTTTCAATTTGAAAACAAAATTTACTTTTTTTTCAAATAATCACAATTCTCGTGGCCAAACCCACCCCCAAAATCTTTCAGCTGGCTAATAAAAGACCCCTAAAAACGTATGACCTATACAAAGCATGGTATTGGTTTGCTTATTTATATGAAATTCATGATGATGATGCAAAAGGAGATAGGTATATACCTGTATTCCTCATATCTATCAAAATGTTTCCAATCACCATGAGTATTGCTAGCCATAACAATGAAAGCGATCAATGAACAAATCAAGGCAAAACCATGCAAAACTAATGAACTCCTCTTCAGCAAGTCTTCTCTCTTCCACCTCCTCATGATATGGGAGACACCAGTGCTTGGTGCCTGAATCACTCCATTTCCGGCTTCCGGAGGTGGAACTGGAGCTGGAGCTGGCAAAGCATCAACCACCTTTTGGGAATTTGCATCAGCCATTTTTTCACTCAAAATTAAGGGAAAGGTGAAGAATTATTGATAGATCGGAATTGGAAACTATGAATAAATAGTGCTTCCCTCTGTTTAAAAACAAAAAATGATTTTTTTTAGTCCGTTTAAAAAAGAATGATATTTTTCTTTTTTGATAATATTTTAATTTTAATTTTTCATATAATATGTTTAGGATCATAAAATTAAAAAATATTTTAATATATTTAATATAATTTTAATTTAAGATCATAAAATTTAAAAATATTTTTTATTATTATAAATTTTATATCAAATTAAAATAGATTATTTTTTTTTTTGAAACGGAGAAAGCAAAAAAAAAAGAAAAAGAAGAAAAGAAAGTTTAGTGGATGAGAACTTTGTAAAGAGAACAACTTGATGACTAGACCACTTTCTGTTTTCATTGCTGTATTTGACAACTCAGCTTTGCCGTGATGTTGAAGTTGGTTCGGAATTAGAAAATTAATGCTTTTTTGTTGATTGTAATTACGAGGCATGTAATTCCATATTTCCTAGCATTAATCCAACACATTTTTTCAAAGTATTAAGGGATCGTTTGGTAGTGTATTAAAAATATAACTTGGGTATTATTTGTTATGTGTTATTAGTATCTTATTTGATATATTTTTTTAGTTTATATTTGTATTAATTATATATTTTATCATGCATTAAAATATATGTTACTAATACCACCTTTTTCTATATCTATAATCTATAATATATTAAAAGTGTAAAGACTCTTAGAAAAGTGATTTGAACCTTTTGTCCTTCATTAAAATAGTTTGTTTTAGGCAAAGTCGTCATTTCACTATTTTTAAATTTTAAAAATTTCTTAAAATTTAGTTATTAAATCTTTCTTTATTTGAACTATGTATCTAAATAAATAAATCTTTAATTATTCCAATTAACTAATAGTGTTTATATGGAAATTAACAACCGCTAATACACTAATTATAGTTACGAGAAGAAAAAGAAGAATCTCTTTTTATAATTAGAGGTGGACATTCGGTTTGTTCGGTTTGATTGTTGAATATTGGTTCAGTTTTTTGATTTTCGGATTGACTAAAAGGAAAACCATAACCAAACCAAAATTATTTCGGTTTGGTTCGATTTTTACAAATTTGGTTCGGTTATTTCGGATTTTTATTTCGATTTTAAAGATTAAAGTAATGAGTATTTAAAATTGGTGTTTTTTCTAGAAAAAATAATCTTTTTTTCAAACCTATTTTTCATTCCCAAATATAATTAATTCAACATGCATGAAATACCCATAAATATCGACCTCGCTGAGTTATCGCCATTGGCGTGACGGTAGTGGCCACACTCGGCAGCGATGCCGATGGCAGTGACGAACTGAGCAAACGACTGTCGTTGGCGATGTTGAAATTTCAAATGAATTGACGAACTGAGGATGGTTGAGCGTTGTTGCAGCCTTCACGTTAATGTTAGGGTCTAAAGTAAAGCAGTATATTAGGATATAGGGTTACTAAATGATTATAATTTATATATTTATATGTTATATCAGATTATATTTTTAGTATATCTACATATATATTAAATTATATATATATATATATATATATATATATATTATAATATATTATTTATATAATTTTGGTTTTTTCGGTTTATCCGAATTCTTTTTTTGTAAATCCAAAAACCAAACCGTTTGACCAAATTTCTAAAATTTGAAACCGAAACCAAATCGAAAAATAAAAAAACCAAACCAAAATTAAATTTTGGTTCGATTTTTCGGTTTAAACCAAAATATGCCCAGCCCTACTTGTAATTAGACAACCGTTGGTACTCTAATTATAGTTGTAAGAAGGAGAAGAAGAATCTCTCCTTGTAATTAATTTCGTTAAATTTTACTACTAATTGTACCTTCCTTTTATGGGGTTATCAGAAGATATAGGTGTCAAACGGGCCGGACCGGGCCAACTCGAAATCGGCCTTTTCATTTTAACCGGGTTGAGGGCCAGTTAAGGGCCGGTTTTGACGTTAGCCAGGCCGAGCCGGGTCAAACAGTAAAAAAATTAAAACCCACCCTAACCCGGCCCACTTAACCCAACCCGGTCAAACCCACCAAAATCCGGTCAAACCTGTTTAAAAAATAAATAAAAAATCCAATATACACTATATACACTCCAATATACAATATATATTTTTAAAAAAATATATAAACAATTACACATATATACGTACAATTCAATATATAATTATATATGACTATACGTACTACTTTAAATAAAACATATGCTATAATAGTATAATATATATATATATATATATATATATACTAATTTATAAAACATATACACATATATACGTTAAATATATACTACTTTAGAAGATATATACACATATATATGCACAATTCAATATATATGTACTACTTTAAATAAAATATATACTACAATGTACATATATATATATATATATATATATATATATATATACAACAATATGTATATATATATATAGTTACATACTAATTTATAAAACATATACACTTGTATACTTTAAAGATATACATCTATAGAAGATATATACACATATATACGCACCATTCAATATATATGTACTACTTTAAAAAAAGTATATACTCCAATATATATACTAATTTATAAAACATATACACATGTATACGTTAAATATACACGTCTATAGAAGATCTATTCACATATATACACTCTATTCTATGTATATGTAATACTTTAAATGAGATATACTACAATATATATACATTACAATAAATATTTGTATAATTCTATACTAATTTATAAAACATATACACATATATACATTAAATATACATGTCTATAGAAGATCTATTCACATACATACACTCTATTCTATGTATATGTAATACTTTAAATGAGATATACTACAATATATATACATTGCAATATATATTTGTATAGTTATATACTAATTTTTAAAATATATACACATGTATACGTTATACATACACGTCTATAGAAGATCCATTCACATATATACACTCTATTCTATGTATATGTAATACTTTAAATGAAATATACTATTATATATATACATTACAATATATATTTGTATAGTTATATACTAATTTATAAAACATATACACATGTATACGTTAAATATACACGTCTATAGAAGATCTATTCACATATATAAACTCTATTCTATGTATACGCACCATTCAATGTATATATACTACTACTTATAAAATATACTACATTATATATACATTACAATATATATAGATATACTTATATACTAATTTATAAAATATATACACATGTATACGTTAAATATACACTTCTATAGAAGATATATACACAAATATACGCATCATTCAATGTATATATGCTACTACTTATAAAGTATACTACATTATATATACATTACAATATATATAGGTATACTTATATACTAATTTATAAAATATATACACATGTATACGTTAAATATACACTTCTATAGAAGATATATGCACAAATATACAAAACATATGCTACTTAATATAATAAATTAATAATATTTGGTAGTAAATTAATAATATATTAGAAGTAAGTTTTTAATTTAAAGTAGAAAACTAGAAATTCAATTTAAAATTTTAAATCATTAAATGAAAAAAATAAAATAAAAAGCAAGGACTAATGAGTGAATGAATTTGTGGAATTTTATTGATTGCAAAATGATCCAAAATTTATAATTTACATGAATGAAAAATCTATAAATTATGCATCATTTTTTCCAACTCATTCATGTTAATATTAATGGGAATTTGCATAGGATAGTCGAAGTCAACGGGGGCAAAACCATGCATTGGACTTGATTCTGCTGAGTTCTCCCGTGAAGTCATAATTTCTTCAAGTTTCAGGTCGTCGCTCGGCTCCAGTTTCATTCCTTGGTTTCTTCTTTCCGCTCTAATCCAATCTCTGAGGCAAACTAGAACATTTATTGCATTGCTTCCCATTGAGTGTCGGTTGTCTCCAAGCTGCTGTCGTCCCTGACTAAAGGCGCTCTCTGATGCAACGGTTGACATTGGAACATTCAAGATATCTCTAGCTAATCTTAAAAGCACAGGATATTGTGTTTCATTACTCCTTCACTAATCCAACATGTTGATTCGTCGTCTGCGATCCTTTGGAGCCGTCCGAAGATATTATTTCAGCTCTTCCCGATAAGTTGATGTGTAAGTTCTCTCATCAACACTGTTCCAACAATTTAAATCATAAAACGAATCAGAAAAACCACTATGTGCCGGCCTTTTAGAAGATAATGGCTCCTCGGGAGGATGAGGAGCGACAGTTGGAGTGATATTTGTAGGTACGGCTAAATCAAATAAATCAACATAGTGATTATATAATTTTTCTATGTAATCCTTTGCATCAGCCGTAGTCGTCCACAAATCAGGTTGTACTTGTTCAGAATCATGGTTAGTATTTATTTCTAAGTTAGTATAAATAAGAGTACTAAAGTGACACATATGATTATATTTCATGCACGGATTTAGCATAGCACCAACCAAGTAAATAGGGGGAATCGGGAAAAAATATTTTTTAAATTTTGTAAACATGGCGCCAACAGCTTCTTTATAACCTTCTTTATTTTTATATTCTTTGAGCAAATTAAAAATATCGGCTATATATGCCAAAATATTACAAACAGTAGGATAATAAGCACCGGAAAATTCAACCGTAGCTACATAAATTTTTTCTAAAAACTTAACAAGATCATTAATTACAACCAATCAGAATTATGTAACATGCAATCAGCAGAATCAGCAAATGAACTACAATGTTGGTTAAAAGCTAGTGTAATAGAAATTCTATATTTAAAACAAGTTTTTAAAAATTCATACGTAGAATTCCATCCAGTATCAATTTTCTTGGGCATCAAAATCGGTGTAAGTCCATTTTCTTGACATTTAACTTTAAATTCTCTAATTCTCGATCTACGATTATTTTCTTGAATAAAACCAACGGCAAGACGAATTTTTTCAATATAAAGCTCAAAAAAGTCAAGAACATCTTTTACAATTAAATTATATATATGACATGCAAACTTAATATGAAAAATTTCAGGCAAGGGCGGAAATAGCGTAGATTTTATTTTTGTTATAACAGTCTTGTTGTTAGAAGCATTATCAAAAGTAATACATAAAATTTTATTTTTGATATCATAATATCCGGCAATTTTAATAATAGAATCAGCAATAAATTGTCCAGTATGTTTACGATCTTCATCATATAAAAAATCAAGAATACGTTTTTGCATCACGAAATTACTTCCATCCAATGACAAGTAACGGTTAAATAATTATTTTTATTTACAGCACGACCAAGATCAGAAGTTAGGGACAATATAAATAAAAACAATATTGTGAATGGAGTCTAAAAATATCAGACCGACAAACAGTTCTAGAAATACCGTTAAACATAGGATTATAAATTCCTTGTATATAACGAATAAAGACATCAGAAGAAGGAAAACTAAAAGGCAAACAACCCACAGCTACCATTTTAGCTATTTCTTCCCTGTCCCTCAATTTATTATACTTCTTCGCTACGTAACCGGTTGCTGGGTCCATTCTAGTTTGCGTTGACCCACCAACATCCCCACCACCTTTTGCAATATTTAACTCTCTTTTGTGATCTTCAGCTACATGTCTCATTAACGTACCCGTACCCCCTTGCTTGCCTCTACTTCTATGCTTATATATTTGTTGACAAATATTGCATTGCACCTCAATATCTGATATACGTTCAAAAAATTGTCATGCAATACTAGTTCTTTTACGAGGTTTTGGGGCACTGGGAGGACGGGAAGGGAGATTAACTGATTCAGATCTAACGTTAGCATCTCCTACTGTGGGTGTCTCAGCAATATTTTCATTATCTTCGTCTAAATTAACCGCATCTACTTCATTTTCTTCTTATATACCGTAATTTTCCTGGGCTTCTACATAATCCATATCGTGAGCACCTACACCTATTTCTTCCTCAAAAGGTGTACCAGACGGTACCGGAGGCGAAGGTACACGGGTATATCTACTACTTGAACTACCTCTACCGCTAGTAATTCGCTTTTTACTACCACTACCGCTTTTGGGACAAAAATTTTTAACACCTTTAGTAGCGAGGTTTCTTAATTTATCCATAATATAAATTAAATTAAACTAAAAATATTCAAAATACACAAATATAATAAAATTAAATATTAAACAATTAATACAATAAATAAAAATTAAACGTAAGAGATGGAACGACAATACCAAATTTTGGAAGTATCCGAAGATTGCGACTTTAGAAACTTCCGCTCGTACTTTGTAAACGAAAAATTAAAAAATTAAAGTGAACACTTTAAGAAATTAAATATATTGAATATTTTAGAATTGAGAATTGAGATTTGAGAAAGAATGAGATTTGAGAGAGTGAAAAATTATGTGAAAAATGATTTGAAGTTGTAGGGTATTTATAGATTTTTTTTTGGGATTAAAAAATATTTTTTAACGTTTTTTTTTTTTTTTTTTAATAAATGGGCCCAAACTAGCCGTTTGGATCCAAAAACGGCTATATAGCCGTTGGGCCTACGGCTAGTTTGGCCCAAAAGCCAAAATATCTTTTTTTTTTTTAAATTTTTTCAGGCCGAGCCGGGTCGGTTAACCGACGGGCCTGGACTGGGCTTGGTCTGGACCGGGTTAGCCAGACCCATTTTAACAAAATAACCGACCCGGGACCCGAAATCCTAAAGCCCTAGGGCTTACCGGACCGGGTCAAATCGGGTCGGGTTAGATATGAGGGTCGGGTCGGCCCGACCCACTTGACACCCCTATCAGAAGAAGAAACAATTATATATTTCACTAGGCTTAATTGAGTTTTTCAAGATTTTCCTTGCACAAATACCCTTAAATCTCATAATTAAGGTAATTATAGGCTTAATATTTAATATGTTATAAATGGTAATTTTACCTCGCTATGACATGTAAAATTACATTGATTATTATCAAAATCTAGCCAAAACATTATAATTTGCCTATATAAGAAACACAAACCATATTTCACACATATATGTTTTTGATTACATCTCCTTCAACATATTTTGTTGACTTCAAAGTCAAAATAAAGTAGCAGCAACATGGTTTGATAGTTTTCTTTTTTTGTTATGATTGTTTTAGATTCTTATTAATGATTTTGTTTGTGTTTTTTTTTTCTTTTTATTCTAGATTTAAGAAGAAAGAAAGAGGAAGCAAAAATTGCGAAGGCTTACACTATTGGTATTATTAGCAAAATATTTAGTACTTTATTTTAACGTTAATTTTTTTGTAATATAGTTTTGATAATTTTTGCATATTGTTCTACGTTTTCTTCTTATTTTTATTTTGATTTATATAGAATTAACAATTGATAATCTCTTTTGATGATTTCTTGTGTTTCTCTTTCAATGAAAAATTTCTCATAAAAATTGAATAATTGCCACAGAATGAAGTCCAAAAAACTTAAGGTAAGTAGTTAAAGTTATTTTTCGCATAAAATGTTGAACGAGCAAAGTAACCTTAAATTATTGATTGAGTTTTATACCTTATAAAAGTGAGTTAAAATTTTATTTGATGCAGGTAAGAAATCATAATATGTAGTACTTTTAAATCAATTAGAAGTTTACCTTATATATAATAAGAATATTTACAATTTCATTTAAGTAGTATTTTGATTCAACTTTTTTAAAAATATGATTCTTCAACATTCTTGTACAGGAGAAATCTATATAAGTCATATGCAACTGTTCAAGTGGGAGATGGGATATCAGAGAGGTGTTGTGCTTGGATATTTTGCCCGTTCTCTAATGAGAGACTTTGTTGTGGAATTTTGTAGCAATTTTGGACTTATGGTGTGGAAAGCGGATGTTGAACCACATGAATTGTTAAGCATAGAAAGTTTGTTTCTAGAGTGTTGAATGTTTGGTTCTTTATTTGTTAAAGTAGCTGCAGGGCTCAATTGTGTATATATACAACGAAACGATGAAGTATATGCTATGTGGATAAAGTGTTATGTTCTTAAAAATAAAGAATGCTATTTTTTGTTGTCTGTAAGTATCTCAATTTTTTTTTATTAAACACAAAGTTGTTTCTCACATAGAGAACTATCTTTTTGAAAAATACTTAGAGAGACACTTTTCAAATAAGCCGATTTTAAAAATTCGATCAAACACTAATTGATTCTCAATAATACTTGTTTGATAAATACTTTAATAAAAATACCCTACAAACACTTTAATGCAATATTTTATGATTCATTGTTGTTGTATTCAATTTTTTATATTGAGTTATGACACATGTGCAACGCACACACACTAATCTAATATTAATAATGCAAAGAATTTAACACGTGTATTAATTTGATTAAAAACTTTATTATCCCTTAAATCCCTGCTATCGCTGTAATATTTGATCTTGCTCCATTGATACTAATATTATAACTTACTGTTAGAACGAACCCCAACTTCTCTTTATATCATTAAAGTCTATAGAAGATAGAGAAACACCTTCCTCCTCCATCTTCTACAGATGTATCAATCCCTTTTCATTTTGACACTATCAACATAAAAATGAAAAAAAATATATCTTTAAATTATGATAAATGACATGTATATATATTCCGTCATATTTTGGGTACACATATGCTCCTACCGTTAATGAAATGGTATGTACATGCTCCTCACACTAATGGAAGGGGCATACGTATATTTAAAGTATGACGGATGATATAACATCCATTTATCATCGTTCGTGGTATATTAATCTTTTTTTTTTTTTAATTTTTAATCCCAAATAATTAATCCAAATCCACTACCCGACCCAATAAACCCATTAAATCCTTTCAAACTAACTCGGTTCGAACACTATTTTTTATTCCAAATATGATACCCTCTCTACTATTCTCTTAAATTTGAACCCCAATCAAATTACAGTGATTGACCACTACAACTAGTTGGTGTTTACTGGTTGGAAGGAGTGGATATTAGGGTGAAGGTGGACGGAGCTAGGGGTGCAACAATGATTCGCCGCTAGGGTATTTTCGGTTTGATGAAAACGTTGACTATGTGGCATTGACCGTTAGAAGATAGTATTTTCTAATAAATTTTGCTGAAAATTAAAATATAAGGGGTTCAATTTATTTGGTGCTGTTTTTGGCTGTTATAGGTTAATGATTTTTTTTTTCTTGAAATTGATAGTAGAGAGTGTCAACGTATTTTGTGTGTGTATCATTATATGGGTAAAAAAAGTGTCTGTTAGAAAGACGTCTCTTGAATTTAATTGAGACTAAATTGGGTAGTGAGTTTGTTGGATCGGGTAATGAATTCGGGTTAATTATCTGGGATAAAAATATTAAAATATAAAACGGACAAATATACCCCCAAACTATGATATGATACGGATATATCATCCATCATATTTTGGGTATACATGCCCTTACCATTAGTGTGTGGGGCATATACATACCATTTCATTAATGACAGGGGCATATGTGTATCCAAAATATGATGGAGGATGTATACTTACCATTTATCATAGTTCGAGGATATTGTCCTTGAAGAACACCATATGTTTTATCATTCTATTATCTTCTTTGCTCAGTTATTGAAGAATTTTTTTTTACAATTTGGAATATCAATGAAACTTCAATAATAAAAAGAATCACCAAAAAATACTATAGCAACAAAAGAATTCAAGAACCCCATAAATTATTTGTATAGAGGTTATTTTTGTTAGACCCCAAAATCTCGATGATTTTATTTTAATCGATATCATGAATTTTAAGGCAATTTCTGAGTTAAATAATGATAAGAAATGTTAATGAGACCATTGAAAAGTGTGTCAAAATTTTTAAAACGTATTTTGGGACCCCAAGATAGTAAGAGTACGCATTAGGATGTGCCACAGAGGCATGACACACCCTGACGTAAAAAACAGTGGCCTGGAGAGATAAGGGCGTGCCACGCCAGCTGGTTGCCGTGTTAAGGGAGTGCCACGCCCTTGGCATGGCGCGATAGGGTGTGTTGCGCCCAAGGTCGCAGTGATGTCAAATTTTAGTTTTTCCTTCAGTTTTTAGGGTAATTTGGTCTTTTACCTCCTAATTAATCCCACAACCGGTATTAAATGAGTTTTCCCATTCCTCAACTCAAATTACACCATTCCTTTCCTCCCAAACTCTCAAGAGCACTCAAGAAGAGTTTCTCCTTCAAAATTCAAGCTTCTAAGGTTTCAATTTAAGTTTCCTCCAATAAATTCATTAAGTTCAGGTATGTGGTGTTTGAACAAGGATTACCTTCCATTCTTGTGCCCGAAAACTCAACTTTTACATGAATTTTAAGAATTTGATGCCTAGGATTCATACACATTCTTCATGCTTTGGAAATTATGATATTTCCATGTGATTTAAAGTTCATTTAGCACAAGAATTTACATTTACTCATGTTTTTCACATGAATAATATTATGAAATGAGTTTTAGTATTTTGACATGAAGTTTCATCAGTTGGTAGATGTAAATGATTTTCAGCATGATTCTGTTAGTTTACAAATAATTCAAACTTGCTGTTTCAGATTACAGCTTATCACAACATGTTTAAAATTTTGATTTTGATCTTATAATATCAAACATAATATGAAATTCACATAGTTATTCATGAGCATGATTTAGTAACAGAAACATGATTAATTTTCAAACTTATAAATCTATAAGCTTATTTCAAGGTGAATTTCATAAAGTATGTGCACTAGCATATTTTGGGAGTAGTATTTAGCATCGAGGAGAATGTAATTTCAGCCCACCCTATGATACAAAGTGAAAATGCCTCATGACCAAAATTTAGAGATAAAGAGGAATATTGAGATCCCCTATGAGAAGATTGAAAGAATGAAGGTTGCTATATGTTGAGTTTTTGGCTTTGGGTAACTTTTGGACCCAATTCGCATTTAGAATTACTTTTGAGCCCAAGTTATAATAAGTGGTCTTTGGCCTATAAACAGTTAGGACTCTTTTCATTTTAGACTTGGTTGATTTTGGATGATTGTATGAATTTGCGAGTGTTTTATTGAAGCTTGTTGGAAGCTTTATTAGTTGTTTAGAAGCGTTGGTTGTGAGTGGTCTATTTCACTCCCAGTCTTTGTAAGAGGTTGGTCTTTATTGGTCATTGATAGGAAAGTCATTGGGTTTAATATACCCTTTAGTTGTCCTCTCTTTATCAATTTGTGTGAATCTGTCTATCTCTTTATTTCTATCTTATTTCCTTTTTTTAGTGTTTTTCTTTATTTTCGTATTATTTTCGTATTTTACTTTCGTATCATTTGGTATCAGAGTCAAGCTTGATTTCATTCCCACGAACACTACTAAAAAAATAGCTTTTGCGACCACAGCTGGTGGTTGCAATAAAAGTGACGACATGTGGTTGTTTTTTAAATTTTTTCTAAAATAAAAATATATCAAAAAAGCGACCACATGTGGTCGCTTTTATATTTTAAAATTATCAATTATTATATTTTTTGGAAAACTAAAAGCGACCACAAGTGGTCTAATTTCGATTAAAAAGAATTTTAAAAAAAATATTTTTGTAAAAGTGATCACACATGGTCTCTTTTATATAATTAATTACTTTTTATAAATGATTTTATTAAAAAAATTGTTAAATAAATAAAAGCGAACACATGTGGTCGCTTTTATTTATTTAATTAATTAAATTTTTAAAAAGCGACCACATATGGTTGCTTTTTTTGAATTAATTATTTAAATAGTTTTAAATCCAAAAGCAACCACTTCTGGTCGTTTTTTTAAAAATAAATTATTTAATTGTATATATAAAAGTGACCACATGTAGTCATTTTTATATAATTAATTAATTATTTTTTATAAATAGTTTTATTAAAAAAATTATTAAATAAATAAAAGCGAGCATATGTGGTCTCTTTTATTTAATTAATTTAATTTTTAAAAAGCGACCACATGTGGTCGCTTTTGAGAAATTTAATTAATTAATTAAATAAAAGCGACCACAAGTGATCTATTTTATTGCTTCTCTCTCTCTCTCTCTATACACACACACACACACACATATATATATACTAATTTTAAACAAAAACGACCATATGTGGTCGTTTATATTAAAATAAGAGAAAATACCCTATTACCCCCCTGAACTATACCCAAAATGGCTGTGACATACCTCAACTTAAAGGGTGTCTAGGAGAAATTAGTCAGTTAAGAGAGAAACATCAAAAGTAGAGGCAGACATGATAAGTCGATATCCTTATCTATTTTCTCTTTGCACAGAGTTAGCTTAAGGTAAGAAATTCCTTCTAATCTATTCTACTCACCGACATCCTTACTCATTTCAGTTTAACATATAAGGTTCATGTGTAGTCAACCAGTTTAGTTGTATGCCTGTTCTTGAGGTGAGTAGTTTAGTCGCAAAGCAAGATAAGCTTCATACCTTAGCCTAACTGACCCATAAGATAGATCTTTCTTCATTCCAACCATCATTCATCCCAAGATAGCTTTTCTTTTTTTCTAACTATCATTCGAGGACGAATGGTCTCAAGAGGAAGATAATGTTAGACCCCAAAATATTGATGATTTTATTTTGATTGATATTGTGCATTTTAAGGCTATACTAAGTTGAATAATGATAGAAAATGTTAACAGCTCCATTAGGAAGTGTTTCAGATTTTTGAAATATATTTTGGGGCATTTTAGGATCCCAAATTAGTTAGGATTTGTGATTAGAGCGTGCCACGGATGCATCCTGATGTGAAAATTAGTGGCCTAGCACGATAAGGATGTACTACACTGGCTGTTTTCTTTTTTAAGTGCGTGCCACGCCCTTGGCATGGCACGATAAGGGCATGCTACGCCTAAGGTCGCAGTGACACTAAATTTTAGTTTTTCCTTCATTTTTTCAAGGGTAATTTGATCTTTTACCTCCTATTAATCCTACAACTGATATTAAACGAGTTTTGATTCCCAACTTAAATTACACCATTTCTTTTCTCGCAATCTCTTAAGAACACTCAAAAAGGATTTCTTCTCCAAAATCAAGCTTCCAAGGTTGCCATTCTAGTTTCCTCCAAGGAATTCATTAAGTTCAGGTATGTTGGGTTTGAACAAGGATTACCTCCATCCATGTTCCCATAAACTCAGTTTTTACATGAGTTTTAATGATTTGATGGCTACGGTTCATGTCCATTCTTCATGCTTTTGAAAGTTTGTTTAGCACAAGAATTTATATTTACTCATTTTTTTACTTACATGAGTGATATTATGAGATAGGTTTAGGATTTTGACATGAAGTTTCATGAGTTGGTAAATGTACATAATTTTCAGCATGAATAAGTCAATTTACAAGCAATTCAGACTTGCTATTTTATATTATAGTTTATCACAACATGTTTAAGATTTCAATTTTTATCTTATGATCTCAGACATGATATGAAATTCACACAGTTATTCAAGAGCATGATTTAGTAATAGAAGTATGATTGGTTTTCAGATTTATAAACATATATACTTATTTCAAGGTGAATTTCATAAAGTATGAGCACTATATGTTTTAGGAGTAGTATTTTGCACCATGGAAAATATGAGTTTAGCACACCCTATTTCTCAGAAACAACGTTCCACCACAGGTTAAAGGGAGACTCGCAAGAGAGTGTCCCCCTTACCCAATTGGGCTCAGCTCAGTGATAACTCAAGTTAAGATTCTATATCAAAGTCAAGGTATGGAACAACTCTCCTCATCATAGGTAAGACGTTGGACTGCATGCTAGCTCATATGATTTATGTTGGTTATAAGAATCTCCTACAAGAAAAGTATTGAATTCTGAAACTAAGTGTAACGACTAATCGAAGTATTTGATTATATATTCATTTCTTATGCTTTAAGACATTTTATTTCTCAACGTTCTTCTTGATTATGGCGAGTCTTATTATACTTTTCATGCATGTTTTAAGCTTATAATTTATGTTAATGTTACTTTTGCATTTACCCCCACATACTCAGTATATTCCAAAAGTACTGGACACATATATGTCTGTGTGGCTACATTATTTCATAATGTAGGTTCTCGTGTATGTCCTCAGTAGTACGATTAGACATAATCACCACCTCCTATCTCCTGGAAGTTGATGAGTCCTCATGTTCTGAGGGACAGACTATGGTTATTTCAGATGTTCAGCTATAAGTATAGGTCCCAGACTTTGTGTTTTCTTTCGGGACAGCTGGGATCTATCCCAATGGCTATTTATTTTATTTATAGGGTTGTCAGAAACTTTTAGTTGTCTTTTGTTGGACATTCAAATTTTTAGTTGTTGTTTTGTTTACCTTTTTTTTCTTGAGATTGATATCCAAGTGAAATTCAGTTTATACGCTAAAGTTTTTGCTCATGTTTATATAAATTATTTCTTATTCATTGCTAAGTGCGTACCACAGATTAGCTTTGGGACTACTTGTAGTCCTAAGCACTGTTTTATGTCCAGGGGGTAGTCTCGGGGCATTACAAATAGTATCGAAGCATTACAATTTTTGTAAACTAATATTTTTTCATAAAATTTATACAAGACATTCTAATACATCAAATCAAATAGTGTATAAGAAATAATGCCAACGTAATTAATGCAAGCATAACTAATACCAACATTTCTTATGCAAATATTACTAATACATCATGTTCAACATTATTCTTATATACTCTACCAAACACCCTTAAATTTATTATATTCAAAGAATAATATAGTAAAATTGCATCATTTACTATTGCTTAACCTGTAGGTCATGTCAATGGTAAACAACTATTGACGGTGAAGGGAGTAATAATTATGCTATTAAAAACTACCAAGTTAAAGTATGTAGTGGATGGAACTGATTGTCCCTAAATAAGAGGTCTTATGTTCGAGTCTTGACTATGAAAAAAATCTTTCATAGAGATGAGAGAGTGTTTTCCCCAAGTGAGCCCTACACAATGTGAATCCAAATTTGTCAAACTCTAATACTGATACCAATACCAAATGAGAAACCAAATTAAAATTCTACTGCTAAAAATTTGATACAATAAAAATATAAATAATTTTAACACTTCAGATTAAAAGTTACTCCAATTATGTCGACACAATGTGCTTAAACAAACATTCAAATTTGTCTTTAATTACTGTTAAGCACTTTAACTTTTGAGTTTGCATAGATACCTCAACTTGGTCTTAATTGTTGACTAAACACTTTTACTGTATTGTGTGAACATCGAATGTTAATGTGACACATACTTATTAGAGTCTAGAGATGCGTCCACGCCTGCATACTCAAAGTTGGAGTGTTCACTTGCTAGCTGAGAACAAATTTATATATATATATATGCATGTATGTATGTATATATATATTGGTAAAAGTTGAACCACTCAAGTATTACTTTATTACCTAGGTGGACATTTTTATTAATAATTGAGAAACCTCAAAGGAAATTAGGTCTTACTTTGCGAATCTTAATGAGGTCAAACACCTCTACTAATACTAGCAAGTCTATAAGAAATAAAAACTTGAAAGAGCCGAAAATTCTATGATCATCACAATGTTTATAATACACTTTATGAAAGAAACAATTCTAGTGTGTGTTTATATATTATGCATATGACACGACCCGAACTAGGGCCTTGTTATAATGGGAAACCCAAGTACAACAAGGATCGGGGACCACCCCAATACCCGACCCAACCTCCAAACACATACCCTTAGTCAGATGGATTTTGAACATATAACAAGATAGAGTTATGTATCACTTAAGACTCCGGGATAAGTCCATGACCATGACCAACCCAAATAAGTCAAACCATAAAATACCAAACCAACAACCATAACGTAAACCATTCTATAACATAATAAGATGGAACAATCACAAATCAAATACAGTCTACCGGTATTAGCCATAAGACCAATACCAATGCCAAGGCTGACACTAAAGCCGACACCGACCATACCAACCTATAGTAGTCTCACAAAGCCTCTATCCAAAAGTAAAATAGTATTCAGTCGGGACATACCTCCGACCATAGCCAAAACTAAATCAAAGAAATAACCAATGTATGATGACAAGACCATAACATGAAATGGAACCTTTTGGAGTATGAAAGCTCACCACTTCAATCCAACTCTAAGCTATTCCCTAATCCGATCACTGAGCAAGATGAGTAGTATAGCTGGTTCCTGCATCACTTGGGAATACAGCGCCCGAAGAAGGGTTAGAGGGTGAATGCTAGCATGCACTCAGGATAAGGATAAAATAATGCCAATATTTAAAACCAAGTAAATAACTATATACATTCATGTCCATACATATATATAATCCATGCCGAGAAAGGAAATCAGGTTTAGCATGTATTTAAAACCATTAACCTGGGTTTGTGTAACTTAACCATCCTAGAACTACCCACGGGATATATGGGTCCATTGTTACCCCCTGAATGGGCCCCAGTGCTTGTAGCCGCATGAACCAGAGATACCATAGGGCCAGGGGATTCTCATGTACCCTTCACCATCCATGATACATATATACAAGTATAACTTAGGGGATTCCTGTGTACCCTACAAGTATATAGTCTCCATGACCAATCCTCATGTCAGCAAACGTGAGTTTCCAATATCCGTCCATTGGAATCATACCTTCACGTTTAGCTATCACAACTCCCTATTATTGCCCAATTAAAAACATTAGCATACAACGAAACCACCAATTCCATATATTATTAACCAAGGCTATAGGAAATGGTATCATCATACCGACTACAACTTGCAAGCAATGTCCTTAGCCAATTATTTAGGGGATTCCTATGTACCCCATTGATTCATTTATTAGGTTCACTTGGGGGATTTTCGTGTACCCCATGTAAGGCGGTCGTTGTCAATATATTTACCCAACAAGAGTCGGGGTCGAATCCACAAAAGACAAAGTGAGTGGCGATTGAGTAGGTTCAGAATAAGAGTTACTAACTAAATTCAAACATATAGTACAAGATAGTTTGGGGTTTTTCTATATTTGCTAATGTGAGAGTAATTCTTAGGATTCTAAGCAACTAATTTGAGACTAAGAATAATTAGAGTATAATGAATTAAAATGGATCTTGGGACTATGCTTTCCTAGGGGAAAGATATGCATGGGAACATGATAATTCGATGCAAATTCTAATCGTTGATGATGCGCTAGGCCAGGTTTAAGGTCTTTAAGGCTAGTTTTTCAACAAAACCTTAATGATGTCACCCATTGACCCTTTTGAGTACCTAATAAGTCTGTCAATTAAAGCTACCTAATACTTCAATTGGGTGTCCCTATTTCTAGAATGATACCCATGGTATAGTTAACTTTTCAACCACCCTTATGTCTAAGATAGTGATAGAGTAGCAAACTACACACATAATTGTCTACTATTGCTTTGGTTTCCACATCCCTCTTTCAACGATGATGTGGGTTCCTAAAGTTTACCCAAAACCCTTCTTTCAAAGATGACTATGAGCATTCTAGTGCGTAGAGTTTTTACCCATCAAACCCCTATGGGTATTTGGGGATTTCACCCACAAATCCCTACCAATTTAATCAAGAAATAATACAACCCATCATCAACAAACTAAAATATACACAAATAAATCAAATCCCACACATATTTACGCCATAATCTAGCATAATCCTAAGAAGTAGATCTAGTACATCATAAGGATAATGGAAACAAATATACCAAGATGTCCATCAAAGTTATTAATAAGAAAATAAAGAGAGGAAAAACCACACTTTAGACTCAAATGAATCTTTAATATACAAAGCCAAATCTACACTTGAAGCTCCTCTAATTTAATTTTGTCTCAAATTAGTGTAAGTTTAAGATCCAAGCTCCAAGAAATTACAAAACCCTAAACTAAGGATGGGAGGTAGGGCTTTGGAATGATGGATGATGAGATAAATGAGAGTTTTAAGCCTTTAAATGGGAATTTGGGTGCAACTAGCCAAAATTACTTTTCTGCCCTTGGGCCATTTTCCGATCTCACGCGATTGACACAGATTAATCGCAATCACACTCACTGTGATCGTGGTTAGTCCATCGCAATCGTAATTGGTTGACTAGCTTAACTCACCGCAATTGCGGGATAACACCTGCGATCGCGATAATTGCGGGCTAGATCCTGATCCTGCTTTAGTTGTCCAGCTCTTGCACTTTAATTCCTTTTTTGATCTTTTTTATCTCAAGTTTGCTTCTTTCTTTACAAAACTTGTACACCTGCAAAATATGGGAATTAGTATATTCAATAGTAAAGTTTTCTCGTTTAGATATTCAAATCATAGCAGTGTGCATGAAAGTGGACTGCAAATGAGTGGTAAATTCCCCACTCATCACCCCACAAGGTTTTTAATTGAATCCATGGCCATCAAGGCCTTAGCATTTAGCCATTAAAATCATTTAGACCAATTTAGGTTCCAAGACCATATTATACCATGCAAGTTTTCAATGAAAGTCCAACTATGTAATAAGAGCCTTCCCATAGGCATTTTAACAAACATGTTGAAGGCATATAGTTTCCAAAACCAAACCAAGTACCAATTGACCATTCCCATGTAACTACATGTTCAAGCCACTATTATAATATAAAAATCATAAATAAAAACACAGGAAAACATAAACCAAACATTAATAACCAAAAACCCAATATATAATTCAAAACCCAAAATAATATCACAATTATACCATGAAAACTATTCACAAAACATGCCTTTAGTTGAAATAACAATGAGGGAGGAGTAACATGCCTTAGATTACGAAGAAGATTGTAAGAAATCACCTTTTAGAACCTTAATTGACCACCTTGAAGAAAACCCTAGCCTTTGCTTAACCCAAGAGCTTAAGAGAGATTTGAGAGTGTTTAAACTTAGAATAATAGGGTAAATGAAGTCCCAATAGTGTTTTAGGTCGTGGGGTCATAATGGGTAAAGAGGGAAAATGTCCAGAATACCCCCAACTTAACTGTACAAATTTCTCCCAGAAAGGTACGACCACACCCCCTCCAATCATACCCTACTATACGAGTGGTACCTACCACTTATACCCTAGGCATCCACTTAGACCCTACCACTGACCAATATACGACAACCAAGGCCAATGTCGTATCCTATCATATAATTCGTAACCATAACTCGTACCCTAGGCAGAATTAAGAAGGGTTGGTCACTGTCCAACATATGAGTTAGACTTTTCCAATCGTACCCCAACTAATGGCTGCTATGGTGTCTATTCGTTCCTTGGACAGAATGTACCCTATACCACACTGATTATCATATGACCAAGACCCCTGAACTGCACCACATCATACGACTAGTACCCGCAAGTCCTATGATGTCCAGAAGCTCAAAATTTCGGAAATTTCTAAGAATCAAAACCTAGAGTGTTTCAATTCTTCCCTACTAGGTTGTTCGTCCTCAAATGGCGAAATAAGGCAGTACAAGCATGATTTACACCCTTACTACAACTTTAACCTTTAACTAAGTTAGTAAAAAAAGATGCAAAGAAGTTAGTCTTTCTTTTAACAAAGTTTGAAAACAAAGGAATGATGAAGAACACATACTTTTCACACGAATTTCGAGAGCAAAATATTGGAACGAATACTTGGACTTCATGTCCTCTTCCACTTCCCAAGTAGACTCTTTAACCTTGTGGTTCCTCCGTAGAACTTTAATCAAAGCTACATGCCTGGTACGCAACCAACAAACCTTCCGATCCAATATCTCAACTGGGACCTCCTTATAAGATAAAGAATACGAGATACCAATATGTCCAATAGGCTCAATTTGAAATGGATCACTCATACTTTTCCTCAGTATAGAAACATAAATACTGCATGAATGGAGCTCAAAATAAAAGACAACTTCAACTCATATGCAACCTTGCTAACTCTTCGCAAAACTAATTAAGGACCCATGTACTAGGGACTGAACTTTCCCTTCTTAGCAAACCACATTACTTCCTTCATTTGAGACACCTTTGAGAACACCCTATCCCTATCCTCAAACTCTAACTCTCTTTGCCTCACATCTATATAAGACTTTTGGCGAATTTGGGCAATATTAAGTCTATCTCGAATCACCTTCACCTTTTCTATGGCTTGGTAAACCGAATCCAGTCCGAACGTCTCTACCTCACCAACCTCAAACCACCCAATAGGAGATCCACATCTCCTAACATATAATACATCCAACAGAGCTATCCCAACTACTACCATAATCAATCATACACGCACGAAGCGTATCCTCCAATTTTTGTATAGTTTTTTTTTGCTTGCCCATCTGACTGTAGGTGAAAAGCCATACTCAGACTAACCTTAATCCCCAACCCTTCTAAAACGACTGCTAGAAATGAGATGTAAACTGCGTACCATGATAAGGAATGATAGAAACCGATATCCCATACAACTTCACAATCTCACAAAGATACAACCTCACGTAATTCTCAATAGAGAAGTTAATCCTCACTGGTAAGAAGTGAGCAGACTTTGTCATTCTATCCATGATGACTCAAATTGAAAAATTGATTTTGAACTTAAAGAAGACTGTTATAAAATCTATGTGATCCCTTCCCATTTCCATCCAGGTAATTCAATTTCTTGATACAATCCTCTAGGCCTCATGTGCTCAACTTTTACCTATTGACACACCATGCACTTAGCCACAAAAGCAGCCACATCCCTCTTACCATTCCACTCATACATATCCTTAAGGTCATGATACATCTTTGTCTAACCAGGATGAGCAACAAAACGCGATTCATGCACTTCAGATCCTTTCTTGTAAACCATCAATGTTGGGAACACATAAAATTTCTTGGTACTATAAGGTAACATCACCACTAATCTTAAAGTTCATCACCTTTTGCCCTGTAACATCACCCTTGATCCTCATCAACACAGGATCTAAAATTTTCTTCTCCTTGATATCAGCACTAAGATGACTGCACCACGTTTTGAACAAACACACCACCCTCCTCTGAGTCTAAGAGGAAAACTCCAAGATTAGCCAAACGGTGAATATACTTTACCAACTCTCGCTTCTCCTAATCCATATGAGCTAGACTCACCATGGATAATTTGCTAAGAGAATTAACAGTAACATTAGCTTTACCTAGATGGTAGTGAAGACTCATGTCACAGTCCTTGAGAAGCTCAAGCCATCTTCTTTGCCAGAGGTTAAGCTCTTTTTGAGTAAACACACACTGCATGTTTTTATGATCGGAGAAGATATCTATATACACTCTATACAAATAGTTCCACTAAATTTTTAGCGTGAACACCATAGCTAACAACTCCAAATTATGAGTAGGATAATTCCTCTCATACACCTTCAACTGCCTAAAGGTATAGGCTATCACTTTACCATGCTGCATTAGAACATAACCAAGTCCTACATGACATACATCACAATATACCATAAACCCCTTAATGCCTTCAAGCAAGGTCAAAAGTGGAGCCAAAGTTAGTTTATCTTTCATCTTTTCGTATCTAACCTCATACACATCAGAGAATAAGAACTTAACCTTCTTTTGAGTTACTTGAGTCAATGGGGTAGCTATAGAAGAAAAGTTCTTCATGAACCTCCTATAATAGCTAGCTAAACCTAAGAGGCTCTAAATATTAGTTGGAGTCATAGGTCTAGGCCACTTCTTAACCACTACAAACTTTTGTGGATCTACCTAATCCCCTATTAGGAATAATAAGAGCCAGAATAGTGACAACGTTCAACCAAAACTCACATTTAGAGAATTTACCATAAAACTACTATTTTTTTAGATTCTGCAACATCGCACGAAGGTAATTGAAATGATTAACCTCACTCTTTGAGTACACTAAAATGCCATCTATTAATGCAATGACAAATAGATCTAAAAACTGATAGAAGACCCTATTCATCAAATCCATAAATGCCGCTGGGGAATTGGTTAACCCGAAAGGCATCACTAAGAACTCAAAGTGTCCATATCGAGCACAAAAAGCTATCTTAGGGATATCCACCTCCCTAATCTTAAGATGATGATACCCAAAGTAAAGATCAATCTTAGAAAAGAATTTGGCACCCTGCAACTGATTAAATATGTCATTTATCCTCAAAAAGGATACTTGTTCTTTACCATCACCTTATTTAACTGCTGGTAGTCAATACATATTAGAAGGGAACCATCCTTTTTATGCACGAACAACATCGATGCACCTCATGGGGACACACTAGGATGGATGAAACCCTTATCTAAAAGATCATTAAGTTTCTTTTTGAGCTCCTTCAACTCATCCAGAGCCATTATATAAAGGGGGATAAAAATTGGATGATTGATACACCCAAATTACAACTCTCCTAAAAAAGTGTAATCGATCGTTGTCAAATATATTAACCAACTAGTTTGGGGTCAAATCCCACAGGGAATATGGTGTTAACTGAGTCTTATGATTATTAATTAACTACTAATCAAAAGTTCATAGAATGCTCAGTGTATAAGCTGGTGATTAGTTTGCAAAGTTAGAATCAATGAGCGATAGTAAACCAGAATAATGGTCAACAAAGTGTTTCAACAATAAGGGTTGTGGGTTATCTCAAATCCACATTCAACAAATCTAATAACAAGGCTAATTGTGCAATAAAATCCGTCTAATTATTTCTCAACCCTAAAAGATGGTTACACTTTAATCTCTCAAACTTAAAGAGTGAATTGAATTATTCAATTAAATCCTCAAAGAGTTAATCTTGTTAAGGCATCAACCATAAAATCAAAGGTTAATTTCTCTGATTATCTTATAACTCTTCTCTTTTCCTAACACGAACTCTTCAACTCAAAAAGTGGTGTCTATAGGCATATTCTTCAAGTTTGCAACCAAGAAGAATCATTAAACTGAAGAGAAAGTTATACAATTGGATTAATCTGAACTATTTAATAATTCCCACAACCCTAACAATGAATCACAAAAAGGCTCCCATAACACTAGTTATGGGTGTTTTTGCGGCACATAGTTAAAGAAAGGAATTCCATTGTATGTTTCATAAATAATTTAGAAAAACATACAATGATACATGATATTATTCCAAATCTTCAATTGATAGTGAATAAAATGAAATTCCAAAGTCTAAAATTTTTTCTCAGAGAATTCTATGTTACCATTATGTTTCAATAGCCAAAGATGTCTAATGTAACCCTAAGCTGGGTATTTATAGTCTCCAAGAAAGTGGATTTCAAAATTCAAATAAAAGCTATTGCATTGTCAGTTGACGGCTTTAATAACTATTTGTCGCTGAAGTGATGGTCTATTAATCAGGCTGTCACTATATCTTAAGTTTGTGCAGGTTTTATTTCAGTAACTTGACGGCCAGAGTGGCTGTCTATCGCGAGCCTGATGATCCGTCACCCAGTCCGTCAATGGATTCCCAATGAATTCCATTCTTTTTTAGTCTGGCGGACAAAATGACGATCCATCGCAAGAATAATGGTCCATCAGTTGGACCGTTGCTGCCTTTCAGTGTATTCATCATTCTGTTTGAGATTGACGGCCCTAATGATGGTTTGTTGACAGACTAACGGTCCTTCAATGGAATCATCACATGCTATTAATGCCCATTTTTCCAAGTTGTTCTTTATTTTGTGTAAATTTTATGAGAACAAGTAAAACCTAACATCAAATTCCTCTTCTAGTTACTTAAAAACATACAATTATCCCTTTTAAAAGGTACAAAATGTTCCATTAAATGCCATAACATCAACACCCACAACATAGGACAATCGCATGGACTCAAGCAACTCAACACTATATTACCTGTATATCAATAAAAATGACTGGTAATCAGCTGTCGAACTAAATATTAAGCAACCACTTAACTGGCACCTTACTTATGAAATCTCAATACATAAGGATCTATATTTGGCATTACTCTACAATTCAAAACATGCACACTCATGGACACAAAATCTCAAAGAATCTGTAATGATAAGCACAGTTCAGTTTGCCCTCACATTCAAAGAAATCCACCACACTTGCTCATTTAACTTGTGTGCTAACAACTAAAGCTCTTACTCTCACAAGGAAAGTTTTAAACAAAGCACATATACCCATAAGCTTGCCCTTATCAACTTATACAGCCTATGCTTGATTAGCAAGGATCAATCAAATCTTTTTATAGCTTGTAATGAGGGTTTAGTGAAATGTGAGGGATGTTTTTGGGATAGTGACTTTGGGTAGTAACTCCACCCTCCCTATCCGTAATACTACTCACCATCACCACTTCTTCTCAATCTCCTCCATAATCTGTACTATTCTTCCTGCGGCCTCAAAACACCCTATTATTATTTTTTTTAATCAGCCACCCTCAACTTATGCTGATGCTATCAGTTGAGGTATACATTATCTGAACAGATCAGGGCCAGATGAGATACATTTACACAACTCAAACTACTTACTTTGAAATTTTAACTTCATAATAGTAGCCACCCTCAACTTAGGCATATTGCTTTAGTTGAGGTGCACAATGTCCAAGAGGAACCAGGGAAAAAATCATGTGCTAACACTTAAAAGAAAGCAAATAAGAATTGCCGGGGTTGAATAAAATAAGTAAAAATAAAGGCTAAAAAAAGGTTTAAAAGGAAAAAATTACATCTTTTTGGTAGGGATTTTAAATCTAAGTGGACTTAAATTGAAAGGAGGCCTGTTATACTATCCTACTTAATCAACCATAATTGTACATAAATGAACTGGGCAAGTTCTCTCTGTACACACAATGTAAGAACTACATTAAATCCTCACACACACTGGCAATGAACTAATATTCATACTATAGTCTCTAGGATTTGCATCCACATGCTTATGCTTTCTCTAGTTCAGCACTCTTATGCCAATCATAGATTCACAATGGTTGATCATCATAAAGTATGTATAATAAGAGACAAAAAAGAATATTTATAAATTTCAGTTCACAGCTTTCTACCACATCATTGTCTTCCAACACATATAAAAGGTACTTAGAACTTTAAATATTAAATAAAAGAATAGAACATATTTATAATCACAAAATTACACAAAAGAAAAATCCTAAGCATGTTGGTTCTAGTAGATAGCACAAAGGGAAAAGAACACAGACAACAAAACCCCCTATGGTGACCTACTCTACATAACAAGTACTTCACCCCCACTAAATAGAAATGCTTTGTCCTTAATGCATCATAAATTAAGTACAAGGGAGTAGAATACTAAAAAATCCCTTAGGCTTGTGAATCAGTCAAGTTAAGCGAGGCTTCCTTAGCCTCAGATACAACAGTAGCAACCCACTCAGTAAATAGGTACTCAACACAGCTTCTTCCTCAGTGGAAGGTATCAGAATAGGCACCGACTCTGGTATGTGCCCACTTTCTCATGCTGAACTAGTGGAAACCCCGACTGCTATTTCTACAGCTTTCTTTCTATTCTTTTCTTTATTTCTCTTTGATCTTTCCAGAGCTTTTATTAAATTTCTTTGCTATAGTGTCTTGTCTTTATGACTCTTCTTCCTCTATGATCTTATGTCACCACTTTTTTTAATCTTTTTACCTTTATCCTTGAGTGGCCTACCTATAAGGTCTACAAGACTTTCTTTTTCATCAATTACCTCTAATGCAGGACCAAATGCACTTGTGGTGGTTGCTTTTTCAATTTATCAATATCACCCTCAACCTTCCATCTGGTTTATTTATGTACTTTTGGGTCCTTGCTTTGGATCACATCTTCTTCTTCAGGTTTTAACAACCTAATTGGGTTAAGATTTGAGCTGTTGACCCCTTTATCCTTGGGTTTAGCACTAAACTGGGAGAGTTCTTGCTTCGTCTTCTCACTTTGGCGAGTGTTAAATAATAGTGCTTTATTATCTCTTTTCTATTCACCTTTACCTCTTAAGGTGGTGGTTTCTCGGGATTGTTGAGATCACTCGCCATCTCTCCTTGATGGTAATTTTTGAGTCATAGTGCCTAAAGATGGAACATAAAATCAAACTACCAATTAAAAGATATAAAAATTTGTAATAATAAAGAAGAAAGAGTTATTTTTTTAAGTGATGGTCAGGCTGAAGGTCCATCGGTTGACTAACGGTACATCTCCCTATTTGTTGTATCCTAGCAGAGAAATAGTGAGTCATTATGGTCAGGCTGATGGTTCTTCGGGTGACTGAAGGTTTGTTTCCTTGTTTGTCTCTGCTTAACAGAACCTATTTCAAATTTTCTTTTGACGACAACTCTTGTGACTATCTGTCACTAGGTTGACGGCCCATCACTTTAGCCATCAGCATTTCCCTTTGCAGTTTCAAATTCCCTCTATGGTATTGTGTTGAACACCTGTTAGACTTAAATTTTTTATCAGAAATTTTACCCTACAAGTCCTCTTTTTCAACCATTTTTGGGCATAATACGACATGGGTTACTTAGACTTCACCCCAACCAAATCATACCAGTGTTCGATTCACAGTTATATTTAAAATTACTTTTTAGAAAGCACTTGAATTTAAATCTTAACATGCTCAGCCTTTCAAACCAAAAAGAAGAAGTTAGAATCATACCTTTTTGTTGATATTTGTATTCACACCTCTTAGAACCTCACAACATTTAAACAACTTAAACTTAGTGCTTTAAAGAGTGAAATTTAAAGTTTTAGACTGATAAAAATAGAAGAATTAGATGGCTAGTTTAAATAGGTGGGGAAAGAAATTGAAGAGTCCTCAGAAAAGATGAATTTGATTTGAAGAGAATGAATGTCCAGGAGTTTTAAATATTATGGGAGGTAAGAAGACAAGATCATGCATTTAACTGATTCACTTTATCCATTTAAACAACTTTGGTTCAGTTCAAATACCTATTTGGGCTCAACTTGCACCAATTCATTTATTTAAGCCCAATATTTATGTGACGGCCCATCAGGTGATTAACGATCCATCAGCTAAGCCATCGCAACTTACCAAAACCATGTGCCAGCCAACTTACTTTAACAATCCAAGTGACGGGCTATTGCTGATGTGATGGTTTGTCGCCTTTGTCGTTAACCCTATCCAGAATATTTGACTTTTGAATAATTTGCGTTTGTACAAGTGATGGTCTGTCGCTAGGTTGATGGTCCATTGGGAGTCCCATCGACTTTTATCCAAAATGACTACTTCTTTACCATGACTTTCGCATCCTTTATGATGGGCCATTGGGTGTCTGATGGTCCGTTAGTCTTTTTGCCATAACTTGTTAGCTTGTTTACTCCATCTCCCTGAAGCATAATTCCTGCACACTTATCAACCCAATTAATTGTACAAGAAAAATAAATAATTTTAAATTAATGCTGATACAACACATTATGGGTATACTCCCACAAGTGTCTGATTTAATGTCGAGGAATGAATCAGTTTTCTTAATTACTTAGACTTCATCAAGATAAACTATACTCAACTATTTTACTGAATCCATCAAACCAATGTACTACTTGACTTATTACCCATTCACTTTAAAAATACTTCCATTTTTATTCTCCAACTCAACTACTCCAGATATGTAACCTTGAGTAATTTTAAAAAGCTCGGACCACTTTGATTTCATCTTACCAGGAAAAGCTTTATTCTCTATTTGAAGAGAAACACCCAATCACCAAACTGAAAGTCCTTCTTCTCGATTCTTCGATTATGGTATTTCTTTATTCTTTCCTTGATAAATTAGCTCTTTTATATGCACCGAGATAAAACTTATTCATCTCATTTAGATGCTCTTATCTCAAGTCTGCTACCTCCTTCCAATCCATGTTCAACCTTTTGAGCACCCATAAAGCTTTGTGTTCAAGATCAATTGGTAGATGACACATATTTCCAAAAATAAGCTGATACAATGACATTTCTATGGGTATTTTAAAAGCCGTTCGGTATGCCCTAAGGGCATCATCAAGCTTCCATGAGCAGTCTTGGCTGAACATTCTTTGGTATCTCTATTTGAAACCTCCACATTCCTACTAGTTTGTAGGTGATATGGAGTAGCCACTTTGTGTTGTTTCACACCGTACTTCAAGAGAGCAGCCTAAAAAACCTTGTTATAATGTGTGATCCTCCATCACTTATAATCGTTCATGGGAGTCCAAATCATGAGAAAATGTTCTTCTTAAAAAATGCCACCACCCTTTTTCCTTCATTATCTACTAAGGCAACAACTTCGACCCTCTTGGACACATAGTCCACAACAACCAAAATGTATTTATGGCCGTAGGAATTTACAAATAGACCCATGAAGTCTATGCCCCACACGTCGAATTATTCCACCTCTAATATCTTGTCATTGGCATCTCGTGATGCTTGGAGATTGAACCTTGCCTTTGGCATTGATCATATTTCTTAAAAAAGTCATGAGCATCTTTATACAGTGATGGCCAATAATAACCACTTTAAAAAACCTTTCTAGCAGTGTGGTTACCTGCATGGTGTCCCCCAACTAGGGAAGTATGTCAAGTCTCTAAACTACTATAAATGTCAACCTCCGGTATACTCCTTCTAATGATATTGTCTGCATAACATCTAAACAAGTACAACTCATTCCAGAAATACTCATAGCATTACAGAGAAACTTTTTCTTCTGATGGAATGATAGGCTATCTGGAATGATATCACTAATAAGAAAATTAGCAAAATCAGCATACCAAGGTATCAAATCAAGAGCAACAACTAGAATATGCTCATCCAGAAAAGAATCATCAATCTCTAGTTTCTTTATAGTAGACTAGTCATTCTTTAACCTGGATAAATAGTCCTCTATCTAATATTCACAATCATTTCGATCTTTGACTTCAAAGTCAAACTCCTGCATCAACAACACCCATTTGATAACTCTCAGTTTGGTATTTTTCTTTGCTATTAAGTATCTTAGGCTGCATGGTTAATGTGGACCACTACTTTTGTCCCAACAGATAAGCGCAAAACTTCTCAAATACGTACACTATAACTATGAGTTCTTGTTTTCTGATAGTGTAGTTTTTTATGCTCCATTTAATGCCTTACTAGCGTAATAGATGGGATGAAACAACTTCTTTTTCTTCTACCCCAGAACATCCCCAAGTGCTACTCTACTTTCATCACATATTATTTTAAATGTCTTAGACCAATATAGAGCAATAATGACAGGTGCAAAAACCAACTTCTTTTTAGGGCACTAAAATTCCTTCATATAGTTAGCATCAAACTCAAATTTTCTCTACTTTTCAAACAACTTGCAAAGTAGGTTTGCAATCTTTGAACAATCTTTGATAAACCTTTGATATAATCCAACATGGCCAAGAAAACTATGAACCCCTTTAACTGAGATAAGAGGAGGTAACTTTTTAATAACTTTATTTTAGCTCTATCAACCTCAATCCCTTTTGCTAATATGTTGTATCCTAACACTATGCCTTCATTCACTAGAAAGTGGTACTTCTCCCAATTTAGGACTTGGTTGAATTCTTCACATCGCTGCAAAGCCTTTCTCAAATTTACCAAACACAAATCAAAGGAATCACCTACTATATAAAAGTCATCCATGAGGACATACAAAGTGTCCTCTACCTTATCTAAAAAAATCGACATCATACACATTTGGAATGTAGCAGGTGCATTATATAATTTGAATGATATTCTTTTGAATGGAAAAGTTCTATAGGGGCATGTGAAAGTTATTTTCTCTTGATCCTCAAGAGATATCGTATAACACCCTGGGTTTTGACCTTACGAAAATTTATAAGAATTTGGGTCTCTGGACCTAATACGACCCCTGGGTACGAGCCATATGTTGGGGTACAGATAGTGAGGTCTAGTCGTATGCTGACCAGTATTGGTTGGTGGGATGGATTTTGGTTACTGGAATGGATACGACTTAGAGGTGCTAGTAGTATTAGTGGTTACAGATCTTTTGGTTTCTTAACTTAATCTTAGACTTGGTTTGTTAGGTTGGATCTAAGTATGAGTCGCTCTCCATAAGTTATAAGCTAGGGTATGAGTCCTACCTAGGACTCGTATGGTGGACAATATCAAAATCTACCTTGGGTTTAATCTGCCAGGGGTATGGATGAAGGGTACAAATCTTATGCTTCATATATGACTTGGTTGGATGAGTCGTATGCTAGACAGTGTTTGATCCAAGGTTGACGCTAGGATATGAGTGGAGGGTTCCAATTGTATTAAATGGTACGACTCATGAGGGTCAGTCATACCCCTGGGATGAGATTTTGTGCAACATAAGTATGGGGTATTCTGGATATTTTGCCACTTATCCTAATAAGGTTGCACGACTTCTAACCCATTTTAGAGGTTATTTACCCTATTATTCCATTCATTATCACTTAAAAATTCTTTTAAACACTTTATTATTCTCTCAAAAACTTTTGGGCAAGAGAAGCTAGGGTTTTAACTGGATTTTATTACTATTATGGTTAGAGGCTTTGTGGTACTACTATGGGTTGGAATAGGCTAGATCAGTATTGGTGTCGACCTTGGCATTGGAATAAGCTGGTGGGTTAACTTCATTGGACGAAATTTCTCAATGTTTCATTGTATTTTTTTTTGGGATTAGTTGTATTATATTTTGGAACTTATTTCGTTATGGATTGGATTATGGACTTTGGTATGGTTTGGTATGGTTGGGCGGTTGGTGTGGTATGGTTGGACTTGGTTGGGTCAGTCATTATTGTGATCCTATCCCAGAGTCTTAATGTAAGATGTTACACTATCTTGTAATATGCTCTAACTTCAACCAACTTGGGGCAGGTGGCTGGAGGTTGGGGTGGGTAACAGAGGCGTTCCTCCATCTCGGTTAGACTTGGGACGCCCATTACGACAAAGCCCCTGGCAGGGTTATGTCAAGTTGGTATTAGAGCTAAGGTTTATTGTTAATTTTGAGTCCATAAAGCCGTGTCGATTAGAGTTTCTTTTAGGGGTGTGTAGCATGCCACACTCATAAGGGAGAGGTTACAAATCATTTAGGAATGTTTCACTTTCTTAGTATTAAATTATCAAGTTTTGAGTCTAAATCCTTGAATCTTCTCCAATCCTTGTTTGTACATTTTTTAGATCATTCCTCGTAGATCTAAAACATAAAAAAATTCTTCTATCCCATTTGGGGGTAATGTTGAAGGGATGCATCTTACTTCTAGGGTTCATCTTTGATCTCACGGTCCTATCTTTGATAGTTCTGGAGTTCCACCAGTTTCTACTAGTCTTTTTAAGGTGAGGTGACTAAAAATAATTCTGTTAGTCTATTTATATTATTGCTTAGATGGTCGATGCTCAGGCTGAGCAGTGTGTAACTGGTGCTTTGTCTTCTGAGGACACAAGGGTTGGCTAATTTATGAAGATGGGTCCTCCTAATTTTCTGGAGTAAAGGTGAAGAAGGATCCACAGTGCTTCTTAGATAAAATGGAAAAGTTATTTTGGGTAATTCAAGCTACTAATATGGAGGGGGTAAACTTTACAACTTATCAGCTCAAAGATATTGCATATCAATGGTATAAAGAGTGTGACATAGATAGCAGTGATGTGGAACAATCAGTCTTGTGGGATACTTTTTTTAAGGCCTTCTTAGATTGGTTCTTTCCCCAAGAATTGCGAGAAGCAAAGATGAAGGAGTTTGTGAACCTTAAGTAGTGGAGGATGTCTGTCAAGGAATATGCTATAATTTTCACCAATTGTCAAGGTATACTCTTGATTTAGTGGATGACATGCGGGCAAAAATAATAAGTTTGCTTTTGGGTTAAATCGAGATTTGATTTTGAATAGCAATACTGCCTTGTTAATTAAAGATATAAACATGTTTAGGGGTTACTATTAATATGCAGTAGGTAGAGGATGATAAGAGGAAAAAGATAGAGTTTGGAGATAGATAGGGCAGGAGGAGTAGGATTTCTGACCTAGAAGGTGCTCAGTCTCAGGGTGGTCAAGATGGTGGCAAATAGCAAAAAAATAAGTAGGATAGTTTTGGTTCCTTCTGCTTTGCTAGTGCTCTTTACCAGGTGGGCGACAAATATCATCAAGGTGGTGACAATTCTATGGTCTTCTTCATTAGGGTTATTGTGATGAAGGAAGGGACATATACTTCAAGTATGGCCAAGTAGACCATTGTCTTAGGGATTATTTGATTAAAAAGGTTGCTATAGGGGCGAGTAAGAAATATGTGGCTTCATCTTTTACTCCTACACCTCGTGGTGTTGCGTCTGCTTTTGTTACTGCTCCTGGTTTTAGTGTTTGTCAGAACCGGTTGTATGCTTTATTATCTTGGAAATAATTTGAGGTATCACTTGATGTTGTTACTAGTACGTTACAACTTTTCTCTCATAACGTATATTATTTGCTTGATCTATGGTCCACTCTCTCTTATGTGACTCCTTATATGGCTATGTCTTTTAGTTTTGATCTGGAAGTTATTTCAAATTTGTTTTATTTCTCCTCTAATAGGTGACTCAATTATTGCTAAGTGAGTCTATAGAAGGTGTATGGTATCTGTTGGTGGCAAACAGACATTGGTGGATCTGATTGAGTTGGGTATTATGGATTTCAATATCATTCTGTGTATGGATTGGTTGCACTCTTGTTATGAGTCCTTAGATTGTCGGACCTGCAGTGTTTTCTTTAAGTTCCTTGGTGAACTGATTATAGAATGTGAGGGTGGTTCTTTAGCTTCTAGGGGAGATTTATTTCTTTTCTTAGTGCTCGAAGATTAATTTCTAAAGGTTGTCTTTACCACTTGGTTCGGGTTAAAGATTCTTACTCAGAAGGTCCTTTTTTCCGGTCAATTCCAGTGGTTAATTAGTTTCCAGAGGTCTTTTTGGATGATCTTCCTGGTGCTTCTCCTGATAGAGAAATTGAGTTTGCTATTGATATAGTTTCAAACACTCATTCAATTTCTATTCCTCCGTATAGAATGACTTCGATTAAGTTGAGGAAACTCAAGGAGCAACTTAAGGATCTTCTGTACAAGGGGTTTATTCGTCCTAGTGCATCTATGTGGGGTGCACTAGTGTTGTTTATGCGCAAGAATAATGGTTCCTTTCGAATGTGCATTGACTATAGGCAGTTGAACAAGGTGACTATCAGGAACAAGTATCCTCTACCAAAGATAGATGATTTGTTTGACCAGTTATAAGGTACCAAGTTTTTTTCTAAGATAGATCTTCGATCTGGGTACTATCAGCTAACGATTTGGAGGGTGGATATCCCTAAGACATCTTTTCATACTTGGTATGGGCACTTTGAGTATTAGGTAATGTCTTTTGGGTTGACTAATGCTCAGACGACATTTATAGATCATATTATTTCAAGTGAGAGGATCATGGTGGATCTGCTAAAGGTTGTTGTGGTGAAGAGGTAGCCTAGACCCATGATTCCATCTGACATTTAGAGCTTTTTGGGTTTAGCCAGGTATTATAGGAGGTTTATGGAAAGCTTTTCATCAATAGCTACTTCTTTGACTAAGTTGACTCAAAAGAAGGTCAAGTTTTCTTTGATAATGCTTGTGAGAAGAGTTTTGAGAAGTTGAAGGATAAGTTTGTGTGTTCCTAATATTGATGGGTTGCGACAAAGGATTTTGGCTGAGGCGCATGAATCGCGCTATGTTGTTCTTCCTGGATCGACTAAGATGTATCATAATCTTAAGTAGATCTATTAGTGGAATGGATTAAGGGGAGACATAGATGATTTTATAGCCAAGTGCATGGTGTGTTAATAAGTTAAGGTTAAGCACATGAGGCTAGGAGGGTTGTATTAAGAAATTGATTTTATCAAATAGAAATGAGAAGTGCTCAATATGGATTTCATTATCGGTCTTCCTTAGTCTCAGATTAAATATGATTCGATTTGGGTCATCATGGATTGGATGACTAAGTCTACGCACCTTTTGCCAGTACGGACTACCTTCTCGGTAGAGAATTATGCCAACCTGTATCCTTAGAAGATTGTGAAGCTGCATGGGGTGCTTGTTTCAAATATTTTTCATTATGGCACAGAGTTTATATCTCACTTTTGGTAATTTTTTTAGAGAGGGTTAGGGACAAAGGTGTGTCTGAGTAGTGCTTTCCACCCGCAGAAGGATGGGTAAGTGGAGAGAACTATTCAGATATTAGAGAATATACTTTAGGCTTGTGTGATTGATTATGGTGGAAATTGGGTTTAACATTGATTATGGTGGAAATTGGGTTTAACATCTACTTTTGGTGGAGTTTTCTTACAACAATAGCTATCATTTAAGTATTAGTATGGCCCATTTTTGAGGCATTGTATGGTAGAAGGTGTAGATTTCCTATTGGTTGGTTTGAGCTTGGTGAGGCAGACATGTTTGGTCCCGACTTGGTTTACCAGGCTATGGAGAAAGTGAAGGTGATTCGGGATAGGCTTAAGGTTTCCCAAATTTGCCAAAAGTCCTATGAGGATGTTAGGCATAAAGACTTTGAGTTTGAGGTTGGGGATAAGGTTTTCCTTAAGGTATCTCCCATGAAGGGAGTAATGCGGTTTGGACAAAAAGGGAAGCTCAGATCTCGGTATGTTTGTCTCTATAAGATTTTTTGGAGAGTTGGTAATGTTGCGTATGAGCTGGGGTTGCCTTCTAGCTTGAGATTCATTCATCCGGCCTTCCATGTTTCCATGTTAAGAAAGTGCATTGGTGATCCTTCTTTGGTTATTCCTTTAGTATGATTGGGTTTCATCGATTCTCTATCTTATAAACAGGTCTCATTTGAGATCTAGGGTAGGTGGGTTCGTTGGTTGTGGACTAAGGATGTGGCTTCGGTTAAGGTTTTTCAGTGGAACCATAAGGTGGAAGAAGCTACATGGGAAATGGAGGAGGACATGAAATCCAAATATCCGCATCTATTTTCTTCTCTTTGTATTCGTGCGGAAGGTATGTGTCTTTAACATATCTTTATGTTTTGAGTTTGTTAAAGGAAATATTAATATCTTTGCCTCTTTGTTTTCAAACTTTGTTAAATATTAGGAATATATTTGATAATGTAAATGACTCGTGCGTGTGGTTACCCCTACCTTGTCCGTCATTCAGGGACGAATGTTCCTAATGGGGGAGACTATAACACCTTGGGTTTTGACCCTTAGAAAATATTGTAGAATTCTGGTCTCTGGACCCAATAAGACTTATGGGTACAAGCTGTATGTTGGGGTACGGATGGTGAGGTCCAGTCGTATACTGACTAGTGTTGGTTGGTGGGATGGATTTTGGTTACTAGAATGGATACAACTTAAGGGTATGAGTCGTATTGGTATTAAAGATCATTTGGTTCCTTAACTTAATCTTAGACTTGGTTACGTAGGTTGGATTTGAGTATGAGAGGCTCACCTTAAGCCATAAGACAGGGTATAAGCCGTACCCAGGACTTGTATGGTAGATACTATCTAAATCCTCCTTGGGCTTACTCTGCCAGGAGTACAAATAAAGGGTATGGATCGTATGCCTTAGATACTACTTGGTTGGATGAGTCGTATGATTGACAGTTTTTGATCCAAAGGTTGAGAATGGATATGAGTGGAGGGTACCAATCATATTGGTGGGTACGACTCGTGAGGGTCAGTCGTACCTCTGGGATGGAATTTTGTGCAACTTAAGAGGGGTATTCTAGACATCTCCCCACTTATTCTAATAAGGTCTCATGACTTCTAACCTACTTGGGAGGTTATTTACCCTATTATTCCATTCATTAACACTTAGAAACTCTTCTAAACACTCTATAATTCTACCAAAAGCTTTTGGGCAAGGAAAGCTAGTGTTTTAACTAGAGGATTAATTTGGGGCTTGTCTTAGTGATTTCTTTCCATCATCATCTTGGTTTAAGGCATGTTCTCTTCCCTCATTATTAATTATGTCTAGAATAATGGTTTTTATAAATGTTTTCATGACTTCATTGGTTGTATAATTTTGGTTTTCAAATAAGATTTGGGTTTTTTGATATTAAATGGTTGGTTATGGTTTTCCATGGTTTTAATTATGCTTTATGTGCATTAATGGTGGTTCTGGATAATAGGATTGCATGGGAATGGTTTAATGGTAATTGGAATTGGTTTTGGTTATTTTATGCCCCCAATTGTTTGACAAAATGCCTATAATAATGTTTTCATAGCACTGAGTATTTTTATTGGAACTCTTGCTTTTTTTAAAACTTATTAAATAAAATATGCATGGTTTAAAAAGCTTGGAAAGGTAAATGGATAAATGGTTATTCTTGTGGGGTACATAGAATTCCCTAAGTGGTTTAATATGGTAAATGAAAGGGCACTTAGAAGTCCCCTTAAACCTATATGTGGTTGGCTATGGATAGTATTTGCAAGTATGGTTAGTATGACGATACCACCACTAAATGGTCTTGGTTAATAAATGAAAAATAGATTGGTTGGTTGCTTTGTAATGGTTTTAATTTGGAAATAATGGTAGGATATGTAGCAAAGCCATGGAAGGTGGAGGCCCTAGGGTGACCAAAACTGGAAACTCATATTTGCCGATGTGAGGTTGATCTTGGTGACCGTGTGCATGATGTCACACTATATTTTAGGGGATGTACTAGTCATCCCAGATTTTTCTTCCCTAGTCTTGCGGCTTCACGCACTGGGGCCCTTTCAACAGGGGGAGCTGAACCCATATAGGTCATGGGTGGTTTAGGACGGCAAAGCTACACTACCCAGGTAAAGGTTTTAATGACATGCTAAACCCAGTCCCCTTTTCCAGCATGGTTATATATATATGTATGGTTGTGTGCATATGGATATTCTTACTTGGCTTTATAAATGGCAATATTTTATCCTTATCCTGAGATTATGCTAGCGTTTACCCGCTAACCCCTCTACTGGCAGCGTTATACCCACGTTATGAAGGAATTAGCCGTTCTACTCCTCCTACATAGTTATTGACCCAGGGCTCAATATTTGGACTAAAGTGGTGAGCTTTCATTCCTTTGAAAGGCTCCATTTCATATTATAAATATTTCTAAAGACTTTGATTTTATTTTGGATATTGGTTTTGGCCATGGTTGGGGGCATGTCCCAACCAAATTTTATTACTTTTTTGGTTAGAGACTTTGTGGTACTACTATGGGTTAGAATGGGTGAGATCAGTATTGGTGTGTGCCTTGGTATTGGGATAAGCTGGTGGGCTGATATCACTGGACATCATTTCTCACTATTCCATCATATTTTATTTTGGTATTAATTTTATTATGTTTGGAATTTATTTGGTTATGGCCTGGTTTATGACCTTTGGTATGATTTTGTACGGTTGGTGTGGTATGGTTGGACTAGGTTGGGTTGGTGTTGTTGGGTGCATTTATACATCCTAGTGTTACTATTCTATCTTATTTAGACTTGTTTTGAGAGAAATTTGTGTGATTAACATGTTAGTATTGGTATAAATAAGCATGTGAGTGTCCAAGGACATCTTTACAATGTTCCAAGTGTTTTCTAAACAAGTTTATATTTAATTGAGTCATTTAGTGTTCAATCGAGAAAACTAGTTTTACTAGCTTGAGCTAGTTGTGTGTCTAGTTGGTTTCTTTGATTCTAATGTGTTTAATTTGTTCCAAATGGTTTAAATGTGTAATTATGAGTGGAATAACTTGTTTGTGATGTGCAAAGTTTAATTTTATTAAGTCAAGAGTCGGAACATAAAGTTGAAGAGAGTGCGAATTAGCCTTATTTTAGCTCTTGTTTGATTCGTCATTGAGAATATTATATTATTTTGATCTCTAATATATGAAGTGTGTTTATGTAGGAGGATTTGTGAGTTGAATACGGTGATATAATGATTATATAAAGGCTTGAAAACCATGGGAAATACACCACTATTCAAGGGATGAAAGATGGAACGATAAAGACTTAATTAAAATTTTGGACGCAATTTCTAATGTGTTTATGCGATTTACGTGTGACGCCTGGTCCAATACGGTGCTCCTTTGCCTTAGAGAAAATTTAGAAGATGAATTCCAATGTGGTTGTGCGATTTGCATGCGACACACACTTCGTTTAGGTGAAGCCATGCGTGCATCGCACCCTCTATTTCAGGGTATTACTGGATGGGATGCACGGGTTATTCCACTGCTTCAATTCTGCACGATAAATATATTTATACAAGGACATGGAACGTAGTTTAAGAGTTGGTGGGAGTATTTTGGATTTTGTGCCAGTCTTAATCCCTTGAGGATTATAATTAAGTGTGTATATATATTCCCTTGGTTAGGCAGGAAAAAATAGGGGTGCATTTCTTGGACTATTTTGTGACTTTGGACACGTTGGTGAGTTCGTGGATTAAATTGGTGGAAGTTGATAACACTTTAATTAGGTTTTATTAATTCTTTAATTAGCTTTTAATTTATCATATCATGTATTCAATTATTTGGATCATGAATATGAATATTATGGGCTAAAGAACCCTCTTTACGAGGTTAAAGCCAAGAACATGAGTACTATTGTTTTGGATTAAATTCATTAAATTTTGTTTATCATATTTGGTTATTTGTTTATTCTTGTTTAATTTATTTTATGGATTGATCACCCGTAAAATACATATATTGTCGAACTTTTGATCTCGAAAGAGGGAATAGGGAGATGAACGTGGGAATAAACAAAGTAGGGTTTGTATTCTTTTATAAAATAAGGAAATCAAATTAGTGTCTAGGACATGGATGTACTTAGATGCCTTACTTGATTCAAACGTAGGATGATAGCTTTAATTCACTTAATTGAATTATTACCAATGATGTAGTTGTAATGTCCAATTTAGGTAAAAGATTAGAGGTTGGGAAACCATGATCATGCAATTAACCCTACGAATCAACAACCAAGATAAGAAAAGTAGCAGATGAAGTTCAATAGCATAGTATGATTGTCCAAATTGCTTTAAACCTGGGTTTTCTCCTATTGATTGTTTTAAGATCCTTACTTTCTGCATTGTTTATTTTTCTACAATTTACAAATTCCAAGCTCTTTTTGGCTACTGTTGCATCGAATTAATCTAAACTGTGAACTGAATCTGAATCGTTGCTGAATCAAGTGTCTGTGGGATCGATACTTGGCTTCTTGAAGGCCATTTTACTACTTGATAAGACTAGCCGGTCACGATTGTTATGTTATCCCAAAATCTTCATGTAAGCTATTACACTATCTTGTAATTATGTGCTTGAACTTCAGCTAACTCAGGGCAGGTAGTTGGAGGTTAGGTTAGGTAACAGGGGTGGTCTCTGGTCCCAATTGGGCTTGGGATGCCCATTACGATAAGGCCCTCGGGCGGGTCCTGTCTAATCGATAATTAATTGTATCCTGAGTAACCATCAAGGAAATAGTACCAACCCATTTATGCTAACCGATTAAGAATTTGGTATAAGAAGGGCATTGGGAAATGATCTTTCAACGTAAAGAATTCATCTTCTTTTAATCCATACAGACTCTCCAACCAGTCACCAGTCTGAGTAGAATTAGCTCATTTCCCTCATTCGCTACAACTGTCATGCCTCTTTTCTTAGGCACGTACTACATAGGGCTCACCCACTTACTATCAGAGATTGGGTACACCACCCCAACATTAAGCCACTTTAGTATCTCCTTCTTTACTACTTCTTGCACTGCTGGATTCAACCTACATTGATGTTTCATCGTAGGAGTGTCTTCTTCTTCCAACTAGATCTTATGTGTGCAAATAGTAGGTGGAATGCCTATGATATCGGTAATATTCCAACCAATAGCTCGCTTATAGTGCCTTAGTAAAGAAATAAGAGCCTCAACCTGATGCTCCACCAAATCCACTGCAATAATAACTGGTAAAGTGTTTCCATCACCTAGAAACACATACCACAAATAGCTTGTCGGTTCCTTCAGTTCCAACACCGGTGGTTCTTCAATTGAAGGCTTCGCAGGTGGTGTTGGATAATTTTTTAAGTCCATATCCAGCTTCTTGGGAGCATAAGAGTACGACCCCATTTCGATCAATGCACATACGGTCTCATCGTACTCATCAATTCTTTCACTGTTAAAGTTCATCAACACTGCAGCTAAATTCTCCACCAGAAATCTTTCTTCAACTAGCACGTCTTGATCATGTTCATAGAGCACATCAATAACTGAAACAACACTTATCTCTTCCGTTACTTTATAGATTGGCACACATCAAAGCTAACGTCTTCGTCATTGAGCTTGAATTTCAGCTCGTTGAACTTCAAATTGATTAGTACTCTCCCGATCTCTACGAACGAACTATACTAGATTATGGGTACTTCGAAATCCATATCACAATCCAAAATCACAAAGTCCACTGGGAATATAAAGCTAACAACCTTAACAAGAACATCATTAAAGAATTCCCATCGGTCTTTTCACCGAACTATTATCCATCATAAGTTATATTTTAGTAGGCGTACGATTTTCCGAACCCAACTATTTAAATACCTCCAACGACATGAGGTTAATGCTTGCTCTAAGATCACAAAGGGCTTTTGCGAAGTTAAATGATCCGATAGTACACAGAACAATAAATGCTCCTGGTTCAGCTTTCTTTTGCACTAGTGATCTCGTAGCAATAACGCAACAATGATAAAGATTATCCACCAGTTCCTAGCTCACTGTCCTTTTCTTCATCACAAGGTCTTTCGTGAACTTGGCATAACCTGGCATCTGTTCTAGTGCCTCAACTAAGGGTACATTCACCGTCAACTACTTTAACATAGCAATGAATTTGTTAAACTTAGTCTCATCTTCTTTCTTCCGCAATCTATGTGGGAATGGAGGAGACAGGTTTGGTATTCTTTTCGTAGTGGCCTCTACCTTTTTTAATTTGTATTTCTCAACAACATCATCTTGCTTCTGTTTAGATGGATCTTTCATGTTTTTCTACTTTTTAGACTCCAATGGATGTTCATCATCTACTTCCTCTTCTAACTTTACCGCATCACCTGGAATGGGTGTGATCAAACATGGGCCAGGTAATATTTTTCCACTTCTAGTGGTAATATTCATATACGAACTATCATTCCTAGGGTTTTACTATGTATCACTTGGAAATGTCCCGCTCTTTCTTTGATTAAATGCTGGTGATAATTGGTTCATCTATTGCTCCAATTGCTTAATGGATGTAGGGTGTGATTCAACTAATTGACTCATGGATAAAAAATCACTCTTCATCTCCCTTACTTCACATCGGTTGACTCCACACCTTTCAGTAACTTAGCCATCATATCCTCCATTGAAATCTTCCTAGAATTGTTTGAGGCATTGTCACAACTCCTAGGTGGTATATACAACCCACTCTTTATAGTCTTTTTCTTGCAGCCACCTTGGTCACGATCTCTATAACCATTTTTGTTGTAATAATTTTGACTTTGATTTTCTTGGCCATTGCCTCGGAAACCCCCTGATTATTCAAGTAATTTGCCTCCTCTTTAGAATTGATTCATCTCTCTTACTATATGACCCCAAAACTTTTACCTTTTCTACCATCCTTGATAGCAAATGTTTTGTGAGCAAATCCATCTGAGTTTTCATGTAAGCCATATCCTGATCACACTCTTTTTCTCTACTACACTATTTTACTCATATCTCTCTAGAATAAGTATTGCTTGCTACCTTAGCATCCCTGGTATTCCAAGCTTTACTTATTTTAGTCATCTTCTCTAGCATTTTGAAGCTTCAGCAAAAGTAAGATCCATAAAAGCTCCTCCCACTGCATTATCCATAGTTGGATTTATAATTAAGTTCAAAGATCTATAAGATGTTTCCATTAAGTGCTCTTCAGTCATCTTGTGATTCAGACACCTTGTCAACTTTTTTTTGAACCTTACCCATGTCTTATGACGGGCTTCATTCGGTAGCTGCCTGAAGTTACTAATCTCATCCCTAATTGTAACATTCTAGAATGCGGAAAAAACCTTTCTAGGAAAGCTCCTTTTAGTTTCCTCCAGTTTGTTATAGACTCGGGTACTAGCTCATTCAACCATAGGTTGCCTCCCTAGATAGAGACAATGGGAATAGCCTCAGACGAATTGTATGTTGCCTTACTCCAGGATTATCAAAGGACTTGTAAATGTTGATAAAGTTCCACCAAGTGTATATTAGGATCATCTCCTGGCAGTCCACCAAATAACCCCTTAAGATTAAACAACTTGATTATTGTACTTGTAATGTTAAACTTTACGCCTGGTACTAGTGGTGGTGGAATAATCACTCCTGTAGCACCAGCTCCATCCAAATCAGCTTCATCATCATCATCCAAATCAAATTGCACATCAGGTTGATGATTTGCCCTTCTTCTAACTGGTCAATTTTGATTTGCTGGTACAATTATATTCTCTGCATATCTCCTATTCACAGGATCAATCAAGTCATTGTCTCCTAGGCCATCATCCTCTGCATTAGCCACATGACTAGGGCTATCTACATTTTATCGATTAACTTGTGTATTAGCCAAAGTGTCTAATCTTTCAACATCTTATTGTTCAACCATACTCCTAATTTGTTGCAATTTTGGGTTAAAAGGTAATAATGGCCTTTCTGACCTTCTTGTTTATGGTATACACAACAAAGATCCTATAATAATAAAAAACAACAAAGATCCACAAGTTTCCTGATAAAGTAAAATTAAGAAACTTGACCAAAAGTCAATTAACGCTCATATACTTAATTGACAATCATATTTCTCGACAATGGTGCCAAAATTTTATATGCCCAAATTACAAATCTCTTAAATGAGTGTAAGCGGTCATTCTCAAATATATAACCCAACTAGGTTGGGGTTGAATCCCATAGGGAATATGGTTTTAACTAAGTCTTATGATTATTAATTAACCGTTAACCAAAATTTTTCGAAAATAAAGAGGGTTTCTATTGTTAAATAAGATATTTCAGAGATTACTTAGTGTATAAGCTAGTGATTAGTTTGCAAAGTTAGAATCAATGAGAGACAGTAAACTAGGATTATGGTCACCATTGTGTTTCAACAATAAGGATTGTGGGTTATCTCAAATCCATATTCCAATTACTAGGTTAATTGTGCAATAAAATCCATCTAATCGTTTCTCAACCCTAAAAGATGGTTACACTTTTAATTCTCTCAAACTTAAAGAGAAAATTGGATTAATCAATTAAATCCTCGAGGAGTTGACCCTAATAAGGCATCAACCATAAAATCAAAGGCTAATTTCTCTGATTATCTTGTAACTCTTATTTGTTCCTAGCACCAACTCTTCTACTCAAACAAGTGGTGTCTATAGGCAGATTCTTAATGTTTGCAACCAAGAAGAATCATTAAATTGAAGAGAAGGTTATGCAATTAGATTAATCTGAAGGATTTGATCATTCCCACAATCATAACAATGAATCACACCAAGTATCCCATAACCCTAGTTATGGGAGTTTTAGCCACACATAGTTAATAAAGGAATTCCATTGTATGTTTCATAAATAATTCAGAAAAGAACTTACAAATATACAAGAGATTGTTCCAAATCTTCAATTATTAGTGAATAAAATGAAATCTAAAAGTCTAAACTTATTTCTCAGAGGATTCTATGTTACCATTGTGTTTCAATAGCCAAAGATGCCTAATCTAACCCTAAGCTGGGAATTTATAGTCTCCAAGAAAGTGGGAATTCAAAATTCAAATAAAAGCTGCTGCATCGTCAGATGATGGCTAAACTAATGGTCCATTGCTGAAGTGACGGTCTGTTGATTAAGCTGTCACTGTATCTTGAGTCTGAGCAGGTTTTGTTTTAGTAATCTGATAGCCAAGATGGCGGTCCATCACGATCCTGACGATCCATCACCCAGTACATCAATGGTACCCTAATGACTTCCATTCTATTTTAGTCTAATAAACACAACAACGGTCTAATCGGCACTGCCTTCTAGTGTATTCATCATTCTATTTAAGGTTGACGGCCACATCCATGGTCCGTCGACAGACTATCGGTTCGTAAATGGAATCGTCACATTCTATTAATGCCCATTTTCCAAGTTGTTCTTCCTTCTAAGTAAATTTCCTGAGAAAAGTAAAACCCATCATCAAATACTTCAATAGTTGCTTAAAAGATACAATTATCCCCTATAAAAGGTACAAAACATTCCATAAAATGCCGAAACATCAATAAGTGTCCGAAATAAGATCAATCCTAAACTCAATATACCTATCCGGAGGAACACCAGGAAGGTCATTAGGGAAGATCTTAGGAAATTCATTCACTACTAGATTCAAATGCAACGAAGGACCTCCGAGTTAGAATCTTTAACCTAGATCAAGTGATAGAGATAACCTTTGGAGATAAATCTCCGAGTTCTAAGATATGGTATAAACTCCTGCTTAGGAGTTAGGGAACTACCTTCCCACTCAATAATTGACTCATTAGGAAATTTAAAGACAACCCTACGGGTCCGACAATCTAGGGACACATAGAACTAGTGCAACCAATCTATCCCCCAAATGACATTAAAATCAACCATATATAATTCGTACAAATCCACCAAAGTCTTGTTATTACTAATAGATACCACCCCCTATAGACTCTTTTAGCAATCATAGAGTCACCTACTAGGGTAGAAAAAGAAAAAGGGTACGAAATACACTACAGACCAAAACCAAAAGACATACCAGTCACGACATCAGGCGATGTCTCAGTCTCTTATCGGGTAGTGAGTGCATAAAGATGGTTTCGACCAATGTCAAAACTTGAGGGCACCCTTTGGTACTGGAGATAAAGAAGATAAAACCAAAATCTTATTCTCCCTAGAGGCAACCTTACCAACAGGATAGTTTCTAAACACATGCCCTGGATGACCACAATCGAAGCATCTGTCCCTTCCCTCATCACAAAAACCCCAATGCAAATGACCACATGATACACCCAAATTATGACTCTCCTAAAAGAGTGTAAGTGATCGTTATCAAATATATAACCCAACTAGGTTGGGGTCGAATCCCACAGGAAATATGGTGTTAACTAAGTCTTATAATTATTAATAGACTGTTAATCAAAAGTTTTTGAAATAAAGGGGGTTTATGTTATTAACAAAGGTTGTTGAGAGTTTACTCAGTGTATGAGCTAGTGATTAATTTTTAAAATAAAATCAATGAGATTTAGTAAACCAGGATTATGGTCACCAAGGTGTTTCAACAATGAGGGTTGTGGGCTGTTTGAAATCCCTATTTAATAAGTCCAATTGCAAGGTTAATTGTGCAGTAAAGTCCATCTAATTGTTTCTCAACCCTAAAAGATGGTTACACTTTAATTTTTTTGAACCTAAAAAGTGAGTTGGATGAATAAATTAAATCCTCAAGAGGTTGATCCTGTTAAGGCATCAACCATGAAACCAAAATTTAATTACTCTAATTTTCTTGTAACTTTTCTCATTTCCTAACACCAACCTTTCTACTCAAACAAGTGGTGTCTATGGACACATCTCTCAAGTTTGCAACCAAGAAGGATCATTAAACTGAAGAGAAAGTTATGCAATTACGTTTATCTTTGAAATTCAATCATTCCCATAACCCTAACAATGAATCACACCAAGGCTCCCATAACCTTAGTTATGGGAGTTTTAGCCACACATAATTAAAGAAAGAAATTCCAATGTGTATTTCATAAATAATTCAGAAAGATTTACAAAAATACAAGAGATTGTTCCAACTCTTAATTGATACTGAATAAAATAAAAATCCCAAATTGTCAACTTGTTTCTCAGTGAATTCTGTGTTACAATTCTTTTTCAATATCCAAAGATACCTAATGTAACGCTAAACTGGGTATTTATAGGCTCCCAGAAAGTGGGAATTTAAAATTCAAATAGAAACTGCTGCATCATCAATTGACGGTTAAGCAGACGGTCTATCGCTGAAGTGACGGTTCATCTGTCTGGCTATCAATATTTCTTGAGTTTGGGCAGATTTTGTTTCGGCAACCTATCGGTCAATGTGACGGTCCGTCGCAACCCTGATGGTCTGCCACCAGATTCGTCACAGGGATCCTTGACGACTTCAATTCCGCTTTAGCCTGGCGAACACAATAATGGTCTGTTAATAGTCTGATAGTCCATCAACAATCTGATGGTTGTCAGTTAGACTATCACTGAACTCCAATATGTGAGTTAGTCTACTTTGGGTTGACGGTCCGACAGACAATCCATTGATATGGTGACAGTTCATCTGTTGAACTGTTATATGCTATTGGTGTCCACTTTTTCAAGTTGTTCTTCCTTCTGAGTCAGTTTACTGAGAACAAGTAAAATCCAACATCAAATACTTTAATAGTTACTTGAAAACATACAATTATCCCTTGTAAATGGTATAAAATATTCCATCAAATACCGAAACATCAACACCCTCAACTTAAGACAATTGCTTATCCTCAAGGAACTTAACACCACATCATTTGTGTACCAAGAACAATGACTGGTATTTAGCTGTTGGTCTACGTATTAAGCAACCACTTAATTTGCACCTTACTTGTGAAATCTCAACACACATGGATCCATGTTTGACATTACTCTACAATTTAATACATGCATACTCATGGATAAAAAATCTCGAAGAGTCAATAATGACAAGTAAAATTTAGTTTTCCCTCACATTCAAAGAAATCCGCCACACTTGCTCATTTAGCTTAAGGACTAACAAATAGAACTCTCTCTCTCGCAAAGAAATTTCAAACAAATAACATACACCCATAAAATTTCCCTTATCATCTTATGCAGCCTATGACTGATAAGCAAGGATCAAAATAGGACTTTTTATAACTTGCAATGAGGATTCGATGACAGGTGAGGAATATTTTTGGGATAGTGACTTTACCCTCCTTGTCCTCAATGCTACTCACCATAATTACTTCTTTTCAGTTTCCTTCATAATATATACTTTTCTTCCTGTAGTCTCAAAATACCCTATATTTATTATAATTTTTTTAAGAACACTGTCTACATCAACCACCCTCACCTTATTCTGATGATGTCAGTTGAGGTGCACATTATCCTAACAGATCATGTCCGGATAAGACACATTTATACAAATCGAACAACTTGCTTTGAATTATTAACTTCCTAACATTAGCCATCCTCAACTTAGGCATTTTGCTTAAGTTGAGTTGGACAATGTCCAAGGAGGGACTAGGGCCAAAATCAGATGTTAATAATCAAAAGAAAGTGAATAAGAATCATAGGGATTGAATAAATAAATAAATAAATAAATAAAATATAGGCTCAAAAGGGTTCAAAGGAAAAAAATACATATTTTTTGTAGGGATTTTAAGGCTAAGTGGGCTAAAATTAAGAGGAGGCTTGTTATCCCATTTCATCAACTATAATGCCACAAGAAAAATGAACTGGGTAAGTTCTCACTGTACACATAATGTAAGAAATGTATCAAGTCCTCACACACACTGGCAATGAACTAGTACTCATATTATATACTTTTGGACTTGAATTAACATGATCATGCTTGCTCTAGCTCAACATTCAGATGCTAATCAAAGATTTATTGTTGTTGATCAACACAAATTATGTACATTAAGTGACAAAAGAAATATTTTCATAAATCTTAGTTCATAGATTTCTACCACATCATTCTTCTCCAAAACACATGAGAGGCACTTTAACTTGAAAGAGCAAAAGACATTTATAATCACACAATTACACAAAAGAAAAATCCTATAAATGTTGGTTCTACTAGAATAGCACACAAGGGAAAAGAACATAGGAAACAAAAACCCCTGTGGTGATCTACTCCACATAACAAATACCCCACCCTCACTAAATAAAAATGCACTGTCCTCAATGCAGCATAAGTAAAGTACAAGGGAGCAGAATACTTGAATAACCCTTAGACTTATGAATCAATCGAGTTAGACGAGTCTTCCTTGGCCTCGGGTATAGTATTAATAACCCCCTCAGTAACCAAGGTACTCAATATAGTTTCTTCCTCAGTGACAGGATCAAGAATAGGTACCGGCTCTGGCCTGTGCCCACTTTCTCGTGTAGAGCTAGTGGACAACCCATCTGCTTCATCTGTGACTTTCTTCTTTCTCTTTTCTTCATCTTTCTTTGATCTTTTCAATGATTTTCTTAAATCTCTTTGCTCCGCTGTATCATCTCTATGCCTTTTCTTTCTCTCCAAGACTGTGTCACAACTTTCATCTATCTTTTTACCTTTATCCTTGAGTGGCCTACTCATGAGGTCTACAATAACTTCTTCTTTATCGCTCACTGTTATACACTATTTTAACATAAATTCAAAATGGTGTACAATGTATTGGAAAACTTATGAATTAAAATAAAGGAATTCGCCACTTAATTAATTCTACGGTGAGTTAGAACACCTATTATAAACTATGTGATTAAAAAGAGCATAAAAGACTTTATTTAATGGTCTACTTAACTAGGTAAGGCTCTAATTATCCTAAAGGAAAGAAATTAAGCACCCAAAAAGATCCGCTAATTATGGTTGACTGGTTAAACTTAGGTTAATAATAATAATAATAATGAAATATTATAAAAAAGGATTCACGTTATGAAAATAAGTATATTATAATAGAAAATAATTTAAAGGTAATTATTGTAAAGAAAATGATTAGAGCTTCAGAAGTTTCTTAACTAAAATAAAGAATCGTCCATTTTTAAACAACTCACTAAAACTTTGCAAGATTTATTCAATTTTAGAAATAAGAGATCATCTAAAAGTCATTTTTTGATCCGTTATCACTATCAAAAGATGGTTCCAAATCATTCCACTTTTTGTTTTAAAAATAGTTACATAATCTTCTATATTTTCAAAGGGCAAAAATCTTAAAGCATAATAATACTCCTTTTCCTTATGTAAATCAATCTTCAAAATTTGGTCATATTAACAAAATAACCACTAATTCAATACTTAGTGATTTGTTATCGAAAGATGATAATATAAAATTAATTATTTAAACTCCTAAAGAGATTAAAAGAGTCACATTGAGAAAATTCACTGAATCCAACATTTGATTATATTTTAAATAAAATAGGCAAAGCTGCCAATTTAAAGAGGAGATTTTAGTCTGACTAAAAAATTTTATCAAAATTATTTAAAAATAGTTCTAAGGATAAAATACTAACTTGTGAGAAATTAGCATTGGTTCAAATTAAAAAAAAATTATGATTAAAAACTTCAAAGGCAACTAGATCCTCTGACGTCTTCGCCATTAAATCTTTCTAAACATTAAAGGTATCGCAAAGCAAAGTTAGTTACTAAGTTAGAGATTATACATAGCAGATTATTTTTTCTAAAGTTCAAATGTTCTAGTCCTAATTTCCTATCAATAAAATCAATGGAAATAAAAGTAAGAACGTGAATAAATAAACAAATAAACTCAATAAATATAATAATAGAATCAATAACGAGTAACGAAAGGAGGAATGAGAGTGGTATGCCGCTCCTACGTCACTTAGTGCGGATACGGTGGAGCAAAAATATGGAAAAAGAGGAATGCAATGTTTTAGGTCCTCCTTTTTTTATTCCTTATTCACTTGTTTGAATATGAATATATGATTGATTGCCAAGTCTCAATTTTGTGAGAATCTCAAACTAAGACTCCATTTTTGCTCTAAAGTGTTCATGCAAATTAAAAGAAAAAGGATTAAAAGTTTAAACGATGTTTAGTGATGTCCAAAGGAAGAGTAATAATAAAATATAAGCAACAAGTAGCTATAAACAAACAAACCACTATGTTACAAAAATGCACTTTTCACATCCATACTTCTTAGAATACTTGTTCTAGCATTTAGATTAAAGAAAAAATACAAGCTAAAACAAAACACCTAGCAACAGGAGTGGAATCAAGAAAATACAAATGATTTTCAAGGCGAAATATTGAAGGAAAAGCACAGGATTTTGGCAAGGGAATTAACAGGTAACTTTGTCACTTTAATCAGTTGTGGAGCAGTGAACGAGGGTGTTTCAATCAATGGCTCAGGCTCAAAATCTAATGACGATGATCTCAAAATTCACTTGAAAGTTAAAGATCAGATGCGAATACAAGAATTAAACGTTTTAAAGCAAAAAATCAGTAGTTGTAATGGTGTAAGGCAGTTACAAGTTTTGTATTTTTGTAAGAGTAAAAATTCTTCCCGAGGCTTTTAGGGAAAATGGTAGTCAAAAACCTTGTCCCAAATGGATCCCAATCTATATATTAGGGCTTCAAGTTTTAGATGAGATCTTGAGTTTTAAATTTTAAATTTCAATCAACCATGACGTTTAGAGTTGGAAGCTGTAAATTTGGATGGATTCGGTCCCTCACGTGGTTGGTATGTCCATCACATGAGAGTGGAGAAACAAACTTTAGCCATGGTAAAAGGAGTTTACAATTTTGCTGGAAGAGTAAAAGGAGACGTTGAGGCGTAAAGAGGAGAGGTGTATGTAAAGAGAAGATATCCAGGATTAATTTTTAAGATTTTGTGGATAATTGCGGGTATTTTAGGTAGAATAAGTGAGGATAAAATAGAAAGTTTTCTATAGTTGGGAATCAATTGAATTTGACCAACCAATAACACAAAGACACGTAGCAGAAGAGGTGCCAAACATATTTAATGTGTGGAAGATGGGCAATAAGCGTGTGTTTGGTGTGTGCCATGACCTCTTGGCACCTTTTGTGGCACAAACGTGGCTTACAAATGGTGCTGAGGTGGAAAAGGGGAGAGAAACGATGGGCTATATAAATCACATCTTGAAATTAGGCCAAATTGCAAGAATATTATAAAATAGAATAATTTAAATACTTTCTTTCTATGTTCTTTGGGCTTTCTAAATTAATTTAAATAACACTTTTAACAAGAACATATTATAAATATCTAAATAAATGACAAAAATTATTTGATATTAAAATATAAATATTTAAACAAAGTTACATGATAAATTTGGAATTGAACGATAATATTTATAAAGAAGGAAACCAAAAAAAATATTTATTCAGTTAAAATAAAAAATAAATAAATATAATGCCTTATGCAAAAGTTTACAGGGAATGCGACGATAAAAATATAACAAATAAAAATATAATAATAATAATAAAATGATTTTGATGATTCTTAATTTAAAATGTAAATGGTGGCAGGACTGGTATAAACTCCTAACTATAGAAATAACATACATGCATATTTTTAAGTTAGCAAAATTATTAGAAGCGCAAAGAGATGACATGAAAGAAGATGGGAAAAAATTAAGTGTCAATAGCTGTCCCTCTTTGTTTGAAAATGATGAAAGAGTTCTTAGATAAAGAAGTTGACTAGTAACCTAATTTTGTACCAGCTAACAGGATCTAGGAGGATATGTACGAAGAATCAGGTCATATATAATTCAAGACTTGTAATACTTGTAGATTAGGAAAAGAAGATAGACAAGAGCTTACAAAGATTGTCTTAGTGTAGAATTATGATGATACTGAGTATATTGATTCAGGAATTTTGATCATCGAGGTGTCGATGTAAGTAAGATATTTGAGAGTTGGGTCATTTGATGTTCGAGGTAAACTCTCGATCTTTGTTGGGAGTCTGGACCTTATTCCCAATAAATTGCCCGAGTTCGCTGCTAAGAAATAATTCCACATTTGTGCTAAGGCTCCTGTGAAACCTAAGCTAGATAAAAAAATTAATACATAAATAGTAAATGTATTTAGTGAATTAATGAAAATAAAGCCTCTCCAGTGTTAGTTTATGCAAATGTGATCTTCCAAACTAGAAACAAAGCTTATAAAAAAAGAAGTTTAAGCCAATGATTCATGAGGATGATGCCTTTCAGCGATGAAAATGAGGCCTTAAACTAAGTATGTTATGAAGATGAGACATTTTCAGCCAAATGATTGATGGATGAAGGCTTTTTCCTAAGCCAATGATTTATGAAAAATAACTTTTGCAAGCAGTGGATTTCTATAAAGCCTTTCTTTGATGCACTTGAAAGCAATTGTGTGTTGCTCTAGAAGAAAATGAAAGCCATGCATAGTTCAAAATAACTTAAAGCAATTGTGCAATGCATTTGTGCTTATGCAGAGCCATTAAAGCTACGTGCAATGCATTCTAAAATATTTTAAAGCATCTGTGTTGTGCATATGTAGTGCAAAGTAACTGAAAGCCTTGTATTGTGCATTTTCAAGTAATTTAAGGCGATTGTGCAATGTGTTTGTGCTTGTCCAAAGCCATTAAAGTCATGTGCAATGCATTTAACATATTTTAAAGTATTTGTACAGTGCAAGTGCGGTGCATTTTAGAACATACATGTAAGCAATTGAAAGTCATGTATTGTGCATTTTAAGTATTTAAAATATTTGTACAATAATTTTAAAGGCATTAAATAGACCAGACAAAAGTTATGTGTAGTGCGTTTGAAATCTTTATCAATCTTCAAAATCATTTAATTTATGATTTTAAAAATCAATTTCATTACAAAGGCATAATTTCTCCTAAATGCTTTAAAGAAATTCAAATCGTTTGAGGTGTAATCCTTACAAGACTGCAATGTCGTTAACTTTTAACTTCTACTAATTTGTAGAACTTGTATCCAAAGAAAAGTTTGTAAGTTTAGGGGGGATGGTTGATTTGAGTTGACTTTGAAGGTATGGCTCTTGATACTTTGGACTTCAAGCTTTGTTTGAACTCATAATCCCATCTATTACAAATCTCGACCGATAGATTATAAAAAATATTTGATTGAAAATTGTTAAAAATAAAAAATATAAACAAGAGTGATAAATAACTTGGTAAATAAAATATGCAAATGTTCATAGTAAAAAGAAATTCTACCAAACTTTTGAATTGTGACATATTGTGAAACAATGCGAACATTCTTTATCCGAAGCGACTGACCCTTTTTCCTTCAATTATTTGGTTGAACCCACATTCTTCAATATGTTTTGATGTCTTCTCAACCTTTTTCTTGAAATGATGCCCTTAAAACTTTCCTAGTTTTTACTTGAGAGAAATGCTGACATTCCATAATGATGAAACTGAGCCTTGTATAGGCTGCCTACATAATCCTAACAAGGAAATCAGGCTACGCGTAGTTCATGAAATACGCTTACAAAATTAAAAACTAAGGGGATGAGCCCTCCATGGATTGCCTACGTATCCCACAGGAATTAGGACAAACGTAGTTCATTAAATATGAAATTTTAAAAAAAGGAAATTTGAATTTTTTTATCTAATGTGACCAAGGCCGATGTGGCCGCCTACGTATCCGCCTAGGAAATCAGGGACCATAGTTCTCATTACAAGTAAATAGGGATTTTTTTTAAATTTCTAGTTAAGAGACCAAACCTGATGTGGGCTTCCTACGTATTCCCTAGAGGGAACTAGGTCATTCATAGTTTCATTACATAGAAAGAGGAACATTACAAAAAAATAAGTAAAGACTTCTAAACATAGTATCGCTTAACAACATCTGCATAGATAGCTTTCAGCCACACTTCACCATCCATTTCTGCTAGGATCAATGCTCCGCCTATCAGTACTTGGTGAAAGATGTAAGGCCCTTTCCAACTGGGTGCTAATTTTCCGTTAGCTTCACTATGGTGTGGAAATATACGCTTTACACCAATTTTCCCAGTTTGAATTGTCTCAGTCTTACATTCTTATTTAAAGTTTTGGCTATTCTATTCTGATAAAGCTGCCCATGACAAACTACATTCATCCTCTTTTCATCAATTTGCATCAATTGCTTATATCAATTTTGAATCCATTTGGAATTATTCAACTCATCTTCCTGAATGATTCTCAAGGATGGTATATCTACTTCTGTGGGTAACACTGCTTTCGTTCCATAAACCAGAAGACAAGGCATTGCTTCAACAGAAGTCCTAATAGTGATGTAATAGTTGAGGAGGGAAGATGGAAAATTCTTATGCCAATACTTATAGCTATTAATCATCTCCCATAATATCCATTTGATGTTCTTGATGGCAGCCTCAACTACTATATTCATCTAAGGACGGTAAGGGGTAGAGTTACGATGAGTAATCTTAAACTTCTCATATATCTCGCGCATTAAGACACTATTGTGATTAGCATCATTATCTATTATAATAGACTCAGGGACTCCATATTGACAAATAATGTTATTGCGGACAAAATTTGTCATCACTTTCTTTGTTACCGACTTGTATGAAGAGACTTTTACCCATTTGGTAAACTAATCAATAGCCACCAAGATGAACCATGTTTATTTGATTTAGCTGGCTCAATAAGACTGATGATATCCATGCCCCAAGCTGCAAAAGACCAGGGAGAACTCATCACATTGATTTTATTTGGTGGAACATGAGTCAAATTACTATGAATCTGACACTAATGACATCTTCGTACAAAGCAAATGCAATCTATTTCCATTGTCATCCAGAAATAACCAGCTTAAAGAATGTTCTTTTCTTAAACAAAACCATTCATATGCGGCCCACACATGCCCCCATGTATTTCTTCGACTAACCAGATCGCCTCCTGAGTTTCGACGCACCTTAATAATCCTAAATCTAGAGTACTCCTATAAAAGATTTATCCATTTAGGAAAAAGTTATTTCCAATCTCTAAAGTGTTCTTTTTTGAATATTGGTTATTCCTTCTACATAGTCTCCTTCCTTGAGATACCTCTTAATGTCGTAGTACCATGTTTTTCCGATCGACTCCTCATCTACTTGAAAATAGTAGGTCAGTTGTGCTATATATTCATCTTGATAGGATCTATGAGATTCTTGTCTGGATTTTGAATCATAGATGACAAGGTCGCCATTGCATTTGCTAACTCATTCTGAGTTCTCGGGACATGTTTAAATTCAACCTTGATGAACATCTTGCACAACTCTTTCACAGACTCCAAAAATGTAAGAAACTTCACGTTCTTGACACTCCATTTGCCTTGTACTTAGTGAACTACTAAATCTGAATCCCCTATAACCATGAGTTACTGTATGTTCATATTAGCAGCCAGTCTAAGAGAAAAAATTCAAGCCTCGTACTCTGTCATATTGTTAGTGCATGGAAACCTGAGCTTTGTTGAGATTGGATAATACGGTCTTGTTTCTGAAATTAGTACTGACCTAATACCAACTCCTTTGAAGTTTGTAGCCCCATCTAAGAACGTTCTCCAAATAGGATATTCTTCTGATATATCTTCTCCAATAAATAAAACTTCTTCATCTGGAAAATAAGTTTTAAGAGGCTTGTACTCTTCATCTATAGGGTTTTCAGCAAGATGGCCGACTAATGCTTGTCCTTTGACCGCCTTTTGAGTAACATAAATAATGTCAAATTCACTAAGAAAAATTTTACACTTTACTAGCTTCCCGGTAGATATGGGCTTCTGAAGGATATACTTGAGCAGATCCATCCTAGAGATGAGAAAAGTGGTATACACACACAAGTAATGCCTTAGCTTTTGTGCGATCCAAGTCAAGGCATAAAATGTACGCTCCAATAATGTATATAGGGCTTCATAAGGCATGAACTTCTTACTCAAGTAATAGATAGCTTGCTCCCTCTTTTTGATTTTATCATATTGTCCTAAAACACACCCAAATGCATTGTCTGATATAGACAAATATAGAAACAATAATCTTCCAGGTTTTTGGGGCACCAAAATGGGTGGATTAGATAAATACTTCTTGATTCTGTCAAAAGTTTATTGGCAATCTTCTGTCTACCTGGTAGCAACGTCCTTTCTTAACAGCTTGAATATCGATTCACAAATCACTATAGATTGTGTAATAAATCGATTGATGTAATTGAGTCGACCCTGGAAACTCATCACGTCCTTTCGACTTCTTGGAGGAGGTAAGTCTTGGATAGACTTTATTTTTGAAGGATCCAATTCTATGCCTTTCCTACTCATGATGAAACCTAATACCTTCCCACTAGGGACACCAAATGCACATTTTGTGGGATTCAGTTTTAGATTATATCGCCTCAACCTGTTGAAGAACTTCTTAAAATCTGTTAAGTGATCCTATCCCTTTTGCGAATTGATAATGACATCATCTACATAAAATTCAATCTTTTGTGGATCATGTCGTGAAAAATGATAGTCATGGACCTCATATAAGTTGCCCCTGCATTCTTGAGTCCCAAAGACATCACCCGATAACAGTATACTCTCTAAGGTATGATGAATGCAATTTTCTCAACATCCTCTTCATTTATAAGGATCTGATGGTACCATGTGAAGCAATCAACAAAAGACTACAACTCATGCTTCACACAATTATCAATGATTATATGAATATTTGAGAGAGGAAACTTATCTTTCCATGCATACTCTGATATTTCCATCTTTATTTGGCATTGGTACAATGTTGGCCAACCAAGTGGGATACTTCATGACTCGAATGATGTTGGCATCGAATTGCTTGGAGACTTCTTCCTTAACTTTTAAACACAAATTAGGCTTCATTTTTCTTGGTTTTTTGCTTTATGAGAGGACACGATGGATCAATTGGCAACCTATGTGAAACAATAGCTATGCGTAAATCCAGCCTATCATCACATGACCATGCAAACACATCTTTATATTGCTTCAAAATATCAATTAATTCATTTTTTTGGGACGGAGTCAAATGAACGCTAATCCTTGTTTCTCATATGAAATCTGAGTTCCCCAAGTTTATCATCTCAGTTTCATCCAAATTTGGGTTTTCCTTATTTTCAAAATATCCAAATTCCTTAGTCAACTCTTCAGATATCGTGTCTTCTTCACATTCTGCAAAGTCATGTTCGCTATTTGGAATTGTTTTGCTTGTTTAATAACATGTCACATTCATAGTATTGGCAAATTTGTTAGTTTGCTTGATGAAAAGGGAAAAAAACAAAATAAATTAATAAAGACGATTCAAAATAAAAAAAGTAAAACATAGTTTGGATTTGGCATTTAAGCTTTCAAAAGTGGTGGCAAAACATATAAATTCATAAACATAATTCAGACTTTAATTTTGAATCGTGTTGTATTATTAATAATAATACAATCATCTACCAAGATTCACGGAGAACCGAGGATGGGTTACAAGTCCAATTGTTCAAAGTATCTCCAGGCTCAACATCCCAGATAGTTAGGGTCTCAATACAATCTTCTAGAATCACTATGCACTCAGCTTCTTCTTCAATAATGAACAAGTTTTTGACTCCTTCAACGAGGTCTTCTTCAACATTTTCTTATGATACTTGGGAAACAAACTCTTTAGAAAATGATTGATTCAGGTGTGGGACAGGCTTTGGCAGAAGAATGTCACCTTTTCTTTTGATATTAGCCGATGAGACTTCTTCAGGAGTGGGCTCATATCCAAGACCAAAAGTGCTCTTCTGTTTGAATAATTGAATTGGCTTTCTACCTGAGTAGTACACATGATTTCCTTAATATGAAAAATAGATTCATCTATTTTTTTCACACGTTCAATGATAGGGACTAAGTTCTCCTGGTAGATAGAACTATTTTTCTCTCCATTAATCATAATATCATGATAATCCTAAAAAAATTTTAAAGTCTGGTGCAGGGTAGAAGGGACTAGCCAACACTGTGAATCCATAGTCTTCCAAGTAAAAAATTGTAACTAGTAGGTATATCCAACACTTGAAATTCCATGGTGAACTGCACAAGTCCAATTTGTAGTGCCAAATAAATTTTTACAATGACTCCTCTTTGAGTCCCATCAAATCCTTTAACCCTCACATTACATTCATGAACTTTCGCAATGTCAATTCCCAACGCCCGAAGAGTAGTATAAGGGCAAATGTTAACAGCTGAGCCATTATCAATAAGAACTTTAGAAATGAACTTATCCCTACACCTGACAGTGATGTTCAATGCTCTATTGTACCCCAATCCCTCAGGCGACAACTCATCTTTATGAAAAGACACTATATTAGCTTTTAGAACTTGTCCCACTAGAGCTGAAAGATTATCGCTAGTCATGTCATTTGGAACTTAAGCTTCATTCAACACCTTCACCAGAGCGGTTCTATGAGTTGCAGTATTCATCAATAATGACAATAAGAAGATTTGGGCAAGAGTTTTCTTTAGCCGTTCCATAATAGAATACTCCTTAGTCTGTATTTTTCTCTAAAAATCATCTACCTCAGCCTCTGTCATGACCCTTTTTTTACTATTCTCTTTATTTGGCACTCCTCGTACAACTCCTTCAAGGATATAAAAACACCCAGATCTTATCATTTCTACAGCAACAGCTTTGATAACTAATTTTACCTTTCCTCTGTCCTTTGTATCAGTTGAGTAATTCCAAGGAACTGCTTTAGTGTCTGAAGGTGTTTGAGAAACTAAATACATGATCGTAGGCCTGGAAACAAGAACTTCTACTTTAATTAGCGCTCACATCTAGACTATAATTATAGGTGTAATGAAAGTTGATGTTTTAACCTTTTCCTTATCAATGGATGATATGTTAGTTCCTTCCAAATTACATTCTTTATCAACGGTGATCATGTTTACATGGGCACCTGCATAATTTGGCAAGGGATTATTATTCACGAGCCCCTTTGAGCTGAATAACTCTTTTTTTAATTAGTGTCTCAATCTTATCCTTGAGAGTAAGGCAATTCTCAGTCTCATAACTAGCAACTTCAGAGTGATAAACACAATGCTTTGTCCCATCATACCATTCTAACAGGGTATTGGGAATTCTACCCTGGATCAGCTGGAGTACTCTTGTAGCTCTTTATCTTTATATAGTTGGGACAAGTGTTCAGCTAGAGGTGTATAAGTTTTGGTTGGCCTTTTTTTCATAGTTTAAGTGAGGTCTTGGTGAATTTGAAGGGCGATTTTGTGGTTGGTAGTAAGTTTGAGGTGGATAGGTAGGTTGATATTATAATGGATTTTGATAGGATGGTGGCCGAGATGGGCAATATGCTGGATGGGTGGTATAAACTGGATATAAAGGAGGTAAAGGTTGGTAATATGGATAAGGAGTTTGGGTATATTAGTTATAGTAGGAAGGCTGAGGTGGTGGATTTTGGTATGTTAACATTTTGTTTTTTTTTCTTGAATGTTCATAACAACAGAAACACCATCCTTCTTCTTTTTAGTCACTCCCCCAGTTGGATTAAACTGCTTTGCCTTACTTGTCACTTGTAAAGCTGCTAGATTAGTGATTCTCCCCATTTTAATACCTTTTTAAAAACAAATTCTCCTATTCTAAAAACCTCAGAGAACTTTTATGAAACAACGCTTATTAACCTGTCATAATACATCACATCTTCTTGAGATTGCACAAAAAGAGAAGTCATCTCACTTTCTGCCATTAGAGGTTGAACTTTTGTGACATTTTCTTTCCACCGCAAGGCATATTCTTTGAAGGGCTCTATCAATTTCTTCTCCATCTTCATCAAGTAGAATCGATGTGGGATAACTTTTGTATTTAACCCGAACCTATCTATAAATTCTTGCGCTAAAGCATTCCTACTATGCTATTTCTGTGGGTTTTGGATCGTGTACTAATCTAGAGCTTCTCCCATCATACTCTTTATGAACAACTTCATTCTAATGGCCTCATCCTTCCCTTCTTCCACTAGCTTGTCACAATACGACATTAAATAAGCTTTAGGATTCCTTTTTCCATCAAACATATCAAATTTTGGCACCTTATACCCTACCGACAACTCAACATCTGGATGAACACATAAATCTTCATACTCAAGTCCTTTACATCCTTTCTTTTATTGGATAGTTTTACATGTTTTCTTTAAACTATGAATCTTCTTTGCTATATTTTCATCTACTTTGGACCTTGCCTCTCTTTCTTCATCTTTTCATAAGGATCAACTTATTACATAGTTGGCATTGAAATAGTAAAAGGTTGAGATCCTGCTATATATACTTGTGGAATATATTGCGTGTTAAGAGTTACAACATGTGCCACTAATATATGTGAGGCCATTTGGTGTTTTTTTATGACTAGGGCAGTTCTGGCAAGTGGGGTAGTTTGGGTATGTAGAGTTTGGGTAAGTGGAGCTTGAGAAACATAAGGAGTAGTGAAGGGTAACGGGTTTGTTTGTCGCGAGTCGACTTGTTATGAGTTTTTTCTTATGGGTTAATTGGAGATATAACAAAAATGGGGTTGTTTTAGTAGAGTAAGGAATTTCGTGGGAAGTGTTAGGAGGCAGGAGAATAAGCAGGTGGAAAAGAAAATGGAACAGTGGTACTTGTTCCATGCTCAAGAAGTGGAGTATTCATGCTAATGAATAGTTTGGTGAGGTTTTGAAGTCGATCGATTTTACTTTGCATGTCGGCCATTTATTGCATCGTATGAGCTATATGTTTATCACGAAGGGTTGCATCCCTCTCCTTCAAAGTCTTGGGTTTACTTCTTGGGATGATGATAATTCCTAAGCCATCAGGTGTACCTAAATCAGTCAAATTGGTATTTGATCATTTTTTTGATCTCATAAAGTATGGGTGATCATCCAGTTCATAGTCAACATAAATCAACCACTGTGGGAATAAATTAAAAGGAAGAAAACACTACAAAAGAGAGAAATACTGTAACACCTCATATTTTCGTGCTAGAATTCTAACCGTCGTTACTACATATTTAAACTCTAATACAAATGATTCCTATGTGGATATAAGTTTTATGATCATTAAACTAGTGTATGAAGAGCACTCAAGGTGAAAAATGTTCATAGAAAGCACTTAGAGAAAAGTTGAGCTAAGAGACTATGATTTGGTTAAATCCTCCTAGTTGATTCTGCAAGGGTCAACTTTGAATAGGTATAACTTTTTATGTATACATAGTTTTTCATCTTAATACCTATGAAATTGTAGATAATCAAATTAGCTTTCCAATGACACCAATTTTGCTAAAATCGGATACCCGAGTCAAAAGTTATGCCATGTAAGGCAGCAAGGGGTCGCGATAACCCTATGATGCGAGGTCTGCTTGACCAAAATAGGGGTTGCATAACGAGGGCTACTAAACCCAACTAGGGGTCATGACGCGGGGAATATTCCCGCAGAGTTTAAGCTTCTTAAGGGTCTAGGGACACTTTGGCCCTTTCCTCTCAACCCCAAACATCCAAGGGACAATTTATAGCATCAAAAAGGGCATTGCTTGCCCATCTTCCTTAATTTTTCTCACATAAAAACCCTCTCCTTTCCCCTATGAATGATTTTCAAGCTTTTTCTCTCAAGAACATAAGAATTCAAAAAGTTCAAGAATCCATAACAATTTCTTCAAGAAAAACCAAGAATTTAGTTCCCCAATTCAAGAATCCCGAGAAAAGCTTTCAAGATCATCTCCAAGGGTTTCAAAGTCAAATTACCAAATCCATACTCTTAAGGTATGAGGGGTTTGAACAAGGATAATTCTTTCGTCCTTGTGCCCAAAATTATATTTTTCAACGAATTTCTTATGATTTGAAATTTGGTTTACACCCAAAGTATCTTATTAATGATTTTTGAGTATGATATGATTGAATTATAAAATCCCATGTTTGTTTTGAGTTAAAGAGTGTTCTTTTATGATTTGAATAACATGAGCATGATTCGAGATATTGCTTATAGTTTTTTCATTGAATTGAGCCTGAGATTGTGATTTGAAGTTATCATCTTGATATTATTGAAGTGTTTTAAGAATCTTGCAAAGCATGATGTTATTCCATGCATTTACATGAGTTTGAGCTATTTATATTCAATTATATAAATAGTATTTGATCTTTTGATCCTCCGAATAAGTTTTGGAATCTACTTTATAGAGTTATTCAAATAAATATTAAATGCATAACTGGTTTCAGAAGAAACCCTTATGCAAGTTTTAATGTGGATTTCCATGAGATGAGCATAGCTAATTTAAGAGAGTAGTATTTAGCATCGTGATGGGTATGTTAATACAGTTTCATACCCCAGAACTATGTGCCACCATAGGATTAACAATTTAAGTGCCCATAGAGGCAGAGTTATGATCACTTGAGTTGAGGTTATACCCCCTGGCAAGAGTATACCACCTCTCCCCAATGTGAGGTTTCTTTCTTAGGAAGATAAGATGTTGGACTCCATGTAGCTCGCATGGTTTACATCGGTTAAGGGAACCTCCCTTCAGATAAGATGTTTTCCCTAATAGAAAAGATTTTAGAAAACTAAGTGTAAAGGCTCACAAGTTGTACGCAGATTCTATTTTAAAGAAATATAGTAGCTTCGGACTTCAGCTTTTATATTTCAGATTTAAGAGTGAGTTCTTTCTACACTTAGATAGTATGATTTAAGGAGAGAATACAAGTATAACTTTTAGAACTAAATGTTGTGGCTTACGAGATTTATAAATAATGTTTCACTTCTTATTGCTACATATTTTAGTATTTCAGATATTCCAGCTTATGTGAGTCACTTACATTTAGCATGCATTGTTTTATAAATAATGATTATGAGATAAGTTTTTTTACTTATGCATTCACCCCATATACTCAGTACATCCTCAAAGTACTGGTCCACATATATGTCTATGTCCTACATTGTCTTATTATGTAGGTACAAGTTTTAGTATGCACATTCAGACTCAGACAGTTGTAGATTCCAGCCAGCAAGATGATGAGTCCTCTTACTTCGGGGACTTTAGTTAGATTTATATATGTTATGTTCTTTGTTCATTCAGTCGTATTGATTTCGGATAGCTGGGGGTCATGTCCTAACAAACTAAAATCAATGCTAGTAGAGGTTTCATAGATAGTTAGTAGAGTTGTGTATTTTTATTTCAATTTTGGTTTTACATGAAGCAAAGTTGTAAATATTTTCCAACAGTTGTATTGCTCATATTCAGAAAAGAGTTATTGTATTGATAATATTCAGAAAAGAGTTATCTTCTACTTATTTTGTTCAGATTTATGTATTTTACTCAGTTGCTCATGATTTATGTCAGTAGAAGGGTTAGCTTGGGATCACTTATGACCCTAAGCACCGTGTAACATCTTGGAATCCATTTTTGGGGTGTTACAAACTTGGTATCAGAGCACAGAGTTCAAGTGTCCTAGGGTGTCTTGAAATCGTGTCTAGTAGAGCCTTGCAGAACGATACGGAGACGTGTGTACTTTTCTTCGAGAGGCTACAAGGCATTCAAGAAATATTTTTTTTTCTACTCTAGATCGTTCAGTAAAGTTGTTCTCTTAGAAATTCCTGTCTACTCGTGTGTTGCCCCAAAATTCTTAATCTATGCTGTATTCTTGAGATAACATAATTTTTAAGTTACAATTTCCTCCCCAGATGATGCTTTTAGATTTACTAGAAGAAACTTCAGAAGTCATGTAAAGCGGCTTGAGATAAGCCCTCTAGTGTGTTATAAGTCCATCCAGTTTAAAGTTATGTCCTCATTCTTAGAAGTCATTTAGTTAACACAGAGTAAGATATGTATTTAGATTCCTCATTATCCTTTCAATACGAATAGTACTCATTGGAGGAGATAGTGTGAATATAGATTGTTGAATAGAGTTTGTATTCTGAAATATTGAAACCTAGAGTGCTATGATTCATAAGTAGTTGAACCTTCTTATAGTTGGGAGTGTGGATTCAGAAGTATAATGACAAGAAGGTGGTAAGGGCAGTTTATTGAATGTATATATAACCTAAAATTTTTCTTGGGATTTAGTTAGTAATGAAGTGATATGTCATTGCATGTTAGTTTAGTGGAAAGTAGAGACGGAGTCATTAGTTAAGGTGAATTGTTGTTTTCTTGAAGTATGAAAAACCTATTGATGGTATTTGTTGTATTAGAAAGTGTAGGTTGTCGATGAAAGTATTTGGTAGTTGAGTATTGTTAATTTAGGCTTTTCCTAAGGTTGCAAAAGGGAGTTTGGTTCAAAATTATAGAGCTATGAAAGTAATATAGGTGTAAAGATGGGTGAATAGTTGTAATGTTTAGAAGAAGGATGCGTTATTAGATTTTAGTAAGGTATGTCTTAGGATTATGATTGATTATTATTACTATGAAGTTCTAGTGGACTAGTGTTTCTTAATGTTTTATTTCATAGTCTCCAAGTGAGAATTGTGTGTGAGGTTGGGTTGTAAATTATGTTTAGCACTAGACATTAAGTTTGAACAGTTGATGCTCAAGAAGGTGGATGTGATAATTTCTTAGTATTTGTAAGACCCCACAAAATTCTAGTAGCTCTCGTCCTAAATAATATACCAGAAGTGGCCCAAGACTTAGAAAAGAATTTTCAGCTAAGAATCAAGACTTAGAATCATTTCAGCCTTTTAAGTTGGAGGATCTCCTTTTTTGACCTTTCCAACCTTAGAATGTCGATTTTCAAATTAATTCATGATCAGGGTCACTTGTAAGTCATCTTGGGCGAATTTTGATATTTTTGGATTAGCATAAGGATGAGTTTGGGTCTCCAATATAGTGCGGGCTCGCGATAGACCCACGCCGCGAGGGCCAATCAACCCAGATAAGTGCTACATCGCGATGGCCACTTGACCCAAACAGGGGTCACGACATGAGAGAGAGGCCCTATACAACATTATTTTATTCAGGTACGTGGTGTTGCAGTATTTCCTAAGGCTATTACATGTTGTGTGTGGCTAGTTGTATTGTTGAGTTGCTAAGTGGAAGAAGACTAGTTAGATTGTATATGGTGTTCTAAATAGCCAAGTTAAGGAGTTTTGATTGGTTGTGTTGAGCCTTTTGATATGACCTTGATTCTCTTGGTCTAGAGATATATGTTTGGAGATGCGATATTTGTAGGCTATGACAGAAGCAATATGATTTATTAAGGGTTGAAGATATCCGAGTTAAGTGTTAGAATCTAAGTTTGAAACCTTGAAGATTGAGCGCATAGAAATGAGAGTCGAAGCTATAGCTAGTGTGAATTCAAGATGTAGTGATACTCATGAAGATTCAAAGTTAGAAAGTGTTTAAGTATTATATGATGACCCTTGGGGCTATATAAAGATAAAATGTATCTCAGAAGGTAGTATTAGCTGTGGTTTTAAACTTCCAGGTGTAGACTTTTGGGTTAAGTTCTATTATTTATGTGTGTTGTAATACCTCGGAGCTATAGTAAAGTGGTTGTAGTTTAGTTAGAGTCTCGTAAAGGGGGTTCCACAGACTTGGAATGAGTTACCAAGTCAGGCTCTCAGATTCTAGTAGTAATGCCAATATGATGTAGAATATCAAAAAGTGGGGGTGAGGCTCAACCTATTCTTATTTTAGTATTTCTAGTTATCCCAGTACCTACTCATGCCTTACATTTCAGTTTTATGATCATAGTTCAAGTTTATGTATGTGATAAAGAATCATGTGCTCTTTTAATTACTAAATGAGGAGTTCCAATTCTTTCAGCAGTCAAAATCACATTTCGTAAGTTATGAACTCCAAATTAAGGTCATGCAACTCATAATCATGCACTCATGCTTTATAGTATGCTCAGTTCCCATATCTTATGCTACACTTCTAATGATTGGTGAGATTCAACTTATATCCATGTATGCCCTTAATTCAGATCACTTAGATGAATCCATGATGTTGATTCATTATTCCTCAGGCCTCAGTTATTTGTCATGTTTCGTATAGTATCCTTCCATGTTTTAAGGTTTAATATTCTAACCTTTTAGTGACTCCTCCTTATGTGATGATAGTGGTGGTGAGTAAATGTTTCTCATTGATTAAAGATCATTGTATGCTTGTTGTAGATAAGGCCATTAGTGTGAAGTAAGATTGGGTCCAAGTCCTTGATACATCTTGTGGTTAGTTGAGATTTATGTGTGTATGTTCTTGGGGTAGCGCATAGGAGTTGTATTGATAGTGGTTTAGATAATATGTGAAGAATGTCTTTATGGGTGTTTGTCTTGAAGCGCACATGTGGTTATAAAGATAGGCTTGAATGACATGTTAGGATGTAAGTGGAGGAACATAATATACACTAGTGAATCCATAATAAGAGTTCAGAGTTAGTCCTTGAAGTGGTAAGGCACTTTATGCTTAGGATGTGAGCTCCAAAAATATATACAAGATTGATTCATATGGTTTAGACTAGTATTGTGGTGTGGCATGTTGTATCTTTTGATTTGGGGTTATACTTGATCACGGTAAGAGGATTTAATTTACTTTAGACATTAGCAGAAAGATTTATCAATGCCTATGTGAGAATTATAAGTTGAATCAAATGAGTATGATATTTAAGGGGAATAGTATATTTGAGGGAGTATTCGAGAAGAATTGCCAAGCTTGAAAGTAAGAAGTTGCATTACCTAAGTCCTGGTAATTCTATCCTATCTTATGAGTTATGTGTCTATATTCCATGACTATAGAGAAGTGTTAATGTTATGATTCCTTAGTCAGACATCTTGTTTAGATCATGCCCAAGATTCCTTTCTCCCTAATGTTACTAGAACTTCTTTAGAAAGGGTGTTGAAGAGATACTCCTATTAAGTATAAGTTTCCTGTATAATTCAGTCAGTTAGTATAGCCAGCAAGTCATTTTCACAGTCAGACAAACAAGTTCCTATGGTTTTCCACCTTTTTCACCTAGTACTCCTACTATCCGAAGTCTCAGGCATATGACTATTCCAAGAGATAATCTATTCCATCCATGAAAATTGTGAATTCAGTTCAGTCTAAGCATCATGTTTAAGATTCGGCTATTTAGTCATGACTCAGTTCATAAGTGTTCAACGCATAATCTCAAATTTCCAAGTATTTTAGCTCAGATAGTGTAATACCCCTTGTACAATCTAAGTCTTGTTGCCTTATGATTCACACTTGCATAATTTATCACTTCCCAATTCTATATGTATGATTGTATTATGAACACTTCAAGCAAATTCTAAACTCTCAGCATGAATCAGTTCTTGATAGTCAATAAAGTAAAGTCAACTCAAAATCCAGCTTCATGATAGAAATTTTAATGTTTCAGCCTAGTTACAACATTTCTTAGAAGACAAATCATATCCACGTTATTTCATACCTTTAAGGCTTCAACAAGTTCCTATCCATCATTCGAGGACGAATGATTCCAAGAGGGAGATAATGTAACACCCCGTATATTCGTGCTAGAATTCTAACCATCGTTCCTACATGTTTAAGCTCTAATACAAATGATTCCCATATGGATATAAGTTTAATGATCATTATACTATTATATTAAGATCTCTCAAGGTGAAAAATGTTCATAGGAAGCTATTAGAGCAAAGTTGAGATAAGAGCCTTTGATTTGGCTAAATCCCCCTATTCAATTCTGCAAGGGTCAAAATTGAATGGGTATAACTTTTTGTGTAAATGGAAATTTTAAGATAATGACCCACCAAATTGTAGATAATCTAATTAGCCTTCCAACGATACCAATTTCGCCAAAATTCGATACCCGAGTGAAAAGTTATGCCATGTGAGGTAGTAAGAGGTTGCGATAGCCCCGGGATGTGAGGTTTGCTTGACCCAAATAGGGGTCGCGTAGCGAGGGATACTTAACCCAACTAGGGGTCATGACATGGGGGCTATTCCCGCACATTTTAAGCTTCTTAAGGTTCTAGGGACACTTTGGTTCTTTCCCCTCAATCCCAAACATCCAAGGGACGATTTATAGCATCCAAAAGGGCATTGCTTGCCCATCTTCCTCAATATTTCTCACATAAAACCCTCTTCTTTCCGCTATGAATAAGTTTCAAGCTTTTACTCTAGAACATAAGAATTCAAGAAGTTCAAGACTCCATAACAATTTCTTCAAGAAAAACCAAGAATTTGGTTTCCCAATTCAAGAATCACAAGAAAAGCTTTCAAGATCATCTCCAAAGGTTTCAAAGTTAAATTTTCTTTATCAAATCCAAACTATTAAGGTATGTGGGGTTTGAACAAGGACAGTTCTTTCGTCTTTGTGCCCAAAATTATGTTTTTCAATGAATTTCTTATGATTTGAAATTGGGGTTTACACCCAAAATATCTTATTGATGATTTTTGAGTATGATATGATTGAATTATGAAATCCCAAGTTTGTTTTGAGTTAAAGAATGTTCTTTTATGATTTGAATAACATGAGCATGATTTGAGATATTGCTTATAGTTTTTTAATTGAATTGAGCCTGAGATTGTGATTTGAAGTTATCATCTTGATATTATTGAAAAGTTTTAAGAATCTTGCAAAGCATGATGTTATTCCATGCATTTACATGAGTTTGAGATATTTATATTCAATTATATAAATAGTATTTGATCTTTTGATCCTCCTAATGAGTTTTTGAATCCACTTTATAGAGTTATTCAAATAAATGTTAAATGCATAACTGGTTTCAGAAGAAAGCCTTATGCAAGTTTTAATGTGGATTTCCATGAGATGAGCATAGCTAATTTAAGGGATTACTATTTAGTATCGTGATGGGTACATTAATACAGTTTCATACCCCAAAACTATGTGCCACCGTAGGATTAAGAATTTAAGTGCCCATAGAGGTAGAGTTATGATCACTTGAGTTGAGGTTATACCCCCTGGCAAGAGTATGCCACCTCTCCCCAATGTGAGGTTTCTTTCTCAGGAGGACAAGGCGTTGGACTCCATGTAGCTCGCATGGTTTATGTCGGTTAAGGGGATCTACCTTCAGGTAAAGTGTATTCCCTAATAGAAAAGCTTTTAGAAAACTAAGTGTAAAGGCTCACAAGTTTTACTTAGATTATGTTTTAAAGAAAGATAATAGCTTTAGATTTCAGCTTTCAGATTTTATATTTAAGAGTGAGTCCTTTCTACACTTAGACAATATGATTTAAAGAGAGAATACAGGTGTAGTTTTTAGAACTAAATATTGTGGCTCACGAGTTTTATAAAGCATGCTTCGCTTCTTATTGCTACATATTTCAGTATTTCAGATATTCTAGCTTATGTGAGTCACTTACATTTAGCATGCATTGTTTTATAAATGATGATTATGAGATATGTTTTTTTACTTATGCATTCACCCCCATATACTCAGTACATCCTTAAAGTCCTGATCCACATATATGTCTATGTGCTATATTGTCTCATTATGTAGGTACAAGTTTTAGTATGCACATTCAGACTTAGACAGTTGCAGATTCCAGCCAGCAAGATGATGAGTCCTCCTACTTCGGGGACTTCAGTTAGATTTATTTATGTTTTGTGCTTTCTTCATTCAGTAGCATTGATTTAGGATAGCTGGGGGTCATGTCCTGGCTAACTAAAATCAATGCTAGTAGAGGTTTCATAGACAGTCAGTAGATTTGTGTATTTTTATTTCAGTTTGGGTTTTACATGAAGCAGAGTTGTACACATTTTACTACAATTATATTGATCATATTCAGAAATGAGTTATCTTCCATTTATTTTGTTCAAATTTATGTATTTTACTCAGTTGCTCATGAGTTATGTCAGTAGAAGGGTTAGCTTGGGATCACTTGCAACCCTAAGCACCATGTGACGTCTCGGAACCCATTTTTGGGTGTTACAAATACATAAGTATGAGAGTATAATTGTGCATAAATAACTCACGATTTAGCAAATAACATTGGAAAAGAAAAACATGTTTATGTTGCAAACAAAGCACATAGTAAAAAGAAACTTTAATAGTCAAAACGCATCCTATTATGCATGGAACCTCTTTTGTGCCAAGAGGTGAGTATAAGCGTCAACTAATTGAGATTATGATAAATTAATCCAAGCTATTAATTTGAGAAAAACTTTAAGTTTGAAAATAAAAAGGCCAAGTTTCATTGAAATCATAATCGAGTTCAATGATAAGAAATAAGCTCAAAATACATGAAAAAAGACAATCCTAAGACTTAGCCTAGAACTTGTTTCTGATAATGCATGTGGAGAAAGTGAAGATAATGCCCCAATAGGCCCCACTCTTGTATTTTCCAGATACTGCATTATGTTTGTCATTTGAGCCCACATTTCAGGCGTGACCATTGTGGTTCTAATATGGGAATGTCTTATTCAAATAGTCATCCCAACATCTTCAAAACCTTGTTCCCCTTCTGGACTGGGGTTTATATCACCACGATATTCTCGAACCCATACCTGATAGTCTAGAATACACTCCATTGGTCCATATCTCTCATCTATTGTGAGAATGTTACTCCATTCATATAGAATTTGAGTGACCCTAGGGGCTCTGAAGTATGGCCCATATAGGACTTTTGAAACTTGCAAATTTGATTGGAGAGGGATGATCTGCGTCTGACCAAACTGTTAGAGTACATGTACCAGAGCATATAGTTGTAGACCTCTTAATCTGATAAGCTCAATATAATAAAGCCCTCTGCATCATATGTAAGCCATGGAACATGAAAGTACTGGGTATATCTATTGGATTTGGTAATTGAAACAAGAGGCTAAAAACTCAAACCAATCTTCAGTGTTGACCGGGACACGAACCTCCTCGTTCTGCCATCATAAGTGTCGATCTCATGTGAAAGGCTAAACATTTTGTCTTTTATATTGTCACATTTGTAGAAAAGCTCTATTTCCCATTTCTGCAGAAGAAGATGGCAACCTTTAAAGAACTTTGTTTCACGTCTTTACCACTTTCGAAGTGTGCAAAATATTTATGTCAAGATCATAGGAACTAAGGTGATTTCTGCACCACCGACTCCTTTAAAAAGTGCTCGAGCCACAAAACATATGCAAGTACTGATCTTTCCATGTTCTTTTAGAAATATTAAAGTCACTAGCAAGGCAATGACAAATGCAATCAGACGTCTAACCCATCAATGGATAGAAGTGCAAGTGAATTCTTTCTTGAATAGCTTATAACTATCTTGATGACCATAACTCTCATACAAATAATCTAAAGAAACCCAATTATTTTCAAAGCAACGAAGTTTATCAATGTTCTTTAATCCTAAGTAGCAAAAAATTTCTTCCCTGACTGACTTTGCGAGATGATTTGACCTCTCCCTTGATACTTCACATTAGTAAAGTAATGGATTTTCTCTAATGTGGGGGTGAGTTCAAAGCCTTTGAATGCAAAGAAAACTCGATCTGGGTCCCGAAATGGAATCAACGCTATAACCATATACTTATCGGGGAGATCTTGAAGAGTGTAGGGAGGAAACCTAATTTTCTTGCGATCGCTAACTTTTCAGCTGAGTTAAAATTTTTCCACCATATCCTCAAATTGTGTGAAAAACCTTCGACCATTCTAATTTTGAGTACTTAGGGAATTAAATCCATCCTACATTGTAAATACATTAAAATAAGTACATATTTTTCAAACTTGCGGTGTCATAATTAGGCTTGGATCGATTTATCATTATCGCATAAACATAATATGAGCGACTGTCATCAAATCATAAACCCATTTGACATAAGGGTATTTCCTAAATTCGTGGAATGACACCATGGGTCAAACCACCTAAGGCTTATGCATGCATGGCCTATATCCAAGGAAGCTCTATCTTAAGTTCTTCAAAAATTTAGCTTGCTAGACACAAGGTTATCAAGTGGACAACTTGAGTGAGAAGTCTACTCAGTCATACAAAAAAAGATCCAGACACACTGTCCATACGCCAACTCTCCTAAAATTTGAAATTTGACAAAAATTGCGGGTACCCGAAACACACCTCACGTGTATGTGTGAATGTGTCAATTTTTTCAAATAGAATAAATATGAACGGAATGACATTTTTCATAAAGCAATAACAAATATTCCTACAAAGTAAAAGTAAAAAAACAACTTGTATCACATAAACATGATAAACTTATAAAGCAGATAAGGTAAAACAAACAGATATCAGAAAAACTTTACTTATTAACCTAAGTTTGTTATGGTTAAGAACCTAATGTCCCCAGTGAAGTCGCCAAGCTATTATACCCTATTTTAACACGAGGTCAAAATAGTGTACAATGTATTGAAAAACTTTTGAGTTATAATAAAAAAAGTTGTCACCTAATTAATTCAAAGGTGAATTAGGGCACCTATTATAAACTATGTGATTAAAAATAGAATAAAAGACTTCATTTTAAGGTCTACATAACTAGGTAAGGGTTCTAATTATCCTAAAGGAAAGATATTAAGCACCCTAAGGGATCCGCTAATTAAGGTTGACCGGCCAAATTTATATTAATAATAATAATAACAATTTAATGTTATAAAAAAAGGATTCACGTTATAAAATTAAGTACATTATAATTGAAAATAATTAAAAGGTAATTTATTGTTAAGAAAAAGATTAGAGCTTTAGAAGTTTCTTAACTAAAATAAAGAATCGTCCATTTTTAAACAACTCACTAAAACTTTGCAAACTTTATTCAATTTTTGAAATTAGAGATCATCTAAAAGTCATTTTTTGAGCCGTTATCACTATCACAAGATGGTTCCAAATCATTCCACTTTTTTTTTTTTTAAAAAAAGTTACATAATCTTTTATATTTTTTAAGCACAGGGCAAAAATCTTAAAGCATAATAATACTCCTTCTCCATATATAAATCAATCTTCACGATTTGGTCATATTAACAAAATAACCACTAATTCCATACTTAGTGATTTATTATCAAAAGACGATAATATAAAATTATTTATTTAAACTCCTAAAGAGATTAAAAGATTCACATTAAGAAACTTCACTGAATCCAACATTTGATATTTATTTTAAATCAAAATAGGCAAAGCTTTCACTTTAAAGAAGAGATTTTAGTCTTTGACTAAAAATTTTACAAAAATTATTTAAAAATAGTTCTAAGGATAAACTACTAACTAGAGAGAAATTAGCATTGGTGCTAATTAAAAGATAAATTATGATTAAAAATTTCGAGGGCAACTAGATCCTCTAATGTCTTGGCCATTAGATCTTTCTAAACATTAAAGCATTGCAAAGAAAAGTTAGTTATTCAGTTCGAAATTATACATAGCAGATTATTTTTTCTAAAGTTCAAATGTTCTAGTCCTAATTTCCTATCAACAAAATCAATGGAAATAAAAGTAAGAACGTAAATAAATAAATAATAAACACAATAAATGTAATGCCCCAAGACTGCCACTTGGACGTCGCACGGTACTTAGAACCATATGTAATCCTAAGCTAATCCATGATACCGGCATAACTCGTGAGCAACTGAATAAGCTACATAAATATGAAAGAACTAAGTGGAAGAAATGTCCTTTTTAAATCTGTTGAGTACCAGACTTGTTTAAAAACATACTTTGATTAGACAACACAAAACTTAAAGTAAATAAATCAACTATGAATAATAGTCTATGAAGCCTCTACTAATACTGACTATGGGTAGCTGGGACATGACCCACCAACTATACCTAATCAATATGACTGAATAAAAAGAATGCTACCAGAACTAGAGTTGACTTGAGTCCTCGAATCAAAAGAACTATTCACCTGTTAACTGGAAGCTGCAAGCTGTCTGAATATGATGTCTGTGCTACAGCTGGTACCTACATTATGAGACAATGTAGCAGATAGACATCTATGTGGTTCAGTACTTTTGGAATGTATTGAATGCATAGGTAAAATAGCAACTTAATATTCATATAAAATTTCAAATAATGCATGCTAAGTGTAAATGACTCACCTTGAGCTTGAATAAAATAAAGACTACAAAATCATAAACATGAGTAATGAAGTACAAGTATAAACTTTGTGAGCCATAACACTTAGTTCTAAAAGTTTTACTTTTATGCTTGCTTAGGGAGGTTCTTCAAACTGATATAAACTATATGAGTTATCATGGAGTCCAACGTCTTACCCACGGTGGGGAGAGCTGTTCTACCTTTACCATGGGAATAGAACCTTAACTTAAGTGATCACTATACTTAACCCATGATGGAACGTAAACCTATGGTGTCACGTAATTCTAGGGCATGATATCTTAGACTCATATCCAACTCAGTGCTAAATACTACCCCCATATTACTTACATGCTCATACATGTGAAATCCACCTTAAAATCGCACAAGGGTTTATTATAAAAGCTAGTTATGATTCTCTTTTCTTTAAATTATAATCAAAATGAATGTGAATTTTATATCTTAGCTTAGGATCAAAGGATCAATTCTTGCTTTAAATCTTGGTATAGGCTTGTCAAAGAATACTTAAGAGCATAATCTTCTTGAAATCTCAACACTTAACTTAGGGCTTAAAAATTTATTCTTTAAATTCATGGTAATTCATAACAAAACTTCATGCTCAATATAAATCATAAAATACTTCAACAATATCAGTCAAGATAGTGCAATCTCATTCATAATATAAATCTTATAAGTTAAAACATAAACATAAGCAATTCTTGATATACTTAAAGCTTTAAGTCTCACGATAATCATATGCTTCAAGAATATTGAAACTTAGGCATGAACGCTAATTCAAAACAAATAAATTAAATCTTAAAATCATGCAATTTGAGCATAAGGGTGGAAGGGTACCCTTGTTCATAATCCCACATACCTTAATTTTCATGACTTGTGAAGAAAGCTTGAATCTTGGTACTTGAATGATGAACTTGTGAAGAAAATGCTATTCTTGATATTTCTTGAAGATTTTCTTGAATTTGGAAGCTTGAGTTCTTGGATTCTTGGGGAAAGAAAACTTGAATTTCTTATTTTTGGGAAGAAACCCTAATATTATTATTCTTGAGAGTTGGAGAAGAAATAATGTGTTATGTGATTGAGGATGGGGGAAGAATAACGCTATCTTACGTTTTTAATTCGTCAGGGTAGGGTTTGAGGTGAGAAAAATACCAAAATACTCCTAGGAAAACTAAATAAAAATTGCAAAAATTTTTAGTTGATGACTTAGTTGATAGCTTGTCAACTAGTTGATGGCTTATCAACTAAGTCGTCAACCCATAGATGGATTTGGACCCTTGTTGTTTAAGGGTGACGACAAGGTTGACAGCTTGTCAACCTAGGTCATCACTTTGTATCTAGATTTAATCATATTCTGGTCAAGGCAGACGACGAGGTTGAAAGCTTTTCACTTAGTTGATGGCTTGTCAACCCAAGTCGACCTTGTTGACAGAAGGACATGCTGAGGAAAAATGATCATAACTTTCCACTCCGATATCGGATTAAGGTGAAACTAGATGAGTTGGAAAAACGACTCAAAGATCTTTAATTTGATATATTGTAGGACACCTGAATTGTTATATTTTGGGAGATATGCTCATTTAAAATTGACCTTACTAGGATCAAATATAAAAACTCAATCGATAAAAGTGTTCTCAACTTGACTTTGCTCTAAGTTCTTCCTATGAATATTTTTCACCTTGTAAGTACTATTCTCACTAGGATCATGATCAGGACACGTGTATTCAAATGTATATCATAGGATTAGAGTTTATACATGTAGAAATGATGGTTTAAATTCTAGTGCAAAATATGAGGTGTCACTTTATCTCCCCCTTGGAATCATCCATCCCCGAATGATACTGGCTTGGTCGAAATACTAAGGAAAGGCTGAGATGAGGTATGGAACACTTATGAGCTGAATCATGACTTAATATCTGAATGTAAAACTGATGCATGATGCATGAACTGAGCTAAATTCATAATTTGCATGAATGCGGATATTTTACCTCATGGAATGGCCATGCTCATGCAACTTTGGGTAGTAAGACTTGATGGAAAATTGGTAATCTATAGAAGCTTATCTGCATGATTGCTATGCTAGATCGTAGGTTATATGGACTGGACCATACTGACTGCTCATACTCAAATGGAGTATTTCTTCAACACTTTGTCTAAGAAATTCTAATAATATTTGGAAGCGAAGAATTTTGGTCATGATCTGAAAAAGACATCTGAATAAGGTATCACAACATTGACACAACTCTATAACATGGAACATAGACATATAAATGATAAGCTAGGATAGAATTACTGGGCCTTAGGGAATGCAGCTTCTAACTTTCAAGCATAACAATACTTCTCAAATACTTCCTCAACTATACTTTTCCCCTTAAATAACATACTCATTTGATTCAACTTATAATTATCACATGTGCACATATAACCATTCCAGCCAAAGTATGAATTACACAACTTGCTCTCACCATATTCAAGCCTAACTTAAAATTACAAGATGTTGCATATAACACCATAATGCTAGTCTGAACTATGAATTCAATACCCATGCATTTTCATAACTTCACATCTTAAGAATAATATTTCTTACCACTTCAACAGTTAAATTCAACCTCTTACTAGGGATTCACTAATGCATAATGCACCCATCTACTTATATACCAACATGACATTCAAGCCTATCGTTATAACCATATATGAACTTCTAGGCAAACAACTCATAAAAGCATCTTTCTCATATTCTCTGAAACTCTATCAATTAAAACTTTCTTGCACTATTCTTAAGAAGACACACATAGAATTCTCAACTAACCCTAACATATACAAATAACTTTGCCTCAATCTTACTTCATACTTATAGCCTTAGATAAAATAAGCATAAAATAATCTTTCGTCCACAACAAAAATTTACTCTCTTATCTAAACCATTAATCATCACCACTATCTCAACATTAAAGAGAGGTCACTGAAAGGTTAGAACATAAGGACCTGAAGCATGAAGGAATACTATACATAAGCTTGACACTTAATTGAGGCATGAGTAATAGATTATCAGAAGCATGAATTCATTAAATAGATCTAATATGAGGACATACATAACACAATTTGAATTTCACCGGTCATTAAGAGTGCTCCATGAGTTATGGGAACTGAACATACTCTGAAACATGAGCTCATACTTATCATAAGCTACTCAAAGTAAGACTGGAGTTCATAGATTTATGAGGGATGACTCAAATCATAGAGTAAAACTGTTATTTACTTACTAGAAGCCGAGAATGAACTTGAATATGCATGAAGTGTATAAGAATTTTCCTATGGTATGGATTTATCATGCAAGACATGAGTAGGGTGTGATAATGACTGAAATCCAAGGAATACACTAGAGTAATAAGGGATTGCTATCTTATCACAATTCTTATTGACATGTATCGCAATATAATTCTCAAAACTTGATTTGGTTCTTTACTTGACCATCTACCCCTTAGATCAAAGCTAACATTATAAACCCATGGGCCTATTCTATATCCTCAAGACTAGGCCATAATTTCTTTACTTTAACAGTTTACACTGAAATACTCAACTCATCCAGATAAACTATATCTAGACAATAATAACTTCATTCTTAGACTCTTTCTTAATATATACCATCCTTAACTTTCTCTAGCTTCAATAATCATCATCATATACTTATACTCTATTAACTTGACAAACATACCTACCTCACTAAACACATAATCTACCTCATTTTTCTTCATAGCTTACTAATATCACATCTCCAAACTTATATTTTTTCACTAAATCAAATAATACCAAAAGGCTCAGCATCATCTATCCATAACTCCTTAACATAGTCATCAAGAATACTATATACTATATGACTAGCCTTATTCATACTTAGAAACTCACGAGCATTATATAAGCACACATGACACTTAATAATCTAGAAAATAATTCAACCTCATATCACCTTGGGTATACCTCTACATCATTCCTGTGACATCATACTTAATTGTGAATAGATAAGCTTAAACTCTTGCATACATTATCTCAAGCTTACTTGTTCACCTCCCATACAACTAGCCTTACTATCCCAAGTAATCACTCTTTCCACCTTGATAATCATCCATTGTTCAATCCTAGATTGTAGTACTTGTCATGATTAACCACAACCTCACACACCATTCTTACATGTCAAAACATCAGGAAATAATAGTCCACTAGAACCTCATAATAATAATATTTTATCATAATCTTGCTGTCTATCTAATTACAGTCCATAAGAACATCTCTTTTTCACATATCTCTACTACTTATCCATTCATATATCTAAATTATACTCCTATCTCTACAAACATCGACCAATTTATTTTTCACAACCAGAAGGAGAACCCACATTAATAATTCTTATCAACATAATACTTTTGTTATTAACCTATACTTTTTTAACACATTAGAATACCATCAAGAACTTCTTTCCTACTTTAAGCATACTATAATTTACCTTAACTAATAACTCTTTCTCTACCATCAACCATGAAACCTATACCGTATTCACTACCGCTAAGTTAACACACAAGGACAAATCACCTCCATCCTACTTAATAGCAGATATAGATCTATCAATTTTACCCTCAATCAAATGCTAACTCCAACTTTTCTTGTTACTACACTTCTAAATCCATACTTTCAACTCTAAGGATGTTCTACTACTTATAAATTATAACACCCTAAGTTATACTTTGCCTTAATAAAAGTTGTATTCAATACACTAGGCACATGTTTTCTTCTTTCATGAGCACTTTCTGTAATGAAGGGTTAACAAGGAATCTGAGTACATATCACGTTCTATATTAATTGCACAACTGATATGGACGAGGATATAGAATTTTCAATTAAAGGAGTTTAAACACACTAGTGGGCTCTTCTCAAACCATTTATATAATTTTTGAAGTTTCTGATAGTAAATTTGAGAGCATTATCTTGGGAGGAATTATAATTTACTATTCATGTTATCTCAAGAATGAGTCATAGATGGAGAACTATGGAGTAACACACAAATCAAAAAAGTTTTTGAGAGAACAAATTTACTGCACGATCTAGAGTATGAAGGAAGGGAAACATTTCTTAAATGCCCAATAGCCTATTGAAGAAAAGTATGAACGTCACTGTACCATTCCACAAGACTTTACTATACATGACTTCATAGGCACCCTAGTACACTTGAACTTTGTTCTTAGATACCAAGTTTGTAATGCCCCAAGACTACCCCTTGGACGTCACACGGTGCTTAGAACCACAAGTGATCCTAAGCTAACCCATGATACTGGCACAACTCGTGACCAACTAATAAGATAGATAAATATGAAAAAAATAAGTGAAAAATGTCTTTGCTAAATATGTCCAATACCATACTTGTTTAAAAACATACTCTATTTATACAACATAAAACTGAAAGTAAATACATCAACTATGAATAACCCTCTATGAAGCCTCTACTAATACTGACTATGGGTAGCTGGGATATGATTCCCAGCTATCCCTAATCAATACAACTGAATAAAAAGAATGCTACTAGAACTAGAGTTGACTCATGTTTTTGAATCAAAATAACTCTTCACCTGCTAACTGGAAGCTGCGAATTGTCTGATTTTGATGTGTGTGCTACAACTGGTACTTACATTATGAGACAATGTAACACATAGACATATATGTGGGTCAGTACTTCTGGAATGTACTGAATGCATAAGTAAAACAATAACTTAATATTTATATAAACTTTCAAAGAGCGCATGCTAAGTGTGAATGACTCACCTTGAGCTTGAATAAAACAAAGACTGGAAAATCATAAACATGAGTAATGAAGCATAAGTATAAACTTTGTGATCCATAACACTTAGTTCTAAAAGCTTTACTTTTATTCTTGCTTAAGGAGGTTCTTCTAACAAACATAAACAATGTGAGCTATTATGTAGTCCGACGTCTTACCTACGTTAGGGAGAGTTGTTCTACTCTTTCCATCAAAATAGAACCTTAAGTTAATTGATCACTATATTTAACCCATGATAGGAGGTAAACCTATGATGGCACGTAGTTCTGAGGCATTATACCTTGGACTCATACCCAACTCGATGCTAAATACTACTCCCATATTACTTATATTCTCAAACTTTAGGAAATCCACCTTAAAATCACACAAGGGTTTATAATGTCAACAATTTATGCTTCTCTTTTCTTTAAATTATAATCAAAATGAATGTGAATTTTATATCTTAGCTTAGGATCGAAGGATCAATTCGTGCTTTAAATCTTGGTATAGGTTTGTCAAAGAATACTTAAGAGCATAAACTTCTTGAAATCTCAACACTTAACTTAGGGCTTAAAAATTTATTCTTTAAATTCATGGTAATTCATAACAAAACTTCATGCTCAATATAAATCATAAAATACTTCAACAATATCAGTCAAGATAGTGCAATCTCATTCATAATATAAATCTTATAAATTAAAACATAAACATAAGCAATTCTTTATATACTTAAAGCTTTAAATCTTATGATAATCACATGCATCAGGAATATCGGAACTTGGGTATGAATCCCAATTCAAACAAATAAATTAAATCTTAAGATCATGTAATTTGGGCACAAGGGTGGAAGGGTACCCTTGTTCATAAACTCACATAACTTAATTTTCTTGACTTGTGAAGAAAGCTTGAATGTCAAGACTTGAATGGAGAACTTGTGAAGGAAGCCCTATTCTTGATGTTTCTTGAAGATTTTCTTGAACTTGGAAGCTCGCATTCTTGGATTTTGGGGAAAGTAAACTTGAATTTCTTGTTCTTGGAAATAAACCCTAATATTATTATTCTTGAGAGTTGGAGAAGAAATAATGTGTTATGTGATTGAGGATGGGGTAAGAATAACACAATCTTACATTTTTAAGTAGTCGGGGTAGGATTTGAGGTGAGAAAAAGACCAAAATACCCCTAGGGAAACTAAGTAAAAATTACAGAAATTTTTAGTTGATGACTTAGGTGATAGATTTTCAACTAGTTGATGGCTTATCAACTAAGTCGTCAACCCATAGATGGACTTGGACCCTTGCTGTTTAAGGGTGACGATGAGGTTGACAGCTTGTCATCTAGTTGACGGCTTGTCAACCCAGGTTGCCACCTTGTAGCTGAATTTAATCATATTTTGGTCAAGGTTGATGACGAGGTTGACAGCTTGTCACTTAGTTAATGAATTGTCAACCCAAGTCGTCACTTTATTGACAGACGAACATTTTGAGAAAAAATGATCATAACTTTCCACTCTGATATCAAATTATGGTGAAACCAGATGTGTTAGAAAGACGACTCAAAGATATTTTATTTAATATATAGTAGGATACCTGAATTGATTTATTTTGGGAGATATACTCATTTAAAGTTGACCCTTTTAGGATCAAATACAAAAACTCAATCGATAAAAGTGTTCTCAACTTGACTTTGCTCTAAGTGCTTCCCATGAACATTTTTCACCTCGTAAACACTATTCTCACTAGGATCATGATCATGAAATATGTATTCAAATGTAAATCATAGGATTAGAGTTTATACACATAGGAATAACAGTTTAAATTCAATCGCAAAAATATGAGGTGTCACAATAAAGCTCATAAAGAATCAATAACGATAATGAAAAGAGGAATGAGAGTGGTATCCCGCTCCTATGTCACTTAATGCGGATGCGGAGTAGCAAAAAACAATGGAAAAAGAGGAATGCAATCTTTAAGGTCCTCATATTTTTCTCCCTTATTCACTTGTTGAATATGAATATATGTTCAAAGGCTAAGAGAGATGCTCGTAGGGAAGATATGCAAGTATGATTGATTGTCGAGTCTCAATTTTGCGAGAGTCTTAAACTGAGAGTCCATTTTTGATACAAGTGTTCACGTAAATTAAAAGAAAAAGGATTAGAAGGTCGAACGATGTTTAGTGATGTCAAAAGAAAGAATAATAACAAAATATAAGCAACAAGTAGCTACAAACAAATGAAACCACTATGTTACTAAAATACACTTTCCACATCCATGCTTCTTAGAATACTTGTTCTAGCATTTAGATTAAAAAAAAAAATACAAGCTATAACAAACTCACCTAGTAACAGGAGTGGAAATAAGAAAATACAAATGACTTGTAAGGTAAAATATCGAAAGAAAAGCGCAGGATTTTGGCAAGGAAATTAACAGGCAACTTTGTCACTTTTACCAGTTGTGGGGCAGTGAATGGGGGTGTTTCGATCAACGGATCAGGCTCAAAATCAAATGACGACCATCTCAAAATGCACTTGAAAGCTAAAGATCAAATTTTGAATATAAGAACTAAATCTTTTAAATCAAAAAATCAGTAGTTGTAGTGGTGTAGGGACAGTTACAAGTTTTGTATTCCTGTATGAGTAAAATTATTCCCGAGGCTTTTAGGGGGAGATGGAGGCCAAAAACCTTGTCCCAAATGGATCCTAAACACAAATATTTATAGAGGAAATTAGGGCTTCAAGTTTTAGGCGGGATCTTGAGTTTTAATAGTTGAATTCCAGTCAACCATGATGTTTGGAGTTGGAAACTATGAATTTGGATAGATTTGGTCCCCTACGTAGTTTATATGACCATCACAGAAGAGTGGAGAAACAAACTTTATCCATGGTGAAAGGAGTCTGCAATTTTGTTTGAAGAGGAAAAAGAGATATTGAGGCATAAAGAGGAGCAGTGTATTGAAAGAGAGGATATCCATGCCTAATTTTTAGGGTTTTGGGGGAATTGTAGGTATTTTAGGTAGAATAGCAAGGATAAAATAGAAAGTTTTCTATAATTGGGGATCAATTGAATTTGACCAACCAATAGCACAAAGACACATGATAGAGGAGGGATCAAGCATGTGTAATGTGTGGAAGATGTGCAATAAGCGTGTGTTTGTTGTGTACCATGACCTCTTGGTGCCTATGTGGCGCAAATATGGAATTCAAATGGTGCTGGGGTGTAAAAGGGGAGAGAAAAAAGGGCTTTATGGGTCAAATCTTAAAATTGGGCCAAATTGCAAGAATATTATAAAATGGGCTGATTTAAATACCTTTTTTCTTATATTCTTTGGGCTTTCTAAATTAATTTAAATAACACTTGTAACAAGAACATATTATAAATATACGAATAAATGATAAAAATCATTTGATATTAAAATATAAATATTTAAACAAAGTTGCATGATAAATTTGGAATTGAACGATAATATTTATAAAGAAGGAAGACAAAAAAATACTTATTCAAGTAAAATAAAAAAATAAATAAATATAATGCCTTACGCAAAAGTTTACATGTAATGCGACGATAAAAATATAAAAAAATGTTAAAAAATAATAATAATAATAATAATAATAATAAAATAATTCCGATAATTCTTAATTTAAAATGGTGGCAAGACTGGTATAAACTCATAACTATAGAAATAGCATACATGCATTTTTTTAAGTTTCCAAAATTATTAGAAGCAAAGAGATGACTTGAAAGAAGACGGGACAAAATTGGGTGTTGACACTCACCACCAATGTAGGATCAAATGCACTTGGGAGTGGTTGGTTCTTCAATTAGGCAATATCAGCCTATGCTTGCTTGAATTCAACCATGAACCATGCAAAATCTAGAATTAACAGCTCTCTCAACCTGTTGTTCACTCGCTCCTCCATATCATCCATCCTTGCATGCAAGGTCTCATATGGTTTAATAGCTTCAACCATAATTCTATCTATAAATGGCTTGAATTCTTTCGCCCAAGCACTCAATTATCGCTCGAATTTCTTTTGATCTTTCACCATCATTGCCAAATTCTCCTAGTTTAACCTATACTCCTAGTATTTAGGTGGTATAAAAGTAGTGTCTGATGTCTCCCCCAGCGGGGGTACAGAGTACAAACTTGCGAAAGTACCTTGTGGAGCATAATTGACTATAAGCAACGACATACCTGAAGGTGCATCTGAAGCCTCTGGAGTGGGTACAGTATGTGACTTATATGCTGGCGGCTTTTAGACTCACATATCAAATTTGGAATCATCTTTTGTCTGCTCAATATCTTGCCGTCTAAATGCTCGGACTTCATTATCCATTCCTCTTATTATAGGCACATCCGCTTGCCTACATAGCTCTATGATCAAACACAAAAATGGTAATGCATTTGCTATCTTATTCGCACAAACAAACATCTCATCACCAATACTACTCTTTGGCTATCCAGGTTAGCATCTCCTCTGGTAGGCATAAGCCTCAATCTAACTATGGCCCACTAAATTTTGCCCTAAGACTTAGGGACGACTTTGCAATCAACCATGATGGGTTACCATCGTCTGTGAGAATCCGATCTAACTAAGGCCTTTGGCTAGCTATTGTAGTCATACTATGTTCCAATTATGGTGTGATGAATGGTGATACATAATCTGGACCAAATAATAACCTGTTAATTATGCATTCAGAAATATAGATTGCCATTCCTCTCACAGGAACTTGTGTTTTGTTCCTCATATCTGCGATTCAGGAGCCTTTGGGACAATCCTTCTTCATTATTTCTAAGTAATTAGCGAAGACTTCCCATACCAAATTGGATAATATGAACTTGGAGGCTTGCTCAAACATGCTAGCTCATATTTATTGAACCTTCTTTCCAAGTTTGGGTACTCATGAAGATCAGATATGACTATTTGATATTCTTCTACAATAGGCTTCTTCATGGGTCTGCTTTGAGTAGGCTGGAGCCCATTGTAGAAGTGTTTTTTTGCACCCTCAACCTTTTTTTTGTTTAGAAATAGACCTTACCAGGGGCTCTTACCTCCCGTGGTGGTCAGGAGTTGAGCCACACACCCCCAAGCCTTATCCTAAATAAGTAAAATAAAGTACAAGGAGGGTGACATAAACTTTACCTCTAATCCTATGGTGGTTCAAAGTCAACTAGCCTACTAAGGCCGGTCAACTCATCACCGATACTAGAAATGAAACCTAAATCTAAGCACCTAGAAGAGAGGACTCCTTTCAGTACAATATAATCTAGGAAAGAATAAACAAGAGAGACTCCCCCTTACAAAATAAAGGGAAAAAACTCATACAAAAAATCGTAACATAGCCTATCATAATGAAGCCTAGATGAAGAAGGAAAGACCACTGGTGAAACCAGCAAAGAAGCACTACAAATGATTTACCAACTCCTCTAGTACAAATTCACAAAACTTCACGATGGTTCATTGAATCTCTTTATCTTTCTTCTTCTAAAATTGATAATACCAAGTTTGTCAAGTACGAAATGTCCTCTTGTTTCTTCTGCTAACTGCTGGAAATTAAAGTAGTGTTGAGAAGTATCATAATTGTGATTGATTTTAGATAGCGAATCGGCTACAAAATTTCCTTCTCGGTAAGTATGCCTGCAAGTAACCTCCTCCAGTTGTTCCATGATTTCTTTGATGTTGTCAAGATAAGTTTAAAGTTCCCAAGGAGTTATAGCATGTTGCTTGATCCACTTAACAATGAGATCTAAATCGACCTCTAAAATAACCTTTCTGTAGCTATTTTGTACAATTGAGACCAATACTAGCTCCTTCTATTTTGGATTGATTGTTAGTTCCGAACCCAAGAGGTATGGTATATGCAAAAATAAGATCTCCCTGATAATCACTCACTACATCCCCAGCTCCAATCCTACTGGGGTTGTCAAGCACACTACTATCTGTATTCAATTTCACCACAGAATTAGTAGTCTTGACCCAAGCAACCTCTTGCACCCTAGTCATCTGGTAGCACCCCTCCAAAAATACCACCATCTCTTTCCAGCTTCCTCTTAGTGCTCTCCATAAAAGAAAAACATACTTAAAAGGAACATACTTATGACAAGTATACTTGTTTTATATCATCTTACTTCTTTGAGGTCTTATAAGGTCCCAGGCTGAAGAAATAGTGAACTTACCACAAGTAATAGGCGTCCAAACAGGCTGGTCAGCAACCCCTTCTTGAAAATAAAATTGAGTTTCCATGTTCTGATGAACTATAACCGGAGGTAGCAGCTGATTGAGCCTTTCAATATCCCATTCACCTTACATACATAGCTGATTCACTTTAATGTTATTAGATCTAATAGGCTCTCCTCTGTAGTAATGAAGTGGACCAACACCTAGCATTTCATCCAACCAAAAGAAACAAGTACCAGATTTCAATCTCCAATGAATATGATTTTTAGACATTTGTTTGCTGTGCATCATGTGTTTCAAAACTAGTAAATTACCAGTATACTATTGCTTGATAAATGGATGAGCTCTTTAACCTTACTTAGCTCTGAGAAAGTCACCCCACAAGGTATTTTTAGATCTAAAGATCCACCACTGCTTAAATTGAGGAGCAATACAAACAACGTTGAGGTGTCTAGTACCAATACCCCATTCTTTAGTAGGATAACTAAGATTTCTCCATTAGGACCAATGATATTTCTTCTTGTTATCAGACTACCCCCAAACGAAATCAGCAAACAAGCTCAAATTTTGTTTAAGAGTGGTACTAGTAGGGACTACTACCGATAAAATGTGAGTCGAAAGAGACCAAAGCACATACTTAATAAGAGTTGATCTACCCCCATATCTGAGAATTTTAGACTTCCAACAACTAATCCTTGCCGCAACTTTAGAAACCAAACCAGAGTAATATATGATTCTTTGTTTGCCTATGTAGATAGGGCATCCCAGGTAAGTAATTGGACTCACCTTTTGCTTGAAACCAGTTTCTTGTTTGATTCTATTGATGGTACTTGGAAATGCAATTAGATGCAGCATGAAGTGACTTTTGTCTTTGTTAATAAGCTGACAGGAAACCTACTCATAATCAGTAAGAACCTGCATAATATGTCTCAAACTAGATATTTCACCGGATGTGAAAATTATTACATCATCTGCAAAAATTAGATGATTAACTTGAGGACCTCTATACTCCATAGTAAAACCATGATACAACTGATGATGGTGTAAATTGTTCAGCATTCTTGAAAGAACTTCAGCTTCCAAGATAAATAACGCCAGGGAGAGGGGGTAGCCTTGCTTTACGCCTCTAAAAGAGTGGAAAAATCCATGTCTTAATCCATTGGCTATCATCGAATATCAATTATTAGACATGGTTCTCCAAATCATATCTAGAATGCTTTCACCAAAACCCATTCTTCTGAGCACCAAGCAAATAAAGGACCAACAAACTCTATCGTAAGCCTTTGCCATGTCTAGTTTAATCATCAAATTACTCTCTTCATTAGGATTCTTAATACTGTGTATGATCTCTTGTGCAAGCATAATATTTTCCAAGATGTTTTTTCCCTTAACAAAATTAGATCGGTTGGGAGAAGTCAAGATGGGTAAAATGGGGGCTAGTCTAAGACTAATAAGTTTGGAAATAATCTTATTAGTGAAGTTACTCAAACTTATAGGTCTAAAATCAGATAATTTATTAGGATGATCTACTTTTGGGAGTAAGACCAAACAAGCATGAGAAAAGTACTTAGGCATAATGTGACCACAAAATAAAGATCAGACCACTTGTAGCAAATCATGCTTAATAATATGCCAGAAAGTTTGAAAAAATTTGTCGTTTATGCCATCTGGACCTGCTGTAGAATGAGGGCTCATAGAGAATAACACAGTCTTAAGTTCTTCTAAGGTAGGGTGTTATTGGATCATGTTATTCTGATCGTCAGTCACCAACCTGGGAATACAGTTGAGGAATTCTTCTGGACCAACCTCTTCTTTTCAAGTAAAAATCCCTTGAAAATGGTCACACATTGTAGTAGTTATATCACTGTCACCTTGTACCCATTCACTTTCATCATTCTTGACCTTATGTATGAATAACTTCCTCCTTCTTCCTTTGATTAAAACATGGAAGTATCTAGAATTAGCATCACCATCCTTGAAACATTGAAGTTGAGCTTTTTTGTTGAGAATGAATTCTTCAAGTTTCAGAAATCTGATGTATTCAACATTCAAATAATGCAAATTATTCCTTTTCTAATTAGTACTGTTAAAAATCAGCTCAGCTTCTATATTTTTAACCTGCTCCTCATACTCCCTGACTTTAGCATAAATGTAACCAAATTACTTCTTGGACCAATGACTAAAAGTGTTGGCCAACCTTTTAATTTTCTGATAGAAAGACCATATAGGATCTCCCCCACAAGGTTTGTTCCAACAATTCTCAATAGTTTTTAGGGAAGTCTTATTCTCTACCCAGCAATTTAAAAAATTGAAGTACTTAATGTAATTTTCATATTTATCCTATATTTCTAACAAAATGGGACAATGAGCTGAACCCACAGAAGAGAAATGAGTATTGGTAGCGAAGGGCATCTTCTCTGGCCAATAATTTGTGACTAAAGCTCTATCCAATCTCTTCCAAATTCTGAGATTTATCCCTCTCAGATTGGACCAAGTGAACTTTGTCCACTAAAACCAATGTCTAAGAGACCACAAACTTCAATAAACCCATAAAATCAAAAAAATTTCTCATATTATTGGGAACACCCCTAATTTTTTTATCTACAACAATGATCATGTTAAAATTACCTACAACATACCAAGTCATATAAAGAGAGGAAAAATACAGCATTCTATCCCAAAGAGGCCTTCTCAATCTGTCTTGGTATTTTGCATATACAAAAGTCATCATGTAGGTTTGACTCAACCCCACATGAGTGATAACACAGGAGATTTATTACTCAACAAATTCTACAATATCATAATTAATATCCTGAGACCAAAACATCCATATCTTGCCATTAGCATTGCAGGCTACCTTGTCTATTTTTAATTCAATTCTGAAATTATGGAGATGAGAATTGTTAGAAAAAGGTTCAAGAATGGTAATAAGAAAGAGATGATGGATATTATTAAGAGGTTTGAGTCTTTCAATTTCCCCTTGGGTATTAATACCCTTGGTATTCCAAATGAGTTTGCTAATCATAATAAACTTTTGGCCTGAGACCTAGTGAGAACTCCCCTCTCACTGTTAGTAGACTTGCTTGTAGAAGTACTTTTGGAGAATTTAGCTTTGTGTTTTTGTCCTCTTGGGGATAATTCTTTCTTATATATGACTTGATAAATTTTCTCATGAATACCTGTATCCACAGTAGGACCAAAACCTTTGATGAAGTGTTCATTATTCTCTTCTTTCTCCTCATCTTCACCAAATACATTATCATAATCAACCTCATCTTCTAAATTAATAACCCTATACTCATTTTGAATATCTGTAGGTAAATTAGAAACAGTATTCAAAGTACATATCTTTTTGGAATTTGCTTTAGATTGAACACTTTGAGAAGGTTTTTCAAAACTTTTAGGCTCTGAGTAGTTCCCCCCTTGTATATCTTTCATTTTCTCTACTTCCTATATTTTTTAATATCAGCTCTTCTCTTTTTGCTCAACCTGGAAGAAGCTTTATTATTAGGAGGTTTGTGTACCATTCTAATAGCATCAGTTACAAGCCTTTCAGCACCCGTTTGAGGCTCATCACTATCATATTCTGCACCTTTATCATTGACCTAAACCATACCATCCCTCTGATCTTTTGTCAATAAAAAATCCATGGTCATCAATTTGACTATTGTGAATATTATCAGCAGGGTCCATATCAACCTTCTATAAGTCTTGTTCAGGAATATTACCAGAAGTACCATCTGCAAAAATTTAATTAGGAGCACCAAGTATTTCCATATAGAAATCATCAGCAAAAGTGGTAGCAGGAGTTTTGGAGTTTAAACCCCTCTCCCTAGATACCTCTTCTTGCATGTTAGCAATCTTCTTCTGACCATCATCTTCACCCCCATCAACTACAGCAGTAGTCCCAGAAAAAACATTAAAATTATCATGGAGGGTTTTATGGAGCATTGAGTCAATACTTAATGTCCTATTAAGGACATTTCCAGTGCTTGAAACATATTGGTGTTAAGATTATTCCACCTCAACGTAATCAGTTGCTGAACTAACAATCTATGAACATTTGATTCATTATTTTTTTTATTTTTTCCACCAGCTAGTTCTCCAGATTTTTCAGCTTCTATTTTCACCTTTTTGCTAGCTTTTTTGCTTTATGTATGCTTAGGATTTTGGGAAATAGGAAGAACCAAAGTATTGCCAGAACAAGGGAGTTGGGTTTATTGATTCTGGACTCCAGAATCAACATTACAATGTGGGTTATTTGTAGTAGAAGAATTCATACCTTGGCGTCTATTTTTTGAGATATCTTCAGCATATAAATCATTTTGATTAGCTATACTGGTATCATTCTCCTTTGCTTACTTCTCAGTAACTTTTTTGTTGTTATTGGGCTGTTGAACTCTTACCTTTTTGTTAGGATTTTGGATAGTGGAATTACCAGAATTAACCATAGAAATATAGGGTTGGGGGGGTTGATTCTGGACTTCAGAATCAACATTATAATTTTGAGGTTGTTGATAAGTAAAGTTAGCATTTTTACCTTTATTTTGTTATTGTATTTGTTGATGTTGTTGTTGTTGTACCAAGTGTTATTGTTGTTGTTGCACCTGCTATTAGTGTTGTTGCTGGTTCAGCTGTTGTTGTTAGTTTTGTCTTTGTTGTTGTAGCTACTATTGTACTTGTTGTTGTTGTTGATTATTTCTTTTGTTCCTTCTTCTCTGAGTTTGCCATTGATCTTGTTTCGAAGTGTTTTTAACATCTTTGTTGTAATAAGGATTTCGCTGCTTGTTATGAGCTTGTTGATCTTGCATCTACTTTTCTTTATTACTCTCAATAATACCTTACATTTGACCTTGTTTTTCAACTTCTTCCAGCTCCTCTTTTCTTCTTGTTTCATAATCTTTTCTCTTCACAGTGCATGCTACATGTGTGTGGCCTTAGTGTTTACAATATGATCAATAATCAGGAGCCCCTTCATATTGCAGATTCTGCCATCTACCTTCACCATTTTCATCATCATTATATCCCATCCACATATGAGAAGGTCTATATCTAGTGAGGTCAACTTAAATTTTAACTTTAGCTATACTTCCTTTAGTCTTCCTGTAAGTTGCCAGGTCAAGGAACAAGGCTTTACCAATTGGGGATAGTAAAGGAGATAAAACTTCCATACAATAGCAATGCCATAGAAATTCAGGTAGAACAACCCATATAGGAACCAAAGGGGCTTCGATTTCAGGTTTAAAAGTGGGTGTCCACAACTGTAATATCATCATTTGCCTTTTGTTATACATTCTTCCTTTTGACCACACCGTAGAGTGATCATATTCATTGTCTAAATCAATATAGAGGTGTCTAGCATTGAAGTGTGTCAACTTAACACAACCTCTAAGATCAGTTTGAAGAATAAATTGCTTCCTGATAATATCAGTCTTGGGCATGGTATTAGTAAATTTACCAATCAATGTATATTTGCATCAAGCAGCCAAATTTTGCTTGAAATCTTCAGGTCTAAACATAACTGCTGGAAGTCCTTGCTTGGTAGTAATTTTAGTAGGACAAATCTCAATAACGGATGCCTTCATAGCCTCTTGCGCTCTTAATTTAGTCACCAACGCATGAGAAATAATAGGAGCATTAGGACCAGGGACTTTGTTGTTCCAAGCATTAGTTAGGGTTGTTTTCTATTCTCTCTTTTCTAACTATCAGCCATCTTCTTGGGTTTATCAGTAGAACCAGTGGTTTTGGGATCATCTCTACCAGCATTTCCAAAGTTATTAGATACCACCAAAGGAACACTATTAGGAACATAAGGAATGAAATTGGGCGTATCTGCAGAATTATTATTAACATGACCAGCCCTCTCGATATCATTTTTTTTGAATATTTTTGCCATTCATAACACTCTTAGGATGCAACTTGTTACTTTTTTCACTAGAAATATTACGATCAAAAGACTTACCTGAAGAATCATTCAACTTGGAACTAGAGACATTGCTAATATCTTTGATATTATTTTCATTCTCTGTACCTTTACCTTTCTGAACAATGTGATTTTGAGATACAATTTCCTCCAAATCTTCCTTACTAGTGCTTAAATCTGTAGCTTTCTTCCCATTATCTCTATTTTGATTACTGATAGACTTCCTTGAACGAAACTCCTTTGAATTATTTCTAACACCTGCAGCACTACTGGAGTCTGACTTTTCTTCTTCAGAATCTGTAACCTCAACCACACCAGCAAGATTGGGTTGATACTGTGAAGGATATTTTAGCATAACATTATTTACATTATCATGTTGCAACCCCCTATTTGTGAATTTGATTTTTCATACTCCAGAATAGCATTTTGACATCTCTGCTCGATCTCAGCCCTAGTTTTCAAATTGGATTCTTCATGATCATCCACAATTGGGGCTTTAGTTAAATTCACCTTCCTCATATCAATATTATCATCACTACATTGACCAATTTCATTATCACTCGTCGTAACCCCATGCTTGGCCAAATTCCCAATTTTATGGTTCTCACAAAGAAAACTCATTAGATTAGAGCAAGCATTTAATGGGGCTTTTGGTATTTCAACACTCCCAGCTAGTTGTTCCATCAAATCAGATTCGGAATTTTGAAAATTACCCATCAACTTTTCATTTTCCACAGAATTCGGCGAATTAGTGTTTGAAACCCTATTTTTCAAATTGGACTCATTAGGAATCAAACCAATTGGGGATTTTTCATGATCACGTTTCTTACCTCCCTAAAAATCGAATAAAACTTGGAATTTTGGAAATCATTGGAAAAATTTATGTCGCCAAAATCTAGATCTTTTTCGGCAGTATTTCCTGCACCAATTTGATCATTAATCAAAATGGTCTGGGCGTCAAGAGCTGTTCTACCATTTTCTTCATTTAATTCATGACGAATTTTCTTAGAAGATGAACTAATTATTGATTTTGTCACATTCTCGACACTTTGCTGATCATAATTGCTCACATGAATCTGATTTGGAGTAGAAGAATTAATTCCACAATTTTAAATCTCATGAATATCACTAAAACCCTCTTGCAAAATAGCCTTTTGAACAAAACACCACTGCTCTTCTGAAATAACACCATCGATCGCTCTCTTTATTTTTTCCAGTTTTAGAGAGTTGTGGTTATAGTTCTTTATAATTTCTAGTTAGGGTATAAGCGCACTAATAGTGTGCTCATCATAATCGTGATCTGGTGGTCGAACGAGCTCCACCGGTGACGATGAACCCATTTCAGTGGAAATGGTAATGGTAAAATCTAGAGAGAAATGAGGGAATTTTTAGAGAGAAAAAATTCAAAAATGAAAAGCAATCGTACAAAGAATGTTTGCACCCTCAACCTTTAGATCACATTTTCTTCTTTAGGTTCTGACACCTCAACTGGGTCAGGGTTTGAGTTGTTAACCCCTTTTTCCTTAGGGCTAGAACTCAAACTGCTACTACTATCACTTTCACTCTCCTTATCAGACTGGGAGAGTGCTTTCTTCTTCTTTTCACTTTGGTGAGTGTTAAAAATCGGTACTTCATCATCCCTTTCCTGCTCGGCCTCTTGAAGCGGTGGTATCTCGAGCTTGTTGATATCGCCCACCACCTCTCCTCGGTAGTAGCTTTTAGGTCATAGTGCCTAAATATGGAAAATAAAATCAAACCGCCTAATTAAAACAAGTTATAATAACAAAGAAGAATGATTGTTGTCTTGGAGCAATGGCCAGGTTGATGGTCCGTCAAGTGACTGATGATTCATCATTTTGCCCATCGTATATTAATAGAGAAAGTAGAGGGTCATCGACGGTCAGGCTGACGGTCCGTCGAGTGAATGGCGGTCTATTGCCTTGTTCGTCGTTGCTAACGGAATAAATTCAAAATTTTCAGTTAGCAACGAACCTCGTGACAGTCCGTCACAAGGTCTACGATCCGTCGGTTTAACTGTCAGCATACCCCATTTTCAGTTTTATGCCCCTTTATGGTATTTTGTCTAACACCTGACAGACCTATGCTTTTATTCAAAAATTTATTCCGAAAACCTTACTTTAAAATAATTTTCAAGTATAGCAGATACAAGTTACTCAGACTTCATCCCAACCAGGTCATACCAATATTCGATACACACTTACATTTAAAAATTTTTTCCATAGAACACTTACATTCAAACATACTTTCCATAGAACACTTTTGCTTATCCCTTTGACATACTCAACCTTTGAAACAAAAAGAAAAAATTGGAGTCATACCTTTTACTTGACGATTCCGTCACACTTCATAGAACTCCATAAACTTGAACAACTATAGCCTTGATGCTTTAAAAAGTAAGAGTCTAAAGTTTATGTCTAATAAAAATAGAAGAGATGGATGGCAAGTTAAATAGGGAAGGAAAGAAACTAAAGAGTCCTTTGAGAGAATGAATTAAATTTAAGAAGATATGAGTGTGCAGGAGTTTCAAATGTTTTAGGAGTTGAAGGGATGGGACAATGCATGTAACTAATTCTTTCTCCATGAAGCACAACTCCTGCACACTTAACAACTAAATTAATTATACAAGAAAAAATAATCCTAACTAAATACTATTACAACACATTATGGGTTGCCTCCCACTAGCGCCTGATTTAATGTCGCGGGATGATGCCGTTTTCTTGATTACTCAGACTTCATCAAGATAAACTATACTCAACCATTTTACCAAGTCCATCAAACCAATGTACTATTTGACTTATTGCCGATTCACTTTAAAAACACTCCCATCTATATTCTCTGACTCAACTACTCCATATAAGAAGACTTGAGTAATTTAAAAGGCTTAGACCATTTTGATTTCAGTTTACTAGGGAAAATCTTAATCCTCGAGTTGAAGAGCAACACCCAATCACCAACCTGAAAGTCCCTCCTTTTGATTCTTTGGTTGTGGTATTTATTTATTCTTTTCTTACATAAATCAACTCTTTTATATGTGCAGAGACGAAACTCATCCATCTCATTTAGATGCTCTAATCTTAAGTCAGTTGCCTTCTTCTAATTTATGTTTAACCTTTTAAGTGCCCACAATGCTTTGCGTTCAAGCTCAATTGGTAGATGACATGCTTTGCCAAAAATGAGCTGATACGGGGACATTCTTATGGGCGTTTTATAGGCTGTTCGGTATGCCCAAAGAGCATCATCAAGATTCTTTGACTAGTCACTTCTATTTGTGTTTACATTCTTGGCCAAAATAAACTTGATTTCTTTGTTTGAAACCTCCACTTGCCTACTAGTTTGTGGGTGATAAGGAGTGGCTAATTTGTGTTGTCTCACACCATAATTGATCAGTACCACTCGAAAGGCCTTGTTGCATAAGTGTGGCACCCAGTCACTTATGGTCATTGTGGAATACCAAAGCGTGAGAAGATATTCTTTTGTAAGAATACAACTACCCTTTTCCTTCGTTGTCAGCCAAGGCAACAACTTTAACCCACTTGGACACGTAGTCCACAACAGCCAAGATGTATTTGTGGACGTAGGAGCTTACAAACGGTCCCATAAAGTCTATACCCCACATATCGAGTAATTCCACTTCTAACATCTTCGTCATTGGCATTTCATGATGCTTAGAAATTAAACCTTGCCGTTTACATTGATCACATTTCTTAACAAAGTCATAAGAATCCTTATGAAGTGATGGCTAATAATAACCACTTTACAGAACCTTCTTAGCAGTAAGATTTCTTGCATGGTGTCCTCCAACTGGGAAAGCATGGAAAGCCTCCAAAATACTCTGTATGTCAACCTCAGGTCTTCATCTTCTAATGATGTTGTCCGCACAATGTCTAAACAGGTAGTGCTCATCCCCAAAATAACTCATAACATTATGGAGAAACTTCTTTTTCTAATGAAATGATAGGTTTTATGGAATAATGTTGCTAATGACAAACTTAGCAAAATCAGCATACCATGGTATCAAATCAAGAGCAGTAACTAGAATCTGCTCGTCTGGGAAAGAATCATCAATCTCCAACTTCTCCATAGTATTCTGGTCATTTTTTAATTTGGACAAGTGGTCCGCTACCTGATTTTCACAACTCTTCTGGTCCTTGACTTTTAAGTCAAAATCTTGCAGCAACAATACCCAGCTGGTAAGTCTCAGTTTAGTATCTTTCTTTGCCATTAAGTATCTTACTATGGCATGGTCAGTGTGGACCACTACCTTGGTCCCCAACAGATAAGCCCAAAACTTCTTAAGTGCATACACCACCGCTAAAAGTTCTCGTTTTGTGATCGTGTAGTTCTTTTTTGCCCCATTTAATGCCTTACTAGCATAATAGATGGGATGAAACAACTTTTCCTTCTTCTGTCCCAGAAAAACCCCAAGTGCTACCCCACTTGCATCACACATTATTTCAAAAGGCTTATAACAATCCGGAGTAATAATGATAGGTCAACAGCCAACTTCTCTTTAAGGCATTGGAATGTCTTCATATAGTTATCGTCAAACATAAACTTGTTCTCCTTTTCCAATAACTTGCAAAGTGGGTTTGTAATTTTGAAAAAATCTTTGATGAACCTTCGGTAGAAACCTGGATGGCCAAGAAAACTATGAACTCCTTTAATTAAGATAGGAAGAGGTAGTTTTTCAATAACTTCTATCTTAGCTCTATCAACCTCAATTCCTTTTTCTGAAATTTTGTGTCCCAACACTATGCCCTCCTTCACGATGAAGTTACACTTTTTCTAATTTAGGACAAGTCTTAATTCCTTACATCACTGTAGTGCCTTCCCCAAATTCACCAAACACAGATCAAATGAATCACATACCATAGAAAAGTCATCCATGAACACTTCCAAAGTGTCCTCCACCATATCTGAAAAGATCGATAAAATACACCTTTGGAATGTAGCCGACACATTACAAAATCCAAATGGCATTCACTTGAATGCAAAAGTTCCATAAGGACACGTGAAATTTGCTTTCACTTGATCCTCAAGAGCAATCGATATTTGATTACATCCTGAGTAACCATCGAGGAAACAGTAACAATCCATTTCTTCCAACCGATCAAGTATTTTCATGAAGGGCATTGGGAAATGATCTTTTAACGTCTAGGAATTCAATTTCCTGTAATCCATACACACTCGCCATCCATTGGACTCACACTTTTATGGTTAGCTATCACAACCCGCTATTATTTCCCAATTAAAACCATTAGCACATAATCAAACCACCAATTCTATATATTATTAACCATGGCTATAAAAAGTGATATTGCCATACCGACTATAGCTTGCAGACAATGTCCTTATCTAATCATTTAGGGGATTCTTATGTACCCCATATATTCAATTATTAGATTCACTTGGAGGATTCTCGTGTACCCTACAAGGTTTGTAATTCAAGCCATGGCCACCAAGGCCTTATCATTTAGCCGTTAAACTAATTTAGGTTCCAACACTATATTATACCATGCAAGTTTTCAATGAAAGTCCAACTATGTAATAAAAGCATTCTCATAGGCATTTTAACAAATATGTTGAGGGCATATAGTTTTCAAAACAAAAATCAAGTACCAATTGACCATTCCCATACAACCACATGTTCAAATCACCATTATAATATGAAAATCATAAGTAAAAATATGGGAAAACATAAATCAACCATTAATAACCAAAACCCCAACATATAATTCAAAATCCAAAACAATATCACAATTATGCTAGGAAAATCATTCATATAATATGCCTTTAGTTGAACTAAAAATGTGGGGGAGTAACATGCCTTAGATTACGAAGAAGATGAAAAAAATTCACCCTTTAGCGCCTTAATTGACCACCTTGAAGAAAACCCTAGCCTTTGTTTAATCCAAGAGCTTGAGAGTGTTTTTGAGTGTTTAAAATTAGAATAATATGGTAAATGAAGTCCTAATAGTATTTCAGATCGCGGAGTCATAACGGCTGAAGAGGGAAAATGTCCAGAATATCCCCAACTTAACTATACAAATTTCCCGTAGGAAGCTATGAGCACACCCCCTCAAATCGTACCCTACCATACGAGTGGTACCCACCACTTGTACCTTAGGCATCCACTTGGACCCCACCACTGACCAACATACAACCACCAAGGCCAATCTTATATCCTATCATACTATTGGTAACCATAACGTGTACCCTAAGTAGAATCAAGAGGGGTTGGGCACTGTCCAATATATAAGTTAGACTTTGCCACTCGTACCCCAACTAACAACTTGTATGGTGTCCATTCGTTCCTTGGACAGAATGCACCCTAGACCACACTGATCATTACACAACCAAGACCCCCTAAACCGTACCACTTCATACGACTAGTACCCATAAATCGTATGATATCCAGCAGTTCAAAACTCAGGCAATTTCTAAGGATCAAAACTCAGGGTGTTTCAACCTATTATTATTATTATTATTATTATTATTATTATTATTATTATTATGATTATGATTATTATTATTATTATTATTATTATTATTATTATTGTTATTATTATTATTATTATTGTTATTATTATTATTATTATTGATCCGGTGTTTGCTTATCATCTTTTAACTTATGAGTTTATGTTTTTTGTTTTACGTGCAATGGTTTGCAGTTGTTTTTTCAGTAATTTAATACACAGAAAGATGACTCATATTCAATTCCCAAAAATTAAACAGGATATCCTCTCTATTTCAAAATAATTAAATTATTGAGATATGATATACCTCTTAAGAAAAAAAATTTAGAATATAAATTGTAGATTACTTTTTATTATTATCCTTTTAATTATTTTTAAATTACTCCTCTAGAAAATATGAATTACTTAAACCTCGTTAAATGAAATGATAAAATTGAAAGAAATTTTTAATATTTCTTTTGAAAAATGAATACTTTATTTATTTTAAATATTAAAAAATAACCTAATAATTTATTTTGAAATAAATGGAGTAATTATTATTGGCAACAGGAGAAATCCAGATATGATTGGCTGAGCTGTTAAATGTTGGCGTTTCTAGATAATTCGAGTTGTCGGAGTGGGTCCTGCACCTGCTGAGTTAAATGATATTCCAAGTCATCTAATTGAGGGAGACTACTGGCTGTAAAATTTTCTTTAAGACAACGCTTTCGATGATTGATAATTACAACATTTTTTCGAATATACATGGACGAAGGGCCCACTTTGAAGTAAAAGCCATATCCAAAATGAAAAATATGCTGATTATAGATAGGAATCTCAATTCAGCAAATTAAGCTGAATTTGGATGAGTCGCAATGAACTACTGAATTAGAAAATAGAAAGGTGACATTTAAATTTGTATGAGTTGGGCAGATTATATTTTTTTGAATTATTTTTGCTATCCCTAATTATATATGTAAAAAAGTTTATCAGATATCTTATCTTGGCATTATTATTTAATTAGTGTATAGTTTTAAAATTGTTTGGTATGTTTGACCATTTTTGAATAATTTCAAACATGAGACGTTGATGTTTGACTTGATATGTTTGAAGTTCAAGCATTTCTTGAAGAAATAACTGTCAACTATATGTGTATGAATTTTAGATAAAAATAACTAATTTTCAATCGTAGATGATGAGGTTCAAATAAAATTAGTTGAGCTTTAGTCACTCGCGCAAAAAATCATGTGCCTGAAGTTGCAAAAAAGAATGAAATTTAATCACATATAATTAAAATTTAAATAAAAATAATTGAATTTCAGTAATATGAAACTTCAAACAACATATATCTAAAGTTATTTATAAAATTACAAAATTTTACACGATTCAAGTCTACAAGTATGACTTGAAAATAAAAAAGTATGACTTAAAAATGGTGGTATTGAAATTTGACCATTATATATGATTCTCATGATATATTTACTACTACTCTATTTTAACTTGAGTGTTTGTTTTTGACCTGTTATGAAATTTAACATAATAAATAAATTTTTTGAATATTAGAATTTTAAACTAAAATATGTAGAATGTATTAAGTATATTTTTTTTTGCTTTTACAATCATTTATGGGGTATGAATATATCTGAACAATTAAAATTTATAACACATCAGCGAAGGACATAACCCTTGATATTAAAGTGTGGATGATGCAAATTAGCGTAGAAAATTAGTGGGTAGGAGTCAGTGCCAACTCAACCATGTAAAGAAAAAGACAATCGCCTTAGACCACAAATTTGAGGGACTTTATCTTTTTAGTAATAATAGATATAAAAATTTTATTCAATACTATTTATAAAAAAAATACAGTTTTTATATATAAAAAAATGATTATTAGAAGAAGTTTGATATATATCAAGATACTATGTCTCAAGAAAAATCAAAATGCATTAATTATGTTATTATTTTTTTCGTTCAGTTTTACTTGTCACATTTTAAGTTGACACATCTATTAATAAAAATAATTAATAACATGATTATTTTACTATAGTACCCCTATTAAATGATGGTTAAATTGTATCTTGAAATTAGTTTGAAAAAAAAAGCAATTAATGTTAAAGGTAAAATAGGAAAAAAGAAGTTACATATGTCGAAAACGACAAGTAAAAACAGAAATTTAATTAGAAAATTAGTGGAAGAAAAAGTAAACTGAGGGAGTAGTTGAAAAAAGATTGTTAGAAGAAAATGATTATATAAAAATTATTAATAACTTTGCATCTCAATAAATTTTTTAAAAACTAATTTTATAAGAAAATATTGGCTTTTTCTTAAAAATTAAAGACCTCTATTTTGATTTTGGCCTAAGGCCACTCATGTGATTGAACTACCCCTGGTAGGAGTGTGTCCTTACTAGTTAGAAGGAATGCTTTGTGTGTAGCTGTAGCTGTAGTCGTAGTGTTATGTGTGTGACTTGTAGTTTTTTGTTTGCGATGTTTTGACGATATTTGTAATTTTGGATAGATAGTTTATAGTATTATTCTATGGGTATCTTATTTTTTTCTTATTATCTAGTGGTATATTATCTCATTTTGTCATTTGATTTTATGTTGATATATTAATTTTTGTTCTGAGTCGAGGTCTATTAAAAATAATCTATGTACTTCATCTAAGATAATAATATCAACTGTATACACTTTATCTTTCTCAGATCTCACCTAATGAAAATACACCAGGTGCATCGTTATTGTAAAATTTACAACAAATGTCACAGGAGACTGTCCAACCGCCAAGTGGACAAATTCAAATAGTAGTGTGCAAGTTTAATATCCAGTATTCTCCTGACCACTACTACCAAATTAGGTCTTTCTTATAACTCCATACTCCCTCCATTCCATTTTACCCATTCTAAATTGGGGTGATATAACTATTAAGAAAATAATAATTGATAATATAACTTTAACATTTTGTCCCTTTTAATTATGTCTTATTGTTAGTTTCAATATTGATGGATGACTAATATTAAAGCACCATTTATATTCTTAATAGTGTACTCTTAATGATACTCCTCTTTGCAACATTTTTCAAGAATATTAATAACAAGGAGTAATCAATTACACTAATGGTATAATGGAAAAAAACAATTTGACTTGTCTTGATAAATAAAAAAGGACAAGTAAACTGGAACATCAAATTAGGAAATTTGAGACGGATAAAATGGGACAGAAGGAGTATTTATCAATTATGTAAAAGACGACAAGAAAATCAAGGGCTGAACTGGCATGGTTTGAATAAGCAAATTGACTGGTCATATTGTGTAACAAAAATAAAGTGTTATGACCTTAGCATGGGTTAAGATGAGATTTATTTTTAGGCTAATTAAAAAAAAAAAGAAAAAAAAGAGTAAATGTTTAATTTTTCCCCACAAATCATGAATGTGATCTCATGAGACAACATTCATGATTTGCTCATCACCTTCTTCCTCCTCTTCTTTTTTTTTTTTTGTCTGATTTCCTTCTAAGGAATCAGACATAATCCATATCCAAATTCTGTCATACTAATAAGAAGAGGAGAATAATTAAGTTACTAAATCAGTTTTTTTGTAGAACTAATTACATGTAATAATGGCTTTGATGTTTCAATCCCAAGACAAGATCTAATCGCAAGGGTGTCCAGAAAATATAATTAAAGGCAGAGAATGGGTGCATGTTGTACCTGTCAAAGGGGGCAAAATTTGGAAGATAGTAATCATCATCATCATAGTCATAAATATAATCATAACCATAATCATAATCATAGTTATTTTGAGGAGAATAATAATAATGGGGAGCAGAAAGAGGGTGAAGATGATTATCAAAGCATAGTTGGAAGAGGAGATTTGGGTGCCAATGTCAGGTTATGTGGATTTTCTAAATTTGTATCAATGTATAGTCAACAAGGTAAAAAAGGGATCAATCAAGATGCCATGACTGTTTGGGAGGTATTCTTCTTTACCATTTCTTTTTATTAAATTATTAAGATATCCATTTTTTCCAATCATCAGTTCGGTGCACGAAGCATCACGAAGGGTCTAACTCTAGGGAAAGGACCGCATGCTGAGGGGTTAAAATCTCTTATTCCTCCTTTCTCCATCATCCTATGTTCCATTTAATAATGTTAGCCTAATATATGCAATTTTTCTAAACTATTTTGGTTTTTCTTCTTCTAAGTCATTTCTGTGATTTAAAATTTTACATATCCTACAATTCAAAGCATAGTATGATACATATGTCATTGATTTTACGAGCTGATCAATTACTCACACGGTAGCTGCTAAATCATCCTAAATTCATTTCTTTCGTACTAAAGTATCCGTAGTTGTTCTTGCATTCAGTGCCAGAGATACATTGGCCCAATGGTGGTCGATTGAATCCCTTTTATCAAAAATATTCATTATGCGTATGTCATGCAAAAATATTGTACATTGATTGTTGAATACACTTGATACAAGGGAAGAATTTATCATAATGGCAAAGGGGGTTCAAGAAGTATTTTAGTTCATGAGCTCGAGGCTGAGCTCTGACATTTTAGCAGTTACTGAATTCTGTTGACTCCGCTCCTTCTCGCATTCATCTTGAAATCCTCATGACATTCAACTTGCATAGAGGTAGTAGTTTTATTGTTTCTGTTCTAGATGGTCACTCATTGCCTCACTGGACACTGAAAATTTTCTGTGCAGAGGGTAAGTTCTTTTTTTTTTGTTGTTGTCTGAAAATAGAGGCAGAGGATTGATACTACAATAACACACTATATATTATTGTACAGAACTTTGGTGGACAGAGAGGTGTGTTCTTCTGTGGTGTCTTTGATGGACATGGACCATCCGGCCACAAGGTGGCACGTTACGTTAGAGACGCATTACCTTCCAAAATTTCATCATCTAACGTGATCGATACCAACGATATTAGATGGGGCGTCGAAAAGGACGATGAATCGGAAAACCCAATCTTTGATGCATGGAAAGATACATTTCTAAAATCTTTTAAAGAAATGGATGAAGAACTCGAAGGTGATGGTTCTATCGAAAGCTATTGCAGTGGTACAACTGCAGTGACTTTAGTCAAACAGGTAAAAAAGAAAATACTAAAAAGAACCTAAATATGTTAAACGAGACCATTGTTTCTTTTATCTTCTTGTTTATAATATAAGGTGGCTATAATTGCGGAAATTTCAGGGAGAACATTTGATAGTTGGAAATTTAGGAGATTCTCGAGCTATTATTTGCAGTAGGGATGAGAAAAATGAGCTTGTTGCTAAACAACTCACGGTAGACTTGAAGCCTAACCTCCCAGGTAGGTTTTTTTTTTTTTTAAAAAAAAAGAACACTATGATCAGTGTATTATAACCGGTTATAATATGTCAGTACTGCACTTCAAGGTTACCCAATTATTGTGACTATAGGTAGTTACCCGTTGTAATAGGTCATTTTAATCTGGTGGTGTAAAAAATCGTTATGCGCTCTTTCAAAATGTTTACATGAGTTACTTTAATTAAATTGGCTTCAATTTGTTAATCTATTTGTGCAATAATTTTCATCAGCTGAATATGAAAGAATCAAAAGTTGTGAAGGAAGAGTAATGGCAATGGAAGAAGAACCAAATATATACAGAGTGTGGATGGCTGATCAAGATTGCCCTGGCCTTGCCATGGCTAGAGCGTTTGGAGATTTTTGCCTGAAAGACTTCGGTCTCATCTCGGTCCCTGAAGTATATTACAGAAAACTCACTGAAAAAGACGAATTCATTGTCTTGGCAACAGATGGGGTAAGCTAAGTTCTTGAATATTCCCCTGATCCTAGTTTTTTTGGCTAGAACCCGCAAAAAATTCGATGCAATCTTGTTGTGTCAGAATTTTGTGAGGATAACATGTCTTTGGTATAGCCTTGTTGATTAGATCATTACTACATTGTTCGTCTAAGATATAAATGGAGGGGCATGGTTAGTGATGATTCATATAGCCGATTCTATCTTGCTTGAGATTGTTGTTATAGTAGTATTGCTATATTCTTCGTCTAAGATGAGCTTAAATGGAGTGGCATGATCACTGATGATTCATTTAATGGACCCTAATTTGCTTGGGGTTTTAGTTATAGTGGTATCCCTGAATTGCTCCCTCAGATGCCAAATTGGAGTTGGACATCAACATCTCACGAGGAAGCTCCACAAGGCACATTTTGCCAACAATAGAGGACTAGAGATGGTTTCATAATTTAGAGTCAGTGGGTTCAGAGTAGTTGCAAGCTTATTTTTTGATTATTTATTTTTTTTGGCATAATGCATATCAAATAAAACATAGCTAGTTCTGCGGGCCACTACGTAGGACCTTAAGCGGCTAATGCACATTTTCTTCTTTTTTGTGTTTAGTTGTGGGATGTTTTAAGCAACGATGAAGTGGTCCGGATAGTAGCTTCAGCAAGGAAGCGATCTATAGCAGCAAGACTGGTGGTGCATCATGCAGTTCGAGCCTGGAAATACAAGTACCCGTGTGCCAAAGTCGATGATTGTGCTGTGGTATGCTTGTTCTTGAAACGCCAGAAGCCTCTGCTAACGAAATCATTGTCAGAAGTGACCGAGCTGAGCTTAAATTATACGGAGATAGCAACCAGCAAAAACTACACACCCAACTCCAAGATAGATGATGGTCTAGATACACTGCTAAATTATGAACTCAAGGAAGAAAAAGATCCAAATGTTGCAACTGGACTTAATGATGATCATAAAAAGAGTTCTTCCAGGCACGTTCGTCACCTTAGCAGAAGAAAATCTGCAATGAATTTTTGAATCTGTTATAACGAAGCAGTAATGTGTGAAATTGAAAAAAGAAGATAATAAGTTACAAACTTAAATTAAATACTTGTATTTTAATTTGTTTAGTACTAGTTAAATTGTCCAAAGTAAAAGAGAATGGGGGATAAATGATGGTGTGATTGACACATTGTAGAGTTGAAAATGTTGTTGCTACTTGCTAAGGTAACCTAGATAATTAAGGAGAAAGGAAACTGTTCTTGTCATGAATCATGATACAGCTCAGGTCGAAGACCAGGGAAAATTTAAAAGATGAGAAACCTAGTAGTTATCGGTCAGGGTAAGGATAAGTTTTTGCTTCTTTCACAAACTTATCCCCACAATTCCGACCTTGGGAGGCTAGTCCTTCTCTTCGTTTTATTCCGTCGTGTTCCATTCTAGATAGGCAGCTAATATCAAAATAACGAGTGATGTCTGACCAAAAATTCGTCTCATACACTAAATCGCCCTCCCCTATACCTCCATTTAATTTTTATGTCCTTTTTACAAGAAATTTTATATTTATACATAATGATCTTCATTCCTCGTGTAGAAATAGTATATTGGTCTGAGATTCTCTATTGAGTGGTCGAGGTGGAGCCAGGATTTGAAGTAAAGGGGTTCAATATTAAAAAAAAACTAAGTCGAAGGGTTCAACACCTACTATAATCACATAAAAAATAATTTTAATCATGTATAAATAGTATATTTTTCCGTCGAAGGAAGTTCGTCCTAGAGGACTGGCTCCGCATTTGTTGAGTGGTCCATATTGTTCTCTCGCTTCTTGACATATCTCGATAGAATTGATTGCACCTACGATTGAAGTGTATACCGAACCTTTGAGAAATAATGAATCTCGTCTGAATTAGGATCTGAAGGACCTTTTGGCACAGCTTCTTGGGCCTGAATCAAGCATTTTAATGAGTCATTCTTTTTTGTAACTCTAATTGTGTACTACTATCAGCTATTAGAATTGGGAACCAAAATATGCCATGAAATTAAAAAAAATATTAAAATATGTCATGTTTTTAAACTGTAACCAAAATAAGCTTAACTCTCTTTTTAAGAGAGTTATACGTATTATTTTTAACGATGATGACTAAACAGTGTTAAGTATCAGAAAATGTGCATAACTCTCTTTTAAGAGAGTTATGTATTTTTTTTTTAACATAACTCTCTTAAAAAGAGAGTTATGTATTTTCTTTAATATAACTCTCTTTTTAAGAGAGTTATGTATTTTTTTTTAACATAACTCTCTTAATAAGAGAGTTATATATAATAAATATACGTCCGTTTAACATCTCTCATCTTCCCTTTCACTTTACCCTTTACCATCTCTCATCTTCACTTTCACTTTACCCTTTTTACTCCAAACACCAAAACCTTCCAAGAATCCAAAAAAACCCACTGGTCCCCCATTGATTTTATATGCAATCACACATGTAAAATTAGAAAATTGATTATCCACTGGTCCCTCATCCAACATTAGTTTTGTTAAGTAGTAATCGTTTGTCCTACTTGTTTGTTTGTACTTCAAAGTCAAGCAATTGAGGTATTTTTTAATTTTACTTATTTTTTAATACTATTTAATTAAAGTATGAATTTAGAATTGTTGTGGTATTTTTTAATGGGATAAATTATTCATACTTTTGAATGAGATGTTCTAAACTTAGTATAAAAAAGGAGGAAAAAAAAAAGAAAATGACTTATTAGATTTCTTGTGACTTGACTAATTGAAAAAGTATAGATCCCATTTTCCTTCTACACGTCTCAGTTTTTTTACTTGGCAAGGATGAACTGATTTTTTGTCTTGTTTCATGTGAGTATACTTGCACAACCATGAGCAATTCTGTGGGTAGGATGTGTTATGAAGGTGAAATGTTGGTGACTCCAAAAGTAGAAAATAGAAACAAAACTAGTGGCGGGTAGTACATTCGTTTGAGTCCTAGAATGAGGTAGAAATGGTAACATTATATGCCTATAAAACAAACAAGTGAGGTATTTTTTTAGTTTTGCTTATTTTTTAATAATGAATTGAAGTATGAATTTAGAATTGATGTGGTATTTTATAGTAGCTTGTGTAATGGGCAATACTTATGGGATAAATTATTCGTACTTTTGAATGAGATGTCCTAAACTTAGTATGAAAAAGGAGAAAAAAAAATAAGAAAATGACTTATTAGATTTTTTGTGCCTCGAATTTTACGTACAATTTTCTTTACTAGTGGCGCTATTATGAATTAACTCATGATCATTTATATTATTTTTAATTTCGAGTTATGTATATGCATAAGTGGAATATATATTATAATAATTTGAGAAGAGAATTAATAATAGTAAATGTAGTTTAACCTCCAAAAGGTCATTAAAAGGTCGGCAAAAGGAGATTGCCAATTACGCTCTATTGAGACACTTCCAAGAATGTTATGATGTCTGTTAGATATCAAGGTAATACCTTGACGACCACACACAACATGCTCATGCAAATCATGCAAAAATTTAGTCCATGTATCAAGGCTCTCATTCGCGACTATAGCAAAAGCTAATGGAAATATGGATCCATTGCCGTCTGTACCTACCACAATCAATAATTTAATATCATACTTACCATATACGTGTGTTCCATCTATTGATATCACTGGCCGAGAATAACGAAAACCGTCGACACATGGCTTAAACGTCCAAAACACATAATTGAAAATACGTTCATCAACTCCCTCATGTTATTCGAATCGTCATTCATCAATGAAGCCGGGATTGACATGTTTCATAGCTGCCATGAACCTTGGCAATTCACGAAAGGAGCTCTCCCAATTTTCATAGACTAGTTCAAAGGTACGCTTTCGTCCAAGATAAGCCTTACGACGACTTATTGTTTTGCGGTATTTATTGAGAATAGATTTTTGACAATCTTTGATAGGATACCTGTAAACAATTATGTATAACAATTATAAATAAAATAACATATTAATTTGTATCGTCAGATAAATTCAAAAAAATAGTATCTTGGTGTTTTTTTAATATACGGTACAAGAACAACTGCAATCATATTTATATCCAAATTGAAGTGACCTCCGCGACAGTCACCCATATTACAAGTATGCTTTCCGATGTATTTTCCAATTTTTCATAAGTTATTACTATTTCTTTTGTAGCACACAGTTTGAATAAACATCCTTCATCTGTATGCTTGTAACAAATTCTAAAGACTTCTTTTTCCGACTTAACGACAAAGAACTCCCTACCTTCTTTAAAATGATAGAGCCTAACCTCTCTTTGTAGATCTTTTTTTTATTTGAACAACATTTTGATAGCAAGATAAAAATTCTCATTTAAAAAATCTATCGGTTCATGCCACACATTCGTAGAAATAAAATTATTTTCATGCATATCCATAAAAATATCTGGTCCTTCCTGAAAATGATCAAGAAATAAAGTTTCATTGGAATAAATATGAGGCCTATTAATTGGTAGCGATATTGACACCGGCTGTAGAATTGATTCTTCTTGAGGATAAGGGCTCATGGATATGCCTCTTTGTTCAGAATTTGACCTCACATCATTGTCACTCGATGATGAGTCATAAGAGCATTCACCGCCCTCAACATTATTAGGCTCACTATCATCGCCCTGTGACAATTCACCATAATTTGGCTGATCACTATTTTCAATATCATTTGGTACAACATGTTAACCTCGTGTGACATGATCCCTACATTTTAAATAATAAAATAATTTTAGTACATTTCAAAAGCATAAATAATAAATACATGAAATTAACCATCATAAATTATTATCAATGATATTTTAGACCAATCGATAATAATCACCAGTATCCAAACTCAGTGACAAAGGAACATTTGTAGATGTTCCAGCATTGTCCATCCATTCAAGCTGAGATGGTTGATTATAATTACAATGATTTCCAAAAAAATTCATCATTATTCCCGTCACGCAGAGTTAAGCCCCTAAAAATGTAACATATGACATAAGAAATTGATAAAACAAAAACCATTGAAAATATATAATATTAAGAATAACACAACTTAAGAGACATTACCAATCATTTTCATTCACAGTTTCGTTCAAATCAGGTACTAAGGATTGTGTTGGCATGTTACTCGACACGATGTATTGTGGAGCATTCATTTCGAAAAAAGTATTATACTGAGTTAAACGAGCATCAACAACATTAGTTGGATCATCAAACCGCGTCTGCAAATTCGTCTGTGTCGGAGAGTGCGCAGAACAGTTTTTCCACTCCTTCTTAATATAAACTTGAAGAATGTTCAGCTTTATTTGACTAGCATAGTCAGAAGGAGCCCTCAGAAATTCAGTCAACGACTCATCGTCACTGATAATCCATTCTCCATAATTTACCAATCCTTGTGATGAGAACGAATTTGTATATTGTCCAACTATAAATAAATCAAAATCATCATTTTTTATTTTCATTCTTCTAAAAATAGATTCTACAAAGTCTCTGTAACCAATTGAAATTGAATACTTGACGTTGAACTTGGGGGAGATACTATAATATATTGTATTTCCCTCATGAATAATTTCGTCATCCCAAAAAAGTGCAACTTTAACACGTTCAACATTCATTCTTTAAGATTTGATTAAGTTTTGAAAAGAAGAGTCGAATTTGAACAAGTTTAAAAAAGAAGAATTGAATTTAAAGAAGAAAAATGCAGTTTCAAAAGAGAAGAAGAGTGAATAAAGAATGAAAGTCTATAATGTATACTTTTATTTAAATAGGAGAAGTTATTTACACATAACTCATATATTTGTAGAGTTATATTCATATAATGGATAACTCACTTAAATAGTGAGTTATGCATTTTATTCCTACCTTACTTATATAATCAGTGAGTTTTACTTTCTCTGTTTCATAATAGTTGGCCTTCTTTCTAAAAATAAAACTTTAAATGATAAATTAATTGTTCACATAATATGTGAGTTTTTATAAAGTGAGTTATATAATTTTTATTATATTTACGCAGAGAAAAAAAACAAGTTAAACTTTTATTATATAACTCACTTTTTGAGCGAGTTAAAAAAATACAAAAATGCATAACTCTCTTTTCAAGGTGTGACTTCTATTACACAATTCACTTAAAAAGTGAGCTATGGAAATTTTAAAAAAAAATGCATAACTCTCTTAAAAAGAGAGTTATGTTAAAGAGAGTTATGTTAAAAAAAATGCATAACTCTCTTAAAAAGAGAGTTATGTTAAAGAAAATTCATAACTCTCTTAAAAAGAGAGTTATGCACATTTTCTGATACTTAACACCGTTTGGTCACCACTGTTAAAAATAATACATATAACTCTCTTTTTAAAAAGAGAGTTAAGCCTATTTTGGTTACATTTTAAAAACATGGCATATTTTGATATTTTTTTAAGTTCCATGACATATTTTAGTTCCCAGCTCCAGCTAGTATTACTTACCAAAATTTTTTTCTGAGTTTCAATATATGAAAAGTTCCTTAAATTGCTACGTTGAAACATCATCAGGCTTTTTTTTTTCCATTCGAATTTCATCATTAGCATAGGCATCAAATTATCAAATCATGCTTACGCCTTGTCCAAGCTACGTTAGAACATTATCAGACCTTTCTTCCATTCGGATGTCATCATTAGCGTAGGATAAAATTTTCAAATCATGCTTACGCCTTTTCTAAGTGGCTTGAATTGTTTTCAAAGTCCACTTCTTCGCAGTTTTAGGAATATCATATTTCTCTTAAAAATTGGGTCAACAGATGAAATGATAGTGCAAAAAGTGTGAAACATAGTCAACAAAAAAGTAAATCGACAATTTCAAACATGGGTATAATCCCACAGATCATTTTTGCATTAACATTCCTTCAATTGTATATATTAAGAGGAAAAAAGGTGTTACGGTTTTTGTCTTGATGTTTTTACCAAAATTAAGTTTTACTTTTATTACCATAATTACTTTTATTTTTTCGAAAAAACAAATATAAAACTATTCCGTATTTGGCTAATCTCTTTCTAAGTGGAAGAGTTTTGGACCTCAAGGCCCTCTTCTCTTCTCTTCTCATACCATTAGGATTGTGCAAAAACCGAACTGACTGATAAACCGAACCGATAAAAATATTATTGGGTTATGGTATTGGGTTATCAGTTTAACGATTTTTTATTGATTTTATAAAAAAATTTATTGGATAAACGGTTCGGTATCGATTTTAGCTTATTGGGTTATCGGTTAAACCGATAACCAATAAGGATACACTAAGTTATTATTTTATTCCTATTTATATTAAATATTTAAATCACTCTCTTTATCTCTCTCTCTATATATAGAGTGATAGATAGATATGTGTATGTATATAGATTATATGCACTATTAATTCACAATTCAGTGATTCACAAAGTATTAACTTATTCAGGGCAACAAAGGCACAACATAAAGTTCGGCTATTATCGTAATGAAAAGCTTGAAGCATTTATAGCTTCCAATAATTAGGATTCAATTTTTTTCCTTACTAACATTTAGTTCAAGTTTGAAGATTCTTGTAAACTAAAATGCATTGCGTAGGTTTTGACGGTAATTAAGATTTTATTTTTTATGTTAGTTGTTACTATTTCTATTTTATAAGTATTTTCTTATTGGATAAATCAAAAATCAAATCGTTAAGGACTAAAAACCTATAAACCGAAACCGATAAGAAAATATCTTATTGGTTGGTTATTTGTTTTACATATTTAAAAGCCAAAAATCGATAAACCGAACCAATAACACGTAAAACCGAATCGAACCGACCGATGCACACCCCTACATACCATAACACAATAGCATTCGCAATAGTCATTAAAGAGTTGAAGATTTTCTCTCAATATTAGTTTTTCACATGTAGTTCGACCAAATCATATTAATAATATATTTTTATTATAGTTTTCTTTATCATTTGAATTATCGTCTTTTATAGTTCACAAATTTTAAGCTTGTGCAAGACACCCTCTCGATGAGCTCACAGCTATGGAGGAATTATATAAGATATTTACTACCTATAAAAGAATAACAAAAGGAAATTTATTTTATATAAAGTGTTATACTGCACCAGCAGAGATATTATATGATGAGATAAAGCCAGTGATACAAGTAGTAAAGATAGGACTGACAAGAGATATGATTATACCGGAAGATATATCGCAACAACCGGAGATACCTAGAATCGAGATACCAGATTTTTATGCAAATAAAAGACTTATTGGACTAGCTACGATCATACAAGAACTAGCAAATAACTACGCTAACGGAAATCCAATATGGAGCTACTATTCAAGAGATCACCAAATGATATATTCAAATTCAAAAGAACTAAGACAAGGAGATATGGAAGACGTAAGACAATGGATACTGACGCTACTTAACCCAGAAAAACAATCTACCGCGAGAGCAATAAAAAAGGGATTTATTTCAGACGGATTGCTAACAAGATACTGCAAAATAATTGGACATAAATATCCAGACCACCAATGTTCGAGGTGCAATGGAGAAGATAATATTATCCCAGAGGTACATCTAGAATAAAAGAAGATAAAATGCCAGCTAGAAAGATAAGATAAAGAGCAATAATGGAGCAATAATGGAGCAGATAAAGAGCAATAATGAAGCAGATAAAGAGCAATAATGGAGCAGATACGACAGAAGATATTTTGACTTATTTACGATACAATAATGTAAATGATACAATAATGTAAATCATTAACTGATTTTCTTACTTTTTCTTACTTACATTTATGGCATTAAAGTAGGATAGGTTAGAAGGCCACTAGGCCACCATTCTTGACTTTTTTAAGTTTTAGTTAGTTTTAGAAACCAAAAAACATGTGTAAATTAAACTTTTTCTCATTCTATATAATAGAAGCAGAAGGCATTGCAAAAGGCAAGCCTTCATGCGTTGAAATTTCAGAAAACAAAATTTCAAAAAACGAAACAGATAATGAAATAGATAGCGAAATAGATGAATCGAATGACTGAAGAAGATATAAAAATAATAACAAAGGAAGAATATTTAAATGATGAAGGAACGGAACAAAAAATAATATTTGATAGCAACATATTTGATGAAATAAAAGGAAAAGAATTAGATTTAAGTGTAGAGAAAATATTTAAAATACCAACAATAAAAAATATTTTTACTAGGAAAAAAGATGAATATTACGTAAAAAAGAACATGTAATAGACTGCAGATATGCAAAAGGAAAAGCTAGTATACCACTAGTAACAAAAAGAATAATTAATAAAGAAATAAATGATATAAAAAGTAAAGGAGATCCAATAAAATATGTACACCTTGGAGGTACAGAGATATTAATAAAAGCATGTTTTAGAGAAGGAATAGATACACCAATAGAGTTATATTTAGCAGACGATAGAATTATAAAACCTATAGAAAAAAGCATAATAACTGTCGTAAAAGGGAATCTAATATACCAAAAATTTAAATTCATAATAAGTGCAAATTATTCAGTAGCAGTAACAGATAGAAATATAGATAAATCACTAGTATTATATTGGAAAATATCAGGAATAGAGTTAACCCCAGGAAGTAAGATATTTACAGCAAGATGTAAAAATCTATATGTATTAACGACAAAACATAAAATAACAGGAAAAAATAAGATTAACAAAATACAAATAGAAAGCCCATTCGAACAAATAGTAAAAACAATAGATTATAATGATTATACCTATAGAGACATAGATACAGAAGAAAATTTAGAAATAGTAAATGATAGAATAAGTACAACAAAAAGAATAGCTAATGAAAAACCAGAATCATCAAGCTCATCAAAAAGAACAAGTTATGAAACAAATCCAATAAGTAATTTAAACCAATATTACATAACAGGAAAAATAAATGAAAAAGAATACCTAATACTTTTAAATACAGGACAAGAAGAAAATTATATAGCAAAGTATCTAGTAAAAAATGAAGAAATAAAAACCAATAATGATATATGCCCAGATCTACCAAGAAGTCTAATAAATAACAAAAATATAGCAGAAAAAGAAATAATATTAGGAGTTAGAAAAATAAAAATAGAGTTTGAAGTAAAGGAAGAAATGCAAAAAGCAGATATAATATTAGGAATCAAATGGTTAGAACAAGTAAAACCATATAATATAGAACATACACAATTAACATTAACATATAACAAAGAACAGTTATTCTTAAGAAGAGCCTTAACATGAAATGAAGATACATGTATTAATGAAGATAGTAGTAGAAGGATATTACAGTAGATATTACACACCTATGATAGATACAGGAGCAGAAGCTAATCTATGTAGATATAATTGCCTACCGGAAAGTAAATGGGATAAACTAAAAACACCAATAATAGTTAAAGGATTTAATAATGAAGGAAGCTTAATTACTTATAAAGCTAGGAATGTGAAAATACAAGTATGGGATAAGATATTAACAATAGAAGAAATTTATAATTATGAATTAACTTCAAAAGATATACTTTTAGGAATGCCATTTTTAGATAAATTATACCCACATATAATAACCAAAACAGACTGGTGGTTTACAACACCATGCAAGTGCTTCAACGCATGAAGGCTTGCCTTTTGCAATGCCTTCTGCTTCTATTATATAGAATGAGAAAAAGTTTAATTTACACATGTTTTTTGGTTTCTGAAACTAAAACTAACTAAAACTTAAAAAAGTCAAGAATGGTGGCCTAGTGGCCTTCTAACCTATCCTACTCTAATGCCATAAATGTAAGTAAGAAAAAGTAAGAAAATCAGTTAATGATTTACATTATTGTATCATTTACATTATTGTATCGTAAATAAGTCAAAATATCTTCTGTCGTATCTGCTCCATTATTGCTCTTTATCTGCTTCATTATTGCTCTTTATCTGCTCCATTATTGCTCCATTATTGTTCTTTATCTTATCTTTCCAGCTGACATTTTATCTTCTTTTATTCTAGATGTACCTCTGGGATAATATTATCTTCTCCATTGCACCTCGAACATTGGTGGTCTGGATATTTATGTCCAATTATTTTGCAGTATCTTGTTAGCAATCCGTCTGAAATAAATCCCTTTTTTATTGCTCTCGTGGTAGATTGTTTTTCTGGGTTAAGTAGCGTCAGTATCCATTGTCTTACGTCTTCCATATCTCCTTGTCTTTGTTCTTTTGAATTTGAATATATCATTTGGTGATCTCTTGAATAGTAGCTCCATATTGGATTTCCGTTAGCGTAGTTATTTGCTAGTTCTTGTATGATCGTAGCTAGTCCAATAAGTCTTTTATTTGCATAAAAATCTGGTATCTCGATTCTAGGTATCTCCGGTTGTTGCGATATATCTTCCGGTATAATCATATCTCTTGTCAGTCCTATCTTTACTACTTGTATCACTGGCTTTATCTCATCATATAATATCTCTGCTGGTGCAGTATAACACTTTATATAAAATAAATTTTCTTTTGTTATTCTTTTATAGGTAGTAAATATCTTATATAATTCCTCCATAGCTGTGAGCTCTTCTCCGTCTTGGGTGTATATAGTATTTAGTAGTCCATAGTCAAAACAAGTTTTGACTAGGCTTGGGTTAGTTTTTGGTAGTGCTATTAGTTTATTGTATCCTTGTAATTTTTGGGTTATATAATTGGTATTTGGTTCTTTGATTTCTGTAGCTCTGGGGTTATGGTTTAGAAAGGTTTGGACTCTGTATATATTTTCTATGTATTTTTGGGTTGTGTAGTTGTATATTTTCTTGTCTTGGTTTAGGCTGTCGCGGTATGTGTTAACTTGTGGGGGTATGAATAAATGGTCTTTTTGTGTTTTTGGGGTAAATGGTTTTTCAAATATTTTGTTCATATTTACATTCTGGTATCTTGGTTTATTAACTCCTTTGCTTGTACCTGCAGAAGTAGATTGATAAATGTTATGGGTTTTATGGAGTGTCCCAACGTCTCCTTCTATCTCTGGATTTTTAATGTCTTCCGATCGACATAGCTCTGCACACTGCTGAGTTAGCTGATTTGTAGCTATAGACTTCAGTTTACCTTCATTAGTCTTTAACTTTTCTTTCTCATTACCCATACTGTCCACTTTCATAGAAAGCGTAGTTAGGGTGTTAAGTATTTTTTCTAGAGTATCTTCCTCTACTATATCAGTCTGTGTAGCTTTGTCTTGATATGTAATCTGCAATAGCATTTTTGTTAGTACTGATCACTTCAATTGTAAATGTGAAATTTAATATATTTAAAACTAGTCTTCGAATCTCTTTTGTTGTAACTGAATTTTGTATTTTCTTTGTTAACCACCATCGTACCTGTGTATTATCTGTTCGTACAATAAATTTGTTATATACAATATATGGCTCAAATGCTAATAAACATTTATATAACGAACATAATTCTTTTCTATTTATTTCCCATTTTATTTCTGTTTCGTTGAACGTACCTGAGTAGTATCTACAATGGTGTTCTATTTTTTCTGCTTCATACCGATATTTAAGTACTCCTCCGTAGCTATATTCACTTGCATCTGCTTCTACTATATATATAAATTTTCTATTTTCGTCTGGAAATTGTAATTTTGGTAATTCTCTACAAAGTAGTTTTATTTTTTGAACTTGTTTTTTACATAATTATATTCTATATCCTTTTTTAATTTTTTCTGTAGTGGTTTTAAACTTTCTGCTAATTTTGGAATATATTCTCTTACTTGGTTTACTAATCCTAAAAATGATTGTAATTTCTTTTTTGTATCTAATTCTTCTTTCGAATTTATTATTTTTTGTACTATATGTTGTTGCATTTTTACTCCACTTTTATCTATTTGTATTCCTAAAAATTCTATCTGGTTTTTCATAATTTCTGCTTTCTTTTTGCTTAGACTTATTCCTGATTTTTCTATTATATCTGTAAATTGTTCTAATAATTTTAAATGTTCTTCTTTGGTTTTTGTATATAATAATATATCATCTATGTATACTATACAATTAGATAATTGTTTAAAATAATTATCCATAAAATGTTGGTATCTACCTGGTGCATTTTTATATCCAAATGGTAACACATTCCATTCATAAAATCCTTGTGGTACCGTAAATGCGGTTAATTCTTTAGATTCTTCTTCTAGCTTTAGGTGGTAAAATCCTGATTTACAGTCAAATTTGCTAAAATAATTATATCCTTGGATTTGTCTTATTTTTAATATCTTATTTGGTATTGGGTAATTATATGTTATAGTTTTTGCATTTAAATTTCTATAATCAATAACCATCCTACTTTTTCCTCTTTTTTGTTCACTATGTTTATTTACTATAAATGCTGGACTATTATGTTTACTATTACTCTTTTGTATATATTGTTTTTCTAATAATTCTTCTATGTGCATTTTAAATTCTTTTAAATCATCAAAATTATATGTTAATGGTTTTTGTGTTATTATGCTATTTTTATCTATTAATTCAATTTTTATAGTAGTTTTGTGTTTTTCCCATCCTTTTAATGAATCTTCACTATATAATTGTTCTAATTTTTTCTGAATTATTTCTATTTTATTTATCGAAAATATAGTTATTTCTGTTTTATTTATTGAGAATACTACTAGTTCTACTGTATTTTCAGTATTGTTTATATTTTCTAACTTTTGTGTAATTTTTTCACTTCCTTTTATCCAATCAGTTTTCTTTCTTATTTTATTATTAACGCTTTTTGCTCTTACTTTTTGTTTGCATGGTGTTGTAAACCACCAGTCTGTTTTGGTTATTATATGTGGGTATAATTTATCTAAAAATGGCATTCCTAAAAGTATATCTTTTGAAGTTAATTCATAATTATAAATTTCTTCTATTGTTAATATCTTATCCCATACTTGTATTTTCACATTCCTAGCTTTATAAGTAATTAAGCTTCTTTCATTATTAAATCCTTTAACTATTATTGGTGTTTTTAGTTTATCCCATTTACTTTCCGGTAGGCAATTATATCTACATAGATTAGCTTCTGCTCCTGTATCTATCATAGGTGTGTAATATCTACTGTAATATCCTTCTACTACTATCTTCATTAATACATGTATCTTCATTTCATGTTAAGGCTCTTCTTAAGAATAACTGTTCTTTGTTATATGTTAATGTTAATTGTGTATGTTCTATATTATATGGTTTTACTTGTTCTAACCATTTGATTCCTAATATTATATCTGCCTTTTGCATTTCTTCCTTTACTTCAAACTCTATTTTTATTTTTCTAACTCCTAATATTATTTCTTTTTCTGCTATATTTTTGTTATTTATTAGACTTCTTGGTAGATCTGGGCATATATCATTATTGGTTTTTATTTCTTCATTTTTTACTAGATACTTTGCTATATAATTTTCTTCTTGTCCTGTATTTAAAAGTATTAGGTATTCTTTTTCATTTATTTTTCCTGTTATGTAATATTGGTTTAAATTACTTATTGGATTTGTTTCATAACTTGTTCTTTTTGATGAGCTTGATGATTCTGGTTTTTCATTAGCTATTCTTTTTGTTGTACTTATTCTATCATTTACTATTTCTAAATTTTCTTCTGTATCTATGTCTCTATAGGTATAATCATTATAATCTATTGTTTTTACTATTTGTTCGAATGGGCTTTCTATTTGTATTTTGTTAATCTTATTTTTTCCTGTTATTTTATGTTTTGTCGTTAATACATATAGATTTTTACATCTTGCTGTAAATATCTTACTTCCTGGGGTTAACTCTATTCCTGATATTTTCCAATATAATACTAGTGATTTATCTATATTTCTATCTGTTACTGCTACTGAATAATTTACACTTATTATGAATTTAAATTTTTGGTATATTAGATTCCCTTTTACGACAGTTATTATGCTTTTTTCTATAGGTTTTATAATTCTATCGTCTGCTAAATATAACTCTATTGGTGTATCTATTCCTTCTCTAAAACATGCTTTTATTAATATCTCTGTACCTCCAAGGTGTACATATTTTATTGGATCTCCTTTACTTTTTATATCATTTATTTCTTTATTAATTATTCTTTTTGTTACTAGTGGTATACTAGCTTTTCCTTTTGCATATCTGCAGTCTATTACATGTTCTTTTTTACGTAATATTCATCTTTTTTCCTAGTAAAAATATTTTTTATTGTTGGTATTTTAAATATTTTCTCTACACTTAAATCTAATTCTTTTCCTTTTATTTCATCAAATATGTTGCTATCAAATATTATTTTTTGTTCCGTTCCTTCATCATTTAAATATTCTTCCTTTGTTATTATTTTTATATCTTCTTCAGTCATTCGATTCATCTATTTCGCTATCTATTTCATTATCTGTTTCGTTTTCTGAAATTTCATATATACTGTCTTCACTTTCTAATTCATAATCTATATAATCTATCTGCATATATTCGGTATTGTCTATTTTTATTTCTGATATTTGTTTATTTTTTGGATTTTTAGGTAATTTATAATCTCTAGCTAAATGTCCTAACTTTCCACAATTATAACAAGTACATTCTTTTATAGATTTCTTATTTCTATATGGTCTTTTATGTTTATAATTTTTTACATAATATCTTTTTCTTGGTTTCTTATATTTATATTTCGATTTTTTATATTTTTTATATTTCTTATGTCTTTTTCTTTTCTTATGATATCTTTCTTCGCATCCAAATTGGGGTGCTATTTTATTTTTGCAACAAGCTAAATTTTTTATTAATGTTTTTTCCATTTTTATTTTTTCTCTATATTTTTCACATAAGTTTCTATACCATTGTTGTAAATATTTTATTCTTGCTCCTAACGTATCTACTATTTTTGCTTCTTCCCAACTTTTTATTATTTTCGAACTAAATGGCTCGGGTAATTTATTAAAATATAATTTTCTTATTTCTTTACTTTCTTCTATACTATATGCTCCTTTGTAATAATATTCTTTAAATGCGCAAGTATATTCATCTATATAACACATATTACATATTGCTGATTTTAACATTAAATTTCTATTTGTATCTTTTTCTTCATTTTGTTCTTCTTCGATTGTTGTTGTACTACCAAATTCATCTTTTATAGCTGTTTCATATTTTTTTAATAATTCAATAGGTGTTAGTTTAGTTGTTGTTGATGATGTCCCTTCTATAGGTTTATTAGTTCTTAATACTTTTTTGCTATTTTCAGTTAAATTTGCAAACCATAATTTTACTGATCCTATTAACGTTTTTTCTATATATTCTGGTGCATCTGTTATATTTATATTATTATCTAATAATTGTTTTGTCATATATCCTATCCATAATTGTATTGTTTTTTCTGTATCTATTACACAATCTAGATCTAAAAAGTTATAATTTTTATTCACTATTTGTTTTGGTGTCCATTTATTATATTCATTATGTTTTTTAAACTTATTCTTATAATATATAGGTTTTCTTATTTCTGTTGTTTTCGGTATTATATTTTCATTTTCTTTTTTATCAAGAGTATTTATTTCTGTGTGGGTATCTTCTAAGTTTTCCTCATTAATTTCTTTTTCATTGATTTCCAAATTTTTTGTATTTGTTAATATTTCGGTATATGTTTCACTATCTTCGGATTCATAATTATCTGTTTCTTCAATATCTATATTATTTATTTCTAATTCTTCGTTTTTTATTTCTAATTTTTCCTTAAATTGATTTATCTCGTTCAGTAATTTTTGTTCTCTATCTTTTTCTTCTTTTTCTTTTTGTCTTTGTTCATACAGCTCTTTTAACATTTGTAATTCTTTTTCTAATTCAGCGATTCTACTATTTTTAGTTTCTTCTATTTTTCGTATTTCTTCCGTAGTTTGTTGTTTTATTTTTTCTATTTCTTTTTTCCTATCTATCTCTTCATTTTCCTTTTCTATCCTTACCATTGCTGTCAATTTATCTTCTAATTTTAATTCTTCTTTTTCTAACATTAGATATAAATGTTCACCGATTTTCTTATATCTTCGTCCTAGATTAGAAAATACTATTTTTATTTTTGATCCTTCGTAGTTTTCATATATTTTTTCATCTATTATAAATTCTTCTTTGTTCATTTTATTGTGAATAGTTCATGTTGATATATATATTCTAAACTATCTATTTGTGATTCTAATTTTGATATTTCATCTTTTTGTGTATCTATTGAATTTTTACTAACTTCGGCAAATATATTATAATTTAGTCTTTCTATTCTTATTTTTAATTCTTTACGTTTTTCAGAGATAATTTGTTTTAATTCTTTATACTGTTGTACCTTATTCATTTTAAATTATATTTATAATATTTTGGTGGATATCTAAATCTAATTTTATCATAATTAGGTGGTATATATCTCATTCTTCTGGATTTTAAGTGTATTATTAATTTTGATTCAATACTAGATATTAATGTAATTAAGTAGGCTAGTTTTTGTGGATTTTCTTTTGTTTTATTTAGTCTTATATATTCTGAATAATTACTAATTAAAGATTCTTTTATTTTTCTAAAAGCTTCTCTATTTTTAAATGGTCTTCGCATATTTAATTTAATAATTTTTTAAATTCTAAATCTAACTCTAATTTTTTAACTCTAATAGCTCTAAACTCTAACTCTAACCTATATATCTCTTCCGTACTTTTTAAATTGCTGAGCTCTGATACCATTTTGTAGGGGGTGCGCGGATTTAATAGGTTTAATAGATTTATTCTTGTTAGTGTACTGAAAAAACTACTCAACTTTGTCACGTAATCCTTACTAGGACCAACAGGCTGACCGATATATTTCATTTATTAGAGTCAATTTATAATCATGCCTTCAATGTAAACTTAGCATCTTCGTTTGACCTTTCTGTCCTTTTTTGACTGGAAGGGTCTATAATAATACAAGAACAAAATATAACCTCCAAATTAGTATTGTAATTTGATTTTGTTCTTCACATTCTTTATTTAGGCAATAGCAGTAGAATCTGACTGGATTTGTTCCTCTACTGATTGTGCTATAGGGTTGGTTGACTCAGTTTGTACATGAGCTCTTACTTTTGGATGTTGTGGCACTAGTTGCTGATGTTTTTCTACTATATTTGGCAGATGCTGACGCTTGTCATTTGACTGTATCAAACTCATTAGAATATTTGTTCTTCTAGATTGAAAACACCTTTTTGTTCATCATGCATGGAAATGTTCCGGCAGGAACAGTTGTTTTTGTTGTTTTATTCCTTATTCTTGAAGACTCACCTTGTGTCATGACTGTCAGGTGTTGTCCATTAAAAAGATAGAGATCAAGAAAATAAGGAGTTAAGACATCCCAACAGAATCAAGAAAATAAGATTTGAGACTCTTTATATGTACTAAAGTTTCATTTAATATCACCAAGAAATTAAAAAGATAAAAAAAAGTTTTACAAAGACTTTTTCCATTTTCCTTATATGTATTTTTATCGCATTTAACATGTAGCAGTTGCCTCATGTTCTGCAAAATACTCAACCTAGAAATGTTTCCCAAAACTGTACTTCATATCTTATGCTTTTGTACGTATTGTTTAGTTTATATTCATCAATATAGATTCAATGAAGTCAACAAGTTAGGTGAAAAATTCAACCACTGTAGTTTCAATATAGTCAAGATTTAGAAGTAACACAAGAAATTTATTCACTTACTGCAATCAAAGAGAATTTTAGATAGACTTTTTATATTAATGAAGCTTAATGCAAAATCTTAAATCATCTGTCAAGGATTAGCAACTAGTAAGTTGTAACCTAAGATCAACATAAATATACTTGGCTTAAGTCATCGCTAGGCACGTAAGTTGTCCCGAAAATTCACTTAGACTCCTCAATTAAGGCCTGTACCTATCAGACCCCTAACCCACCCGAGTTTTAATCCAATTAGGTTTTTTTTTGCCTAATCAGCAACAGGCATAGAGTGTGTGTACTACACTCGCCTAACGTGGAAAAATTAACCAAGTTGAAAAAACACGTGGCAAAAAATAATTATATGTGGAATTGTTGATTTTTTATATTTTTCTATTTAATTAATCTATTTAATAATAATTTCTTAATTAAAAATAAAAAAAGCACCCCACCCCCCAGTCATTGTCTTCTTCACCGCTCCTCCCTCCCCGACGTCATCAAACCCACCCACAAATGAATGACAACTGATCTACCACCACCCCATCTCGCCCCTCCCTCCTCCATCAACTTCCCTTCGTCATCCTAAGTCGCCATTGGAGACGAAATCAATGGCGAACAGAAGAACAAAAATTTCAGTAATTTTCATGTTGGTGCTATGAAGATGAAGAAGATGCAGGGGGGGGGGGGGGGAGGGGTTGAAGAGGACAATTTTCTCTTCTTTATTTTCTTCAAAAAGCTAAACTTAAAAAAAATAAAATTTAAAACTAGTTTTCGAAGTTGATTCGAACGTGTAAATTCGAACAATTTTAGAATTTTGAAGTTGATTTTCCATCGAGAATGCATTCCTCAGAAATTTTTAATGAAAAAAGGAGCCGACGATGAGGGGAAGGGGGGGTTGGGGGTTGACGACGAATTGGGGGAAGGGGTGATGAAGACGATGATGAAACCGGGGAGGGGGGATGGGTGCTTTTTTTTTTTTTTTTTTTTTAAATTAAAAATTTTATTAATAAAATAATTAAAGTATAAGTTTTTTAATTAAAAAAAGTAAAATATTAATTTTTTCTCCTATTCACACGCCCAAGGAGAGTGTAACACACTCTCTTTCCCAAATCAGCATTTTGTGCTTGATAGGTACCAATTTTAGCACTTGAGGTGCCTGATAGGTACAGGTCTTAATTAAGGGGTCTAAGTGAATTTTTAGAACAACTTTAGGTGTCTGATGATGACTTAAGCCAATATACTTCGATTCCAATACCACACGAAACTTTTGCAAAGTTAATTAAAATAATCCAGATCCTCTTTAACCAACCCCAGAATGGTAGCTCTACTGATGGAAAGGCAAAACATAAACCAAACAACTTCTCGTGACATTTATCAAGAGAGATATTTTTATGTAAAAAAATTTCATAACCTCTGGTTAGCAGTCGCAATCAACAAAATTCTGCCCGAAGAAAAGAGATTTCAAATAATAGGATTTAAGTTGCTTCATTATTTTCATGGTTTTGGTGGAAACACTTTATTGTGTTGGGATAAACCCTGTCACAGAAATGATATTTGTGGTAATAAAAATAATAAATACGGAACACAACAATAATACTGTTAATCAACAGGAATAAAAAGACCGATAATGACATTAAGATTTTTACATGAAAATCAGAGAAAAACAATGGGTCAAGAGGAGCAACTCAAATCACCATAACAATGAATTTTACACTACTAGGTCCGAGAAACAGACTCCAAAGACCACTACACACTCAAAAGAAATATCCCCCTTTTGATTTTTCCACCTTACTACAATATCATTCATACTCTCTATTTTTCTTCAGAGACTAAACCCTCTGTGATGACTCACTCTTCTTTCTCTACTCTCTTTGTTTTTGATATGATTGAAAATGAAGATCGCCTCTCCTTTTATAGGAGAAAATACTGGGGCTCTAAGTTGAAAAATAGAAAAGAAAAATAATTAATTATTTGTCATCCACAAATAATTACTTGCTCACCAAGTTCTATTTTCAATCAAGTAAATTAATTATTTATCATCTACAAATAATTAGTTACTTACTCACCAAGTTCTCTATTCAACCAAGTAAATTGACACATGCCAATTACTATCAAATGGGATAGATCCAATAAATCTCCCCCTCTAGTCCTATTCACTTGAAGTAGATAGCACCGTCTTCTAGTTTGAGTGCATGCTCATAAATTCTTTGCATAGATCAAACTTGTCTCTTTATACCACCTCGATCTGCATACCCGGAGGATTATCACTTGTAGGGATCTTCTTAACTAGCATATACCCATCCTCTATTTTTCTTTTTGAATCTATTGATATCTCACATCGATATATTTTGTCTTTGCATGATACATGATGTTGTTTATCAAGTATATTACACTTTGACATTCATAATAGACATTATAATCCTTCTAATGCAATCCAAATTCCTGAAGAAATCATTTCAACCATACCATCTTCTTGCCAGCTTCAGTAGCTGCAATACACTTTACTTTGTTGTAGCTCCCCCTTAAAATCTAAATAATTATCCAGTAGTAGATTTTCTGTTATTAAGGGCACCCGCTATATCAATATATGTATAACTCTTCAAGATTGAATTAAATCCTTCAAAACACAAGCAATCTCGTGTGATACCTCTTAAGTGCTTGAGTATCCACATGACTGCTTTACAGTATTATTTTTTTGGATTTTCAAGGAACCTCCTAACAACTCTAACTGAATGAGAAATTTTAGGTCTGGTACATACTATTGCATACATCGAACTCCTGACTGCTGAAGAATAAGGAACTTTGACCATATTCTCTTCTCCTTCTTAGTTGTAGTACACATCTTCTTGATCAACTTTAGATGAACAGTAAAAGATATGCTAACGACTTTAGCACTCTTCATGTTGAAATGTTCAAGTACACATTCAATGTACTTATCCTGAGATAGACATAACTTTCTTCTTGTTCGTTCTCAAACAATCTTCATCTAAAAAATTTTTTATGCTGGACCCAAGCCCTTCATGTCAAATTACTTGGACAAATATCCCTTAAACTTAGCAGTCAACTTCTTTTCCTGTCTTACAATTAGTATGTCATCCATATACAACAACAAAGTAATAAAGTTGTTGTCCGAAAATCTTTTGAATTGTACACATAGATCAAATTAAGTTGTTGTGTAAATTTGACTTTGCATGAATTAGTCAAACCTTTTATACACTGCCTTGCTGCTTGCTTCAACCCACAAACACTCTTATTAAATTCACAAACCATGTGTTTCTTTCAAAGTACTTCACATTCTTCTAGATTCTCTATATAAATCCTCTCTTCCAAATCTCTATAAAGAAATACTGTTTTCATGCCTAAATGCTCCACCCCAAGATCTAGGCTAGTTGTTAACCTCAAAATGGTTCAAACAGAAGTTATTTTAAAAGCATGTGAGAATATTTTGTCAAAATCAATATCTTTCTTCTATTTGAAACCTTTTACCATCAATCAAGCTTTGTATTTGACTAACTTGCTATTTCCATATTTTTGGAGTTCCAAGACGCACTTTCACTTTAGTGGTCTTTTATCTTTTTGAAGTTCAACTAGCTTGTATGTGCCATTTTTATATAGTGATTCCATATCTTTTTGCATGACATTTGTCTACTGGCTCTTTTCTGGATGGGACAACACCTCCTTAAGGCTTTCTGGCTCCCTCTCATTATTGACGAGGACATAATCTGAGGAAGGGTACTTTGATGACTCTACTCTTTTCTATTTTGATCTCTTCAGAGGTTGATATTGTTCTTCTTCCTGAGCAGGGTGCTCTACTTGTTTGGTATAATCACCAAGTTGGTCCTCCTGCTCAACAATCTCATCAAGTTGTTCCTCTTGCTCGATAACCTCATCGGTTGTACTTTCTACATTTATGGGATGGTTAGAAGTCGGAGGAATGGTAATATGGTTAGGGACTATACCATTCTATTTCTTGGCCTTCACTAACAAATCATTAATAGTTTTGACTTCACTTTCTCAAAATATTACATCTTTGCTTCTGATGAACTTTTTCTTTACAAGATCCCAGGCCTGTACCCAAAATTTTCATCTCCATATCCAATGAATATACAGGGAACCAATTTATCATCTAACTTTGTGTTGTCTTCTCCTTTGGTAATGTGTAAAGGCTTTTCAATCAAACACCTTTAGATGTGAGTAGGGCACCTCCTTGTTGGTCATTGAACACCTTTAGATTTGAGTAGGACACCTCCTTATTGGTCCAAACTCTCTCTAAGATGTCAAATTCCAATGGGATTGATGGACCACAATTGATCAAGTAACAGGATCTCTCAACAACTTAACCCCAGAATGACCTAGGCAGTTTAGCCATTCTGAGCATGCTTCAAAACTTCTCAATAATAGTGTGATTCATCCTTTCAGCTACGCCAATGTTGCAGGGTTCTAAGTATCTTTTTTTATGTATGATCCCATGACGTGAATAATACTCTTCAAGTTCTCTTAAAGTGTACTTACCTCTATTGTCAGTGCGTAGATGCTTTATCTTTCAAACCATCTGCCTTTTCACCAAAACATAAAACTTTTAAATTACTTGAAACACCTGATCTTTGGTTTTTGAGATATAAACCCATAATTTTCGTGAAGCATCATCAATAAAAGTAATAAAATATTTGTTTTGTTCATCAATTCTAGTTCCATTAGACCACAAACATCTGAATATAGCAAATTAACCATATTCAACTTTCTTTCATACAATGTCTGAATTAAGACTCTATTTTGCTTACCAAATAAGCAATAGTCACAACTTTTTTCCATCATGCCCTTAGCAAAAGAGATAAGTGGTTTCTTGGCCAGAATCTATAATCTTTTCTCGCTTATATGACCGATTTTTCTATACCTCAAATATGGAGAAGTATCTTCTTGAGCTGATTCAATTTAACTCTGTAATTTTTTTGATTTTTCCTGTACAACGTGCCACGAGAAACTCCTTTGCAATTACCAATGCTTCTTTAGTGAGTTTCCATTTTTAATTTGCAAAATAGTTCTCGTAACTGCTCAGTCTAAAGCAATTCTCAATATTAAGTTAAACCATAAATCAGTTACATGGCACACATCTTAGAACCAATGTGTATCCAAAATTAGTTTTGATACTAATATTTTTGATCCCTCTTTGAATAGCTTGAGTTATACATTTTTGCAGTGTCAAAATCACCTGCTATATACTTGCAGAAAGGATTCCTTACTGGTGTAGCATGGTAAGATACTGTTATATCAACTACCTATTTCGACTCTGTCCCTGCCAAGTGCATGCACTCCTATTTTTCATTTATGAAGAAAACAACATTATCATTGTTTTGCATCATGGTAACTATGTTTTAGTCATTCTTTTAGAAACTACTTTTACTTTTTCCCTTTTTAGATTTGGACAATCTCTTTTGAAGTGACCTAGTTGATCCCAATTATAATAAGTTCTAGCTCTTGATTTTGATCAAGCCTTGTACTTTCCATGACCTCCGAATATGCCATAGTTACTTGAACTCCGTTGGTGACTCCTTCCTCTACTTTTTGTGACTAGAGCCTGTCCATGATTTTCATGCTCCTCTCTTATATTCTCATTAAGTAGAAGAGTTGATGTGACGTTTTTACCCAAATGGAGTCCTTACCATGCAAGATGGTTGTTGCCAAAATATCATAAGATGATGGCAATGAGTTCTATAGCACGATGACTTTATATTTCTAACCGATCTTTACTCGAGGTTATCCTATTACATGATTAATTTGTTAAGCATATTTAAATGGGACAAAAAATTTGTATCCTCACTCATATGTAGGGTGTACAACTATTTCTTTAGGTACTATTTATTTGTTAGCATTTTGGACATATAGATATTTACTAACTTTGTCCAAATGTCACATGTGCTATCTTCATAAATGATGTTATTGACCATATCATCTATTAAGGGCAAACTGATTGCACTAGCAACCTTTTGATACATTTCTTGCCAATCTTTCAGTTTCATGGATTCAGATTTTTTGGGTTTGCTGCTTAATGCCTTGTACAATCCTTGGTGGATGAGTAAATCTCTCATCCTTATTTACCATATTGAGAAACCTCTATCATCATTGAATTTTGCTACCTCATACTTTACTTAGAATATTTTTATTTCTCCGAGTATAGAATGACCAACTGCAAAAATCTATTTTCATGAATGAGCAGAACCTGTGCTCTGATACCAGTTATTGGGATAAATCTCATTATAATAATAATATTTGTGATATAAAAGTTTCAAATTTAAAACATAACAATAATATGGTTAATCAACAAGAATAAAAAGAGCATAATGACATCAAGATTTCTACATGAAAATCCTTTAAGAAAAAAATCACGAACCGAGAGGAGCAACTGATATCCAATAGCAAGAAATTTTATACTTGTCGGTTCGAGTAAAATACTCCAAAGACCACTATACACTCAAAAGAAATATCTATTTTTTCATTTTTCCGCCTCACTCCAATCACTCAATTTCTCTATTTTTTTTTCACAAACTACCTCTGTGATACTTCACTTTTCTTTCTCTTCTCTCTTTATTTTGGGTGTGAGTGGGAATGAAGATTGCCTCTCCTTTTATGGGGGAGAAAATACTTGGTCTTCAAGTTGAAAAATTGAAAATAAAAAAGAAATTATTTATTTGTCATCCACAAATAATTACTTGCTCACGAAGTTCTATTTTCAACTAACAAAATTAATTATTTGTCATCCATAAGTAATTAATTACTTGTTCACCATGTTTTATATTCAACCAAGTAAAAGGGCACATGCCAATTACTATCAAATGGAATGGATCCAACAATTTGCACATCTTCTTTTGTGCAACTATAGATATTTTTCATACATTCAAGATTTGGGTGTTTGGGGTTGAAGGTCTCTCTAAGAATCTCCACATAATAATTTAACTAGTTTTAATATTTTAAATGAAAGATAAGCATAACTAAACTAATTGAAAAAAATCTAACTCACCTAGGGGAGTGGGTTGTGTCTCCAATTTAACAATCTTAAACAAGTTTTGAGGTAAAAGGAGAAAAAAAGGACAATAAAACAAACTAATGGAATCAAACATAAATTCTTAGTTCATAAAAAATACACACTATAGAAACTAAGCATCACGTAATAACAAAACTTCACATACATAAGAAAAGACTAGGAGATTTGCTTGAAGACAAAGGAAAAGGGAAAAATAACCAGGCCAATGACACAAATAGCTGAACAGATACTGAAAACTTAGAACTCATGACTCTGAAGGTTAATATGAGGATCTAAATCTAAGAGCAGCCTTAGAAAGGACTTAACGCTCACAACCTTATCTAGAGCTCAAGTAGACAAAAAATCTATTCAATGTATTCCGGAACCAATAATTCTCTTACCACACAAATGAGAACATGTATTAGAAAAAAGTGATACTAGATTCATATAAAGAAAATTTTGCCTGACACTCTAAACTTAGAAATACACACCCAAAATTTAAAGTACACAAGTACATAAAAAGATATAACTGAAATAGGGAATATTACCTCCTTTAAAGCAGTGAATTAAAGCATCGATATCTGGAGGATTGAATTGTTGTTTATGCTTCAATTTCCAGCCAGCATGAAATTCTGAGAAGAAAAGAGACTACTAACTCAAAAGTTGAAATTTTTACTAGAAACAGAAACTATACCCGACTTGAAAGACTTTTGAAGTTTAAAAACACTTCAGAATTTTTTTATCGATTGAAAAGATTTATGGAGTTCAAAATTTTTTCAATATTAAAAAACATAGGATCTTTGTATGGAAAAAGCTGTCCTCTGGAATGAAGTATTGAAACCTATATTCTAAAACATCTCTTCTTCTTAAACGCAGAATTCCTATAATATTTTTTAGTTTTTGAGTTCTAAAGGTCCACCAAATTTGACATACAATTTCTATACCACAAGAAGATGAAACCATCATATTGATATTGCATTTCATATTAATATTTCAAAATTTGCCATCAGGATCCTACAAGTTAAGCAACTAATAGAAAATGACACAGATATTACTATCACGATCCAATTTCTCAGGTTGTGATGGTACCTACTATAACTCACTGGAAGGTAAGCCACCAATAACCCAAAACAGCTGCAATGGACTACCATGCAGAATAAAAAGAACAATGGAAATACATTTAAATAAAAGACTAATATAGATTACAACCCTAGGGCTTGGTGAAGTCAATACAAGAGATTCTAATACAATTGGAGTACAAAGAGAAATATAGAATAAATATACATTTTCAACCATCTCAAAAATAAAAAATAGAGATAGGTCTAATCAATAGAGAGAGAGAGAGAGCAGAAATACTAAGAACATTAGTAGCTCACCTAAATCTTCGATCCATAGCTACTCTGTATGATACACACATCAACGATGAGAACTCGTACTATGATCTGCAGGCTGCCTAAGTATAGTATGAGTACCAAACACATGGTACTCAATAGGCATTGGTCGATCGAGCTTTAAAGACAACATAAGCATAATTAACATGTTAAGCAGGAATATAAACTACAAATAATTATCCAAGAAACTAAACATAATAATACTAAGAGAGCAATAAGGATAAACTATCTTATTCTAATCATATTTCGGAACTAAAGTGAAATACCATATATCACTCGCCAAGATAGAGGTAAAGAGTGCAAGAAGGAAATATAGTAGTAAGACAAGGCCAAAAAATGCATACACAATATGAATAGATTAGGAAAGAGAGGGATATATGGTAATACCATATATTCACACACATATATAGGACTAAATTCAAAGCTAAATACTTGAGAGATCTAACCTTTCGTGTCAAGGATCATAACCAAGTGGGTGGGGTGGGGTGGGGGGCTAATACTGGCTTAATCAAGACTCTAATGAAAGTGTGACTAATCATGAGATAATCTATCAATGATGCTGCTTCCCAGTAATAGAGAAAGATAAGGAATTAGAAATGTACTGATAATATCGGGTACTAGTCTATAACCATCCTACCATTAACTAACCATATTAACCAAAAATAAAGTAACTGGATAGTCTGGACAAGCAATAACCTAACTAGGACCCCATAAGCTTGAAAGGTGCAAGAAATCACTCAATAAATAATAATAATAATAGCTTATACCTTTACCACCCCCATAAGGCCAATAGATATAAGCACCAAATAATCGTACTGGTGATAGGCAGTGCATATGAATGAGTGCAACATAAACTAATAGTAAACTATGTCCGATTCGAGTGATAAATGCACTAAGTAAATACACCTTCTCTATCTCAACAGCTCACAAAGGCAGGACCTATGGAGACCATCCTTCTTCGGCACTGTGGCTCACAGATGAAAGGGACTCGAGATATCTATATACACTCTATGGTCTAGAACAAAGACTTCTAATAACCATCACAATTAATCTAATCCATTTATTACTATATATATATATATATATATATATATATATATATATATTTACAAGACTGATAAGTGCACGGACTCAAACCATGACTAAAAGAGTGTAAATCTATAAATCCATTATCTGAGGTCAAGTTTAGGACTAAATCAACATAATAGCTTAGAAAAATCCAGAATCTCTCTAGATTGAAATAAATAGTACTGGTAAAAGAGTAGAATAGTAATGGACCAGAATAAATCCCGATCTAGTTTCAAAAATATCATATTTAATTTCAAAGCTTGTAATTCATTAAAATATGGTGGTACGATTCTCGTTATAGAAAATCTATTTTTAAAGTAAAAAGTGAGAATGAATCATTTTTTAAGAAAATAATAGTAAAATCAAGGGTGTGGTTGTAATACAACCACTAAGTGAGCATGAATGCTCCTAAAAATATGCATGCCATCACTAGTATCCAAATAATATAACCACATGTGCCTAAGTGTCTATAAACTAAAATCATGACCTTTATAAGGATAAATACTCACCTGGAGTCCAACTAGTATCACAAGGATGGTCTCGAGCCCAAAAATATATCATTACCATAATAAAGCCTCATAACTTGAAAAACTATGATAAATGAGGGCATAAAATCACTAAAAGATTCTAGTCGGGGAAATACCGCCAAAATCACTAATCTACATTGTAAGTCTTTTATTAAAGGATCATTAACATCAATTTATGGTCAATCATGGCTATAATCAAGGGTAATAGGATCCTAAGGCCATAACAAGTATCCTATTCTAAGTTTCACGTCACAATTCTATCCCAAATTCCCTAAATAGGCTAAGTCATGATATATTAGTTATAATCCTATCCTATAATACCTACCTAGAATGCAATCTAAACAATGCACAATCTTGTAAAGAAAAGTAGGTCGATGTCTACCTCGATGCCGAACCTCAAATCTTGAGTCTTCCACGAATCGTTCTTCTTTGCTCCACCATTCTAAACTATATCTATGCGATCAAAATAATAATCTACACATCAATAGAAATAAAATGATACATATATTAGAATACAAAACTCTAGGCCGCCCAAAATTAAGTAAAAAATAGGCCCGTGAGACCCGCTAACAAAATCCTAAAATTGAATCCATCACGAGGTTCCTCAAAGCACAAGAAATATATCGAATGACTAGGAACATCTGCTCAATAGTTGAGAACCATTAAAGCATAAATCATGGCTCAAATCTTCCCCAAAAGATAATGGAAAAAGAGGAAAAAAATAAGAATTAAATAGAGGATTTAGGCCGAAAGCTTACAATAAAATTAGTTGGAAATGATTATCTCAATGTCCTCTACATATTCCCAATTCTAAACGATTAATTCCTATACTTTCTTGAGCTCCTAGGGCTTAATATGGTCGAATTGGGGCTTAAAAATAAGAAAAAATCGTGGATTTCAGCCATTTATAGGACTAGGGATTACATACTTGGGGTCCCTAGTCGCGAATGTAAGGTACAAAAAATATTTCCTTCATAAAGGTAGGTGAGGAGATACAAATGTAAAAACCAGTGGATATTGACCATCAAGAATACGGATAACTAGCTACGATCGCATAGAGGAAAACTGACAGGATCGGGCTGACCCACATCGTGAATGCGAGAGGTGAGGCTCATGATTGTAATGGTCAAGAACATGACCCAAAGCCAACACGACCCGGGCCTCACGATCATGAAAAACAAAAGGGGTGCAAATAATTTTTCTAAGTCTAGATGAACTTCGACCTATGGTTTGAGATTTGTTTGGTTCCTCATGCACGTAAACAAACTATGCTACCATACGAAATTTGACATTTTAGACTTAATAAAATCATCAAAACTTTCATCAAATATCATTTCGATTGAATATAGATCCCACGTCTATCGTTTTATTTTTTATTAAATCCACCCAATAGTCCAAAATGAGGCCAAAAACCTTTGGACCTGAACCAAAGCCCCCCTAGCCTAAAATCAACGTTCTGGAGCTGGTGGCATTGTCGAATTTATCATCCAAGGCCATTTACTAGGAGTTTTATTCTGAGACCGGTTCCTTTACAGTGAAAGCTCCAAAGTATGGATTGAGCCTAATATCCAAGTGCATTGTCCGATAATAAATCGATAGTGCCAATAAAGCATAAATAATTTGTAGCCGCTATGGGAAGGATCGAAATACTAAAAACTCATGGAAATTGAGAAAATGACCTAGAGGGTCATTAAAATATCCACTACTAAACACACTTTCATTTGCAAAAGTCAATGGATAGAAAGAGCCTGAAATCTCAAAAGGATGAGGTACTGGGTCCACATGCTCTAAGCAAGACTTCCCAGATAACCTCTAAGGCAAACCAAAATTGTAAGTGATTTTATCAAAGGTATTCCTTTTTCACCAACTTCCTTCGCTTCTCAAAATAGCCATAAAATTCCAACTGGCCTCCAACTGAACTGAGAACGAATGATGTACGCAAACCCAAAACATAATACACTGATATCACGCCAGTACAAGAACAGCTAAGCAAAAACTCAATTATGCTAAAGATAATCCAAGCATGAAACTTGCAACCAATTTCGAATTCTAAATCAAACATTCCTTTATCATTCGAACCTGTTATCAACTCTGATTTACACTGAATATCATTTGAGTCTTATCCTTGTAATTACATTATGCTGACCTCAAAAGACAGAAGCTGATCTATTAAAAATCCATAATGACAAGTATAAGAATAGCCTATAAGGTTCTACCTCAACACTCGAATAGAAATAATTAAAGCCTGCGATCTCTAGCCAAAGCTACAACTGATCCAAATAACCTTCGAAACAGACAGTTATGAATTCAAACCACAAACTATCAAAATTGAATGATTTGCTCCAAGATGTCCTACCAGCTAAGGATAAATCCATTTTGAGCACACTTCTCCTAATAAGTTGATGATCCAAAATTTTGACAAAAACTAAGAATCAAGGTCAAGAGTAGTAAAAGCTATTATCGTCTGCTATTGAACTATCTCTCAAACATCTATCAAAGTAAAACCCTCTAAACTGAAGAAAACCAAGTTGGTATGTAATGAGTAGGCTTAGTCAACCTATAAACAAATTCTTAACTCAGTCAAAACCTCAAAATAGGCCTGCAATCACATCACACAATCCTTACCTATATTCTCAATACCAAAGTTGAACTACTTAACCTTAACTATCCAAACTAGTCCTGTCGATGAGTAAGCATTTGCAACCCAAAATCCATCACAACTTCCAAGTTATTATTTAAAAGAGCCAAAATCACAATTGGAGCCAACAAGTCCTCATTAATGTCAAATACCCAACTCAATCTCCCCACCAAAAATCAAGTACATATACCATGGTTCTTACAATAACTGAAACTAAAATATTACTGAAAAAACATAACAACAAATGAGGGAAATCATCGGCTGAATACACAAGCAACAAAATTCATATCTACTAAAGGAAATAAGGCTTCAAGGCATGATCAAGAACTTACCAAGGCTTCAAACAATACTAGTGATTGTCAATACTTGAGAAACTCTAAGAAATACATCGTTAGCCTAAATTTGATCCATCTAATACTCAATCTATTGAAATAAAAACCCATAGGCACATATCACTATGGAGGAGCACTCCACAAAGTCACACTATGCTGAATAAATGCCAAATAAGAATAACTGAATCATGAACCACATCATATCAAGAATAAAGCACCCAACTCAAAATCTATATCAAGTTCAATATCATGACCTAGCAATGTCCTTTCTAAATTAAAAGAATAAATCTCAAATTTATCAACCTTAGAAATGGGCTATAGAGTAGTATAACTAATGCTAGAATCTCAGCAAACCAGAAAAGCAAGCCTCAAACTTTGAAACATCAGAAACGGGCAATAAATTGAACCACCAACTCTAGAACCACAATAAAACCATGAAAGGCCTATCTACCTTTACTTTTACATTCCACTCAACCACCGATATAACCTCGCTAACAAAGAAGAAAAATAACTAAAATCACTTTAATAAAAGAGAGAGAACAAATTAACCAAGTTAGTCAACTAAGCCAATGAATGAGAATCATAAAAAAGAGGATTCTAATTAGGTAATGCTAGTTTATCCATCTATCATGCTAGGACTAATCAACGTAAAAATTATTACTATAATAATAACAATAAGGGTGACAACAATATAAGGTACAGGTGACACAAAATGAACGGCCACAATCATTACAACACTATAACCATAACTAGGATAATTTGCCAAAATAAATGGAACTTTAACCCAAATACTATACCCAAAGGAAACTACCAAACCGATCCACTTAATACAATACTAAAAGAAATCATCTACATAGTTAGTCACATATGTATGAATCTAGACGAAGTCATACAACACCCAAAATAATAACATTAAGGCATATAATCATCAGTGGGTATGAGAACCCCAATTCAACTCAAACAAAACTAAAGGCAGAAAACCAATGTCTCACCTATCATGATGGAAAATTTAAAGTCACAGTCTTGACGTACCTTAAATAGTACAGATTTGAGCGTGTTCTACTCAAGCTGAGCGTCTAAATCACCAACTAAGGAACTAAGTGGACTTTCTCTAACTAAAGATAATTTAACACCATAAACTGATTTGGATGAACTGATGACTAATAATACCCCTAAAGCTCTAACCTGGTGAAAAACATGAGTTGTTTCTAGCTGACTGACTAACTCATGCCTGCGGTATTCCTTAGACCAATGACTAACCTTTCCATAGTCCAAACATGACACTCAAACTATCTGATGCACTATACCCCTAATCCAGAATAGCTACCCAACTTGAAGATCATTTTGAATACTTTATGATGTCTGACTAGGACTCTATCTACTTTGAACACCACAATCTATCTGAGGATCACCCATAATTTGAGGTGCTACCTCTACAAACCTGATAGGCTATAAGTGATGTTGACCTCTAATAGAAGGATCCCTACCTCTAGAAAAAATACCACTAAAACTCTATCACTAATAAGGTCTCTTACCACCACCTTTATATGTCTCAATACATTCCCTCTCAATGGTCCTCGCATGATGAACAACTTGAGAGACTGATGACTCAGCTTCTATTGGATTCTCCGATGCTAAGTGGAGTGGAAAATTTAATTCTCTGTCAAATCCATACACTAGGTCATGCTTTGAGAATATAGTAAATAAGTATGTTTGGCTCACTCATTAAACCCTATCTCAAACTCTAAAATAGACTAAGAGCCCTAATAAATACTTATAAACACAACTCTAGCTTGGGAATCACTCAATTTATCGAACATCATCTCTAACTATGGGGTATCCTCTAAGATACTTAGAATACCTAACACCAAATCTTAAAGAATTAAGGTAGTTACAACTCTATAGGATCCTAGGCTGGTGCTAAATTCTCTCACTAACATTGTAACTCCCTAGCCCGATGATGAGTTAAAAATCTAAAAGTACATATAAATATATCATCTACATCTATCAATAACCTCATGCTATCCATCTTGGGAGGAATGAAGTAAAGGAAAGTACAAAAGGTTCAAAGAAATATGGGAACATGACAAAGAATAAAGAATAGAATTTACTAAGAATACACTGTAGCCTCTTAAAGATAGGATACATACATCTTCGTACCAATCCATAAGACTCTACTAGACACTTACCTTTTGTAACAAAACACCGATAAGCCTATGCTTTGATATAAATTTATCATAACCTAATTTCTCAGGTCATGATGGCAGCTACTATAACCCATCGATAGGTAAGCCAACCCATAATCTAGAACAACTAGTGATACATTATCAAGAGGAATAAAAAAAACAACAAAAATAAAATTAATTGAAAGATTAATATAGTTTACAACCCCAAGAATTGGTGAAGTTAGTATAAGAGCTTCTAATATAACTAGAGTACAATGGGTAATACAAAATAAATTTACATATAGGAACCATCTCCAAAATACAAAATAGAGTTAAGTCTAATCAATATGAGGGAGAGTAGAAATACTCCAAATGTTAGGAGCTAACCTAAATATCCAATCTATAGATGCTCCACATGAAGCATAAATCAATGATGAGAACTCCTGTACTATGAGTACCAAACATATGGTATCTGTAGCATTGACCGAATGAGCTCCAGGGATACTATAAGCATATAACATATAAATTAGGAATATAAACTATAGGCAATTATCCAATAAACTAAACATAAAAATCCTAAGGAGCAATAATGAAAAAGTATCCTATTTTAGTAGTATTTAGGAACTAAAGTGCTAATCATATATTACAAGACAAGATTCCTGTAAAGAGTAAAATAAGGATATATAATAGTAATACAAGGCCAAAAGATATATATATATATATATATATATATATAATATGAATAGATAAGGATAAAGAGGAATATGTGGTAATTCCATAAATACACATACATATAGGACTAAACTCAAAGATAAATACCTGAGGGAGCCAACCTAACATCTCAAGGATCATAACCACGTAGAGGGGAGGGGGGGATAATACTAGCATAATCAAGTCTTTAATCAAAGTGTGACTAATTATGAGGTAACCTATAAATGATGTAACTTACCAATAATAAAGAAAAATAAGGAATAAAAAAATATACCGACAATCTTGGGTACCATTTTGTAACCATCATGTCGCGAACTAATTATAATAACGACTAATAAAGTAACTCAGACAAATAATAACCTAATCGAGGCTACATAAGCTCAAAAGGTGTAATCAAGCACTCAACAAGCACTAATCATAGCTTATATCTATACAAACCTCCATAAGGCCGATAGATATAAACACCAAACAATCATACTGGTGATAGGCAATGCATATGAATGAATGCAACATAAACCAACAATAAACCATGTCCAATCTATGTTCCAAATTCATCAAGTGTATAAATATCCTCTAGATCAGTATCACCATGGCAGGACCTATGGAAATCATCCTTATCCAACACTGTGGCTCATAAATGAAGAGGCCTATAGGGGACTCGGGATATTGTATACACTGCCTGGTGCCAAACTAGGACTTTTAATTACTATCATATTAATCTACTCCATCTAGGATTAGAAATATATATATATATATATATATATATATATATAAATATATATATATAAAAGTCTAATAAGTCCAAGTACTCAAATCGTGACTAAAAGAGTGTGAATCTTTAAATCTATTATCGGAGGTCAAGTTTCAGACTATCATCATAATGACATAAAAAGGTTGGAATCTCTTTCGATCAAAGTAAATACTAGTGGTAAAAGAGTGGAATAGTACTGGACCAGAATCAATCTCAGTCTAGTGTTAAAAATGTCATATTTAGTTTCAAGGATCATAATTCATTAAATAAAGTGGTAAGATTCCCATTATAGAAGAAATTCATGTTTAAAGTGAAAAGTGGAAATAAATTCATTTTTAGAAACAATAGTAAAATTAAAGTTTTGTTTGGAATCGTACCACTAAGTGAGCATGAACGCGCCTAAAAGTATGTATTCCATCACCAATGTTCAAATAATACAACTATAAGCACCGAAGCATCTATAAACTAAAATTATGTCCTTTATAAGGATATAATACTCACCTAGAGTCCAATTAATTTTGTAACCATTACATCAAGCCCAACAACATATGATTTACATAAAAAAGCCTCATAGCTTAAGAAATTATGGTAAATAAGGAAATAAAATCACTAAAAGGCTCTAATTAGGGAAATACTGCCCAAGCCACTAGTCACATGGTAAGTATTATACTAAAGGATCATTAATATCAATCTATGTTTAATCATAACTATAATAAAGGGTGATAGGATCCTAAGGCCATAACAAGTATCCTATTCTAATGTAACACCTCGTAAGATCTTAGCTCACTATTGCATGTTAAAAGGTCCAAGAGTTAGAAAATTTCACTAAGTGTTAGGACTTAGTGATTTCTAAAGTTTTTGATCTTCTCAACCTTAGAACATTAATTTTTAAGTTAATTCATGATCGGGGTTATCAATAGTACAAATTGGATGAGTTTTGGAATTTTTGGACGAGTGTAGGGGTGTGTTTGGATCACAAAAATAGTAGCAGCACCAGGATAAGCCTGCAGTGCACCCTCCAGTGCACTACTAGGGATGATTACTGAAAATATCATGGTGAGTAGGTCAGTATGAAAGTCCAGAGCCCGCGGCGTGTGCCCTATCATTTGCCCCTAATTTTTTCAGCTTTTGTTCTCATTTTTGCAAGGGAAATTGGGTCTTTTCCCTTCACCAAATTGGTCCATAACACGGGATTAAGGGTACCAAAAGAATAATTTTTCATCTTATTCACAAAATTCTCTCAAAATAAAGCATTCTCTATCAAGAATAAAACCTAGCCTCTTTAAAAGAAACAAGGGATTTAATCTTAATTTTCAAGAGAAATCATCAAAAACCTTTACAAATTCACCAGTTAAGGTATGTGTGATGTTCATCCATAGGAACTTTTCACCCAAGGAGTCCAAGAATCCATATTTTTGTTTAAACTATGAAATTACATATTTATGATGAATTATCTCTATGAAGTTATTATGAATTTTGAATAGACATTATGTTTGCAATTGTTTTCAAGGGAATTTACCCTTACATGTTGGAATGATAATATTTTCATGTTAAATCCTTGGTTTATGGTTTTTGAATTAAAGTTATGTTATTACTACATGTTTAAATAATTTCCATGCTTTAACACATGACCTTCATGTGTTTGATGAAATGCCTAAGTGTTGAATTTAGAAGAATGATTCACCTTTTTTTGGTTTCAAAGCTCTCATGTGTTCCCATTGTTATTCTATTGAGTCCCGGAGGTTTATGAAGACCCATTACTTAGCTGTTTATATAGTTTCAGTATTTACAAAATGGTTTAGATAAACCATGAGCATCATCATTCAGTTAGTTAATATGATTAGTTGCTAGTTCAGTCAAACATAGTTTAGTCTAGAAATAAGTGTCAGTTCAGTTGGGAAGAGGATTTAGCATTGAGTGAACATAGGGATAAGGGCTCACTCATTAGTTAGGACTGGGTCCTTAGTAGCAGTCCCTAAGTTCCAGAGCTACCTAGCCAACGTAGGATTATGAGATATTACCCGCTAGTTTAGGACTAACAATCTCAGAGATGTCACCCACCAGTTTAGGACTGACAATCTCAGAGATGTCATCCACTAGTTTAGGACTGACTATCTCTTTAGGGTCACTATCTAGTTTAGTACTGACTTATTAGTCTTTCAGGATAGTATCTTAGTGGATTCACACATCCATGTTAGTACTCGTGGTACGATACTAACAACCTTTTAATTGGGGTCATAGGTTGGACCCCGATTAGCTCAGATTAGGGTATGTCGGTTAGATGATACCTTTCACAGTCTTGATTCAGTATTCAATACATAATTTAGTTTAGGTTTTCTTAACCATAGTATACAGCTTAGCAGTTATTCAATTATTAGATTTTAGTATTTCAGTTTACAAACTATTTCAGTATCATGTTATATGCTTGGTCATGTATTCTCAGATTTTATAGCTTTTATTCATAATATGCATCACTTATCATATGTTATTCAGTTAGTATTTTATGCACATAAACCTATGCATTTCATCCTAAACTCATCTCATATACCAGTACATTCAAAGTACTGACAACATACTTTCTTTGCGCTATGATGTCTTATATCATAGGTTTAGATCCACAGTTTCCTACATCCACTTAGATAAGTTTAGGATTTCAGCATCAACCTCCATGGTGAGTCCTCATCTTTCGAGGACAAGTTTATCTTCATTTAGTATATTAGTATTTATCTATTTGAGTCAATTTGGAGTTAGTTGGGGGTTTGTCTTATCAACTCCCCACTCAGTTAGTTAGAGGCTTTTCCCCATTCAGATAGTTAGTCAGTTTATCAGTCATTTTATCAGTCTTTTCAGATGCTCAGATTTATGATTTATCAATATTGTAGTATTTTTAAACCTTATGGATTTACTCAGTTATTTTCACATATGTTGTTCATTATTAGTTCATTCGGTGCTCACAGTAGGTACCAGCTCATGGGTTAGCTTATGGTCACTTGTGACTGTAAGAACCGTTATCTTGACTAGGGGTAGCCTCGGGTCATGACAAAAATTGGTATCAAAGCCTAAGGATTTATAGTTTCCTAGGGAGTCTAAAAAGTTGCATTGAGTAGAGTCTTGTGCAACGATGTGAAACGCACCTCATTTATGGACAAGAGGCTACAAGATGTTTTAGTAAAAGTTTCCCTACTTTAATATTCATGTCATACGAATGAGCATGATATCTATTTAAACTCTTTTTCTAATTCACACTTCCTTCTGTTTACAGAAAATGCCTTTGAAAAAGACTAACAGACAAAGGAATGGAAATCAGCATGCGCCTCTGCCTGTTCAGGAAGATCCCCTGAATGAGCATGTATCTCATGCAAAATTTAGAGCTACATTTACTACCTTAGCTCACTCAGTAGCAGGTCATAATAACCAGTAGGCACTTTACCCGAATGAACCCTCTTTTATTTTCAGGATCTTAGTCTGAGGAGGATCCACAAATTTTTTTTGATATGGTTCAGAAGGTAATTGATATAATGGCTGTCACCACAAGTAAGAGTAGAAATTTGGCTGCTTACTAGCTGCAGGATATAGCTCATACATGGTATAACCAATGGAAGGAGGATATAGGTGCTGAGGCAGGGGCTGTAGAGTGGAAAGATTTTGACACAACCTTTTTAGACAGGTTCTTTCCTTTAGAGTTAAAGGAAGCTAAGGTGCTAGATTTTATTAATTTGAAGTAGGGTAATATAAGTATGAAAGAGTATTCGCTTAAATTTACTGAGTTGGTAAGGTATGCTTCTTCAATGGTGGATGATAATAGATCTAGAATAAGTAAGTTTGTTTCTAGTGTAGCCGATAGTATGGCCAAGAAGTGTAGGACTGCTATATTGATTAAGGAGATGGATGTATCTAGGCTTATGGTCCATTCTTAACTGATTGAGGAATAAAAACTTAAGGAGAGAGAGAGAGAGAGAGAATAAGAGGGCCAGAAAGGGTAGCTTTAATTTCTCTCAGCTAAAGTCAGAGAATGATAACTCTTCTTAGTTCTAGCAGAAATTCCTTAGCTCTAACTCTTCCTTTAGCTAGTGTGCCTGTACCAAAGTTCAAGAACGATAGTTAGGATAGAGTGCCTGGCCCTAAGCCCTAGGGTAGTGCGAACAATAGTCATACTAATATGATATGCAAGAAATATAGTAGAAATCATCAGGGTGAGTGTACAACTAGCAGTGATATATGTTTTGGGTATGGTAAGCCAGGCCATAGGATTAGGGAATGTCAAATAGTTGCTCAGAGAGGAAAGGACTTTCCCCAATAGGGCCAGTACAATCTATCATCAGCTCCAGCAGGTCGCCTGACTCAGTAGGGCGCTACTTCCAGTGGTATACAGGAACTTTTCGATCACAATATCCTAGAGAGTCACCTAAATTGATCTTGTGCAGTTAGAGATGATTGATTTTGATGTCATTCTCGACATGGATGGCTCCACTCATTCTATGCTTTAGTTGACTATAGAAACAAAGTCATTCAATTTTAGTTTCCAGATAAACCAGTTATTGAATAGAAGAGTAGCACTTTAGCACTTACGGGTTGAATTATGTCACATCTTAGAGCAAGGAAGATGATATTTAAAGGTGTGTTTACCATCTTGTTTGAGTCAAAGACTCTAGTTTTGAGACTTCCAGTCTCGAGTCAGTTTCAGTATAAGGGAGTTTCCAGATGTATTCCCTGAAGATCTTCTCGAAGATCCTCCTAAAAGGGAAATTAACTTTAGATGATATTCTTGTCTACTCTCGTAGTAAAAATGATCATACAGACCATCTCATAATCATATTGCAGACTCTTAGAGCCCATCAGCAATTCACCAAATTTAGTAAGTACAAGTTTTGTCTTAAATAAGTTTCTTTACTTGGCTATATTATTTCTAGTGATGGCATTAAAGTTGACCCTCAAAAGACTGAAGCAGTGAGAAACTGGCCAAGACCATCTTTCCGTTAGATATCAGGAGTTTCTTGGGTTTGGCTGGCTTTTACCAATGGTTTGTTGAAGGGTTTTAGTCTAATTCATCCCCTATGTCTCAATTAAATTAGAAGAAAGTCAAGTTTTAGTGGTCAGATTCCTGTGAAAAGAGTTTTCAAAAGTTGAAGACTTGACTTACCTCAACCCCAGTTTTGACTTTGCCCGATAATTCAGAGAGGTTTGTTGTTTATCGTAACACTTTTAAAGTTAGGCTTGGTTTTGTGTTGATGCAGAGAGGTAAGTCTTAAACCCCATCAAAAGAATTACCCTACCTATGATCTTGAATTAGTAGCTGTTATTTTTGCCTTTAAAATTTAGAGGCACTACTTATATGGGGTTCATGTTGATGTGTTCACGTATAACAAAATTTTGTAGTATGCATTATCACATAAAGATTTGAATCTTCATTAAAGAAGATGGTTAGAATTGTTAAAAGATTATGATATAAGTGTATTGTATCATCCGGGCAAGGCCAATGTAGTGGCAAAGGCCCTTAGTAGATTATCTATGGGTAGTGTTGCTCATGTTAAGAATGATAAGAAAAATTTAGTCCATGAGGTTCATCAGCTTGCTAGATTAGGTGTTTGGTTGGTTGATTTTTCTGAGGGCAGTATATGGGTTCAAAATAGTTTGGAATTTTCTTTGGCTTCCGAAGTGAAAGAAAAGAAAAATAGGGATGCTAGTTTGGTTAAGTTGAAAGAATCAGTTAGAGATCAGAAAGTGGAGGTTTTCTCCCAAGGGGGAGATGGTGTGTTGCAATGTTAGGGTAGATTGTGCATGTCGTGTGTTGATGGGTTGAGACAACGGATTCTAGTAAAAGCACATGGTTTGCATTACTCTATTCACCTAAGAGACACTATGGTGTATCATGATTTGCGAGAAATTTATTAGTGGAGTGGTATAAAGAGGGATATTACAGAGTTTGTAGCTAAGTGTCCTTATTGTCAGTAGGTCAAGGTTGAGCACCAAAGGCCTAGTGGCACAATGCAGGAGTTAAGTATCCGTACTTGGAACTGGAAAGAGGTGAACATGGATTTTGTGACGGGCTTGCCCCATACGCGTCGTCAACATGATACAATATGGGTCATTGTAGATAGAATTACCAAATTAGCCTATTTCTTTCTCGTTCATACTTTCTATTCAGCCAAGGATTATGCCAAGCTCTATCATAGAGAGTTGGTTAGGTTTCATGGAGCCCTGTTGTCTATTATTTTGGATAGAGTTACTTAGTTTACCTCTCACTTTTGGAAAGATTTTCAGAAGGGTCTTGGTACCCAAGTTTATCTCAGTACAACTTTTCATCCTCAGACAGATGGTCAGGTAGAAAGAACCATTCAAACCCTAGAAGACATGTTGAGAGCATGTGTTCTTGATTTCAAGGTAATTTAGGATGATCATTTGCCATTGATTGAGTTTGCCTACAATAACAGTTATCACTACAGTATTCAGATGGCTCCGTTTGAGACTCTCTATGGGAGAAGATGTATATCTTCTATTGGTTGGTTTGAGGTAGGTGAGACTATGATAATGGGGCCTTATTCAGTATTTGATGCAATGGAGAAAGTTTAGATAACCAGGGAAAGCTTAAGACAACCCAAAACCGACAGAATTCCTACACAGATGTGAGAAGAAAAGATCTTGAGTTTGAGGTTGGTGATTTAGTCAATTTTAAAATCTCTCCTATGAAATGAGTGAAGAGATTTGGGAAGAAAGGGAAACTCAGTCCCCGATATGTTGTCCCTTAAAAAATCTTGAGTCGTTATAGGAAGGTAGCATATGAGCTTGAGTTGCCTGGAGATTTGGCATCAGTACATCTAGTGTTCCATGTTTCCTTGTTGAAAAAGTGTATTGGTGATCCATCTATAGTGGTTCCTTTAGAAAGAATAGACATTTAGGTAGCCTTTCTTACGAAGAAATACCAGTCGAGATTCTTGATCATCAGATTCACAGACTAAGGAATAAATAGGTTCTATTGGTCAAGGTTTTTTTGCAGAATCAGTCTGTTGAGTGAGCCACTTGGGAAGCAGGAGAATATATGCGTACTAAGTACCCACATATTTTCTCCGCAAACTCACATTCAGCTTAAGGTAATGGTTTTCCTTAGACTACCGCTTTTCTATTCTCAGTTCCAGCCCTATAATCATCTTCATGTCATTTCATGCATTTGTGAATCAGTTCAGTCATTCATCATGTTTCAGACTCAGTCATGTAACCATATTTTCAGTTTGCATATTTAGTATGTAATCTCAGTTCCTCAGTATTCTCAGCTTAATAGTCTCATTCGAGGATGAATGTTCCCAAGAGGGATATATTGTAAGACCTTATAAGATAGTAGCTTAATATAAGCTCATTATTGTATGTTAAAGTGGTCCAAGAATTAGAAAATTTCACTGTGTTAGGACTTAGTAATTTCCAAATCCCCTTAAACTTCAATGATTTTATTTTTGATATTTCCGACCTTGGTACATTAATTTTTAAGTTGATTAATGATCGGGGTTATCAATAGTACATCTTGAGTGAATTTTAAAATTTTTGGACCAGTGTAGAGGTGTGTTTGGATCACTAAAATAGAAGCAGCACCGAGATAATCCAACAGCGCGCCGTCCAGTGCACTAGTAGGGATGCCTACGGAAGAGCCCACAATGCGTGGGTCAGTTCAGTGGTCCAGAGCCCACAGTGCACCCTTCGTGCACTGGTAGGGATGCCTACAGAAGAGCCCACAACGCCTGGGTTAGTTCGGTGGTCCAGAGCCCGCAGCGCGTGACCCATAGCAGAACCCTTATTTTTCCATCTTTTGTTCTCATTTTTGCAAGGGCAATTGTGTCTTTTCCCTTCACCAAATTGGTTTATAATGATAACGCTCAACTTACACGCCAATTTAAGTTCAAGAAAATCATCATCTATATATTTACCCAACTTTGGAGTCGGGGTCGAATCCACGAGGAACAATGTGAGTGACGATCAAGTTAATTTGAAATGATAGATACAAGTTAAATTCAAACAAATGGTACAAAAAGATAAAATAGGGGAGATAGGTTCCTACACTAGTATTTCTTTTTGGATTTTCTAGTATAAATTCGGGGCTATGAATAATTAGAGTTTAAAAATTAAGCACGGATCTTGGGATTATGAATTACTAAGGGAGTAACATGTGGGATTTAGTGATCAACATCAATTTAGTAAGTCAAATATGGGTAGGCTTGGTTATAGATTTTGATGTTAGTCTTTCGACAAAACACCAAACTTTCACCCATTGATTCTTTCGAATACCTAATAGGTGCGTTCAACAATTTGTAACCACAACCTCAATCTAGGCATCCCTATTTCTAGGATGATACCCATGGTATAGTCAACCTCACATTCACCCTTATGTATAAGATAGTGAAATTTAACAAACTATACACATAATTGTCTATCATTATTTTGGTTTCCACATCCCTCTTTCAAGGATGATATGGATTCCGACATTTCACCCAAAATCCTTTTTTAGAAGATTGTCTTGAGCTTTCTAGAGCTTGGAGATTTCACTCATCAAACCTATGTGGGTATTTGGGGTTTTCACCCATCAAATCCTAACCAAATTAGCATAACAATGATAAAACCATAAACATGAACTACCAAATAGATGCTAACAATAACAACCCACATACACATTAACCCCCATTCACACATAACCCCAAGAGGGAGATTTAGCTACACATAAGATAAATAAGCATTGATATACCAATAATCTCCATTGAAATGAATTGTTAAAGATTTAAGCAAATGTTAATTCAAAATTGGATCTCCCATAATATCAATAATGGTAGTGAGCAAATCTTCCTCTTAGAAAGTCTCTAATGTATTCTTCACCCAAAATTTACACAATATTTTCTTCTAAAAAAAATGGAGGCTTATGCACTATAAAAGCTCAACCTAAAATTTGGGAAGATGGAAATATTATACATGAGGCTAGGGTTTGAGTCTTTATGCCAAAATTGTGATCAGCCACGTGCATTTTCAATTTGGCCCTTGGGATGAATATTTCTGCTGAGCCGTGATCGTACCAAATTGGCCGCAATTGCATCTACCAAGACCACGAAAGACTCATGAAACCTCGGTTGGTTGACCATCTTTGACTACTACGACCGCAGTCATCAGACCGTGACCGCGGTACTTGAGGCCCTTTTGTTGCGGGTCTTCAGTTGCACTTTTCTTGCTTCCTTTTTGTCATTTTGAGCTCCAATCCACATATTTTGATCTTATGAACTCTATACCTGCAAGGAGTGAATATTAGTGCATTTAGTCACTTTTATGACTTATTTAAAGCAAGGTAATGTGCACGAATAATTAGTGTGAATGAGTGGTAAAATCACTACTCATCAACACCCCCAACTTAAAACATTTGCTTGTCCTCAAGCAACGCCACATCTTACCATGAGACAACCATTATCTATGCCCATGCTTTACGCCTTAAATCTTACAATGACATCGAGCTCAGTCATCACCACAAATAGTTCATTACGTACGAGCTAAGCTAACTTCCACTACACCTATCATCATAAGATACAACATTCAAGGATACATAGGATTTTATAGAGCAACTAATAAACAACAACCAATACTTTAGAAGTGACTCTCTTTTGACCACAAATAAGCTATACTCCATTTACCTTATTGTCGGAAGGTAACAAAATCACCCACCTCAACTTGTTTCTCAAGCCAACCTCATAAGAAAAAGAATTCCTCACACCAAGCTACAAAATATGAAACAAGGAATTTTTAAGCGGACAACTCTCTCCCTCAAAAAAGAAATCTTCATGCAACAAATGTCATACCATAGGCTTGCCCCTATTTTCAATTGCCACCACAAAGAAAGTAAATGGTTGGAGATATCAAAGGGATTTCTAAGATTGTAACATAGGTTTAGGTTAGGGTAGGATATCATTTGGGAATAACATGGCTACACTCTTCCTTGAACATCCACATCACACTTTTTTAATCCTTCTTTTTGACCATGGGCCACTCTTCTTTATTTTCTCTCTTTTATCATGCCTACCTTTTATTTCCTTTGTGTACCCAACTTCTTCCATATCTTTTTCTTGCACTTTGCGTAATTCTTTCCTTTGTTTGACTTTTTCTTATTCTATTCAGTTCTTCTCAAGGTCTAGGCACATTAGGTTTATAACTACGTCTTTGTGGCACCAAACTTACTTCCATAAATCTTTCCCACCCCCAACTTAGGATTTTAGCCTCGAATTACATTTTTAAGTTCAACAAAGGTCTGGTTCAAAAGAGGAATAAAAAATGGTTTACGACTTGTGATGTGTTTACCAAAGAAAGATCCAAAGGCTCAAAGTGGGCAACTAGGGATTATATTAATGCTTGGGTAGGATTTTTTTTAAGGATAGAGTGGGCTTCCAAAATCACAAAGGTGACATAAGATCATTTCTCCAACCAAATACAATTAACATTAGCTTTGAAAAACTAACGGGGCAAGTTTTAGATAACACAAGTGTACAAGAGATGAATACCAATATCTCACCACACATGACATGTAAAATGCGCTAAGGGAGATCAAATGTCCCTCCCACTAGAGACATAAGTGGAGTATTTATCATTATTGACAAGTCAAAAATCTGCGGAGCCACAAAAAGAAAAGAAGTTTTGTTACAAAATTGCTCATGTCCATGCCCTTGATTTTTTTTAAAATTTTGGACGGAGGGGGTTTCTTGGTTTGCATTAGCATCTCACATAATTCACTAAACTACGGCTACAACCAAAGCCTTAGTCTCACATTTAGGTTCAAAATGCGCAAGCTAACTATATGGCTACTCAGACTTAGCCCATGGTGTATAAATTTACCCTAATTTTAACAAAATAAAATGCCACAAGCACTCAAACTTACCTTGCATTCCTGACACTCGTGCTACGGGTACTCAAAATTCCCCTGCACCTATGTCTTAATTATAATCAAACTAACTATAAGGTAAAAAGAAAACTAACACTAAAAAACATAATAATCCATAAAATGAGGGAACCCAAAAGTGTGGCATCCATAACACAAAGACAAAAAGATCATCTCAAAACAATTATAAGAAGAAATATTTGGTAACACAACACCAAAACAATATAAATAAATCTGGGGCCACCCTCTATTGAAAGGACTCTGTGTCCGCACTGCATGGACAAGAAGACAAGAGAAAAAAAGGCTCCCTGTATCCGTATCACGAGTTATCTTTTCCTACTTACTCGACATCACCACCCACATCATCAGCAGACCACTCTATAGGTGACTCATCCTCACTATCTAATCTCGGTGAAGGTAGTGGATGGTTGAATTTGAGCACCTTAAAGATGCCTTTTACCCCCTTACACAACTTTCTAAAAAATTTATCTCTCATATTTTCTCTCTTTATCATCTTTTTATGTGAGTATTTGAGGTATCTATGAGAAGCAGACAAGGATGAATAAGCTCTGTCTAAATGGGCTATAGTGGCTCCTTACTTCTCCTACTTCTCCCTATATCTCTCATAGTCTGACTAAGCTACGTATGAGTGATGAGTGGTGGAAGACTCTCTTGGTACCTGAGGTAGTATAGATAGTAGATCTCTAACAACCTACATCTGAACTGATATATCATCAAGAAGGTTGACTGACAAAGGCCTACAAGAGTCTGTGTCCTCTTTGGTCGATTTATCGGAGTCCACCTTCCTCTTCTTGCTTTGGCTCGGGGCGCCCTTACTTATAAATTTAAGTGGAAAGATATGGGGGCTTGGGGGTACCCAGGTATCTGTAGCATACTCTTCCACTTATGCCCTCCTGCACAACTCTGTGATAAGGGAAGGGAGGAAAAAATGTATACCTCTATGATTTCTAATGTACCTCTATTGTAAATGCAAAATCTTGCCCATATTCAGGGTGATGCCAGAGAGAAGACATGTCACTATTCAAGTTCATAAGTCTGCAACAATGGTTATATGAGTGCATGATGATACTCGGCTACAGATAATATTCATCCAAAGTCTGGCCTCAGCTATGAAGTCATTCATCAGAATGTCTCTCTTGGTAGTGGCCTAGGGAACATCTTTGCTAGCACATAAAATATTTACTATCCAGGTCCCTGGATTACATAATTTTTCATGGAACTTCCCCATGTTATCATTTGGGAGTCCATACACCACGTTGATATGCTCTGTCCCAAAGTTTACTTGCTTCTCTCGAATCATTATCATTGGGTTTATGAAAGAAACTACACTTAAGTTAGCATAGAATTCACGCACCTAATGTTCATTAGCAAAATAGGATTTTGGGGTAAAACATAACCACCAAGTTAGAGTGAGTCTAGCATCAAAGCTTGAGAATTTTTCCTCTACTTTATTAAAGCTAATACACCTTTCAGGGAGTGATTTTGTCAGTTGCAAATCCACGTTATAGAGGTTTCAACATTCCGGCGTCATGAATCTGGTGTTGTCAAATCCCTCTATTTCTGAAGCTTAGATCCCGTAAACAATGCACTTAGGCCATCATTAGTCCTATTACACCAAAAACGTGCTAGATCAAACATATAAGCTCATGTGGTAGTGTTATGGAATGTTTCGGGGGCAGCTAAGGATGTGTAAAAATTTTGATGTCTGCTTGAATTTTTCCTCAGGTATGGGGATCATGGAGTGATGACCGCGACTGGGGTGACACAATCTCAGTCATTGGGACCACGATCATGGTACCTGAGACCAAAATTGACAGCTTCTGTGCAGTGCTCAAAATGAGATTATAACCCCAATTCCTTCTTTCAACTAGGCATGACAATATTATAAATACTTAACTAAAGCCTATAATGTGTGATTGTAGCCCCTAAACTTGAAATAAATCAAACTAAACTCATTGGTGCATTCGATCGAACACATGGAGTACACACTTATTTCAATCTTTTAAAACTTCAATTTGGGTACTCAAGACTTTCCCATTAGCATGTACACCTACTATAACAGCTAACCATAGTAAAAGTTTCAATTTTGTACTTTGTAATTGTATTTGTAATTATATACTAATTTAGCATGTTTTTGTATTAACTAAAGTTGTAAGTAATTTGTTATAAAGTTGAAATGTGAACTTTCTAAATAAGAAATGCAATTGAGTTGGTTTTTGGTTGAAAAAATGCAAAGTTTTATGAAATTGTTGAGTGTTTTTAGTAAGAATGCAATGTTGAGATTTGAAGAGTTTATTGATTAAACACAAATGGTTAGTAATATTGAGGGGAAATAGAAGGATAATTGGGAAGATTAACTGTGATTTATGATTTCTGGTGAAATGTGGTCATGTTCATGGATTTTTATTTTTTTATAATTTTATTTTTGGGTATCAAAGGACTGCCAAAATATTTTATGGATGGTGCAATTTGCTAATTTCATAATATATTTTCAAATTGAAATGCTTGTAAATGCTTATGCCATTTTTTGTGGGTGAAAATGAAATCTATTTGGCATGCTTAGTTTTAATATTTTTGGAGTGATACAACCTCTACTCCTTACTTTTATATTTCCACTTAGAAAATTTGAATCTCCATCCCAGCTTTGATTTAATATTCAATGAGCAGCAGAAGGACAGAAGATTTAAATTTCCCAAGATGAAACTTGGAAAATGTTAGGGAATGATGAGCAAGCTTCGATCTCACCATTTTGAGGACTTGAACCTTTTACCCAAATTCACATCATATTTTTGATTTGGATCCTTAGTTAATAGTGAGTACATCAATAGGCTATTCCTTGTACATCGGAAATTGAACTCCGTAGAATTTGATGGATGGGGTTCTATATGGTCCCTTGGAATGTCAAACTCCAAAATATAAGAGTTGGACTTCGTCATCCCACAATCCTCTAGTTTTTCAAAGGGATGGATCTTCATCACATCCTCTAAGCATAATGTTGAAAAGTGGGTTGAACAAGATCCTACACCTAACTTTGGGTTAGCCTCCTCCGAAGCATTTTCACCACAAAATGAACTAGAGTCATTATAAGAGATTTATTTTGATTCTTCTCTTGACTTTAGTATCATTTATTTTATTTTTCCTTATTTTTCCTCATATGAGTCAGATGATTGGGAAGTCACCGAGGAGTTTTCACTACCAAGCTTGTCATTATAGATTAGTTTTGTCTTCTTGAAAAACCTCATCTCGGGAGATGGACATGTTAGGGAATGTTTCAAGTTTTTGTTCTTTGCCCATTACCTCCTTCTTTACACTTGTACATTCTTGATACATGTATTCTATATTCTCCCCTATTGCATCTACTCGATCCAAAATAGCTAAAAACCTTGGGTTATAACTATTGAACTATGTGTGTTGCTCTTCCCTCTTCTCATCATAAGACCTATTAATCTTATAAGAAGAACTAGCAATTCGGTTAGTATAATAGGGGGAGGGGCATTTGGACAATCATCCCAATGTCCATTTCGACTACCACACAAAGGACAACCATACTTCCTATAGGATCAAGATGGTGATTCCGTCTATCTCCGAGGAGCATAGTTACAATCTCTCCTGAAGTGTGGTCCATCATAATATGAACATAGGTTGTTAAGATAGGACTTCCAACTATCCAACTCATACTTGGTGGAAGATGCCATAGGTAAAAGTAAAAATAAAATAAAATCTACCTACAAAGAAAATCACAACAAATATGTACAAGTTTGAATTCAAGCAAGTAACTAAAATTCCAAACTAACTAATATGCCAAATTATTCCCTGGGAACGATGCCATTTTTGATAATGCTCAACTTACACGTTAATTTAAGTGTAAGGTGGTGGTCGTCAATATATTTACCCAACTTTGGAGTTGGGGTCGAATCCATGAGGAACAATGTGAGTGGTGATTAAGTTAATTCGAAATGATAGATACAAGTTAAATTCAAACAAATGGTACAAAAATACAAAATGGGGGAGATACGTTCCTACACTAGTATTTCTTTTTGGATTTTTTAGTATAAATTCAGGGCTATGAATAATTAGAGTTTAACAATTAAGCACGAATCTTGGGATTATGCATTACTAAAGGAGTGACATATGGGAGTTAGTGATCAACATCAATTTTGTAAGTCAAAAATGGGTAGGCTTGGTTATAGATTTTAATGCTATTCTTTCGACAAAACACCAAATTTTCACCTATTGATTCTTTCGAATACCTAATAGGCATGTTCAATAATTTATAACGGCAACCTCAATCTAGGCATCCCCATTTCTAGAATGATACCCATGGTATATTCAACCTCACATTCACCCTTATATGTAAGATAATGAAAATTTAGCAAACTACATAAATAATTGTCTATGATTGCTTTAGTTTTCACATCCCTCTTTCAAGGATGATATGGATTCCTACACTTTACCCAAAACCCTTCTTTCGAAGATGGCCTTGAGCTTTCTAGAGCTTGGAGCATTCACTCATCAAACCCCTGTGGGTATTTGGGGCTTTGACCCATCAAATCCCAACCAAATTAGCATAGCAATGATAAAACCTATAAACATGAACTACCAAACAGATGCTAACAATAACAACCCAAACACACTTTAACCCCTATTCATACATCACCCCAAGAGGGAGATTTAACTACACATAAGATAAATAAGCATAGATATACCAATAATCTCTATTAAAATGAATTGTTGAATATTTAAGCGAATGTTACTTCAAACTTGGATCTCCCACAATATCAACAATGGTAGTGAAAAAATCTTTCACTTAGAAAGTCTCCAATGTATTCTTCACGTAAAATTTACATAATATTTTATTCTCCAAAAAATGGAGGATTATCCACTAAAAAGCTCAACCTAAAAATTGGGAAAGATGGAATTATTATACATTAGTCTAGGGTTTGAGTCTTTTTGCCAAAATTGGGATCAACCACATGCATTTTCAGTTTTACCCTTAGCCTAAATATTTTCACTGAGCCGTGATCGTACCAACTTGGTTGGAACCGCATCTACCCTGAACGCGGTAGATTCATACAACTGTAGTTAGCTGACCATCTTTGACTACTATGACTGCACTCATTGGACCACGATCGTAATACTTAAGGCCCTTCTGCTGCGGGTCTTCAGTTGTACTTTTCTTGCTTTCTTTTGGTTATTTTGAGCTCCAATCCACATCTTTGAATCTTATCAACTCTAAACTAAGATTGGATATTAGTACATTTAGTCACGATTATGACTCATTTAAAGCAAGGTAATGTGCATGGATAATTAGTGTGAATGAGTGGTAAAATCACCACTTATCACAAAGCACGAGATTGAGGGTCCTAAAAGCATAATTTGTCATCTTATTCATAAAATTCTATCAAAATAAAGAATTCTCTCTCAAGAATAAACCCTAGCCTCTTCAAAAGAAACAAGGGATTCAAGCTTAATTTTCAAGAAAAATCATCAAGAACCTTCATAAATTCACCAATTAAGGTAAGTGTAATGCTCATCCATGGGCCCTTTTCACCCATGGAGTCCAAGAATCCATCTTTGTATTTTAAACTATGAAATTACACGTTTATGATGAATTATTTCCATGAAGTTTTTACAAATTTTGAATAGACATTATGTTTCCAATTGTTTTCAGGGGAATTTATCCTTACTTGTTGGAATGATAATATTTTTATGTTAAATCCTTGGTTCATGGTTTTAGAATTAAAGATATGTTGTTACTACATGTTTAAATCATTTCCCTAATTTAAATCATGGCCATCATGTGTTTTGATGAAATAACTAAGTGTTGAATTTGGAACATTGATCCCCTTTTTTTAGTTTCAAAGCTCTCATGTTCCCCTTGTTATTCCATTGAGTCCTGGAGGTTTATGAACACCCTTTACTTAGCTGTTTACATACTTTCAGTATTTATAAAATGGTTTAGATAAACCATGGGCATCTTCATTCAGTCAGTTAATACAATAAGTTGTTAGTACAATTAAACATAGTTAAGTCCAGAAATCAGTGTCAGTTTAGTTGGGAGTAGGATTTAGCATCGAGCAAACCTAGGGATAGGGGATAACTCGTTATTTATGACTGGGTCCTTAGTAGAAGTCCCTAACTTCTAGAACTACATAGCTTGCGTAGGATTATGAGATGTCACCCACCAGTTTAGGACTGACAAGCTCTTAAGGGTCACCAGCTAGTTTAGGAATGACTCATTAGTCTTTTAGGATGGTAGCTAAATATATCTACACAACCATTGTGATACAAGCCAAATGGCCATCATAACTTTTGATGACATCATGTGAGGACAAAATAAGAAAAACCCAATTAGGGTAACAACAGATATTAATTATGGGTTAGCTTATGATTTTTCATAATTGTAAGCACCGTGTAGCGTTCGGGGTACATACTCAGGGTGTTACAATACTCTTATCCATCATTTTAGATAGAGAAACATAGTTTACTTGACAGTTTTGGAGTCTTTTCAAAGGGTCCTTGGTACAAAGATTAAGCATAGTACTGCATTTCATTTGTACACTGATGGTTAGGCTAAACGTACAATTGATAAATTGGAAGACATGCTGAGGGCGTGTGTTTTAGACTTGAAAGGAAGTTGGGATGACCATATACCTATAAATGAGTTTGCTTTTAACAAAAGTTATCACGCTAGCATTCAGATGGCTCCATTTGAACTATTGAATGGGCATGGGTACAGATCACCTATAGGATGGTTTGAGGTTAGTAAAACGGCTTTGATTAGGTCAGACTCTATTCTTGAAGCTATGGAAAATGTTCAGTTGATTCGTGAGAGATTAAAAACTACTCAGAGCCGTTAGAAATCATATGTTGATGTAAGAATAAGAGAGCTTAAGTTTGACGTAGGCGATTGGGTATTTTTGAAGGTGTCACCTATGAAGGGAATCATGAAATTCAAAAAGAAGGGAAAGCTGAGTCCTCGATTTTTAGGTCTATATAAGATAGTAGAGTGTGTAGGAGAGGTTGCTTACAAATTAAATCTTCCATCAGAGTCAGCTGCGGTTCATCCAATATTTCATATTTTGAGGCTCAAAATATGCATTGGATATCCGTCCTTAGTAGTTCCTCTAGAGAGTATTGAAGTCAAGGATAACTTGATGTATGAAGAGACTCCTGTGGAGATACTTGATAAGTAGGTCCGAAGGCTAAGGAATAAGGAAGTAGCATTAGTAAAAGTTCTTTAGAGAAACCAATAGTTGAAGGGGATACTTTAGAAGTTGAAGCAGACATGATGACCAAGTATCCTCACCTTTTTTCTTCCAACTCAGTCCCTACCGAAGGTAAATAGTTATTTCCAGCCAAGACTCTTCCTTCTTAAGTCTGTTTAAGTAATTTTAAGTCATATATGTTATTGTGAATGATTGGATCCTTATGATAGATATAGGCTTGATTATAAGTTTGGTGTAGAGGTGTGGTTTATTTTTCATGTCCCAATCCTAGATGAATTACATTCACTGATGAATGTTTCCAAGGGGGAGATATTGTAATACCCCGTGTATGGAAGTGTTTGTGTGATATGACTCACTCCCTTAAGTAGTACACATAACATAAAAGAAGTATGTTGTAGTCATATCCAAGATAGTATAGGGTGGTGTACATTCTGTTGTAGGTACGACTTGAGCCTTAGAGTCATAATATCACCATACTATTAGTATGAAGAGAAGTCATAAATTTATCAGTGTAGGCTCCGTAAGATTTAGTCCAAGATACGAGTATGGGCTGTAAGTCGTATGGAGATGATACTAGTCGTATGTTACCACTCGTATGATAATCAGTGTATACCATCCTTAATTCTGCCAAGCTTACTAGTTAATGGACTTAGTCATACACTCACCATACAAGTAGTATGTTTGACTCATAAATACAGGCGAGCAAGTTTTATAAAGCTCAGTTAAAGGGCTTTTTGGTCTTTTCCCCTTTTATAACTCCCAATCCATGCCTCATAACCCTGAAAGAGGCATTATTTCCCTATATTCCCCAATAAAATAACAATACTTTCCTCCTTCTATCTTCAAGAACATCAATATTAGGGTTCCTCTCCCAAAATTCATCTTTCAAGTCCCAAGGTTCAAGCTCTCTTCACAAGTTAAGAATCTTCAGGTATGTTGGTTTATGAACAAGGTTATTCTTTCATCCTTATGTCCAAAGTTGATGTTTTTGAGATTTAATTTACTTATTTTGAATGGTTCATACCCAAATAGCTATATTCTTGAAGTATTATACCACCATGTGATTTAAAGCTTTAAGTGCATCAAGGTTTACATATATTCATGCTTTGACTTGTAAGATTTGTATTATGATTTAAATTTCATTATCTTGACTGGATATTATTGAAAGATTTCATGGTGATTATTGAGCATGATGTTTTATCATGAAATCCTATAAATTAAAGCATGAATTCCAAGTCCCAAGTACAATCATTAAGTTCACAAGGAAGTTTAAGCTTTTGAAACTTCATTCATATAAATTATAGTATGATTAAAGAAAGATTGATCTTTTGATCTAAAGATAAGATATGAAATTCACAACTATTCATGTTTATTATGATTTAAAGAAAAGAAAAGCATAACTGGTTTTCATTGTATAAACCATTATTCTATTTGAAGGTAGATTTCTTAAAGTATGAGTACATAAGTATTCTAGGGGTAGTATTTATCACTGAGAAGGGAATGCATAGGACTGTATCCTAAATTTCTAAAAACTATAAGCCATCGTATGTTAAGCTTTTTACCAATATGGATGAAGTTCAGTTATCACTTATGGTTCTATTCCAATGGCAAGGATAGAACAACTCTCCCAACTTGGGTAAGACATTGGACTCCATGGTAGCTCTCATGGTTTATGTCAGTTAGAAGAATCACCCATAAGAAAGAATGAAAAGTAAAGCTTTTAGAAACTATGTGCCATGGCTCACAAAGTTTACCCTTATGCTTCATCGTTCGTGTTTATGATCTTGTAGTGTTTTGCCTTATTCAGATTCAAAGTGAGTCATTTATGCTTAGAATGAATCATTTGAATGTTTACTTATCTATTCAGTTATTTTTTACTTATTCATTCACCCCTACATACTCAGCATATGCCAAAGGTACTGACCCATATAAATGTCTATGTTCTACATTGTCTCATAATGTAGGTTTGGTGCTCGTTTCCAGTAGCATGATTAACTATTTACATCATCACCTATATCCCACCTTTTGGTGAGTCTTTATATCCTGAGGACCCAGTTTATCAGAATTATATTTGTTGATGATAGTGTTTCAATTATTTGATTTCTTTTTATGTTTGGGTCAGTTGAGGTCTATCCCAGTGGCTCTCTAAACATTAGTAGAGGTTTTCCAGACAGATTATATTTCCAGTTCAAAGAATTTGTTTAAAGGTTTCCAATTTCAATACTTTTATTAAGATACAAGATCGTTTATCTTCAAGTTCATATATATGTGAGTTCACTTTTCATGTGAGTTTCAAGCTGAATAGATATCATAGGTTAACTTTGATATATTTGTGGTCTTAAGCACCGTGTGACATCTAGGGGTTACTTCTGGGACATTGCAAGATTAAACTTAAAATCATTCATTATCTCATAGAAATTTATGTAAAAATACTAAAATTCATCTCATTGTAACAATCATATAAGTGAAAGCCTGAGTAAAAAAAATTCTTATTCTAACAGAAATTTAAACCTCGTAATAATGTCATACTTTCAAGAATATGGATATTGGGTATGAACCATAATTTAAATCTCATAAATTTTAATTGCAAAAATCAAAGATTTTATTCACAAGGATGAAAGCTTATCCTTGTTCAAACCCCACATACCTGAGTTTCTTAACTTCTTAGAGGAATGATTTTAAAATAAAGAGGAAATAGATGGAGCACACAAATGGAAATTCATTCATGATTAAGTAGGATCAGTACAATTACAATATACCAAAAAAAATATAAAACAAATATCTACAAAGACCACAAAAGAAACATGAACTGGAAACTGACACAGAATTGACAGACTAATACATAGAGAATAGGGCTCAGGTAAAAGGGGCTTAAGGGAAAGGGATTTTAGTAACATCTCCATTATTGCATGTTCTACATCGTGGGATCCAGTAACTTCTTGGTAAGTTTTTTTACTTATGAATTTTGTCCTTGAACCTTACCAATAAGTACTGCAACCTTGACCTTGAGTTGAGTGTTTTCTGCTGCAAGTTCTTCAAAAGAACCTAGCCCCTCAGAAGATAGCTGCTGAATTTTTAATTTCAATTGAACTATCTCACTATCCCTCGAGGCTAGTTTAAATATCAACTTCTCTATTTCCTTGTTTAGATTTTCTTGAACAGTCAATTGCTCAGACACCTGGGACATAGTTCCTACTTTCCCTTCAATGCATTTATTTTCCACTTGTGTAGTTAGACTGATCTTTTGTTTGACTATCCCTTGTGTTACTCTAGTCCCAACCACTACAAAAATATTAAAGATCTTGTTAAACAAGAATCCATAAGGCATTCCATGGTTCCCTTCCTTTTCATGGATTACCTTATTCATGTGCTCTATTATTAGAGAAAGCAAACTCATTAATTCAAACTTACTAAGACATTCTATTAATAATAAATAAACACCAGAGTAAATGATCCTTTTCTCTGATCTTGACAGCAGAAACTTGTTAATAAATTCAAAAATTAGTTGAAACTCACTTTTTAAAAACTTCTTCTTTACTACAGCTGTTGAAGTCCTAATCACTTTTGAGGCCTCAATCATGAACTCAGTTATAGGGTGTTGCTCACAACTGTCCCCAAACCAATAAAAGGTATATCCAGAATTCCACCCAAGGTTTCTTTATCTAGTCTTATTTTATTTCCTTGCACCTATGTAGATTGACTTAATCCATCTTCTAAGAAATCTATTTAATAATAGAATTCTCTAACTTTATTTTCAAAAACCACTGGTGCTGCTTCCTCAAATAGATATATCCATCCTTGGTGCCTGAAATACTCTACCAACTCTTCCATCCTAGGTTTCTCATAGATCTTGGGATCAAACACTCTTTACGATAAAGCCTTTGTGTTTTCAGGCTTCCAATCCTTCCTTCTCTAGACATGTCTTTCTTTCTTCCTCCTTTTTTATTATTTTTGGCTCATACTTAGATCTTTATTTTCATAATTGTTTCTCTTCTTGGGACCAGGTCCCTTAGAGATTTTCTTCTTCTTAAAATCTATATGTTTCTGGTTTGTTCCTGTAGGGATTCTAGACTTTGAATAGGAGGACCTGGTCGTCTCAGCAATATAAACTTCTTGTCTCCTCTTTTTAGTTGCAGCAACAACATCAGAGTCAATATCCTCATCTTCTCTAACCTCCACTACTTCAATATTTTTATCCTCCTCAATAATAGATTTCTTGAGTTTTCTTCTTTTGGTGGTAGAAGACTTACTTTTCTTCATAGAATTTTCTAGCAATTTCTTTTCAGACCCCCTAGTGGAGTAAGATCTTGTAACCTGTACATCAAAGTCAATCATTTTCTTCTATCCTTTACTGTCCCTCAGTCTCTTTATTTTCTAACTCAAAGAATGTTCATCTTCATCTTCTTTTTCTTTTTTAATCGGAGGTAATATAAATTCCTCATCCTTTGTCAAATCATCTTATTTTCTTGCTATATATTACTTTGCACATACTGAACTTTCCTTGGAATCATTTTCCAATAAGATTAAATTCTCAGCTACCCAGTTTATGCTGCTGAATGTACTTTTTTATAGGATCTCTTCTTCAACTAGTTGGGCAAATATGGGGTTTGACTTAGGGTAAGTAGGGGAACCAGACACCTGTAATTTTTTTTTTGAAATTTTAGTACGTTTCCATTCTTTAGAGGCGACATAGATTTCAGAAATATTGGGAGACTCTGGTTTTTCTGAGGAAACAGGTCCTTCAGATTAAGAAGTCTCTTGTTTAATTGGAGAACCAAAGTCTTTATTCAAGTCCTCTTCCAAGACTAAATCAGCAAGACATTTACTGGAGCTTAGAGTTTTAATTGAACAGTTTCACCTTGGGTTTAAGAAATTTCATAAGAAGGACTGATGGGTAAAGCACTTACTGACTCTTGAGGATGATCAGAAGATAGTTCTTTTATGGGGTTTGAAGAAGATGGATTTTAGTTATTTTAATTTTTTTGTGAGAGGAAAAGAAAAGACCAGTTTGGATTAAGGAAGGAAATGATATTTAAAAAATGCTCTGAGTTAATTTGAAGAGAGTAAAATAAATGGATTTGATTTTATAATCAAGGAAATCACCGTTTGATAATTAAGAGGTACCTTTTTGAATAGACACATCTGATTATAGAGGTGTGACTCTTCATATTTGATTTGAATTGACAACTTTCCTTTATATAGAAGATATATGGCCTTTTTAGAAAGAAATTTTATAAAATTTTAAGGCACATTATTTTGGTACTCACCTGAGAGATGGGACCAGGTCCCTCTCTTTCAAGTGTGAATTATCAACTTGTGTTTGCTTCAACTCTTTTCCTCCAAAGTTGTTCCCATAGGTTTATACCTGCAAGAGTATGATACTTAGTTAGACTTATATTCACCCATTTTATCAAGGATATCTGCCTCTCTATCATAGCCAATTTTATAAGGAAACACAAAGTCACATGTTAGGTCTGGTCAATTTGACTAGTTCCTCCTTCAACTTGAGCTGGGATCAGTAACTGGAGTTCTAAATCATAACTATTCTTATCTGCATCTTTAAGCCTTTTATCTTTCCTCCAATGAGCTCTTGTCTTGGAGATTTTAGCTATGTTTTGCAGGGGTCCAGGTCCTCTGAAATCAACTATTTCAAAATGAGACACTTCCAACTTGAAGTGTCTTGAGAGAGAGAACACATTCAAATAATCCAATATTAATCTTTGAACATATACTATCAATAGACCATTCTTGACTGTGATCCATTTTCTCATACCTGGAACCATGATCACTTGTTGGAACTGGGAACCCACTTGAGCTTGAGTTCCCAATAGAAGGAAAATGTTGTGATCCAATCCTTTTTGGCCTATCTAGGTAAATACTTCCTTTTCACAATTTCTAGAGGATTGAAACCCTTAGAATGTGTATTCCTTTGCTGAACATATTCGGTCACTTGTTAGAACTGGGAACCTACCTGAGCTTGAGTTCCCAATAGAAGGGCAATGTTGTGATCCAATCCTTTTTGGCCCATCTAGGTAACTAGTTCCTTTTTATAATTTTTAGAGGATTGAAACCCTTAGAATGTGTATTCCTTTGCTGAATATATTTGGAACCATTCATTTTAGCTCTAATCTAACTCTGACAATTTACTGTTATGTGCCCATCTCTCCCACAATGAGTACACAAAGGTTTACGAACCTTGTTTCTAGCATCAGGAGTAGCCTTTCCATGATACCCAATAGGTTAAGTTTTTCCTTGATAACCAAGACCGTTTTCACTATTAGCTCCTTCACTAGTTAAGTAAGAAAGTATTTTTTTGAAGATGTAGTCCAATTAAGAGATTTATTAAGTTCTTCTCTTAAATGATCAGGTCCCTTTCTAAATCTTCATTCTTATAAAGTGTAGAAATAAGATGATTTTGAGAATCCGTCAGTTTATCTTTAAGTTCAATGTGATTCCTTGAAGCTTCTTTCTTTCCTTTACCATTTAAACAATTTAACTTCACTAGCTGACTCATGCAACTCAAATTTTTAGATTTTACTTTAGTGACCATTTCTTCAGTTTCAAATATTTGGAGAGTTAGATCAATCAATTTATTTCTTGGTTCTCTACTTTCTCCTCAACGGCATTCTTCATAGTAGTTAGTTCACATACAGAGTCTATTAACACATGTACAAGCCCTTTTATCTTCCTAATAGTGTAGTTATCTAGATTTTCCTTGATATTAGAGAGAGTTACCTCTTTTTATTCTTCATATTATGTGTTTGCCATGAATTAAAACAAGGAATCATATATGACTTGATATCTTCCATAACTAGAATAGAAACATGTCTAGACTTCTCATCTTTATCAGATTCACTTTGGAAGAATCTCCCCATGCTACTAGAGCTTGCTTTACTGAATATTCAGCTGCACTCTTCCTTATTGATTTTCAAGGACCTGGTCCCTATTCTTTCTTTTGTCACCTCCAGTCTTGACATACTCATGATAATCTAATTTGTGCATTGCACAGTCCTTAATAAAATGCTCAAGACATCCATACTTGTGACACAATTCAACATTGTTTCCTCTTTTACTGTTTCTTCCTCTTCTTTGGAGCTGGGAACTCTTCCGCATGGCTTTGACAATATTTGTTGATAATTAGGAAACATCAATGTCCTCTTATGCTGAATCATATTTGGAAGCCTTCAATGCTAGGAATTTTTCCCTTTTTACTTCATTCTTCTCCCGTCCTTGCTGTTTCTTGAGCTCATGAGTTTTTAGATTTACAATCAATTCATCCATAGTGAGGGTCTTCAGTTTTCTTGCTTTAGTTATGGCATCCCATTTGTTTTATTAGGACTTAGGAAGAACACCAAGAATCTTTATCACCTACTTATATAATGGAATCACTTTTCCCAAGCAGTAAAGCTCATTTGTGATAAAAGTTAATCTTGTATGCATTTCTTAGATTGTTTCTCCTTTTTTCTTGGTGAAGGTTTCATACTGAGTAGTCAACATGTCTACTTTAGAATCCTTCATATCCGTGGTACCTTTATGAGCAGTCCTCAAGCAATCCCAAAGCTCCTTGACGTTTCACAGGCTGAGATCCTTTTATATTCATTAGGTCCAATACCACACATTAGCAGTTTCTTGGTCTTGTAGTTTTTCTCAATTTTCTTTCTATCTTCATCATTGAATTCCCTCCTGATTTTGACTACCATTCTTGTTATTTCTCCTTCTTTGACTTCTTTAACTAAAAGATAAGGACCATCAAGAATTATTTCCATATGTTCACTATTCTCAGCCATAATAAAGTGAAACGTCTGGGTTATCCGCCATCCATAATATTGCCTATTAAATCTAGGTGGTTTAGTAGTAGATTTCCCTTTTTCTAGGTTAGGTGGAGTAGCCATGCTAACCAAATCACTCTAGGAATGAACCTTTTATAGTGTTATGACTTTGATACCAATTGTTGTAACCCTGGGGGTTACACCACATAGTGAGGGACCAGATCCTTCAAAATAAGTCACAGGCAAAAACACAATAAGTCAACTAGGAATACCACATAGTGCAGGAAATGTAAAGAACACCAGATATAACATGGAAAAATCCTTGCTCAAGGGAGGAAAAACAATGTCTTGCCCTCACAAGCTCTCAAAATTTCACTATAATAAACCTCTTGATTACAGACTCGAACTTGAACCTAACTCTAGGCTCCTCCTGCTTGTAGTAACTCTACTACAATATCAACTTGACAACTTTGCCAAGACTCCTCAACATTGGTTAACTCTAACTAGTTTCAAGCATAGGTAACTCTAACTAAGGCATTCTCAAAACAAAAAGAAAAGATCATCACCCTTATAGCATAAGTAATTTATTTATAGACTTAAACTATACTCAAGAAAATTTGCAATTTTAGCATTCAATAAATAATAACTTGAGGAATGTTGAAATTGTGTTTTTGCCTTTCTTTCACTCTTCAGCTTTTCGTGTTTGTAAAACCACTTAATAGAGAAACATCCTTTTTATTTTCTAGTTGAGTGATGATTAGGGTTAAAATGTAATTGGACCAAGTGTCTTAAATAGTACAAGCAACACTAGTTTTTTACATAAAAGATAAAACTATGCAGACACGTGCCAGCTTTAGCATAGCCTTGAACATCCAGGGACCTGGTCCTTTGTAATCAACTGCTCATCATCATAACAAGATACAACACTACTTCTAAAATAAAATCAATAGAATATATCAAAGGTTAATTTAATAACTAGAAGATATGCCATTCTTCCTATTTTGTTATGAATTGAGATACTATGGCTTTGATAACCTTAACTTCTAAATAATGTTATAGTTACCTACTCTTAATTAATAAGATGACATTAGAAATTTATTTTCAAAAAATTTAATTGAGATATCAATTGTATTGATCCAAATGATTCATCCCCAAGATTATAAGCATCAATAAAAAATTGAATGTAAAAGTGGTTAGTTTTAGGTTGATTTTAAAAAATGAAAAACATTGACCTTATGTCAGTTTTTTATCATAAGATATCATAATAAATCAAAACTATATTATTTTTAGGAACCAACAGGTTAGAATATTGGGAGAAGGACATAAGGTGGCCCTTAGGAAAATCATCGCCAAGTCTAAACTTTGTACCATTAAATATACGTTAGAACAAAATAACGACAACATGTAACCAATCTCCCTCCCACTCCGGCCTCTCTCCCCCTCTTATATCTTCTTTCTCTTTCTTCCTCTTTCTTACTATGTTTTCTAATGACTCACTTGGGAGACTAAATCAGATATACATAACAAGAAGCCTCACTTGTTTGAAGATTTAGGTATTTCCTTTGCTAACTTTTTTCTTTTATTGTCATTGAGGGATGAACAATGAGTAAATTAGTTTCTATTGTACCAACACTTTCCATCATTAAGGTCTTGCCTAGCATGCAAAAATTTTGATTTATTTTCTCTACGGATGAAGGTTTTGAAATTTCAGGCTAGTCCCTAATAGATAACTTTCAGTCTTCTTCGATTGTAACTTTCATATTGTCTTCTTTTGTTATACCATAACCATCTCTATTATTGTTAATACTAAAACACACAAATTCTTAATGGATGTTCTGGTGGGTTACCATTGGAGATTGTGTTTTTTAAGTAGTGATAAATGTATAAAAACTATGAACTTATCATATGTTATGTTTAACCAAAGTTGTGAAAATATAATGTGTTTAGGCTAAGAATCTCAGAGGTTGACTCATCAATACTCCTTTTTATAGATACAATATAATTCCTCATCACATGATTCTAAACATTTTTTATTTTCTCATAATACTTTTTCCAGCTTTGTTTTGATTTAACTCAAGAAGTCAACAACTCAAAAGCTTCCATTTGAACATATGAATGGGCTCAAGAATCAAGATTTCAAAGAAGCTGATTTTTTCCTAAATTATCTTGGTTTTGCTAAAATTTAGAAAGGTAAGAGAAAAATAAACCCTCAATTTGTAACTTAATCTAGAATTTAGAGTCTGATCTTTTTGCTCTTCATTAACAGATTTTGCAAATTATAATAATTTTTTATATTTGTATATAGTTTTAATATTTGATGACAGATATACGTCCAAAGAACGAATCCTAAACTAGTAAAAAATAAATACACAAAGAGGTCTAGGGGTTCAACATCTACTATATATACGTAAAAGATTATTCTAATCATATATAAACATTGTAATTTTCACCGAAGGGTGTTCGGATAAAGCCCTGGTCCCTTTCTAGCTCTGCGCCGGCATACAGGATGGGGCTTAGTTAAAATTATTAAAATTTATATTAATTTAATATTAAGCAATAAAATTATTTTTTAAAAAATAATTATTGTCATAAAAATTAACATAAATTTAAGATAAACTTCAAACTTAAATTTATAAATATGAAAATTTAAAATATAAGTATGATTTTTCTAATTTAAGTGGACAAAACTGTTTTAGTAGGATGGAACGGGATGGGGACAAATACATAATTAGCTCCCCATATATTTTTTTCTAATTTTTGATATGTCAAAATACATAATACATCTAACGAAAATACATTTTTTTCTTTGTATAGATACATAATTAGCTTGGTATATGTTTTCTGATTTTCGATCTTGTTGAATCGTGGGTGGTGAACAACCTTATAAGGGACTTGGCCTCTTAGAGTCAAATACATGCAATAAAATAGTAAAGCAGTAAGGAAACAAACCTTTGTAGGAAAGTTAAGAACACAATGTTTTAGCGTGGAAAACTCCTTACTCAAGTAAGGAAAAATCATGGCTTTCCTTCAACAGCACTCAAGAATCCTCTATAATAAAACTCATGATTACAGACTACATTGGAACTTAGCTCTAAGCTGCACCAATTTGTAATAACTCTATTACAAATTCTCATTGAAAACTCTATTAAGATCTTTTCTCAATATTGTTTAACCCTAACCAATATCAACTCAGGTAACTCTACCTAAGTACTTTACATACACAAGAAAAGCATTACTCTTATAAAATGAGTAATTCAATTACAGAATAAAATTTGACTCATGAACAATTACTCTCTTAGCACACAGAAACTTGGAACTTGAGCAATTTTGACTTTTCTCCATTTTATTCTTTGATTAATCAAATTGTAAGAACTACTGAATTGAGAAGCATTCTTTTCTATATAGTAGGATATTTATTAGGGTAAAATTTTTATTGAGTTAGGTGTACCTGTCTAGTACACAACTCACCTATGCAGTTTGTTACACTAAAAGAAAAAACTGCGTGGGTATGTGATAGTTGTATGTTTTCATGAAGATCCAGGTACCTAGTCCCTTGTTTTCAACTGACCATCATCAAAATAAGATACAACAATTTTCCCCCTTTTTGATGATAACAAACCATAGATCTTGGAGCATCAAAATTTATTCACCTAGTTCAATCAGAGTGATTATCACTACTGTCAGTGAATATTCCCCCTATCACTATGCACCATGCTTCCCTATCAATATACCAATATGCTTCTCCCTGTCAATATACCTGTACTTCTTTAACATATCATTCAACACAAGTGTCACACTTAATACCTGGCCCCTACTATATAAATTCGATATTCCCCCTTTTGGCATCATTGAAAAGTAAGAACAGTATATCAAGAGTAAAATAAGTACAAGTCAGTTAACTCATGGCCACTGGGGTAACAATAACATAAAAAATAAATTTTAAATTAAAGAAGAGACAGATGAAACACACAAAGAAGGATTCATTCAAATATAAAAGTTAAGTATCTTTCAAGTGCAAGATTTAAATTTTATGTTCCTTAGAAAAAGCACAGGAATTAAGAAATTTAAATAGGTGAAGGACTTGGGAAGAGGGTTTGGAAAAAAATGCTGGATTGTCATTTGTAATTCAGTATTCTCAGTTCTAAGTTCTTCAGAGACACTTGGATCCTCATTAGAAAGATACTGAATTTTCATTTGCAATTCGCTAATCTCTGCATCCTTAGCAGCTATGTTGAGCTTTAATTCATCTATTTTTTTTACTTAGCTCTTCTTGAAAGATGGTTCCTGATTTCTTTTCTACACACTTAATTTTTATCATAGTTTTCTGACGAAAAGTTGTATCACAGTTCCAAGAGTTCCATTTTTGTAGACAATTTAAAAATAATCAAATGCTCCATTCAAATAATATCCATAAGTCATTCCATGTCTTCCATTCTTTCCCTAAATAACTTTATGTATGTGCTCCATCATTAGGGCAGGCAAATTGATCAACTCAAAACTACTAAGACACTCTACCATATACAAATCAGCAGCTGAAGCAATGTTCCTTTTTTGTGATCTAGGCCGAATCACTTTGTTAATAAAATAAAGTCTAATTATAACTTACTTTTAAGTGATCTCCTATTTACTGCAGCTATAGATTTTTCTTTAGCCTTTGATGCATTTTACATAAACTTTGTTGAGGGTTTTTGTATTGAGAAAGTCCTCACAGCACTGATAGGAACATTCAGAATTCTCCCAAGTAGTATAAGATAAAGATTTAGCTTCTCCCCTTGAACTATAGCAGTCGTCTTCAATCTTTCTTCAAAAAAGTCCAATGTGGAGTTGAATTCCCTAATTACGTCATCAAATATGGTGGGAATGGGTCTTTCTATAATATGGAGCCATCTTTAATATTTAATAAGCTCAAATAATTCCATCATTCCTGGTTTTGTTAATACACTTGAGTCAAAAACCCTCCAGTCAGTACTTTTTAATTTCTCAAGAACCTATTTCTAACTTCTTTAGTCACAAGATTTCTTTCTTCCTGCCATTTTCTTCTATTAGAATCATTGATAGATTCATTTTTAGTCATTTTCCTCTTTTTAGGACTAGGTCCCTCTGAAGTTTGTTGCTTCACAGTAGGTGATGTGTTTAGAAATATAGCACTTTTGGTGCTTAAGATGAGGAAAAGATGCAAGTTTTTGAGGCTATTTTGTTAGATATGATGTCTTTTGGGTATGTTTTGTAGAAAATCATGTTTTTCATGATAAGTTTGTGGAAAAGGTGAAAAGGTGTTCTTGGCCATTTTTGGAGCAATTACGTATATTCAGGATGTTTTCCAGTTTGTTCGTGATCAAAGCATATTTGGGAATCAAATAAGAGCGAAAAAGATGACTTCTAACACTTACCAAGTCAATATATGGCTGCATGTAGGACCTATAGATCGCATGTAGGCAAAACAAGTGCCAGACGTCCAAAATCTTGAGAGATGAACTTGTAGGATTTTTGCTCCCGGTACATGTGGTTTGTACCTACACCCAGTGTCAGGACTGCAGGTACTACCTATTCCTAGTCCCATACCGTAGGTATAAAGAGCAGGTGGCCACCGACCCAATTTTCTCCTATTTTGTTTGGGCTTTGGTTTTAGGGTTTTCTCTTGTACTATAAATACCCTTTATGTAGTTTTTAGTTAGAGTTACACACTTTTGACATACACATATATATTTTGATTACAAAATCTGATTTTGATCTTGGGATTTTCTTTAATTGACTTTGGTTCATTAATTCAGTTGCAGTTGTGGGTTTTATTTCTTATTATTATTGTGATTTGATATTTGATTACAAACATGAATGTTATTGATTTCTTCATAAGCATGAGAGGCTAAAACCCATAGCTAGGGTTGTGGAAACCCTAGTGGATTGATGAAGTAGGGGAAGTGCATTCGTTGTTCTGAACTAATACCCATGCATGTATTGCTTTGTCTTTGTTATGATCATTTTCTTAATGGGAGCACACATTAGGATCCCGCCTAGATATTGCTACTTACTCCAAAAGAGGAGCATTGACTAGGAAAAGATAAAGACAACAGTAATTTGGAGTTTAACTATCGATTCACGCTTTCGTGTTCTATCTTAGTAAGATGGTTAGGTTTCATCCAATAAATAGAGACTCAAAAGGTAATAGTTAACTAGGATCAAGATAAGGGTTAGTAAGGCGATATCTTGAGACTCAATATATAATGGGTGAAATCCTTCTACTCGTCCAAAAGATTATAGAAGGTGATAATGGCCAAAATACACTTCTAATTGAAGGATGAAACAGTCATTTTCAAATATATTAACCCAATTAGGTTGGGTCGAATCCCAAGGGAATACATTGAAAATGCTTCTCGAACTTGCTATAATTACCAGGCTATGCAGGAAAGTAAAAAGAGGGGATTTGTTGAATTAGAAAAAAGAGAAAAATTGGTTTCTCTTGGTTGTAAGCAATCTAAGATGAACACTATGCTTGTGTTCCCCTAGATTCTTAACTCAGTAGATTTATCATGCCATGTCAAACTATTCCAATATCTTGTATGCAGAATCTAGCAAGTTATGTATCACCAACTGTCTTGTGGACTTATTGGAAAATCTCACTCTTTACCTTGTGAGTCTCAGAGTGTCACTTTACTAACCATTGTCTATGACTTCAGTTCACTTTCACCTTTTTAGTCTCAAGTGATTATATGACATGGAGGGAATTATTTGACGGAAGTGAATCTCAAATTACTATTGTGATGTCTTTTCACAATCTCTAACTCTCTTTTGAAGTAGGTATTAAATACAGGCTGGTCTTAACATTGGCCAATGCTAGAAATCAATTTAACTAAAGACAATCACAATGCACACAAGAATCTTTATATAGAATGACTTAGCACTTTCTTTACTTCGTTAATCTGCCAGGATTTCCACAACCCTAGATAAGGGAATTAGATGCTCATAGTTATGAGATCAATCATGAAATCCACAGACAAAATTACAAATTCAATCTCAAAATAATGAAAGAATAAATTCCAAAGTCTTAAATTGAATATCAAATCAACAACAAACCAAAATATGTGAATTATCAATATATGAATGAGAATGAGAATTAATATCTGAATTGATAGATAAAAAAAGCCTAAAGGGTATTTATATATTACAAAAATCAAATCCTAAATAACATAGGAAAACCCTAGAAATCAACTCCTAAATAAAATACGAAGACTCTAGAAATCAAATCCTAAATAAAATAGAAAAACTCTAGAAAACAAATCCTAAATAAAATAGGAAAACTTAATTACCCATACATAATAGGACTTAAAAACATTATAGGAGTACAATTGGAAAACATGGAAACCCTAGGAAACAAATCCTAACTAAAATGGAATAGGAAAACTAAGTCGGCCAAACTTACAACTCGTATCATCATCTTCAACCGACCATAAACTTTAGTGTATTTAGAATTCTTGATCTCAAGATGAAACAAAAGATAGACAATTGAATTATCTTTTCAATGATACCAATTTTGCCTTACTCCGATATACGGGTGAAATGTTATGGCCAAAATACAGAAACGTTGTTGAAGCTGTGCCGAATCTGTCCAAGATACGACTCGTAAGGTCTCCTTTTGGGTTGTTAGGATGAAGTCATACGTTGGGAAGTAAAGGATGAAAATTGGTTTATGACTACGACTTAGGCCAATTTTCATAGTTCTTCTCGAATTTAGCATCCCAAAAACTTATTTCATGCAGAACACTCCCAAAAACACATCAAATCTAATAAAATAGCCTTAAGTACATGCATATTCTCATAGTTTAAGCATCATAAGTTCTATATTACTATACCATATAAATACCATCAACTAAGAATATTGCATGTAATCAGACAACTAAACATAACAAAACAATAAGATGATGCTTAACCAAGAGAAACGTAAGATACCTATGACAGTCAATCATTAATTTTGGCTCAAAACACATTACCTTCTCCAAGTTCAATCACTTTAAAACCAACTGTGTGTATTAATGAAGCACAACAATGTGACATAAAGGAATCAAGTAATGATATTACATTAGCAACAAACAACCATGCATATATACAAGTTACACTACCCAAACAAGTAAGCAGCTAGTAATACAACCCATGTGCCCTCACAAAAAAAAATCCCTCCTCACTCATATATGAAATCAAGAATGTCAATGTGGGGATGGTTAATAGACACTCACTCTTAGAAAAAAGTTTCAATAAATGCATGTTAAATATCATAGGATTGACCTTATTTTCTTTACCTAAACTTTTAGATAGTTAAGTTAGAATCACTATAGGACTTTTCTTCGGCTTGTAATGTAGGCTTGGGGCTGGTATGATATGTATGAAAATTTAAAGTGACTAATCCTCCTTGGAACTATACTAACTTTTGGGGTCCATACTTGACCATTTTTTTACTTTATTTTTGCCTTTATTTCTCCCTTTTTATTGGTAAGCACATTCAGGTTGGGTGAGGTCTTTTAGTCCTTCTTTTTCTCCTTTTCCTAAATTTTCTTTTCTTTTTCTTTTATTTTTCTACCACACCTAGCCTTACTTTCTTTTTTATTATTTTGCCCTTTTCATACCCATTTTATATCATGAACCCCTATGATAGCCACCCTTAACTTAGGCGATTTGCCTGAGTTAAAGTGCATAATGTCCAAGGAGGACCAGGTCCAAAATAGGTTCATTGTAGTAAAAATTGGAAGGTGATAGGTGTAAGAAGAAAAATATTCTATAAATCTCAAAGTTCGGGATCAAAGAATACTAATTCACACATGGAAGGTCAATTAGGATAAAAGTGGACTAATATAAAAAATGGACTATGATCCTTTCCTAACCACTATCCTACAACCTAGCAAGACTAATCGGGCAAGTTCTGGATTTAACACACAAAGGAAACTAAGTATCATCTCACACACATATGACATAGAGTCAATATTGCAAGCTACCACCTATTCAATTCATGCACAAGTTCACAATGATTATCATGTTCCTAATACTAATGCCATAAAAAGATTCATAATAGTCGCATATATATACATATCACACAGTTAAAAAATAGACAATTGGAAAGGTATTTATTATTTATCTCAAAAATCAACAAAATATGTAAACTGACCTAGATACTTATTTTAATCCTAGTTAACTAGAAAATATCACAAAACAAAACACAATCTTCCTAAACATGTTGGCTCTACTAGGAACAAGATTCCAGGGAAAAAAGACACGACAACAAAAACCCCAAGAGGACATCAAGACCCATAAGTAGCCCCACTCTCAACTCAAAATCATGTATTGTCCCCAATACGTCAAACCAAAACAAGAGAGTTAAAAATATACCTGTGGCACATAGGTGCAGAGATCTGGCGTCAATCACATAATACAAATACAAATAACAAAATACCTTGGGTTTCCTCCCAAGAAGCGCCTGATTTTACATCACGGTATGATGGAACTTTGTTGGGTTCTAAGACTTCCCCAACAAGCCCATGGGTACCTTGATTAGTCAGACTTCATCAAGGTAGCCCAAGAGTTGGCCTACAAATTTCTCCTTCCACTTTGAACTTATGAACTGCACCCCTAATTTTTTTTTTGGATTCCCCATTATGCTCATGGGGTGGTGGTATAAAAAAAAAGGCACAAGATATAGATATGGCATGTTGTACTTTTTGTCCCTTACGTAAGGAATGTAGTTCTTTGATTTTGGCTCAACAAATTAAAGAATATAAACATAAGTTTCCTTCTTCTTACACTCTTTTTTAGGCTTGAATGGCTCAATCAAGATCTGACTATCCAAAAAAAATGTGGAAAAATACTTAGAATGAGGTCTAATATACCCCAACTCATGATTTGTAGTCTTCTTTACATCCTCACATAACTCTAGTATGCTTTTCTTTAGAGTGACACTATTCAGAAGAGCATGAATGATTTTATACTCCTCTAATTTTAGCTTCTTAATTTGGCTTCTCAAAATCTTTTCAATCTCACATCTCCAATAACTACATTGTAGGGCGTTACATGCAGTAACTTTTACATCCAATCTACTTGTAAGTGGTGAATGTCTAAGCTAAATCTATCAACCTTTTGAACAAGCTCTTGTCTTTCTTTTTCCCAGAGTGCCAACATGTCAAGCATGCTCTTATTATGTTCCAATAATATATTTATCACATTCCTATAGTAATGTACTATATCAAAAGGAAAAAAAGATCAATATATAAAGAGTCATCATCACTCCATACTTTCTCTATCTAGGAAGTCAGCTCAGGAAGAGTAGGTCAAAAAAATAAAAAACAAAAAGAAAATAAAGCCAATAACTCCAATAACTTCAATCAAGAATTCTGAGATCGTATGGAAATGGCATTAAAATTTTATAATGCCCTAAATACACCTCCAATTAAAGGATGAAGCGATCGTTGTCAAATATAGTAACCCAACTAGGTTGGGGTCGAATCCCAAAGGAATATGTCAAAAATCCTTCTCGAATTTATTTTAATTACCAGGTTGTGGAGTAAAGTAAAAAGGAGGGATTTGTTGAAATTGAAAAGGAGAAGAATTGGTTTCTCTTGGTTGTAAGCAATCTAAGACAAACACTAGGATTGTGTTCCCCCTGTCTTCTCAACTCAGTAGACTTATCGTGCCTTGTCGAACTATTCCAATATCTTACATGAAAAATATGAAAAGTTATGTATCAACAAATATCTTATGGACTTATTGGAAAATCTCACTCTTTACCTTATGAGTCTCATAGTGTCGTATTACTAACCCTTGTCTGTGACTTCAGTTCACTTTCACTTTTTGAGTATTAAGTGATTAGATGAGATGGCAGGAATTATTTCATGGAAATGAATCTTAAATTACTGTTGTGATGTATTTTCCTAATATCTACCTCTCTTTTGAAGTAAGTAGTGAATACATGTGGTTCTTAACATTGGCCACTGCTAAGAAATTAATTTAATTGAAGGATATCATAATACATGCAAGAATATATATCTAGAATGACTTAGCACTTCTTGTACTTCGTTAATCTGCCTGGGTTTCTACAACCATAGATAATGGAATTAGCTGCTCATATTTATGATATCAATCATGGAATTCATAGACAAAATTACAAAATCAATCTCAAAATAATGAAAGAATAAATCTTAAAGTCTGAAATTGAATAATAAACCAAGAACAAACCAAAATATGTGAATAATCAAAACATGAATGAAAATGAGAATTAATATCTTAATCGATAAATAACAAAGCCTAAAGAGTATTTATAGATTACAAAAATCAAATCCTAAATAAAATAGGGAAATCCTACAAATCAACTCCTAAATAAAATCGAAAAACTCTAGAAATCAAATCCTAAATAAAATTGAAAAAATTAATTACCCATACATAATACGAATTAAAAACACAATAGGAGTGTAATTGGGATACATGAAAACCCTAGGAAATAAATCCTGATTAAAATGGAATAGGAAAACTAAGTCGGCCAAACTTACAACTCTTAACGTCATCTTCAATCGAGCATAATTTTTTGTGTATTTAAAACTTTTGATCTCAAGACCCACCAAATGATAGAAAATTAAATTAACTTTCCAAAGATAGTAATTTTGCCTTAATCTGATATCCAGGTGAAAAGTGATGGCCAAAATACTGAAGCGCTATTGATGCTGTGTTGAATCTGTCCAAGATATGAATCGTAAGGTCTCATTTTGGGTTGTTAGGAGAAAGTCATATATTTGGTAGTAAAGGATGAAAATGGGTTTCTGACTATGACTCAGGCCACTTTTCATAATTCTTCTTGAATTTAGTATCCCAAAACCTAATTTCCTACAAAACACTCCCCAAAACACATCAATTCTAACTTAATAGCCTTAAGTACATGCGTATTCTCATATATTAAGAATTGTAAGTGCTATATTCCTATAGCACATCATAAGGTACATAACTTATCGATTTTGCATGCGAATTTGTATCGAGTTGGTTTAGTGAAGAACGATAAGCTTACGGAGTAGAGAAGCCAGGGGGAACACAATCCTAGTATTCACCCATACTAATTACGACTGAAGTTAGTATAGTTATTTGCTCTAGATTACTACATCAATCCCTCCAATTACTTTTCTTGTTCTTTTCGTTGACTACAACTGCTGAGATTTGTAAAGCCACATGTTCTCTTGGGATTCGACCCCAACCACTATTGGTTTAGTATATTTTGATAGCGACTGTATTATCATCTAATAAGAGTTGTTGTTTGAACACCATCAAAATTTTGGCACCATTGATGGGGACCACAATATTGATTTCTGATTTGAAGTTTTAGCCATTTTTGGGTTTTTCTTTTTGTTCTTAGTTGGGCATATGCCGGTGTATGCCTAGCATACTGAGTAGAGGCAATCCTTTACTCCCACTAGATCTAAATCTAGAGAGGATCCTACAAACACCTAGTAGGATGTCTGAGCATAGAAAAAATGAACCTTTTAAAAAGGATTGTGATGTTGTACCTCCACCTTCTCCTAAAGGATTAAATGATATTATTGATCGTTAGACTGGTGAGTTATTAGCTCAAGATAAAGCCGAGAGAAGGGTAATGTAATGATCTTAGAGGGTAGCTAGAGAGGGAGATCTTATTGAGTCAAGCAGTAACACCTAATAGTACTTAGTAGAAACCAGAATAGAGCTAGAGGTGCCCATGTTCAAGTAAACCCATCATATTAGTACATGAAACCATAGATAAATGAAGAAGAAGACTTGGGATATGTTGAGTCGGCAGAGATTGAAGTGATAATTCCTCCTATTTTGCCTCCAGGCATTAGGTTCAATATCATGAGTGCAATGATCTAACTTTTAGATCTAAAGGAAGTGTTTTTAGGTCTGCCTACAGATGATGCAAACATGCACCTTGCCAATTTCCGCGAGATCTATAGTTTGGATACAAATCCTGGGGTGAATTAGGAAGCACTTAGACTAAGGATATTTCTCTTCTTACTTACAGAAGAAACATCTTTATAGTCAGGGAAACTGCCAAGAGGCTCTATTATGACATATAACGAGTTACGCAAGAAATTCTTGAACAAGTTCTTTTCTCCATCTAGGATGTTGTAGCTCAAGGACAAAATTCAGGAAGCTATAGACAAAGTCTATATATGAGGCATGGTTCAGGTTCAAGAAGAAGCAGAACATGGTTTCTAATCATCGGTTGTTAAGGGCGAGCTTATTAGAGATATTTTATCGAGCCTTGATAATCAACTATAGAGCCATGGAAGATACCATATATGGAGGAGATTTTGAGACTACATTGGAAGGAAGCTTTGAAGATATTAGATCAGATCTCTCACACTAACCGAGGGTGGCAAAATTAAGAGGCTGAGAGTGAATCTGAAACTTAAATTATTGGTGCCTCTTGTGACCAGAAAGTAGCTAATGACACAGTAAGGAAAGTGATTATATTCATAAGGACTGATCTTGGGGTACTTACAAAGAATCTTGCAATAACAACTTCAGAGAAGGTAAATATAGTAGAAGCATAAAGGTTAGCTTCCAAAGCATACAATTCCGAATTAGAAAAGGAAGTGAATTGTATGGATCATCAGATAGTGGGTTTTCGAGCCCAAAGGCTTGGGAACAAAGATTGAGACTATTATGATAGATATACATATCATAATAGAGAGTGAGATGATAATTGAAGGAAAAAATATGACTATATAGATAAGCGAGATAGATACTTTCCACCTAGTAGGCGAGATGCACAATCCAAAATGGAAGAGATACTGGCTAAGTTGGTGAAGGGTCAGGAAAACCAAGAGATCCGCCTTAAGGAAATTAAGGCTGATATTTTAGGATTGACCCAAAAGGTTGAGTCACATTGAGTCACATGCCACTGCTATCAAGTAGTTGGAACACTAGTTCAGGAAGCTATCTATAACTCTTAACTAGTGGTAGCTAGGTACCCTTCCGAGAAACATGATGCAAAATCCTAAGAATGATGGTCAAATACTTTTTATTACCACGAGGAGTGGTATCAATACTATGGATCCCCCATGAACTACTTTAGAAGCTATTGAGGATGAGACACCTGTTGTTGAGTCTGAGAAGATAATATATGATAATAGTAAAGTGGCTGAAGACAAAAGTAAGGGTCTGATTACTAAGCTAGAGATTAGAAAGATTCTGAGACTTCCCCCACCTTATCCCCAGAGATTGAGGTAGAATAAAAAGAAAGGTAAGTTTAAGCAATTCATTAATATGGTTAAATAATTAAGCTTGAACATACCTATTCTAGAGGCGTTTGAGCAGATGTCTAGATATGCAAGGTTCATGAAAAGTTGGTTAAAAGAAAAAAAGAGCGACATTTATGGATGTTGATGCTATGCACCACTGCAGTGCAGTTATGATTAGTTTTTTAGCATAGAAAAAGGGTGATCTTGGTGCATTTATTATACCATTTACTATTGGGTCATGCTAATTTTCCAGAGCCATGTGTGATTTAGGGGCTAACATTAATTTGATGCCGCTGTCCATATTCAAGAAGTTGGGGTTGAACCTTCCAGAATAGACTTTAATGCAGCTATTGATGGTTGACCGTAGAGTAAAAAAACTTATGGGAATATCTTTCGATGTTATCTTGAGGATGGATAATTTCATAATTTTTGCTGATTTTGTTATCCTGAAATATAATGTTGACACTGAGATGCCCATTATATTGGGAAGACCATTTATGGCCATAGGTAGAGCAACGGTTGATATGGAGAAAAGTGATCTAACATTTAGAGTCAACGGTGAGGATGCCACATTTAATATCTGAAAGTCAATGAAGAAGCCTACTAACATAAGGGTAATGATGGTGATTGATTGTATTGATGATCCTAGAGGATATTCCTATGGGTATCTTGATGAATTCTGAGTAGTCAAGATACCCATGTCATGCTGTGGGGTTAAATAAACCACTTCATGGGAGGCAACCCATGGGCTTATTGGTGAATAATGAGTAACCAACATAGCTACTTCATGTCGCAACTTAAAATCAAGCACTGAGTGGGAGGTATTCCACTGTTTCAGTGTTCACATTTTTGTTGTTTTTGTCTTTTTGTAGATTTTTACCTTCTAGAACTTGCTCAAAATACGATAAAAATAGCTACATTCATTGATTTCCAAGTAAGGGGATGTGTGATCAACCCATCATAGTCACAAGACTCACAGAATAAGTTGAGGAACAAGTTGAAAATTTGAAATTTTAAGGATGAAAAATGGTAAGCTATAGACTTTGGCATCTAATTTTTCTTTTAGGACATAAAACATAGGTTGCGGGACAACTCCAAGTCCAGGTTGCAAAAAAGAGGGCCAAAATATTTGGCCTAGCACCTGCACCCAACACCTGATGGCCAAAGGTAAGACCTGCGCCTAAGGCCAGATCGTAGGTCTGGGCTGAAGGTATAAGCAGTGGCTAGGTCAGTTTTTGGGCCCACTTTTTCTTTAAAATTTTGGGCCCATAAGCATTTAAATATGACGTAAAATAGTCCCCCGTCTATATAAAAATATTCTTACCCTCATTCTAACTCATTCAAATCCTCAAAACTTTACTTTTCTCTTTGAATTCAAACTTTCCACTTAAAACACCAACTAACCCCACACTTAAGTAAGACTAAATTGTCACTTGTTTGAGATACCAACTTGTTCCAACACTCTAAAACATGTTGCAACTTTGGTTTGATTAATTTCTTTATTATTCCCTTCTGATTCTTTATATAAAAGGTAATTTTCTTGGATCCTAATGGTAATATCTTGGTTTATCTACTGTTTAAACAAGCTGATATGTGTATTTAATTATAGAATATATTGAAACTATCATTCTTGTATGTAGGAGCCTTGAAGTAGCCTAAAAATATAATGTAGGTCTTTGTTTTTTTTAAAAAAAATCTAAAGTTAGTCCCCAACCAGAAGTTGAACTTAAATGAATGAGAGTAATTCCAAAAGTTGAGCATGTTTGTTTTCTTTAAAAACTATGATTCATAAAAAGTATGTGTGCATTGGACTTTTTGGAATCTCAAATAGGTTATAGGGGTGCAAAAATTAACGAAAAATTCTAACTTTTTGACTTTTGAGTTTTTCTTCTACTTTTTCTATCCCTCATTTTTGTTGGAAACTAACAACTGGTTTTTCAAGTACATATGGCACCTAAAGCAGTGAAGAATATGAAGGTCATTACTTTAAGAAGATGGGCAGAATTTCCTAAGCCTAGTGGTTTAGTGGAAAAGTACCCGAGGTAGCGCCATATAGATACTGCAGTTGTTGTGACACACAGAGCCATAAAAGGACAGACTTTCCAGACTACTTAGTTAGTTGTAGCCTAGTCGAGGATGAAGTCAGCTAGGATGTCACCACCATATACTTCTACACCTGACAATAATAATGATGATGATGAGGAGACAAAATTTGAGTCTACTCCACAGGTTGCTGCTCAGAACCCCCAGTCTAAGAAGGGGTCCTGGGATCTGATGAGGTTGAGCAGGAGTAGTCATTCATAGTGCGCCAATCTGAGGAGGGTACCGTCACTCATATACAACAGATAAAAGTACTATATTCTAATGAGGGTACCATGCAGCCTTCCAATGATTCTTTAGTAAAGAAGATCCCAGCACCTGTACATACCCTAGAGGAACCTCTCGAGGAAGGATCTCTAAGGTGGTGTGTGGAAGGGATGCAAAATATAATTGAATTAGACAATCATGTTTGGGAGCTAGGCCTGCCCATGAGGTATATTTATGAGGTGTGTTAGATTGATCTATTGGGGCTAGATCGAGTACTACAGCTGCAAGCAGTATTTGATAGGTATCAGCTAGAGTGGATGACTAGGCCACTTGGTTCTTACATCCCCACTATGGTACAAGAATTTTTTGTATCCTATAAAGCTACCGTAGTCCTTCCTATGTGCTATCATCCAGGCCTAATCATATTTGCCTGGCAGCTATATCTTGAGCACACATTGGTTAGAGGGTTTAGAGTTGATGTTACAGAGCAAACTATCCGTAGAGTTATCTTCATACCATATTACATCACTTCTACATCTACAGCTGAGTGTGACAATAGGTTAAGGATCACACGTGATCGATACATTATGTGAGAGGCTGAGCACCGATATGAGAAAATCAAAATAGTTAGGTTGATAGCCAATTATATTTTACCATCGGGTGATACGACCCTATGGATTGAGGGGCAGGCTGTGATAAAAAATGGCCTCTTGATATTAGAGGCCAAGTTTTGGTGGTTGTTGATTAGATACCAACTAATACCCACTGCTTTGGATAATATATTAATGTGGGAGGGAGTAACACAGGTTTCCTATCTAATGGCCAAATATGATATTGATTTCACTACTATTATTCACCATGAAGTACATGATAGATAATTTGGGGAGTTGACTAATCTGCCCTTTCCTTGATAGTTTAGAGGCTATGTGATAAGGATGGTATGCCTGAGATATAAGGTATAAATGAGAGGATAGTTGCAATGACGACTGCACACATGAGAAACATAAAGTCTGGCATATCCAGTCACTTTTAAGAGATTGAGATAGAAGGCAATGATACCACGGGCCTAGATTGAGGGCCAGACAATTTCCACAAAGCCTACTGAGGAAGATCGAGATGATACAGGTGTTATTTTTGACATGGATATAAGGGATCAAAGAGAGGCTCCTAATTCTAGTACATAGGTAAAGAGGACACAAGCTATATTTTTTTTAGCCCCGACTTCGACCTTAGAGTCACTGGGTGCATCTACAAAGCCTATTTGCCCATCAACTACAACTCTTGTGATAGGTATGATTAGTATATCTAGTGAGTTTTTGTAGAGCTTAGTAGAAAACTAGAGGGCCACCAATGCTATAGTGAGGGTTTTTGAGACTGAGATGACTACCCTTTACGAGCAAATACAATTAAGGTTAGGACTAGTTTTGAGAAGGCAAAAGCCTAATGGGAGGCCGTACTGAGTACTGCACTATCTGAGCTACGTGCTGACGTTGAAACATGACTTAATGAGTTTTAGAGATAGGTGACAACCTGATACATAGAGACAACTGCACCAGGTCTAACCCAAATTAGAGATGAGTTTGGTGTATTATGAGCAGAGGTATGCTCTAACCCAAATTAGAGATGAGTTTAGTGTATTACGAGCAGAGGTATGCTCTCTTTTGGAGATCCATGCTGCAACCACTCTCTCAGTTATATCCCAAGTGGTATAGATATCACCTCCACATGCATCGAGATAGTTTGATTTTCTCATAGAGGGTGATGATGAGGTCCCAATAGTTAGGGTTAAAAGAGGTCTCATAGAGGATATATAGGACCCTAATTTACCATATGACTAGGTCATTAAAAAGGCCAGGCATGATTCCATGGAGTCTGCATTCATCGATAGGTAGAGGTGTGTATCTATAGCGGTGGGTGAATCATCTAGTAGTGAACCATCACCACCACTTTTATCACTAACTGATATGCCCCTATCTGGGGATGCTCCTAATTCTGCCGTCTAGCACATCCAGGTATGTTCTCACTTCCCTCTATTTTACTTTGTTTTAGCGCATTGAAGACAATGCATAATTTTTTGGTAGGGGTGGGCATACCATGCCACTATAGGTTTTTATGGTCGTTCTTCTTTTCCTATCGGCCGCATATGGTTGTAGAACTGACATGTCTAGGATAATTTTGTGTCGAATTGTGTTTTTCTTTATATTGTTTTATTTTTGTGAAATTAGGAGATTTTTCAGTATTTAGGGTTGTAGTCATGTTTTGACTAATTTTTGATACTCCTCCAAAAGTTTTATTTTAGAACTCTGTGAATGTATATATGTGTGAACATTATGGATAACATGATAATCACTTTCACACAATTGCATGAACTAAAAAGGTAGTAGTTGGTAATATTGACTCTATGCTATGTGTCTGAGAGATACTACCCAATTTTCTTTGTGTGTCGATTTAGAACTTACTTGGTTGGTCTTGCCTAGTTTGAAGGATAGTCGGTTAGGATAGGATCATAGGACATTTTTGGTTTTAGTCCACTTTTAGCCTAAAAAACCTTCCATTTATGAATTATATCCCTTGATCCCCATTTTAAGTCTTGTATCCTATTTTTCCTTGTTTTACTATTCACCTTCCTATTTATAGTACAATGAACTTGTTTTGGCCTTGGTCCTCTTTAGATATAAAGTACCTCAATTCAGATAAAATATCTAAGTTAAGGGTAGCTATCATAGGGGTGCCTAGTGTAAAATGGGTATGAAGAAGGGTAAAATAAAAGAAAAAATTAGTAGGGCTAGGTGTGGTAGAAGAAAAAAGAGAAAGAAAATAAAGATTATGAAAAATAAAAAAATAAAAAATAAAAGGCCACACTTGAAGTACCCTAGGTTTTGGCCCTTGAAAATTTCTTGAGTCTTAAACCTTCTGTCCATCATACGACTCACACCATAATTCATATGGTGTGGATACGGGTCTAGGACCCTCTTCGTATGTTGGTCAATATGTTATTGGCCTAGTTTTGTCTAAGGTATGAGAAGACTCCATACCAGTCATATATTGATATGACGAGAAGTATAGGGTCCAATTGTACATTGTCTAGTGCCTAGGCTTTAATGTTCTGCCTAAGGTATGACTTTAGGGTACTAGTCATATGGTGATGATATGATTTAGGTAAGGGAGTCGTATGTTGGATAGAATATGGTGTCCAACTTTTTGATCAAGTGATAAGTTGAGGGTACCACTCGTATGATTTGGATAAGAGTTGAGGGGTTCAACCCTACCCACCTAGGTTCTTTCTAAAAATTTTAAGCAGAGGGTATTTCGGATATTTCCAACCCAAGCCCTTTAGACCCCATACCTTGTAACCCTATTTGGTCACTTATTCTTTACTTAGAAGATTAAAAACACTCTCTAAAAAAACTTCTCAAGAAGATTGGCTAGGATTTCTTTAAGGTGGTCATCTAGAGGCTTAATGATCAAAATACGTTTGTGAATCTTTGTAACTAAAGCATGTTACTCCTCCCTCATTGTTAGTTCAACTAAAAGTATGATTTAATTGATGGTTTTCATGGTAATATTGTGTTAATGTTTGGGTTTTGAAATATATGTTGAGGGTTTAGGTTGTTTTTGGTTGTATAATGTTTTCCTATGTTTTTCTTATGGTTTTCAAGTTATAATTGTGGTTTGAACATGTAGTTGCATGAGAATGGTCAATTGATACATGGTTTTTGGTTTTGGAAATCTTATTCCCTTAACATGTTTGTTAGAATGCCTATGAGAATGATTTTGTCACATTGTTTGACTATTATTGAAAACTTTGCATTGCATAATATAGTAATTGAACCTAAATTGATTTGGTTGATTTTTAATTGTTTGGAAAGGCCTTGGTGTCCATGGCTTTAGTTAAAGATGGTTTTGAAAACCTTAAAGGGTACAATGGAATCCCCTAAGTGAGTATTCTATGAAAACCTTGTGGGGTACACGAGAATCCCCCAAGTGATTTTAATAATGGAGTTTTTGTCACATGGGAATTTTCTAAGTATTGGATAATGACATTGCTTACAAGCTATAGTCGGTATGACGATACCACATTATAATTCCTTAATAATTGACTCCTGAAATGGTGGTTTAGTTATGTGTTAAATATTTTAACTAAGCATAATGGGGGTTGTGATAGATAACCATGAAAGTATGGGTCCGAAAAGTTGACATTGGAAACAAATATTTTCCAGCATGTGGATTGGTCTTGATGACAACGTACTTGTGTGGTACAAGGGAACCCCATAAGTATATACGTATACATATGTATCATAGAGGGTGAAGGGTATAAGGGAATCCTCTGACACTTATGGTATCTCTAGTTCATGTGGCTACACATACTAGGGCCCGTTCAGGGGGTAACAGTAGACCCATATAGCCCGTGGGTGGATTATGACAGTAAAACTACACAACCCAGGTTAATGTTTTAAATGCATGCTAAACCTGGTCTCCTTTTTTGTCATGGTAGATATGTATGTATATGGTTGCATATGTTACTTATTTTGGTTTTATATAATCATGCTATTTTATCCTTATTCCTGAGCACATGCCAGCATTTATCCGCTAACCATCTTTGGGTGTTGTATTGCCACATGATGCAGGAACTATCCATACTACTACTCTTCCTTATCAATGACTTGGTGATTCAGGGAAAACTTGAGCCAGATGGAAGCGATGAGCTTTCATTCTTCGGAAGGCCCATTTTCTGTTATGGTTTATCTTATGTCTTTACTATTCTTTTGATATTGGTTTTTATCTATGGTCGGGGTATGTCTCATCTAGATATATCTTGATATTTTTTTAGAGGCTTTGCATGGACAATTGTGGACAAGCATATTATGGTTTGTTTGGTTTGGGTTGGACAATATGACTTAGTTAGGTTGGTCTCGAATTTGGACTTATCCTAAAGTCATTGAATTTGAAATACTCTATCTTGTTATAAGTTAGGAATTCATCTGACACAGGATGTATCTTGGTTTGTTGGATTTGGTATAGGGGTGGTCTCTGGTTCATGTTGGACTTAAGATGCACGACATAACTAGGCCCTATTCTGGGTCGTGTTAGATTGGTATTAGAGCTAGCTTTTAGTGTCATGGGGTGTCCATAATGACGTGTTAAGTAGAGTCTCTTTTATGGGTGTGTAGCGCGCCACACTTATAAGGGAAAGGCTAGGAGGCATTTAGGAATGTTTTCACTTTTGTATTGTTCTATTTTCGGGCTATAGAGTCTAAGGTCTTAAACTCTCACCTATATCTTCTTTTGTTCACCTTTCAGATCATGCCGTTTTAATGATCTGAAGCTCATAGAAACTCATCGGTCCCACTTGAGGATAACATGGATGGATCTTTTCCAACTCATAGGATATAGACTCAGTCAAGGGTCACAATTTTTGATTCCCCCCATAGAGTTCAACCAGTATCCATTGACCCTACTCCGAAGGGTGACATTTATAGTAAGTCACCTCAAGGGTATATTACCAATGCCAATTTTTGATATTTTATTCATCTATTGACCTAGATAGTGGCATCTCTATCATGCCAATTTGATCTTATTAATGTGAGAAAGAATAATAAGAGGTTGAGAAATAGGAATAGTAAGAAGTCCCAATATTCATACTGGGGGAGGGGTCAGAGAAATAGTGGTAAAGATGGTGGACAATGGTCTGAGTAAGGGAATCTGAGGAGTTCCTATGTGGTTGTCAGTGTCCTTTATCCTTATTCTTCTAGTTAATATCATTTTTGAGTTGGTGGATCTTGTTTAATCCTACCTTATCCTCCGTACCAGTTTTGCGGTTTATTGCATCATGCTTATTGCTACAAGGGGAGGAATCAGTGTTTTAACTGTGTTCAGTTGGGTCACTTAAAGCAAGAGTGTCCCATAAGGATTGCCAGTAGGGTAAATAGGATTCTGGTTGCCATTTCTCTAGCTCTTGCATTGTCGGGTGCTTTTTCTAGCTTCGGCACTGCCCAAGACCGTCTTTATGATCTCACTACCCATTAGAAGTTTGATACATCGCCTGATGTCATGACTGGTATGTCAAAACTCTTTTGCTGTGATGTGTGCTGTTTACTTAATATGAGGTCCACTCTCTCTTATATGACCCCATTTGTGGTTGTGCATTTTGGTTTTGGTCTTGAGTGTATTTTAGACCCTTTTTTTGTTTGTACACTAGTGGGTGACTTTATGGTGGCTAAAAGAGTTTACAGGGGTTGTGTGGTGTCTATGGTAGTTAGGAGAATTTGATGGATTTGTTTGAATTAGGCATGAGTGATTTTGATATCATGTTGGGATAGATTGGTTGCACTTGTGCTATGTGTTTCTAGACTATCAGACCCATGAGGTCATATTTAAATTCTTTAATCAGCCAGATATTGAGTGGGAGAATGGTTCCCTAGCTCTTAAGGGGAGGTTCATGTTGCATCTTAGAGCCTAGAAATTAATTTTCGAAGGGTTTCTTTACATTTTGATCTGATTTGAAGATTCCAACACTGAAGGTCATTTGTTAAATTCCATTCCAGTAGTTAATGACTTCACTAAGGTCTTCCCTGATGACCTGCTTAGTATCCCACCCGATGAGGGAATCGATTTTAGGATTGATCCCCTTCCAAACACTCTTTTTTATCTCTATCCCTCTTTGTAGAATGACTCCAGTTGAGTTGAAGGAGCTTAAAGAACAGTCAAAGTATCCTTTTTACAAGGGTTTGTTCGCCCTAAGATTTCTCCATAGTGTGCTTTCATTCTTTTGTATGTAAGGGGGATAGTTTCCTTCGGGTATGTATAGGTTATCAACGGGTGAATAAGGAATTTAGGGTGACCTCCTTGTAGGTTGGACCATGTATATATATTCGACGTGGATTAGTTGGTCAGTAGTGCATGATAGTTGATAAACACTAAATTTTGGACCTTAAATGTTGATTTTAGTGAATGAAGTATGATAGCTCGAGGATTGTCATACGATACTTATGGGGGTAGATTGGAAGGTTTGGTAAGGTGTGCAAAGGAAATGAGGTTGTTGACTTAGGGAATACAGTGGTAAGGAAAGTAGTGATATAAAGGCCAGAGGTCTGGGTTGAACTAATG